>CM069408.1:307404261-308004261 GCA_035609135.1 Eleutherodactylus coqui
GTTCACTTAGTAATCCGTTCAGCTTGAGGTTGAGGGCTCAGTCCCACAGGTGTATTATATGCAGACCTGCATTTCTCACCTGAATGTTTATGTGCATGAAAAAATGCGAGATGTCCTATTTAGGTCTTTATTATGGATTGAAACATCCAATTAAAGTCGAAGTCAGTGGGGTTACGTGAGGACGCAGCGGACACAAACGGGACGCTCACTGCGTACTTATGCATGAAATCAATGGGACTTTCACTCACGGGAAATACACAACACATACCAGCGAGAAAACCCGCAGAACGCAGGGAATACACACCGTATGCATCCACGAAAAGGCTGCGTACTTCACGGACACAGAGTACGCCTGTCTGAATGAGCTCTACGGACGCTCCCACGCAGGCATTCACAAAACGCCGCGTTTAAATTCTGGCATTTTTCCGCAATTTTTGAGCATTGTTTTTGACCGCATTGGTGTTTTTTACAGCAACCCATTATTGAGATGGCTGATGAGGTGCGTTAAAGAGTGCTAAAATGCGCGAAAATAGAGCAGACAGCACTCGACAATCCCGGCGTTAGAAGTGCCACATTATAGCGCAGGTCTGCGATCCCCATTGAAATCAATGAAACGCCGCACTAATTGTGGTAAAACGCGGGCTGTGTGAGAGCGGCGTAGCTGTGACGCCCCGGGCCGCCCTCCAGGCGTCTTGCTGGATCTCATATGCCATGTAATGGCTATTCCCCTCACGATTAGTGATCCACCCGTGCTGCAGCCGCACCGGATGACTGGATGTCCGGGGTCTGATGAAAGCATTCGCTCAGCTTACCGCCACGCTCTAATCCTTGCTTGCATAGATCCTAACCGTTCTGGAAACAAGCGCAAGGCGCTTCAGTGGACATCACTAAAGAAATGATTGGATCGTGTGTCCCTCCATCCACATTCAGAGCGGGAGCTGAAGAAAACAGATCTGCAGTGTTAAGCATGGTGGATGGATGGAACCTCTTAGAAGGTAGAAGGAGGAGTTCAGACTACCTCAAACTCTATTGGATATCTGATCACACCTCTGTATAAATGGAGCAGAGATAAGGAACAGGCAACAATACCAGTGGGGGTCAACAGTTCTATAAATGATCTGGAGGAGGGAAATGAGGGGAAACGACACAAAGCCAGGAGGGACAGCTAACACTAGAGAAGAGAGAGAGCATTCAAAAAGATCAAGGACTGTAACAAGGGGGCGCTCTAATAACTATGTATAGATATATCAGGGGTCAGTACAGAGATCTCTTCCATCATCAATTATACCCAGGACTGTAACAAGGGGCACCCTAATAACTATGTATAACATATCAGGGGTCAGTACAGAGATCTCTCCCATCATCTATTATACCCAGGACAGCAATAAGGGGGCGCTTTAATAACTATGTATGATATATCAGGGGTCAGTACTGAGATCTCTCCCATCATCTATTATACCCAGGACTGTAACAAGGGGGTGCTCTAATAACTATGTATAATATACCAGGGGTCAGTACAGAGATCTCTCATATCATCTGTTATACCCAGGGCTGTAACAAGGGGGCGCTCTAATAACTATGTATAATATATGAAGGGTCAGTATAGAGATCTCTCCCATCATCCATATATACTCAGGACTGTAACAAGGGGGCGCTCTAATAACTATGCATAGATATATCAGGGTTCAGTACAGAATTCTCTCCCATCATCTATTATACCCAGGACTGCAACAAAAGGGCGCTCTAATAACTATGTATAGATATATCAGGGGTCAGTACAGAGATCTCTCCATCATCTATTATACCCAGGACTGTAACAAAAGGGCGCTCTAATAACTATGTATAGATATATCAGGGGTCAGTACAGACATCTCTCCCATCATCTATTATACCCAGGACTGTAACAAAAGGGCGCTCTAATAACTATGTATAGATATATCAGGGGTCAGTACAGACATCTCTCCCATCATCTATTATACCCAGGACTGTAACAATGGGGTGCTCTAATAACTATGTATAAATATATCAGAGGTCAGTACAGAGATCTCTCCCATCATCTATTATACCCAGGACTGTAACAAGGGGGCACTCTAATAACTATGTATAATATATCAGGGGTCAGTACAGAGATCTCTCCATCATCTATTATACCCAGGACTGTAACAAAAGGGCGCTCTAATAACTATGTATAGATATATCAGGGGTCAGTACAGAGATCTCTCCATCATCTATTATACCCAGGGCTGTAACAAGGGGGCGCTCTAATAACTATGTATAATATTTCAGGGGTCAGTACAGAGATCTCTCCCATCATCTATTATACCCAGGACTGTAACAAGGGGGTGCTCTAATAACTATGTATAATATATCAGGGGTCAGTACAGAGATCTCTCCCATCATCTATTATACCCAGGACTGTAAGAAGGGGGCGCTCTAATAACTATGTATAGATATATCAGGGATTAGTACAGAGATCTCTCCATCATCTATTATACCCAGGACTGTAACAAGGGGGTGCTATAATAACGATGTATAGATATATCAGGGGACAGTACAGAGATCTCTCCCATCATCTATTATACCCAGAACTGTAACAAGGGGGCGCTCTAATAACTATGTATAGATATATCAGGGGTCAGTACAGAGATCTCTTTCTTATCATCTATTATACCCAGGACTGTAACAAGGGGGCGCTCTAATAACTATGTATAATATATCAGGGGTCAGTACAAAGATCTCTCCTATCATCTATTATACCCACGATTGTAACAAGGGGGCTCTCTAATAACTATGTATGATATATCAGGGGTCAGTACTGAGATCTCTCCCATCATCTATTATACCCAGGACTGTAACAAGGAGGAGCTCTAATAACTATGTATAATATATCAGGGGTCAGTACAGAGATCTCTCCCATCATCTTTTACACCAAGGACTATAACAAGGGGGTGCTGTAATAACTATGTTTAATATATCAGGGGTCAGTACAGAGATCGCTCCCATCATCTATTATATCCAGGACTGTAACAAGAGGGCGCTCTAATAACTATGTATAATATATCTGGGGTCAGTACAGAGATCTCTCCCATCATCTATTATACCCAGGACTGTAACAAGGGGGCACTCTAATAACTATGTATAATATATCAGGGGTCAGTACAACGATCTCTCCCACCACATATTATACCCAGGACTATAACAAGGGGCGCTCTAATAACTATGTATAGATATATCAGGGGTCAGTACAGAGATCTCTCCCATCATCCATTACACCAAGGACTATAACAAGGGGGTGCTGTAATAACTATGTATAATATATCAGGGGTCAGTACAGAGATCTCTCCCTTCATCTATTATACCCAGGACTGTAACAAGGGTGCGCTCTAATAACTATGTATAGATATATCAGGGGTCAGTACAGAGATCTCTCCCATCATCTATTATACCCAGGACTGTAACAAGGGGGCGCTCTAATAACTATGTATAGATATATCAGGGGTCAGTACAGAGATCTCTCACATCATCTATTATACCCAGGACTGTAACAAGGGGGCACTCTAATAACTATGTATAGATATATCAGGGGTCAGTACAGAGATCTCTCCCATCATCTATTATACCCAGGACTGTAACAAGGGTGCGCTCTAATAACTATGTATAGATATATCAGGGGACAATACAGAGATCTGTCCCATCATCTATAATACCCAGGACTGTAACAAGGGGACGCTCTAATAACTATATATAGATATAGCAGGGGTCAGTACAGAGATCTCTGCCACCATCTACTATACTCAGGGCTGTAACAAAGAGAAGCTCTAATAACTATGTATAATATATCAGGGATCAGTACAGAGATCTCTCTCATCATCTATTATACCCAGGACTGTAACAAGGGGCGCTCTAATAACTATGTATAGATATATTAGGGGTCAGTACAGAGATCTCTCCCATCATCTATTATACCCAGGACTGTAACAAGGGGGCACTCTAATAACTATGTATAATATATCAGGGGTCAGTACAGAGATCTTTCCCATCTTCTATTATACCCAGGACTGTAACAAGGGGGCGCTCTAATAACTATGTATAGATATATCAGGGTACAGTACAGCGATCTCTCCCACCATATATTATACCCAGAACT
This sequence comes from Eleutherodactylus coqui, assembly GCA_035609135.1. Classification (NCBI taxonomy): domain Eukaryota; kingdom Metazoa; phylum Chordata; class Amphibia; order Anura; family Eleutherodactylidae; genus Eleutherodactylus; species Eleutherodactylus coqui. The sequence goes on from CM069408.1 coordinate 307,408,409, forward strand.
GTAACAAGGGGCGCTCTAATAACTATGTATAGATATATCAGGGGTCAGTACAGAGATCTCTCCCATCATCTATTATACCCAGGACTGTAACAAGGGGGCACTCTAATAACTATGCATAATATATCTGTGGTCAGTACAGAGATCTCTCCCATCTTCTATTATACCCAGGACTGTAACAAGGAGGCGCTCTAATAACTATGTATAATATATCAGGGGTCAGTACAGAGATCTCTTCCATCATCTATTATACCCAGGACTGTAACAAGGGGGCGCTCTAATAACTGTATAATATATCAGGGTCAGTACAGAGATCTCTCCCATCATCTATTATACCCAGGACTGTAACAAGGGGGCACTCTAATAACTATGTATAGATATATCAGGGGACAATACAGAGATCTGCCCCCTCATCTATAATACCCAGGACTGTAACTAAGGGAACGCTCTAATAACTATGTATAATATATCAGGGGTCAGTACAGAGATCTCTCCCATCATCTATTATACCCAGCACTGTAACAAGGGGGTGCTCTAATAACTATGTATAATATATCAGGGGGCAGTACAGAGATCTCTCCCATCATCTATTATATCCAGGACTGTAACAAGGGGGCGCTCTAATAACTATGTATAATATATCTGGGGTTAGTACAGAGATCTCTCCCATCATCTATTATACCCAGGACTGGTACAAAGGGGTGCTCTAATAATGATGTATAATATATCAGGGGTCAGTAGAAAGATCTCTCACATTATCTATTATACCCTGGACTGTAACAAGGGGGTGCTGTAATAACTATGTATAATATATCAGGGGTCAGTAGAAAGATCTCTCCCATTATCTATTATACCCTGGACTGTAACAAGGGGGTGCTGTAATAACTCTGTATAATATATCAGGGGTCAGTACAGAGATCTCTCCCATCATCTATTATACCCAGGACTATAACAAGGGGGCACACTAATAACTATGTATAATATATCAGGGGTCGGTACAGAGATCTCTCCTATCATCTATTATACCCAGGACTGTAACAAGGGGGCACTCTAATAACTGTATAATATATCAGGGTCAGTACAGAGATCTCTCCCATCATCTATTATACCCAGTACTGTAACAAGGGGGCACTCTAATAACTATGTATAGATATTTCAGGGGTCAGTACAGAGATCTCTCCCGTCATCTATTATACCCAGGACTGTAACAAGGGGGGCTCTAATAACGATGTATAATATATCAGGGGTCAGTAGAAAGATCTCTCCCATTATCTATTATACCCAGGACTGTAACAAGCGGCGCTCTAATAACTATGTATAGATATATCAGGGGTTAGTACAGAGATCTCTCCCATCATCTATTATATCCAGGACTGTAACAAGGCAGCACGCTAATACCTATTTATAGATATATCAGGGGTCAGTACAGAAATCCTTCCCATTATCTATTATACCCAGGACTGTAACAAAAGAGGTGCTCTAGTAACGATGTATAATATATCAGGGGTCAGTACAGAGATCTCTCCCATCATCTATCATACCAAGGACTGTAACAAGGGGGCGCTAAAATAACTATGTATAGATATAGTTAGTAGAGAGATCTCTCCCATCATCTATCATACCAAGGACTGTAACAAGGGGGCGCTCTAATAACTATGTATAGATATATCAGGGGTCAGTACAGAGATCTCTCCAATCATCTATTTTACCCAGGACTGTAACAAGGGGGCGCTCTAATAACTATGTATAGATATATCAGGAGTTAGTACAGAGATCTCTCCCATCATTTATCATACCCATTACTATAACAAGGGGGTGGTCTAATAACTATGTATAATATATCAGGGGTCAGTACAGAGATCTCTCCCATCATCTATTATACCCAGGACTGTAAGAAAGGGACGCTTTAATAACTATGTATAATATATCAGGGGGCAGTACAGAGATCTCTGCCATCATCTAATATACCCAGGACTATAACAAGACGGCAAGCTAATTACTATGTATAGATATATCTGGGGTCAGTAGAGAGATCTCTCCCATCATCTGTTATACCCAGGACTGTTACAAGGGGGTGCTCTAATAACTATGTATAGATATATCATGGGTCAGTACAGAGATCTCTCCCGTCACCTATTATACCCAGGACTGTAGCAAGGGGGCGCTCTAATAACTATGTGTAATATATCAGGGGTCTGTGCAGAGATCTCTCCCATCATCTATTATACCCAGGACTGTAACACGGGGGTGCTCTAATAACTATGTATAATATATCAGGGGTCAGTACAGAGATCTCTTCCATTATCTATTATACCCAGGACTGCAACAAGGGGGCACTCTCTACATCTGGAGGATAAAAGGTTTCTACAACAGAAGGGGTTTTTTACTGTAAGAGCAGTGAGACTGTGGAACTCTCTTCTGAGGACGCAATGATGGAGGTGCGATATAAGAGGTTCTGGACGTCTTTCTTGACTGTTGCAATATTATATTTTACATCACTGACTACTCAGGAGGGTCGGTGATTCTGGGATTATTCCGATTATTAGATTAGAGTCAGGAAGGAATTTCTTTCCTTAAATTGGGAAAATTGTCTTCTACCTTATTGTTTTTTTGCCTTCCTCTGGATCAACATTGGGGGTAACAAGCTAAACTGGATGGACATGTGTCATTTTTTGGCCTTATATACTACGAGCTGATATACCCGGCTTTATCCGAGTTAATTTGGTACTGGTGTTTATCTGGTGTTCACACGGAAAAGCTTATGAAGTCGTGGTTACTTTAGAGATACTGAGGAAAAACATATGTTCAGCATTTTGCATAGTTCTCTGCGTTACCCGGGAAACACCACGGGGAGGTAACCATGCGACGTTTCCATTATATAAAATGACATCAGGAAGTGAGAGAATTAGATTACGTACATAAAATTTGGACGCTAATTCTTTTGCACATAGAATTGAATAATTGAGTTGGGACCCATTAACTTTTCGTATTTTTGACATAATCAATGCCCGTGCCAAATTTCAAGTTTCTATGACACCGGGAAGTGAAAGAATTAGATTCCGTATGTAAAATTTGGACGCTAATTGTTTTGCGCTTAGAATTAAATAATCGAATTGGGACCCATTAGCTTTTCATATTTATGACCTAATCAATGCCCGTGCCAAATCTCAAGTTTCTATTACACCGGGAAGTGAGAGAATTAGATTTCGTACGTAAAATGTGAACGCTAATTCTTTTGCACTTAGAATTGAATAATCGAGTTGGGACCCATTAGCTTTTCCTATTTATGATATAATCAATGCTCGTGCGAAATTTCAAGTTTCTATTACACCAAGAAGTGAGAGAATTAGATTCTGTACGTAAAATTTGGATGCTAGTTCTTTTGCGCTAGATTTGAATCGAGTTGGGACCCATTAGCTTTTCCTATTTATGACATAATCAATGCTCGTGCCAAATTTTAAGTTTCTATGACATTGGGAAGTGAGAGATTTAGATTATGTACGCAAAATTTCCACGCTAATTCTTTTGTGCTAGAATTGAATAATCGAGTTGGGACCCCTTTACTTTTCCTATTTTGGACATAATCTATGCTTGTGCCAAATTTCATGTTTCTATGACATCGGGAAGTTGGAGAATTAGTGGCGAGTCAGTAAGTCAGTCAGTGAGTCAGTGAGTCAGTCAGTGAGTCAGTGAGGGCTTTCGTCTTTATATATATAGACTAGCTGATATACCCGGCTTCGCCCGAGTTAATTTGGTACTGGTGTTTATCTGGTGTTCACACAGAAAATCTTATGAAGTCATGGTTACTTTAGAGATACCGGAAAAACATATGTTCACCATTTTGCATAGTTCTCTGCGTTACGCAGGAAACACCATGTGGACGATGCGACGTTTCCTTTATATAAAATGACATCAGGAAGTGAGAGAATTAGATTCCGTACATAAAATTTGGACGCTAATTATTTTGCACTTAAAATTGAATAATCGAGTTGGGACCCATTAGCTTTTCATATTTATGACACAATCAATGCTCGTGCCAAATTTCAAGTTTCTATGACATCGGGAAGTGAGAGAATTAGATTTCGTACGTAAAATGTGGACGCTAATTCTTTTGCGCATAGAATTCAATAATCGAGTTGGGACCCATTAACTTTTCCTATTTATGACATAATCAATGTCAGAACCAGCAATTCTCGGGGCCGCCGTGCCCGCACCACCAGTCCTGCCACCCAGGTTACAGGAGTGCGGCGCAGGGGAGCCCCGGTCTAGTGATCTCCCCGGGCCGCTGTAAAACTGGTCACCGCCGGGTTGTTAGGGAGGCAGCAGGTGCTTCTCTAGTTACTTGACTACCAAGCAGGCTTCCCTGGTAACTCCCTGCAGGGTTCCCTGGTCTGTTCTGTAGGCTGGGGCCGTGTCCCCAGCACCTCTTTGAGGGGCCGTGCTGCTGTCAGGCTCCCCGCCCCAATCAGCTGCTGGGGCGGGAGCTCTGACAGCATTTAAAAGTGTGTGTTTTCCTCCCAGCCCTTGCCAGTGTTAGTTTGGTTCTCCAGCTGCACCCGCGTTTATTCTGACTGCTCTTTGTGACCCCGGCTTTCCTGACCTCTGCTTTTGGACCTTAACTACATTTTTGCCTGACCCCTCTGTACTGCGTACCCTCCTGCTGCCGACCCGGATTGTCTGACCACTCTATCGTTTGTTTGTCTTCAGTGTCTGTTTGTCTTCCCGTGTCCCGCTTCCCTAGTCAGGGTAAGGACCACCGCCCAGTTGTCGCCCTGGGGGTTAGCCCAAGGGGGCAAGTAGGCAGGGACAGGGGTTGCGGGATATCTTAGGGACCCCCATATCCCGGACACTGTCCTGACAGTAACACTGGCCGAACGAAGGTCAGACCCTTGCATCCACCCGGCAACTTTGAACCCCTCCATGGAGGCCGTGGCGGCTTTAGCGAACCAGGTCCAGGTCCTTACGAACCTTGTCCAGGACCTAACCGCCCGCATGGAGCTACAGGAACAAGCGGCAGCTGCAGGTCCTATGCAGCCCCCTTCCGCTCCAGGAACAATGTCAGAACCTCGAGCCACGCTTCCGGATTGTTTCTCCGGAGAGAGAGGTCAGTTTTTTGCATTTAGAGAGAGCTGCAAGCTCTACTTTGATCTCCACCCCCCACTCCTCTGGTACTGAATACCAGAAAGTGGGAATTGTAATTACCCGCCTGAGGGGAGAGCCCCAAAATTGGGCTTTCTCGTTACCAGCTGGCTCTCCCGCCCGACTATCCCTTGACGCCTTTTTTTCCGCCTTCGGTCAAATTTATGATGAACCCGACTGGGCCGGCTACGCAGTCTCTAAGCTTCTGGCCCTGCGCCAGGGTTGCAAGGTGGCGGAGGACTACTGTTCCCTATTCCGCCAACATTGTACGGAATCCGGGTGGAATGATGCCGCCCTAAAAGTCCTATTTTTGACCGGTCTGTCTGAGGGTCTTAAGGACCTACTCAAGGCCCACCCGGAGCCAAGAACCCTGGAGCAAGCCATTTCGCTGGCTATTCGGGCCGACCGACGTTTGAGGGCCAGACACGCCGCTAGGACCACTCCACTCCCCACGCCCACTTCTTCTACTGACCCAACTTTTTCACCTCCCGCCACTGAGGCCATGGAGCTAGGAGCCATGAACCCCAAGCAACGATGGGAATATTGCCTGAAGAAGAACCTCTGCTTCTACTGTGGGGAGCCGGGTCACCGCATTGCAACCTGCGCTAAGAAGCCACGGCAGGAAAACTTCCGCTCCTAGGCAGTTGTCGGGAGGACTGTCTAGGAGCCAAGGTACTCCCTGTGTTGTCCAAAATGTTATTGCCCTGCACCCTAGAATTCCATTCTTTCCACCGTACTGGGCAAGCCTTCATTGATTCTGAGGCTGCTGCTAATTTCGTTAACTTTAATTTCGTTGCTCAACTGTCCGGGGTTTTGTTACGTTTAGAGACTCAGATTTTTGTTTCAGGAGTAGACTCCACTCCATTGCAAGCAGGGGTAGTTAATCTGGTTACCCCTGAGGTAAGGTTTACTATAGGAGCCCTACATGTTGAAACCTGCACAATTCTGGTGATGAGAGATTTGTCTGTGGACGTCGTCCTAGGTCTCCCCTGGCTTCGGGAGCACAATCCGGTAGTAAATTGGGACACGTTGGAACTGGTAGAGTGGGGTCCCCGCTGTGCCAACCACCTATGTCCGGTGGAGGTGGGGATCTCCACCTGCGAGGGGATTCCCCTACCAGATTACCTCTCTGAGTTCTCGGACGTTTTCTCCAAGCAATTATCTGAAGCCCTGCCCCCTCATAGGGAATGGGACTGTAAAATCGATTTGATTTCTGGGGCCAAACTTCCCAAGGGCCGCATTTATAATGTTACGGTTCCAGAGAGAGAATCCATGAGGGACTATATCCAGGACAGCTTGGCCAAGGGGCACATCCGTCCCTCAGAATCCCCGGTGGGTGCCGGGTTTTTCTTCGTCGAGAAAAAGGATGGGGGTCTCCGGCCCTGTATTGACTATAGAGAGCTAAATAAAATCACAGTCAGAAACCAGTATGCCCTTCCGCTCATTCCTGACCTTCTCAACCAGGTCGCTGGTGCCCAATGGTTTTCTAAACTTGATCTCAGGGGGGCATACAACCTCATTCGCTTTCGGGAGGGGGATGAGTGGAAAATACGTAAAGTATTCAATACGCCTCTCGGTCATTTTGTATACCTAGTGATGCCTTTTGGATTGTGTAACGCCCCTGCCATTTTTCAGGGGTACATGAATTCTGTGTTTCAGGATATCATGGGGGTGTTTGTCGTTGTATATCTAAACGACATTCTGATTCTTTTCCTCCGACTTGCCGAGTCACTGTACTCATGTTCAGACCGTGCTAGCTCGACTCAAACATAACAAGCTGTTTGCTAAGCTCGAGAAATGCGTTTTCGGGGTACAAAAGATATCATTCTTAGGGTATATCATCACGCCATGCGACTTCCAGATGGATCCTGGGAAGGTAAAAGCCATCACGGAGTGGGCCCGGCCAGGTACCTTGAAAGCTCTTCAACGCTTCCTTGGCTTCGCCAATTACTATCACAAGTTCATTAAAGACTTCTCCGTGGTGGCTAAACCTCTAACGGACCTCACCAGAAAGGGAGCAGATGTGAGTACCTGGTCTTCTGATTCTCTTAGGGCCTTCGATACCCTAAAGGCGGCGTTCTCTTCAGCGCCCGTCCTAGTACAACCGGATCTGTCCTGCCCATTTGTGGTGGAGGTAGATGCCTCAGAGTTTGGTGTGGGAGCGGTACTGTCCCAAGGTCCCTCCACACTCACTAACCTTAGACTGTGTGCCTATTTTTCTAGAAAGTTCTCTTCCACTGAACGGAACTACGATATAGGCAACCGGGAATTGCTGGCTATTAAGTGGGCTTTCGAGGAGTGGAGGCATTTTTTTGGAAGGAGCTCGTCACCAGATCATGGTACTCACAGACCATAAAAACCTCATCTATTTAGATTTCGCTAAGAGGTTAAATGCTCGGCAAGCCCGCTGGGCCTTGTTTTTCTCTCGGTTCAATTTTGTTGTTACCTATAGACCTGGCTCTAAGAATGTCAAGGCAGACGCCCTGTCTAGGAGTTTTGGTTCTCCGGAACCTTCCGAGTCTGAGCCTAAGAGCATTCTCTCCCCTGGGGTGGTCCTCGCTGCTGTCTTCTCCGACCTTTCACCTCTCATACACGCCGCTCAACAATCAGCTCCTGAAGCCCTTCCGGAAGGCAAATTTTGTGTTCCGTTGTCACTGAGATTGAAAGTGTTAGAGGAGACACATGCTTCAGTCCTAGCTGGACACCCCGGTATCAGGGGTACTCTAGAGAAAGTATCCAGACTCTATTGGTGGCCGCATATGGCCAGGGATGTACGGGTATTTGTGTCCGCGTGCCCAATTTGCGCAAGGGGGAAGAATCTCAGGAGACGTCCTGAGGGTCCTCTTCTTCCCTTGCCCATTCCGTCCAGGCCATGGTCCCATTTTTCCATGAATTTTATTACTGATCTGCCATCCTCGCTGGGGAATACGGTCATTTGGGTCATAGTTGACCGTTTCTCTAAAATGTCACATTTCGTTCCTCTTTGCAAGCTGCCGAACGCCAAACTTCTGTCTGAAATGTTCATCAAGGAGATTGTTCGGCTACATGGGATCCCCGAGGATATTGTGTCAGATAGAGGGGTACAGTTCATCGCTCACTTCTGGCGAGCTTTTTGTAAAAATCTAAATGTTAATTTGTCTTTTTCCTCCGCCTTCCATCCCGAGAGTAACGGACAAACGGAACGGATGAATCAAGAACTTATCTAGTACCTGCGACTTTTTGTCTCTGATAACCAGTTTCAGTGGGCCAACTACTTACCTCTTGCCGAATTTGCTATTAACAACCATGGTAACTCGTCGTCCCAATTGTCACCCTTTTTTTGTAACTATGGGTTCCATCCCCGGTTCTCGCTTTCTACTCCTTTTGTCTCGAACAATCCGGCCGCTGACATATCCTCTGAGGAACTATGCACAGTTTGGGCCCAGGTTTGTAAGAACCTTCAGGGTTCCCAAGAGAAACTGCGTAAATACTCTAAGAAAAGATGTACTATCTCGGCACCTTTTGTGGTCGGGGAGCAAGTTTTATTGTCATCCAAGAATCTGAGACTTAAGGTTCCCTCCCTGAAACTTGCTCCTCGGTTCATTGGCCCATTTACTGTGTCGCAGGTTATCAACCCGGTGTCGTATAAGTTGTCACTTCCCGACTCCTGGAAGGTCCACAAGGTTTTTCATAAAAGCTTGCTTAAAAAGTACGTGACTCCAGTTCTACCCACCCAGAACCCGCCCCCTCCTTCTCTGATACGGGGGAACTGGAGTATGAAGTAGAAAGGCTTGTTGACACCCGACGGGTTAGAGGTGTGCTGCAGTACCTGGTCCACTGGAGAGGATTTGGCCCTGAGGATAGGACATGGGTCCCTGCCAGGGATGTTCATGCGCCACGCCTAGTCCGATTGTTCCACAGGGCATTCCCGCTCAAGCCAGCTCCTGGCCATGGGGGTCTCGTGTCCCCCCCGTAGAAGGAGGGGGGGGGGGCTGTCAGAACCAGCAATTCTCAGGGCCACCGTGCCCGCACCACCGGTCCTGCCACCCGGGTTACAGGAGTGCGGCGTAGGGGAGCCCCGGTTCTAGTGATCTCCCCGGGCCGCTGTAAAACTGGTCACCGCCGGGTTGCTAGGGAGGCAGCAGGTGCTTCTCTAGTTACTTGACTACCTAGCTGGCTTCCCTGGTAACTGTCTGTTCTGTTAGGCTGGGGGAGTGTCCCCAGCACCTCCTTGATTGCCCTGCTGCTGTCAGGCTCCCCGCCCCAATCAGCTGCTGGGGCGGGAGCTCTGACAGCAGTTAAAAGTGTGTGTTTTCCTTCCAGCCCTTGCCAGTGTTAGTTTGGTTCTCCAGCTGCACCTGCATTTATTCTGACTGCTCTTGTGACCCCGGCTTTCCTGACCTCTGCTTTTGGACCTTGACTACGTTTTTGCCTGACCCCTCTGTACTGCGTACCCTCCTGTTGCCGACCTGGATTGTCTGACCACTCTACCGTTTGTTTGTCTTCAGTGTCTGTTTGCCTTCCCGTGTCCCGCTTCCCTAGTGAGGGTAGGGACCGCCGCCCAGTTGTCACCCTGGGGGTTAGCCCAGGGGGGCAAGTAGGCAGGGACAGGGGTTGTGGGATATCTCAGGGACCCCCATATCCCGGACACTGTCCTGACAATCAATGCCCGTGCAAATTTCATGTTTCTATGACACCAAGAAGTGAGAGAATTAGATTCCGTACATAAAATTTGGACGCTAATTCTTTTGCGCATAGAATTGAATAATCGAGTTGGGACCGATTAGCTTTTCCTATTTATGACATAATCAATGCTCGTGCCAAATTTCACGTTTCTATGACACCGGAAAGTGAGAAAATTACATTCCGTACGTAAAATTTGGACGCTAATTCTTTTGCACATAGAATTAAATAATGGAGTTGGGACCCATTAGCTTTTCCTATTTATGACATAATCAATGCTCGTGCCAAATTTCACGTTTCTATGACACCGGAAAGTGAGAAAACTACATTCCGTACGTAAAATTTGGACGCTAATTCTTTTGCGCATAGAATTAAATAATGGAGTTGGGACCCATTAGCTTTTCCTATTTATGACATATTCAATGCCCGTGCCAAATTTTAAGTTTCTATGACATTGGGAATTGAGAGATTTAGATTCCGTACGGAAAATTTCGACGCTAATTCTTTTGCGCTAGAATTGAATAATCGAGTTGGGACCCAATTACTCTTCCTATTTTGGAGATAATCTATGGTTGTGCCAAAATTCATGTTTCTACGACATCGGGAAGTTGGAGAACTTTTGGCGAGTCAGTGAGGGCTTTCAGCTTTATGTATATAGATAGACTAGCTGATATACCCGGCTTCGCCCGAGTTAATTTGGTACTGGTGTTTATCTGGTGTTCACACGGAAATCGTATGAAGTCGTGGTTACGTTAGAGATACCGGAAAAACATATGTTCTCCATTTTGCGTAGTTCTGTGTTACCCAGGAAACACCACGGGAGGTAACCATGCGACGTTTCCTTTATATAAAATGACATCAGGAAGTGAGAGAATTAGATTCCATATGTAAAATGTGGACGCTAATTCTTTTGCGCTTAGAATTGAACAATCAAGGTGGGACCCATTAGCTTTTCCTATTTATGACATAACCAATGCTCGTGCCAAATTTCACATTTCTATGACACCGGAAAGTGAGAAAATTACATTCCGTACATAAAATTTGGACGCTAAGTCTTTTGCGCATAGAATTGAATAATCGAGTTGGGACCCATTAGCTTTTCCTATTTATGACATAATCAATGCTCGTGCCAAATTTCACGTTTCTATGACACCGGAAAGTGAGAAAATTACATTCCGTACGTAAAATTTGGACACTAATTCTTTTGCGCATAGAATTGAATAATGGAGTTGGGACCCATTAGCTTTTAATATTTATGACATAATCAATGCTCGTGCCAAATTTTAAGTTCCTAAGGCATTGGGAAGTGACAGATTTAGATTATGTACGTAAAATTTTGACGCCAATTCTTTTGCGCTAGAATTGAATAATCGAGTTGGGACCCCTTTACTTTTCCTATTTTGGAGATAATCTATGCTCGTGCCAAAATTCATGTTTCTACGATATCGGGAAGTTGGAGAACTTTTGGCGAGTCAGTGAGTGAGTCAGTGAGGGCTTTCAGCTTTATATATATATATATATATATATATAGATAGATGTTACTATGACTTAATAGCTGTCTACAAATATCTGAAGGGCTGTCACAGTGCAGAGGGATCAGCCCTATTCTCATCTGTACAAGGAAAGACTAGAAGCAATGGGATGAAACTGAAAGGGAGGAGACACAGATTAGATATTAGACAGTGAGGGGATCAATGAGTGGAACAGGTTGCCATGGGAGGTGGGGAGTTCTCCTTCAATGGAAGTCTTCAGAGGCCTGACAGACATTTGTCTGGGATGATTTAGTGATCCTGCACTGAGCAGGGGGTTGGACCCAATAACCCTGGAAGACCCGATGACCCCGGAGGATCCGATGACCCTGGAGGTCCCAATGACCCTGGAAGTTCCTTCCAACTCTACCATTTTAGGATACCATGATTTCCCAGCATGGGGATACAGCCCACTTAAGTGGTTGCCATCACGATCCTCTGCTGGGTGTTGGCTCTGCTTCTGAGACTGTATCTATGTCTCCTGCTGCTCTGGCAGGAGCTGTTACTCAGCTCCCTTTCTATATATCAGGTGCCTATCTTACTAAATGTTTCCTGGGCTCTTGGGGGTGGGTGGTAAAAAAGGAGGGGGTGGGGGAGGGGGCAGGAGCCTGGGCAGGGCCTCAGCCCTGCTCTGAATAATGTCCAAACTGGGGGCCGATCTTCTGGCAGTAACGCACCAGTCACATCACTTGGGGTAGTAGCCTCCATCAGAGCCTCTCTTGAGGATACAGTAATATGGCGCCTGAAGCATGAGTACAGTAATGCTGGTCAGCACTCTTCTCCCATCCCCAGCCAGCAGAGGGAGCCTCTTCAATAGTGCCGTCAGCTCTGACGCACCCGGTGCTGCAATCTGCTATTCTCTGCCTCTTCCCTGCTCCCACTCCTGGTCTAGTTCCGGACTATAGGGGTTGGCACTTGAACTCGTGGCTGTTGGATGCTTTGGCAGCAGCTGTACACCCCTCCATTAGGAAGATAGTTCTTAATGACATTGGCTGGATGTTGGTGGTTGTTGTTCTGCTGCAGAATATACTTGGAGTCAATCAGCCGCCTCCCTGATGGTACTGCATGATGGGTAATTATCTCCCGACGCATTAATAATGTACAAATCCATGTGCTAAAGTGCAGCCCCAAACTTGTAAGGAACCTCCACCATGTTTCACTGCTGACTACAGACACTCATTATTATACCGCTCTCCACCATGCTTCACTACTGCCTGCAGACACTCATTATTGTACCGCTGTCCACCATGCTTCACTACTGCCTGCAGACACTCATTATTGTACCGCTCTCCACCATGCTTCACTGCTGCCTGCAGACACTCATTATTGTACCGCTCTCCACCATGCTTCACTGCTGCCTGCAGACACTCATTATTGTACCGCTCTCCACCATGCTTCACAGCGGCCCACAGACACTCATTATTGTACCGCTCTCCACCATGCTTCACTGCTGCCTGCAGACACTCATTATTGTACCGCTCTCCACCATGCTTCACAGCGGCCCACATGCACTCATTATTGTACCGCTCTCCACCATGCTTCACTGCTGCCTGCAGACACTCATTATTGTACCGCTCTTCACAGCGGCCCACAGACACTCATTATTGTACCGCTCTCCACCATGCTTCACTGCTGCCTGCAGACACTCATTATTGTACCGCTCTCCACCATGCTTCACTGCTGCCTGCAGACACTCATTATTGTACCGCTCTCCACCATGCTTCACTGCTGCCTGCAGACACTCATTATTGTACCGCTCTCCACCATGCTTCACAGCGGCCCACATGCACTCATTATTGTACCGCTCTCCACCATGCTTCACTGCTGCCTGCAGACACTCATTATTGTACCGCTCTCCACCATGCTTCACAGCGGCCCACAGACACTCATTATTGTACCGCTCTCCACCATGCTTCACTGCTGCCTGCAGACACTCATTATTGTACCGCTTTCCCCATACTTCACTGCTGCCTGCAGACACTCATTATTGTACTGCTCTCCACCATGCTTCACTGCTGCCTGCAGACACTCATTATTGTACCACTCTCCACCATGCTTCACTGCTGCCTGCAGACACTCATTATTGTACTGCTTTCCCCATGCTTCACTGCTGCCTGCAGACACTCATTATTGTAAACTCTCCACCATGCGTCACTGCTGCCTGCAGACACTCATAATTATACCGCTCTCCACCATACTTCACTGCTGCCAACAGACACTCATTATTGTCCTGCTTTCCCCATGCTTCACTGCTGCCTGCAGACACTCATAATTATACCGCTCTCCACCATACTGCCTGCAGACACTTATTATTGTACAACTCTCCACCATGCGTCACTGCTGCCTGCAGACACTCATAATTATACCGCTCTCCACCAAGCATCACTGCTGCCTGCAGACACTCATTATTGTATATCTCTCCACAATGCTTCACTGCTGCCTGCAGACACTCATTACTGTACGGCTCTCCAGCCCTTCACCAAACAAACTGCCTTCTGTTACAGCCAAATATTCCACATTGTGACTCCTCAGTGCAGAGCTCCGGCTGCCATTTTTCTGCACCCCACTTCCTTTGTTTTCATGCATAGTTGAGTCTATGGGAGATAGCAGCACTAAACGGGAAATAAATCACTTACTGCAGCCCAGATGCACGCCCAGAAGAGGGAGCTGAACCTGGTTGCCCACATAGTCCAAATGTACTAAGCGATAGGCGTCAGGCAGCATCCAAGATATACATTAGTCCATATAGGACATGCTTTTATTCTTCTAATAACATATGCAAAACATTTGAGTTTCGACCCCAAAGATCAAAAGGTTGCTGTTTTGCGTATGTTGTTAGAAGAATACCAGCATGTCGTATATGGACTAATGTATATCTTGGATGCTGCCTGATGCCTATCGCTTAGTACATTCATGCATAGATGAGTCGCTTGGTCTTGTCTCTACATGGAAGGTCTGGCTTTTTGGCTTCAATTTTCCATTGAAGACCACCTCTGGCCAGACTTGTCTGAACAGTAAATGGGTGTACCGGGGTCCCACTGGTTTCCACCTGTTCTGAGCTGATTGCACTGCTGGACATCTGATTTTGAAGGGGAGTAATCATGATGTGTCTTTCATCCACTGTGTCTACAGTCCTCAAATTACCTGTTGTTGCTTCTTCAAAAGAGCCTAAACAGGGCATCTTGACAGCCTAGTCTACAGTAAAGTCTTTGCCTGGGAGACACCTTGTTGATGCAGTATTACCACCATGTGTCACCATGTTGCTGTGTTCAGTCTTGCCATGGTGTATGACCTGTGACATGAAACTGTCTTCCACAACCTCACCTTTCTAGCACAGTTAGGCTGTTTCTCACCAAGTTTTAAGCCTCCTACCCAGCTGTTTCTGTCTCAGTTAATGACTGTACATTAAACTACATATAAAATGATGATCGTTATTAACTGTTTGGTAGAATTGGTTAATCATACACCTGACTATAATCCTACAAAATCCCTGACTGCTCCCCCTAGCGGTACGCCTCTGGTTGTGCTGTTTGAACGTTTATACACAGGATGGCCTCCAGTCGGAAAAGTTGTTTAAAACACCAAAATGTATTTTGCTACATCTGTGGAGAATATACCCTACAAGAAAATAGAAACCCTATATCAGACCGTGAAACAGGTCTACCATGCATACCTTGGAGTTCATCAGTTACCAGATCTTTCAGGAGGATGAACCGACTACTTCAGATGTTCATTATGATACAGGACACGGCAGTGACAGTGACTGTCGCACCTTCGGCATGTCCCCAACGTTTTAATCAAAGGGAGTTGAGTGACTTAATCAGAGACTTTAGCCTTTCAATAGAAGCTGCAGAATTACTTGCTTCCTGACTGAACGACAAGAACGTACTCGAACGTGGAACAAGCATAACATTCTACCGGACGAGGGGAAGATTTACTACCACTGTTCTGTGAAGAAAACAATCTAGTATTTTGTAAAGATATTAAGACTCATGATAAATACAGGACATCCTCCATATGTTCCTGACGATCACGATAGACATGAGACCTCCTCCATATGTTCCTGACGATCACGATAGACATGAGACCTCCTCCATATGTTCCTGATGATCACGATAGACATGAGACCTCCTCCATATGTTCCTGATGATCACGATAGACATGAGACCTCCTCCATATGTTCCTGACGATCACGATAGACATGAGACCTCCTCCATATGTTCCTGACGATCACGATAGACATGAGACCTCCTCCATATGTTCCTGACGATCACGATAGACATGAGACCTCCTCCATATGTTCCTGACGATCACGATAGACATGAGACCTCCTCCATATGTTCCTGATGATCACGATAGACATGAGACCTCCTCCATATGTTCCTGACGATCACGATAGACATGAGACCTCCTCCATATGTTCCTGACGATCACGATAGACATGAGACCTCCTCCATATGTTCCTGACGATCACGATAGACATGAGACCTCCTCCATATGTTCCTGACGATCACGATAGACATGAGACCTCCTCCATATGTTCCTGACGATCACGATAGACATGAGACCTCCTCCATATGTTCCTGACGATCACGATAGACATGAGACCTCCTCCATATGTTCCTGACGATCACGATAGACATGAGACCTCCTCCATATGTTCCTGACGATCACGATAGACATGAGACCTCCTCCATATGTTCCTGACGATCACGATAGACATGAGACCTCCTCCATATGTTCCTGACGATCACGATAGACATGAGACCTCCTCCATATGTTCCTGACGATCACGATAGACATGAGACCTCCTCCATATGTTCCTGACGATCACGATAGACATGAGACCTCCTCCATATGTTCCTGACGATCACGATAGACATGAGACCTCCTCCATATGTTCCTGACGATCACGATAGACATGAGACCTCCTCCATATGTTCCTGACGATCACGATAGACATGAGACCTCCTCCATATGTTCCTGACGATCACGATAGACATGAGACCTCCTCCATATGTTCCTGACGATCACGATAGACATGAGACCTCCTCCATATGTTCCTGACGATCACGATAGACATGAGACCTCCTCCATATGTTCCTGACGATCACGATAGACATGAGACCTCCTCCATATGTTCCTGACGATCACGATAGACATGAGACCTCCTCCATATGTTCCTGACGATCACGATAGACATGAGACCTCCTCCATATGTTCCTGACGATCACGATAGACATGAGACCTCCTCCATATGTTCCTGACGATCACGATAGACATGAGACCTCCTCCATATGTTCCTGACGATCACGATAGACATGAGACCTCCTCCATATGTTCCTGACGATCACGATAGACATGAGACCTCCTCCATATGTTCCTGACGATCACGATAGACATGAGACCTCCTCCATATGTTCCTGACGATCACGATAGACATGAGACCTCCTCCATATGTTCCTGACGATCACGATAGACATGAGACCTCCTCCATATGTTCCTGACGATCACGATAGACATGAGACCTCCTCCATATGTTCCTGACGATCACGATAGACATGAGACCTCCTCCATATGTTCCTGACGATCACGATAGACATGAGACCTCCTCCATATGTTCCTGACGATCACGATAAACATGAGACCTCCTCCATATGTTCCTGACGACTGGCGTCTATTTATCGACAGTTCAAAGCGCAGTTTAAAACGTGTTTTTTTGAACAATAGAAACATATATTGGTCAATACCAATTGCCCACAGCACCGAAATGAAAGAAGAATACGAAACCATAGCTTTGGTCTTGGAGAAGATACACATCATGAACATCAATGGGATATATGTGTTGACTAGCTGATATACCCGGCTTCGCCCGAGTTAATTTGGTACTGTTGTTTATCTAGTGTTCACACGGAAAATCTTATGAAGTCGTGGTTACTTTAGAGATACCGGAAAAACATATGTTCACCATTTTGCATGGTTCTCTGCGTTACCCAGGAAACACCACGTGGAGGTAAGCATGCGACGTTTCCTTTATATAACATGACATCAGGAAGTGAGAGAATTAGATTCTGTACATAAAATTTGGATGCTAATTCTTTTGCGCTAGAATTGAATAATCTAGTTGGGACCCATTGGCTTTTCCTATTTTGGACATAATCTATGCTCGTGCCAAATTTCATGTTTCTATGACGGCGGGAAGTTGGCGAATTAGTGGCGCGTCAGTGAGTCAGCGAGTCAGTCAGTCAGTCAGTGAGGGCTTTCGTCTATATATATATATATAGATATATAGATATAGATAGATATAAAAATGGTCAATTTCCTATTAGGCCAGCAAAGTGGGTACACAAAATATCTGTGTTTTATGTGCCTCTGGGACTCTAGGGCCAAACAAGACCACTGTCAGGGTCGGTTAAGAACAGAAGACTGGAAGTCCCTAACAACCAACCCTCTTCCCTGTCCCTACCCACTTGCCCCCCTGGGCTAACCCCCAGGGCAACAACTGGGCGGCGGTCCCTACTCTGCACTGATGGAGACCCCAGGACAAGGACAGGAGAGACCAACTAACCAGAGAAACAAATGTACCAATAACAATGTACTAGAGGACCTAGTAACCAACAAAGAACAAACGAGGAACAGACTAAATCCAAGTCAGAGCAAAACCAGATCAGCAGAGTGGGAGAGACTGCCAGTGTCTTTGGAGCTTAATACCAAAAGCCCCGCCTAGGTCGGGGCGGGACTTGGTGACACTCTGGCCGGTAATGCATATAGACCGGCCCTCCTCCGGCCACGCCCCCTAACATGGGAACTCTGAGTCTGGCCGCAGAGGCCCCGCCCAGCAGCGCCGCGGAACCCATGCCTGACCCAAGACCGGATGCCAACCTGACCAGGCGCCCCCCGGGTGACACCACCGTGGCCGCTCCAGTCCTGGGCATGCTGCACGCCCCCTCTGGCTACCGCAAGTCTCCTCCTAACAACAACTGGGTGAAACGACAGTGGCCTGTGAGGGAGAACATGGTTGTTGGTGAAAAGAATTTGATTCAAGAACCATTAGATGGAAGAGACAAAATAATTCTGCCCCCACTTCACATAAAGCTAGGCCTGGTGAAGGCTCTTGGATATGATGGGCGATGCTTTCTATGTATATGTAGGAAAATGCCTGGCCCAAGTACAGAAACATTAAAAGCCGGCATTTTCGATGGTCCACAAATCAGACACTTTCTAAATGACTCCATTAGTAATGCTGAGCGCAGCGCATGGATGTCACGCCTTCAGGCTGTTAAAAACTTTTTGGGCAACCACAAAGCACCAAATGATGCTGAGCTAGTAACAATATGCTTAATGACTGCAGAGGTCTGGGGTGTAATATGAGTAGTGAGGGTCACTGCCTTCACAGCCACTGGGACCGTTTACAGATCATTTGGGTGACTTCAGCAAGAACAATGTGGAAGATTTCACCAAGACATCAGGACCATGGAAGATCGTTATCAGGGGCGATGGGATAAACGTGATGGCCGATTACTGCTGGAGTTTGTAAAGCGACTCTCCTACCAAAGTTCATTCACCAACGTCCCATAAAAGACGTTTCCTGATCTAATGCCCGTCTCATTATGGTTTAATGTTCACTATTTGGGATCCATTGTTCCATCGGCCGCTCGCTGTTGTTCCTGGCATCACAATATTGTACAAACTAACACTAATTTGTACGGTATTTAATTATAGCGATCGGATCTGTAATATGGAATAGGGTAATAAAAGTCACTCGGTGCTTAGATCACAGAAACTAGAGCCGATAGGGGAATGGACGGCATATCTGAGATCAGCACACGGAATATACCGTATATCAGCTATCAAGCGCTCTGCACCAACATACGCGTCGGCCAGTGTCATCGCTCGAAAGCCGTCTTTTGAGCGATAATTGTTGGGTGTAAATATGCCCATCTTTCACTTTTCTGCCGAACGATGATCGTCAGTTCGGCATGAAATCCATCATTCCGCAGAACAGCTGATAAGAAGGACCACATACTGTGTTCTCCGCGGGGAGCGCTGATAACATTGTCTCAGCTATCAGCCCTGTGGCTGAAAAAAGGGAATTTATTTAGAGAGCAGCGGGTGGTCTGTTCCCTGATTACAGCTCCCAGAGGCTCACAGGCTACTAATTGGTACTAATAGGCATTAGTACCAAGCAGTAGTTTAGGCTAAATGCTCGCTCAGAAGCCATCTTTAGAGTGATCACCTTTGTGTGTAAAAGGGCCTTTACTTTGCAGCATTTTTCCACTCCTGCCTAAAACCTTTGCAGAATACTGGAGGTTCCCATACTATCGAGGACGTGAGGTCTATAGTCCATAAAGTGGAGCATACGATAGTGTCTGACATCTAGTAATAACTCATCACTATGTGCCATGAGTCCATTGGGAAGATGACGCATGGTAATATTGGAAACAGTCCGACAGGCACCTGAGTGTAAAGTCACGGCTTATCAAGGCCGCAGGTAACATCAGGCCATAAATCATATCAAGGTCATGTGTAATTCCTGGGAAAAAAACTGGAATGCTTTCCTCTCCAGGGAGGAAGCGGCCACTATGTGATAACTGTGGGGGGAGTTACAGGTGAGAGAGAAATGGGACATAAATTACAGGACACAAAGTAACAGCAGTCAGTAAAGGTAGAAACAAGAACAGAGTGTCCGGGGATCGTAAGAAGCCATGTCCAGCATAGCTCTGCTTCCTCGGGTTTGGGTAAGTCGACATACATCTTAGAATCTAAAGTGCAGGTGTGAACTGTGACACGCATGGAAGTGCAGAACCGGTCAGCTTAAAGGGGGATTTCATTTATAAAACAAAGTCTTTAGCAGCCCAGGTAGATACAAAACTGTCCCAGATGTAGACCTTGCTTGATTCCTCTATACATGGGGCTCATATGGTGTAATGTATCATTGTTTTACCCTCCAGAGCTGCACTCACTGTTCTGCTGGAGGAGTCATACAGTTTTCCTGTATTGATTGATCATATCTATCTATCTCCTATCTATCTATCTATCTATCTATCTATCTATCTATCTATCTATCTATCTATCTCTCTATCTATCTATCTATCTCCTATCTATCTATCTCCTATCTATCTATCTCCTATCTATCTATCTATCTATCTATCTATCTATCTATCTATCTATCTATCTATCTATCTATCTATCTCCTATCTATCTCCTATCTATCTCCTATCTATCTCCTATCTATCTATCTATCTATCTATCTATCTCCTATCTATCTCCTATCTATCTATCTATCTCCTATCTATCTCCTATCTATCTCTCTATCTATCTATCTCTCTATCTCCTATCTATCTATCTATCTATCTATCTATCTATCTATCTATCTATCTCCTATCTATCTCCTATCTATCTCCTATCTATCTCCTATCTATCTCCTATCTATCTCCTATCTATCTCCTATCTATCTATCTTTCTATCTATCTATCTCCTATCTATCTCCCATTTATCTATCTATCTATCTATCTATCTATCTCCCATCTATCTTTCTATCTATCTATCTATCTATCTATCTATCTATCTATCTATCTATCTATCTATCTATCTATCTATCTCCTATCTATCTATCTATCTATCTATCTATCTATCTATCTATCTATCTATCTCCTATCTATCTATCTCCTATCTATCTCCTATCTATCTCCTATCTATCTATCTATCTATCTATCTATCTATCTATCTATCTATCTATCTATCTATCTATCTATCTATCTCCTATCTATCTCCTATCTCTCTATCTATCTATCTATCTATCTATCTATCTATCTATCTCCTATCTATCTCATATCTATCTATCTATCTATCTATCTATCTATCTCCCATCTATCTTTCTATCTATCTATCTATCTATCTATCTATCTATCTATCTATCTATCTATCTCATATCTATCTATCTATCTATCTATCTCCTATCTATCTATCTCCTATCTATCTATCTATCTATCTCCTATCTATCTCCTATCTCTCTATCTCTCTATCTCCTATCTATCTATCTATCTATCTATCTATCTATCTCCCATCTATCTTTCTATCTATCTATCTATCTATCTATCTATCTCCTATCTATCTCCTATCTATATATCTATCTATCTATCTATCTATCTATCTCTTATCTATCTATCTATCTCATATCTATCTATCTATCTATCTATCTATCTATCTCCTATCTATCTATCTATCTCCTATCTATCTCCTATCTATCTCCTATCTATCTATCTATCTATCTATCTATCTATCTATCTATCTATCTATCTATCTATCTATCTCTCTATCTATCTCTCTATCTATCTATCTCTCTATCTCTCTATCTATCTATCTATCTCTCTATCTCTCTATCTATCTCTCTATCTATCTCTCTATCTATCTGTCTCCTATCTCTCTATCTATCTATCTATCTATCTATCTATCTATCTCCTATCTATCTATCTATCTCCTATCTATCTCCTATCTATCTCCTATCTATCTATCTATCTATCTATCTATCTATCTATCTATCTATCTATCTATCTATCTATCTATCTATCTATCTCTCTATCTATCTCTCTATCTATCTATCTCTCTATCTCTCTATCTATCTATCTATCTCTCTATCTCTCTATCTATCTCTCTATCTATCTCTCTATCTATCTGTCTCCTATCTCTCTATCTATCTATCTATCTATCTATCTATCTATCTATCTATCTATCCCATATCTATTGCACTGATTGGTCGCTATTCGTGGCACGCGCCGCTCTTGTGCCCGGTCCGCTCTCAGTACATTGTAATGTTTTTATGTTCATTAAGTCATAAAATAATTAATACATGCCATTGTTTTCGCTGCTCTTTGGCTTCTTCTCCCTTTTCCTGTGTTTGTATTGCTGGCCATTGATAATATTACAATGATTACAGCCTGTTTAATACAGACATGTGATAACTGCCAGCCAAACGATTGGACTAGATCAAGCGCTATTTATCTCCACAGAAAACCTCTACTGGGTCTGTCAGGTCTCACACAATATAGATGCATGGAGGCATTCAAGTGATTGAGAAAGCTGTAGTACCAAACACAGCCTATGGGCAAAGGTGGTGCTATTTCTGGAAAAAATGAGCCCTGCGTTTCTAGTCTCTCCCCTTTTAGGTCTGCAGCACAATGACTCTTCTGTGTCTCCCTCTCTGTGCCCAGATAGCACTTGGCTCACGGTCTTTCTTGCTTTTATCCCTTTTCTTGCAAGTTATAACAAAGAGATACAATGTATCTTTTTATTGTTACTGTTGATACTCATTTATAGCATTTTGGGTCTAGTTCCACCTCATCCATCTGTTCTGACTGAGATCCAGGTCCGTCCACCTTCCATCTTCTCTTTCTCCTCCCTGCTGCTCCTTCCTCACTTACTCTACCACTATCTCACTGATATTTAATATCTCAGGTTTTGCAACAGGTCATGTGACATGCTATATATATCTATATATCACTCTACCTGGCCTTGCCCCTTAACTCTGCTCCCTCTTCAGAAGCTCCTGCAATAAGATGCAGTCTTGGAGTCTTAGGAGTCCATAAGTTTGCCCAGGAAATATATTGAAGAAGAGAAAGTAAGACATTGAGGAGAGGGGACAGAAGGAAGTTGTGGAGCGAAGACCCTTGTAAACGACCTGTGAAGGGTAACCGGCATTTAATGAAGGGCTCAGGAGTTTAATAAGAAGAAATAAGACGTCTCATGAAAGACACATTTACAAGGACGTAGAAGGCAAATGGTGAGAGATAGTCTGTAGACCTAGCAAGACCTAAAGACAAGAGAAGGGTATGAGAGGCAAAGGACAGAGGATAAAGGAGAGATACTAGGAGGTCATTGACTGCTTTGGGTGGCATGGAGCGAACGGAAGCCCCAAAGGAGTCACAGAACAATGCCTGCAAGTCAGGCTGGTGGGGTGATGACCCCCAGTATCAATATATGCAACTACGAGAAAGCTCCAGCTATGGGATTCCCAACCACACAGTGGCCCCTGTGCAGGACACTTCAGGGGAGCAACCCCCATCTCAAGCCCAGGTAAGCTGGGGGTCATGGTTATATCTTATGGGGTTGCTATAGGTGTGCATTGATACTAGATGGACAGGTAAGACTGCTGAAGGCTGGAGATCGTACAACAAAGTAGCAAGGGGCTATTTATAGAGGTGTGTGGGATTCTGAGACGTTATCTGGGAGAGCAAGAGGAGTTCATGGAGGGGATTCAAGGCAGGGATTACGTAGAGAAGTTCGGAGGGTATTGCTGTGTGTAGCGGCAATGGTGGAAAGTTGGGAGAATTGGGATGTATGGCTAGGTCTATAGTAGAACATGAACTCTACTATATATGAGTATATGGAATGTATGGCCGTTCCCATGGAGTGTTCGGGTGCATGGTGAGGACAAGCCAAGAATTCATAGTCTTGTGGAAGGTTCCCTAAGAGCAGAGTGCAAAACAGGGCAGACGTTCTTATCGGACATTTGTTTGAATGCAGAGGATTGTTCAGGGTACAGGGAATTTGGTGGTGTTAGGGTTAATTTTAGTAATGGACATTGGTGGCAAGTTGCCCCGTTGTCTTGGGATGTATAGTTGAAGCTGTTTTCCAGTTTTTAAAAATTGCTGAAGTATCCTGATCAGCTGTTTGCAGGACAAGCTGCCACCCGTACTGCGCAGGAAGCAGATGGCTCCGGACATTATGCAGTGGCCTGGCGTGGTACTCCAGGCACAGATCCCATTCACTTCAATACCACACCAGGTCACTACAGCATGAAGGAGCTATCTGTGTGCTGCTGCACCTGGTATAGGTTATACATCTTCTGTATATAGTAATATGGAGCATGCTGATATCTCCCGTATATAATAATATTGACCTTGCTGGTATAACCTGGGTATCTGCTGCATATAATTAGATAGGAACATCATATATAAGGCTGAAAAAAAACATGCATTCATTCAGTTTAGCTCGTTACCCCCAATGTTGATCCAGTGGAAGTAAGAAAAAACATTGAGGTAAAAAACAATTTTTCCTATTTATGGGGAAAGAAATTCCTTTCCAACTCCAATCTGGTAATCAGAATAATCCCGGGATGCCCGATGCTCCTGATATAACATGTAACATTGTAACGCCCAAGAAAGACCTCCAGAACCTCTTATACTCTTATATCGTATCACCATCACCGCGTCCTCAGGAGACAGGTCCATAGTCTAAACCCCCTTCTATGTTGTAGAAACCTTCTATCCTCTAGATGTACAGAGCGCCCACTTGTTACAGTCCTGGGTATAATAGATGATGGGAGAGATCTCTGTACTGACCCCTGATATATGTATACATAGTTATTAGAGCGCCCCCTTGTTACAGTCCTGGGTATAATAGATGATGGGAGAGATCTCTGTACTGACCCCTGATATATCTATACATAGTTATTAGAGCGCCCCCTTGTTACAGTCCTGGGTATAAGAGATGATGGAGAGATCTCTGTACCGAACCCTGATATATTATACATAGTTATTATAGCGCCCCCTTGTTACAGTCCTGGGTATAATAGATGATGGGAGGGATCTCTGTACTGACCCCTGATATATCTATACATATTTATTAGAGCGCCCCCTTGTTACAGCCCTGAGTATAACAGATGATGGGAGGGATCTCTGTACTGACCCCTGATATATTATACATAGTTATTAGAGCGCCCCCTTGTTACAGTCCTGGGTATAATAGATGATGGAGAGATCTCTGTACTGACCCCCTGATATATGTATACATAGTTATTAGAGTGCCCACTTGTTACAGTCCTGGGTATAATAGATGATGGAGAGATCTCTGTACTGACCCCTGATATATCTATACATAGTTATTAGAGCTTCTCCTTGTTACAGTCCTGGGTATAATAGATGATGAGAGAGATCTCTGTACTGACCCCTGATATATTATACATAGTTATTAGAGCGCCTCCTTGTTATAGTCCTGGGTATAATAGATGATGGGAGAGATCTCTGTACTGTCCTCAGATATATCTATACATAGTTATTAGAGCGCCCCCTTGTTATATCGTATCACCATCACCGCGTCCTCAGGAGACAGGTCCATAGTCTAAACCCCCTTCTATGTTGTAGAAACCTTCTATCCTCTAGATGTACAGAGCGTCCACTTGTTACAGTCCTGGGTATAAGAGATGATGGAAGAGATCTCTGTACTGACCCCTGATATATCTATACATAGTTATTAGAGCGCCCCCTTGTTACAGTCCTGGGTATAATAGATGATGGGAGAGATCTCTGTACTGACTTGATATATCTATACATAGTACCCTAAATGAGTACGTTCGCTCATCTCTAGTCACTACACAAACCCCAACTTATCCAGATCCACATGTACCTGCATTCTGTCCTCTTGTGTTAATTACTTTACATAGTTTTGTAACATCTGAAAAATTTATATTTTACTACACAATCGTTCTACCAGGTCTCAAATAAATAATAAAAAAAAATACTGCCCCCTGTGGTACCCCACTAGTAACAGTGACCCCTCCAATACTACTTCTTGTAGTACCCCACTAAAATTGGTGACCCCTCTAATACTGCCCCCTGTGCCCCCCCCTATAGTAATTGTGACCCAATCAGAGTATATGCTATTTATAACCCCCCTCTGCTTTCTATCACTGACCTGTTACCGCCTTACAAACATTTTCGCCCAGACCGAGCCTTCTCATGTTATATACCAACCTTTCATGCTGCACAGTATCAAACACTCTGGAAGAGTTCAGATACACAAGATCCAGTGACTCTCCGGTCCAGTCTAGAACTTACCTCCTTGTAGAAGCTGGTCAGGGTGGTCTGACAGGAGCGATCTTACATAAACCCACCGATATGGAGTTATACAGCTATTGTCCTTGATGTCCTCCAGGATGGCCTCTCTTAGAAACCCCCAAAGATTTTACCCATAATAATCAGACTTACAGGCTTGTAGTTTCCAGGGTCACTTCTTGACCCCTTTTGAAATATTAGCACCACATTGGCTACACACTAATCCACTGGAACAGACCCACCACTATAGAGTCCTTAAAGGGGTTGTCTCGCGAAAGCAAGTGGGGTTAAGCACTTCTGTATGGCCATATTAATGCACTTTATAATATACATCGTGCATTAAATATGAGCCATACAGAAGTTATTCACTTACCTTCCCTGCGCTGGCGTCCCCGTCTCCATGGCTCCGTCTAACTTCAGCGTCTAATCGCCCGATTAGACGCGCTTGCGCAGAAGGGTCTTCTGCCTTCGGGTCTGTCCGGCAGCAGCGGCGTTCTGGCTCCGCCCCTTCTATGCGCCATCACGTAGCTCCGCCCCGTCACGTGTGCCGATTCCAGCCTCCTTATTGGCTGGAATCGGCACACGTGTCGGGGCGGAGCTACGCGATGACGCTTAGAAGGGGGCGGAGCCAGAACACCCTTGTGCCAGACCGAGCCGAAGGCAGAAGACCCTTCTGCGCAAGCGCATCTAATCGGGTGATTAGACGCTGCAGTTAAACGGAGCCATGGGGACGGGGACGCCAGCGCAGGGAAGGTAAGTGAATAACTTCTGTATGGCTCATATTTAATGCACGATGTACATTACAAAGTGCATTAATATGGCCATACAGAAGTGCTGAACCCCAAGGCTCTGTCTATCACATTACTCAATTTCTTTTAGGGTGCCTTCACACTTGCGATCGCGATATTGCAGTGTTTTTTTATCGAATATCAATAGGACTTTCTTTTTTTTTTAAATCAGATTTTATTGACATTTTTGGATTTTTACAATCTAATTGACTTTGTGTGAGAGAGTTAGGCACTTCTATCAATGTGTAACAGACATGTAGTGAGATATGTCCTGTCTCTCCGCATGCTGGTCCTCGAGTCACCATGTTCTCCATGTGTCCCTTGCAATAGGTAACATGAAGTGGGTGTGGGCTCCCATTAGTAGGGAGATTGGTGACGTGCAGGCGATGGCACAGGGAGATTCTCCTGCTGCTGATCAATCCGCACTTGCCAGCATGTCGGAGGAGGGGGTCCTCAAACAACACTTAACATAAGTGCATAAACTGCAGTGCGATATAACTTGTAAAACATAATGAATTAATGGTTGAGTGTAAATAAGGATAGGGGTGGAGGGGTTGAGGCTAAGGGGGAGCAGGGAAAGTGGGGTGGGGTAAGGATAGGAGGGGGGAGTTGGGGGGGGGGGGCGGTGTGTTGACTCCATATGGGTCGCTCTCTCTCCTACCTCACACGCCTCGGTCTTGTTTGTTTGAGGCTAGCAATGCACCCATGTTCAACGCTCGAGGTCCAGTCCACTCTCCGGTGCCTGTGGTCGTCTGGTTGAGGCATCAACACTCGACAGGTGGAGGAAGGGAGGGAGAGGTTCTTGGTCTACCTCCCCAGGCTGGGCTAGGGGAAAGTTGGCGCTGGTCTCTAGTTTTTTTTTCTCATTTCCCTCCAGGGGTACCAGGTCAGGGTGAACTCTTCATGGGAGCCCCTTGACCAGCTCGTCAGTTCTTCGAGGTTGCAAATCATGTCCGCTTTTTCTCTCCACTGGGTTGGGGAGGGCGGGGTTTGCTGAAGCCAATTTATTGGTATTAATGCTTTAGCAGCATCTATCAAGTGAGCTATTAGTTTGTTTTTACAGGGATGAAAGTGTGCGGACGGTTTCCATAGGAATACCATGTCAGGTGTGATTGACAATCCAGGAGAGAGGGCCTTCAGGTCCTTCTCCACCTTCTTCCAGTACGTAGCAATGCCTGAGCACTCCCACCAAATGTGGAGGTAGGACCCTATTTCAGCGTCGCATCTCCTACATCTGTTGTGGGGGGCTAATTTATAGTTATGTAGCCACTGGGGGGTTTTGTACCACCTGACTAGTAATTTGTAATGGCTTTCTTGCATGAAGACGCATGGGGATAGACCGTATGCCAGACTTAGATTAGTTGGTGTCTGCAGTGGACAAAGAGATCCCCAGCTCCTTTTCCCAAGAGATTAGAAAAGTGAGTTTAGCAAATAGGAGGGGAGCTATAAAGCTCTTCTTTATAATAGAAATGTTTCTGGAGTTAGGTGTCTTCGCTTTCAGGGTATTTTCAAAACTTGTCTTAGGCCTCGTAGATGTGAACTTAGCCAGGAATTCGCTTAATACTTTTAACGTGTGCTACTTGTAAAAAGGAGAGGGAGTTATTGGGGGTCAGAGCGGTCAGGATATCTTCTGGTGTCTTGTGAGCTTCATTTTGGATGTCCTCCACCTTACTGTTCTCAAATTGCTTCCATGTGCTTGAGGAGCCAGGATCGGGGTGGATCCCCAGCAACCTGCTTAAGGCTCGGTTTGGTATCAGCGGGGAGGGGGCTGGAGCTAGCAATTTTTTATGTCTATCCCAGGTCTCGCATGGACCTCTGAGTAGTGGGTTAAAACCTCTCGCTCTATACTGATTCTTTGCAGGGAACCATAGGTCCTCCAGGAGAGTGTCGCTATATGAGGCCATCGCCAGTTTCTGTAACAGCGGGTCTCTGGATGGGTGTGTCAGATCCATCCAGTAGTTAAGTTGAATGGCTTGGTAGTAGTCCTGGACGTTTGGCAAGTCCTCCCCCCCCCCCTCCGACCTCCTTCTCGTCATTAAGCTATATGCAAGCCTAGGTCTTTTTTGTCTCCACACGAAGCATGAGAGGAGCGGGAGGTCGTATGACCGCAATAGAGATTTTATTTGGGGGGTTAGAGGTTGGAAGTTGTGCAAATATAAATCCTCAGTCCTTTTGGTAAGTTTTATCCCCAAGTAGTCTAGCACCATCTCAGACCAGGTGAAGGGTGAACTGGATCTTAGTGGCGTACTTTGTGCTTTCGGGATTGAGATATTGAGAATCGTAGATTTAGCGACGTTTACCCTTAAAATTCGAGAGAGAACCAAAGTCCCTTAGTAGTGAGGTAAGTCTGGACTCCTCCCTGGTTTGGTGATTACAAACATTATGTCATCCGCGAATGCAGCCGTTGACAATGTGTGCGAGTATACATTCAAGCCCCTAATAACCGGAACTTGTCTTACCCATTGGAGGAGGGGTTCTATGGTGAGGATGAAAAGCGTGGGGGATAGAGGGCAGCCCTGACGTGTCCCATTTCGAATATCGAATGGCGACGAGACAGATTTGTTGATTTTTAATCTAGCGTGTGGCTTCGAATAAAGAGAGAATATAGCTGAAATGGGGGGGGGGGGGTAGAGTTAAATCTAAGAAGCACTCTTTCCATAAAGATCCAGTCCACCCTATTGAAAGCTTTCTCAGCATCAGTGCTTACGAAGGCCATTGGTAATTTGCGAGTTTGAGAATATTTTGCGGAGTGGATTAATCTAAACCAGTTTTCCCTTCCCTCCCCGCCTCTGACGAAGCCTGCTTGTTCCGGGTCTATCAATACTGGGATGGATTCTCCCATTCTCCTGGCCAGGAGTTGAGCCCAGATTTTTACATCTTGATTAATAATAGGCCTGTAGCGGCTGCACTGCTCCGGGTCTTTACCCTCTTTTAAGATAAGAGTGATATGCGCTGCTTGCGCTTGTTTAGGGAGTTCGGCTCCATTCAAAAAAGCATTGAACGTTTCAGTTAGTCGGGGAATTAGTTGTGCCTTAACCCCTTGAGTGGCATGCCCGGAAATTTTTCGGGATGAGCTCCACTGCCGATAGTGATATAGCCCGGAAGATTTCCGGGCTATGTATCACTATGGGAGCTGCAGAGCACAATGCCACAAGCTGTGACATTGTTCTCTGCCTGTACAGACCCAGAGAGAACAAAGCAAAGGCTTTGAACAACAGAAGCAGAAGACATTGCCGATCTGCCGGCAATCTCCTGCTTCTAAGTCTCCTGCTTTGTTTACAGGTTGCCATAGAGACCATCGGTTTCTCAGAGGCAAGCCGATGGTCTCTGTGGCAGGGAGAGCTGGTGCTTGGCTGTCAGAGGACAGCCAGGCACCAGCTCTTACAGCAGAGATCAGAGAAAACCTCCGATCTCTGCTGTGTTAACCCTTTACATGCTGCAGTCTATGTGACTGCAGCATGTAAAGGGCTGTCACTATGGGACCCCCGGAATGTGATCAGGGGGTCCTGATGGGTCCCTGTGAAAGTTCCCTAAAGGGACAAAAATTAAAAAAAGTTAAAAAAAATTTAAAAAAAGTAAAAAAATTATTAAAATAAATAATCAAAAACACTTGTCTCCCTTTACTTTGTAAAACATTAAAAATAAAATCACACGTGTGGTATCCCTGCGCCGTAATGACCCAGAGGAGGAATTTAGTACATTATGTAACCCCTTAATGACACGGTCCCTTTTTTTCTTTTTTCACCATTTCTTTTTTTCCTCCCCCTATTTAAAAAACCCTAACTCCTTTATTTCTCCATCGCCGTCGCACTATGAGGGTTGTTGTTGTTTTTTGCGGAATGAGTTGTATTCTTCAATGGTGCCATTTATTGTACCCTATAATGTACTGAAAAACTTTTATAAAATTCTATAACATAACAATTATAACATTCCGCCATCTTTCAGTGCGTCTTGCTTCTACGGCGCACAAACTGCAACAAAATGATATGATCACTTTATTCTGCGGGTCGGTACGATTACTGTGATACCAAACTTGTATAGTTTTTTTTTTTTTTTGCTGTAGTACTTTTATTTTTTTAATTTTTAAGATTTAATTTTTTAAAATTATTTTCTGCTGCATCTTCTGCAATAACTTTTTTATTTTTCGGTTGACGTAGTTGAGCGGGATGTCCTATAGTTTATGTTGGTAGCAATCCGGAATACATACAACTTTTTGATCGCTTTTTATTGCATTTTTTTCTGGGAAACAGGGTGACTGAAAGTGCATTTGTGGCGTTCTTTATTTTTTTTCAGACTACGTTCACCGTGCGCGGTGAAGTAATGCGCTACGTTGATAGACGGAAGCGGCAATACCAAATATGTATTTCTTTTAGGATTTAGATTTTTTTATTATACATATGGCAAAAGGGGGGGATCTAAACTTTCATTACTTTTTTTTTAAAGTGTGAAAAAGTCATGAAAAAGAAAAATAACTCTTACAACCTGGTATTAGCACAATCTCACCGGCCAGTAGAAGGACTGTAATATATTTTTTATACCACTCAGAGAATGCTGGGGAAAATAACAATAAAAAACATGCAGAATTACAGATTTTGTTAATCTTGCCACTAGAAAAAATGGAATAAAAAGCGATCATAATTTTACATGTTCCCAAAAATGAGATAAATGAAGACTGGCGTTCATCCCGCAATAAACACGGCCGTCTAGGGCTCTGGCAATGGGAAATAACATTAATACGGCGCTTGGAATGTGGCGACACAAAAGCAAACCTTAAAAAAAAATGCCTAAAATGTACAAAGTAGTGAAACATAAAAACCTGTATGAACCTGATACCGCCGGAATCGTGTGACTCAGAGAATAACGTCATCACACTATTTATTCTGCACGCCGTAAAAATGAAATCCAAAAAACAAATGGCAGAATTTCTTTTTTTCCCCCAATCCCCCTACAAATGTTTTTACAAAGTTCTGCAATACATTATATATACCCAAAAATGATGCCAACAAAAAGTACAACTTGTCCCGCAAAAAACAAGCCCTCATACGGCCGTGTCAGTGGGGAAATGAAAAAGTTATGGTTCTTGGAACGAGACTGGAACATTAGCTAAAATTAAATGATTAGACCATTTAAAGAACCTGCCCTGGGGGTCTGACAGGGGGGTAAGAAACCTTGCACTGAGGGGGTTAAAGAACCTGCCCTGGGGGGTCTGACAGGGGGGGGGAAGAAACCAGCCACTGAAGGGGTTAAAGAACCTGCCCTGGTGGGTCTGACAGGGGGGTAAGAAACCCTGCACTGAGGGGGTTAAAGAACCTGCCCTGGTGGGTCTGACAGGGGGGTAAGAAACCTACTACTGAAGGGGTTAAAGGCTTTACAGTAGGTTAGCGAAAGTCCATCCGGCCCTGGGCTTTTACCATGTGGAAAGGAGTTTAAAACCTCCTTTACTTCCTTTTCTGTAATCGGGGTTAGTAAGGATGACGCCTCTGCTGCTTCCAATTCTGGTACTTTAAGGCAGGGGTCCCCAACTCCAGTCCTCAGGGACCACCAACAGGTCATGTTTTCAGGATATCCTATGGTAAGAACACCTGTGGCAATGTCTGAGGCACTGACAATAATTACATCACCTGTGCAACACTGAGGAAATCCTGAAAACATGACCTGTTGGTGGTCCCTGAGGACTGGAGTTGGGGAACACTGCTTTAAGGGATCTCCAGAACGCGCCTATTTTTTCGCTGGTGTTCTGAGATGAGGGATTCTCACTTTCCTTCAGATTGTACAACTGCAAGTAGAAAGATTGGAATTCCTTAGCGATTTCATGAGTAGAGGAGACCGTGACCCCCGCCTGTGTTTTTATGGAGAGGATCGCGTTCCTGGTCCTGGCCTTTTTTAGGAGCGCGGTCATAAGTTTACTGCCTCGGTTACCGTGGGCGTAAAGGGCCTGTTGGAGGTACATATGCTTTTTGTTGAATTTGTAAGATGGCAGCGCAGTTGGTGTCTTAGGGAGGCTAGCTCTTCTAGGTTGTTTTTTGCCTGCGTGAGTTTTGCTACGTGTTCTAAGTCTGCTATTTGGGTTGGTAGTTTATCCATTTCTTTCTGATTTTGTTTTTTCACTCTAGAGCCGAGTGCTATCAATAGGCCTCTCACGTAGGCCTTATGAGCCTCCCACCCCATGGGTGGCCCAACACTTCCATCCGAGTTGTTTTTGAAATATTCCTCCAGAAGATTCCCTATATTAGTTCTTTCCTCTAGGGGGTCTAGAAGAGAGTCAATTAAGTGCCATCTCCATTCACTGGGGGCAGGCTGAGGTAGGCAGATATCGATGTGGATAGGAGCGTGGTCCGAGACAGTGATAGAATCTATGCTAGCTTTTTTTATGTGGGTTAGGAGGCCAGACAAGCGAGGAAATAATCGAGTCTTTGGAAAGAGGAATGCACCTGGGAGAAGGAGAAGTCTTTGGAGGAGGGGTGTAAGAGTCGCCAAGCGTCCCGGACTCCCACCTCCTGCATGCATCGGTGTAGTCTTTTTAGTTTTGTCTGAGAGATCTGTAAGCGGCCTGTTGATGAGTCAAGTAATGGGTTCAA
Organism: Eleutherodactylus coqui; assembly: GCA_035609135.1. Taxonomy (NCBI): domain Eukaryota; kingdom Metazoa; phylum Chordata; class Amphibia; order Anura; family Eleutherodactylidae; genus Eleutherodactylus; species Eleutherodactylus coqui. The sequence goes on from CM069408.1 coordinate 307,441,933, forward strand.
GGTGACATTCAGGTCTCCCCCCAATATAATGTGTCCTACAGCGAAATGCTTAAGAGTCTCAAGCTGTTTGATTAGCCAAGGGATTTGCTCTGAGTTGGGTGCATACAGGTTTGCGAGTGTTAGTTTTATGTTATTGATTGAGCCTCTAAGAAAGAGTGCTCGTCCTGGAGCAGTGAGTCCAGTTTAAATGGAATTGCCTTGTGGATCATTATAGCTACCCCCTTAGAGGCGGAATTTGGGTGGGTATTGTGGAAATGTTGTTGAAAGCCCTGGGAGGAGGAAGTGTTTGTCTTTTTTAAAGTGTGTAACATTAAAATTTTGGTCTTAGATTTTTTAGGGTGTGCGACATTATGTCTCTTACCCGGAGAGTTTAGACCTCGAACGTTGAGCGATGTGAGGCGCATAGGAGTCATGGCGATTCCGATCACGCGAGCAGAGCACTAGACCTGTGAATTCAAGTGAGGAGAGAGAGAGGGAGAGTGAGATACCTGGTTTCCACGAAGTACACAAGTTTAGTTCTATTATTGAGGCTTTTGAGTTGCAGACCTTGGTGCAGGTAAAAGCGGAAGTAGGTGGATTAAGGGGAGGTAAGGATAGGGATGTGGGTGGGAGGGTGAGTACTAGGTTAAACGGGGAGAGAGTGTAAAGAGGTCAGGGATATTGAGGTACTGACCAGGAGGTCACAGACCGCGCGACCCCATCTCAAGGGGGTAAGCACGGCAAGCGTCCGACCGGAACTCCTGCGGTCCCTCAGTATAGGGAGAGCAGGGGAAGGGTAACAGATAACGATTTAGTAACAATTTAGTTGAGCCTGGCCCAGAAGGTCAGACCCCATCGCAAAAACGGTTCATATTAGTTTTATAATTGCATTAACCAAGATTGCCAACTCGGTAGGCAAGCAGAGGGGGACGGTTAAGTCCTCTATCAAGGGTTTCAGTTCTTCAATTCGCAGGGGGCTGTCGACCCTTCAACTTATCAAGTGTTCTCTTGGAGAGATCCCTCTCTGTTTTTCTTTTTTTCCCTCTGGGGGACCTGGTGCACCCTGAGGTTTGCTCGACTTCTACCAGGAATAGTGAGGGGAGTGTGGGCAGATCCGGGAGCGGGAGCCCGGAGGGGATATCGATCGGCTCCATCGCCAAAGCATGCCAGCATTTTTGTAAATCCTCTGGTGTGTGAATATTAATCCGCCGGCCTTTGATGTTTATTCCCAGTCCGAAAGGAAAGAGCCAAGAGTACTTGATGTCTCTGGCTCTAAGGGCTTCGAGTAAGGGCCTCATTAGGCGACGTTTGGCCAGTGTTATCGGGGCGAGATCTTGGTAGAGATGGATTGATGCTCGTCGTACTGTAGCTCTTTGTTGTTTCTTGAGGCCTCCAGTATAGCTTGCGCATCTGGAAACGTCAGGAGCTTACAAACTACATCTCGTGGTGGGTCCGACCTGGTAAGTGGGGGTCTCAAGGACCTATGGTTGCGTTCAATAGTAATTTGCGAGGCTCATTCTTGGCCTAGGAGAAGGACAAACAGTTCTGCGTCAATCTTGGGTAGGGCTTCCGTAGCCCATGTTTCCGGGAGACCTTTAATTCTTATATTATTTCGCCTATTGCGATTTTCGAGGTCTTTTTGTAAGGTCAGAGCGCGGTCTAACTGGTGGTGCTGTTCTCTGACTACCTGTGCGAGCTCTGTTGAATGTGAGATAAGGCAGGTTGAGGAGGATTCAAGGGCATCGACCTTTCTGCTCGTGAATTTGATTTCCTCTTTAATCTCTGAGAGGTCTGACACGATCGCTCTTAGTGCTCTGGTAATCAGGTCTCTCATGAAGCTTCTAGACACCTGCTCAGTTTCTTCTCCTTCTGATGAGGCCTCTTCCTCCCTTTCTGAACTGAGCGGTGTTGGAGCTGTTAGATTCAGTGATTTCTTGCTAGAGGGGTGCGGGGATCTGGACACCCTTTCTTTGAGGCATTTTTGCATATCAGATTGGCCTTTTGCTGGTCGGGGTGTGCTTAGAGTGTCGCTGCTCCTGTCTCTGTTATTTTTCCCCATAATGCGGTGGAGTTGGCTTGGTCATACGATGAGGCCCGTCCCCTGATGTGCCACTTCAGGGGGCCATTAGTTAGCTGCGGCCCTGTGATGGCACTTAGAAGTGATCGTTAATAGTGGCTACTTTCTTTCGCAAGTCGCAAGAGGGGGTAGCAAAGGGCCATGGATGTGGTGCAAGTGCAGTGCTTGAGGGGCACTATAAGTATCCAATGCGGGAGAAGCAGTTCGTAGGGGCTCCGTGGCCGGAGCCCACTGAAAAAATTCAGGCTATGCCTGTGTACAGTTCTTTGAGCTGTGAAGTACTGTTTCTGTGTCTGCTCTCTCAGAGTGGTGATAAGAGAGAGAGATGGGGGGTCGGGTCTTTTTTGCTCCTAAGTCCACTTGGGCCCGGTTCTCTCGGGACGCGCGCGGCGGGGCCTGATGTTGATGGCGGGGGGATCGAAGATGCAGTGGTCTTTCGAGGAGGTGCGTGATTTGGGGTGTAAAGTGGGGAGGCTGTATGGAGCTTTGTGGAGTCTGCTCGGTGGTGTCGATCCAGAGTAAGCCCTGTTCTGCCCTGTTTTTCTGTTGAATATGGGCCACTAGCTTCTGGGTCTCCTTTCAGCTCTGCTGCATCAGCTTCCCTCCTCCCTGTCTGCCTCCTCCTTCAGCAGGGGGCGCTGCTGCTGCTCCGCTCAGTGTCAGTCTGCACCCACTCCTTCTAGTCAAACCTTGTCTGGAAAACCCCTCTATGGGCTGCCGGACCGCTGCCGCTTGGTCTCATCTGTGTGGGCTCCTGCCTGCCGTGCGCTCCTGAGCCGGCGCGAAAATCGAGGTCCCGGCTTCCTCCTCGGCGCTAGACCCGGATAGATTTCCACGGTCAAGCGAGGTCTGGAGCGTCTTTCTGCTCCCTAGCCTGCAGAGCAGCTTTTGCTGGTGTTTGGCGGAATGTCCCGGTGACAGGAGTGCCAGTAAGTTGGTTTTCCTGTCTCAGTTGCAGGAGTGAGGTCTCCGTGCGTCCGCTCCCTCTGCTGGCTAGGCCACACCCCCCGTCAATAGGACTTTCTAATGTAAAAAAGGCATGAGACAAAAGTCTCAAAGCACAAACTTCTGATTTTTGTGCGGTGTTTTTAACATTAGAAAGTCCTATTGACATTTGCGTTTAAAAAAAACCCACAGCAATATCGCAATCAATAGTGTGAAGGCGCCCCTAAACCCGGAGTATGTGCCATTAGGACCGGCGATTTGTCTGTTTTAATCTTATTACAGCCGTCTCTGCACTTCTTCCTGAGTTAGACTGGTGACTTTTAAGGGCTATTTACACTACCGTTCCAAAGTTTGGGGTCACATTGAAATGTCCTTATTTTTGAAGGAAAAGCACTGTACTTTTCAATGAAGATAACTTTAAACTAGTCCTAACTTTAAACAAATGCACTCTATACATTGCTAATGTGGTAAATGAGTATTCTAGCTGCAAATGCCTGGTTTTTTGTGCAATATCTACAAAGGTGAATAGAGGCCCATTTCCAGCAACTATCACTCCAGTGTTCTAATGGTACAATGTGTTTGCTCATTGGCTCAGAAGGCTAATTGATGATTAGAAAACCCTTGTGCAATCATGTTCACACATCTGAAAACAGTCTAGCTCGTTACAGAAGCTACAAAACTGACCGTCCTGTGAGCAGATTGAGTTTCTGGAGCATCACATTTGTGGGGTCAATTAAACGCTCAAAATGGCCAGAAAAAGAGAACTTTCATCTGAAACTCGACAGTCTATTCTTGTTCTTAGAAATGAAGGCTATTCCATGCGAGAAATTGCTAAGAAATTGAAGATTTCCTACAACGGTGTGTACTACTCCCTTCAGAGGACAGCACAAACAGGCTCTAACCAGAGTAGAAAAAGAAGTGGGAGGCCGCGTTGCACAACTAAGCAAGAAGATAAGCACATTAGAGTCTCTAGTTTGAGAAACAGACGCCTCACAGGTACCCAACTGGCATCTTCATTAAATAGTACCCGCAAAACACCAGTGTCAACATCTACAGTGAAGAGGCGGCTGCGGGATTTTGGGCTTCAGGGCAGAGTGGCAAAGAAAAAGCCATATCTGAGACTGGCCAATAAAAGAAAAAGATTAAGATGGGCAAAAGAACACAGACATTGGACAGAGGAAGACTGGAAAAAAGTGTTGTGGACGGATGAATCCAAGTTTGAGGTGTTTGGATCACAAAGAAGAACGTTTGTGAGACGCAGAACAAATGAAAAGATGCTGGAAGAATGCCTGACGCCATCTGTTAAGCATGGTGGAGGTAATGTGATGGTCTGGGGTTGCTTTGGTGCTGGTAAGGTGGGAGATTTGTACAGGGTAAAAGGGATTCTGAATAAGGAAGGCTATCACTCCATTTTGCAACGCCATGCCATACCCAGTGGACAGCGCTTGATTGGAACCAATTTCATCCTACAACAGGACAATGACCCTAAACACACCTCCAAATTGTGCAAGAACTATTTACAGCAGAAGCAGGCAGCTGGTATTCTATCGGTAATGGAGTGGCCAGCGCAGTCACCAGATCTGAACCCCATTGAGCTGTTGTGGGAGCAGCTTGACCGTATGGTACGCCAGAAGTGCCCATCCAACCAATCCAACTTGTGGGAGATGCTTCTAGAAGCGTGGGGTGCAATTTCTCAAGCTTACCTCAACAAATTAACAGCTAGAATGTCAAAGGTGTGCAATGCTGGAATTGCTGCAAAAGGAGGATTCTTTGACGAAAGCAAAGTTTGATGTAGAAACAATGTTATTTCACATACAAATCATTATTTCTAACCTTGTCAATGTCTTGGCTCTATTGTCTATTCATTTCACAACGCATGGTGGGGAATAAGTGTGACTTTTCATGGAAAACACAAAATTGTTTGGGTGACCCCAAACTTTTGAACGGTAATGTACATGCAATGATTATCACTCAAAACTCGTTCACACGATTGCATATGAGCGTGTAAATGCTTATATCTTTCACTCTTCGGCTGAATGATTATTTTTAGGTGAGCATAAAATCCATCTTTCAGCTGGAGAGAGATAGCAGGGACCCCACGCTGTGTTCTCAATGATGAGGGCTGAATACATTGTATTCCCTTGCGAAGACAATGCAGCTGAGTGCAAAGTCCGGACCACATACTGGGATTTGCAAACAGGTGCTGGAGACTAATTTACATGGACATGAAGCTGATAAAGTGCCAATGGACATTAGTGCCCATTAGCATTTTATGCAAAATGATTGCTAGAACTGTCAATCTTTCAATCATTTGAAAGATTGTCTTTGCGTGTAAATAGGCATTTAGTGGAGAGTTTATTTTATCACCCCGGGTCTCATTTGGCATTTCCTTTTCCTCTGTAAAAACACTGCAGAAAAAAATGTTTAATAGATTTGTTTTCTCTATTCTACAATTTCATCTACATTATTTATTAAAGGGCCAGTGCTTTCAGTATTAAACCTTTTACCCTCCATTTTTGCTGCTCTTTACATTATTTATATTTCTTGCTTTCTTTTTACTGTTTATTGTAAAGCTTGAGGAACAGTTAGGAGGGAAAGCCTCATGGGATCTGGGAGCTTTAAGTACATGATGGATGGATGATATATCACCTTCTATGGAGCCTCATGGGATCTGGGAGCTTTATGTACATGATGGATGGATGATATGTCACTCTCTATGGAGCCTCATGGGATGGATCTGGGAGCTTTATGTACATGATGGATGGATGATATGTCATCCTCTGAGGAGCCTCATGGGATCTGGGAGTTTTATGTACATGATGGATGGATGATATGTCACCCTCTATGAAGCCTCATGGGATCTGGGAGCTTTATGTACATGATGGATGGATGATATGTCACCCTCTTTGGAGCCTCATGGGATCTGGGAGCTTTATGTACATGATGGATGGATGATATGTCACCCTGTATGGTGCCTCATGGGATCCGAGAGCTTTATGTATATGATGGATGGATGATATGTCACTCTCTATGGGACCTCATGGGATCTGGGAGCTTTATGTACATGATGAATGGATGATATGTCACCCTCTATGGAGCCTCATGGGATCTGGGAGCATTATGTACATGATGGATGGATGATATGTCACCCTCTATGGAGCCTCATGGGATCGGGGAGCTTTATGTACATGATGGATGGATGATATGCCACCCTCTATGGAGCTTCATGGGATCTGGGAGCTTAATGTACATGATGGATGGATGATATGTCACCTTCTATGGAGCCTCATGGGATCTGGGAGCTTTATGTACATGATGGATAGATGATATGTCACCTTTTAGGGAGCCTCATGGGATCTGGGAGCTTTATGTACATGATAGATAGATGATATGTCACCTTTTATGGAGCCTCATGGGATCTGGGAGCTTTATGTACATGATGGATGGATGATATGTCACCCTCTATGGAGCCTCATGGGATCTGGGAGCTTTATGTACATGATGGATGGATGATATGTCACCTTCTATGGAGCCTCATGGGATCTGGGAGCTTTCTTTACATTATGGATGGATGATATGTCACCCTCTATGAAGCCTCATGGGATCTAGGAGCTTTATGTACATGATGGATGGATGATATGTCACCCTCTATGGAGCCTCATGGGATCTGGGAGCTTTATGTACATGATGGATGGATGATGTCACCCTCTATGGAGCCTCATGGGATCGGGGAGTTTTATGTACATGATGGATGGATGATATGTCACCCTCTATGGAGCCTCATGGGATCTGGGAGCTTTATGTACATGATGGATGGATGGTATGTCACCTTCTATAGAGCCTCATGGGATCTGGGAGCTTTATGTACATGATGGATGGATGATATGTCACCCTATATGGAGCCTCATGGGATCTGGGAGCTTTATGTACATGATGGAGGGATGGATGATATGTCAACCTCTATGGAGCCTCATGGGATCTGAGAGCTTTATGTACATGATGGATGGATGATATGTCACCCTTTATGGAGCCTTATGGGATCTGGGAGCTTTATGTACACGATGGATGGATGATATATCACCTTCTATAGAGCCTCATGGGATCTGGGAGCTTTATGTACATGATGGATGGATGATGTGTCACCTTCTTTGGAGCCTCATGGGATCTGGGAGCTTTATGTACATGATGGAGGGATGATATGTCACCCTCTATGGAGCCTCATGGGATCTGGGAGCTTTATGTACATGATGGATGGATGATATGTCATCCTCTATGGAGCCTCATGGGATCTGGGAGCTTTATGTACATGATGGATGGATGATATGTCACCCTCTATGGAGCCCCATGGGATCTGGGAGCTTTATGTACATGATGGATGGATGATATGTCATCCTCTATGGAGCCTCATGGGATCTGGGAGCTTTATGTACATGATGGATGGATGATATGTCACCCTCTATGGAGCCTCATGGGATCTGGGAGCTTTATGTACATGATGGATGGATGATATGTCACCTGCTATGGAGCCTCATGGGATCTGGGAGCTTTATGTACATGATAAATGGATGATATGTCACCCTATATGGAGCCTCATGGGATCTGGGAGCTTTATGTACATGATGGATGGATGATATGTCACCCTCTATGGAGCCTCATGGGATCTGGGAGCTTTATGTACATGATGGATGGATGATATGTCACCCTCTATGGAGCCTCATGGGATCTGGGAGCTTTATGTACATGATGGATGGATGATATGTCACCCTCTATGGAGCCTCATGGGATCTGGGAGCTTTATGTACATGATGGATGGATGATATGTCACTCTATGGAGCCTCATGGGATCTGGGAGCTTTATGTACATGAAGGATGGATGATATGTCACCCTCTATGGAGCCTCATGGGATCGGGGAGCTTTATGTACATGAAGGATGGATGATATGTCACCTTCTATGGAGCCTCATGGGATCTGGGAGCTTTATGTACATGATGGATGGATGATATGTCACCCTCTGAGGAGCCTCATGGGATCTGGGAGCTTTATGTACATGATGGATGGGTGATATGTCACCTGCTATGGAGCCTCATGGGATCTGGGAGCTTTATGTACATGATGGATGGATGATATGTCACCTTCTATGGAACCTCATGAGATCTGGGAGCTTTATGTACATGATGGATGGATGATATGTCACCCTCTGAGGAGCCTCATGGGATCTGGGAGCTTAATGTACATGATGGATGGGTGATATGTCACCTGCTATGGAGCCTCGTGGGATCTGGGAGCTTTATGTACATGATGGATGGATGATATGTCACCTTCTATGGAGCCTCATGGGATCTGGGAGCTTTATGTACATGATGGATGGATGATATGTCACTCTCTATGGAGCCTCATGGGATCTGGGAGCTTTATGTACATGATGAATGGATGATATGTCACCCTCTATGGAGCCTCATGGGATCTGGGAGCTTTATCTACATGATGGATGGATGATATGTCACTCTCTATGGAGCCTCATGGGATCTGGGAGCTTTATGTACATGAAGGATGGATGATATGTCACCCTCTATGGAGCCTCATGGGATCGGGGAGCTTTATGTACATGAAGGATGGATGATATGTCACCTTCTATGGAGCCTCATGGGATCTGGGAGCTTTATGTACATGATGGATGGATGATATGTCACCCTCTGAGGAGCCTCATGGGATCTGGGAGCTTTATGTACATGATGGATGGGTGATATGTCACCTGCTATGGAGCCTCATGGGATCTGGGAGCTTTATGTACATGATGGATGGATGATATGTCACCTTCTATGGAACCTCATGAGATCTGGGAGCTTTATGTACATGATGGATGGATGATATGTCACCCTCTGAGGAGCCTCATGGGATCTGGGAGCTTTATGTACATGATGGATGGGTGATATGTCACCTGCTATGGAGCCTCGTGGGATCTGGGAGCTTTATGTACATGATGGATGGATGATATGTCACCTTCTATGGAGCCTCATGGGATCTGGGAGCTTTATGTACATGATGGATGGATGATATGTCACTCTCTATGGAGCCTCATGGGATCTGGGAGCTTTATGTACATGATGGATGGATGATATGTCATCTTCTATGGAACCTCATGAGATCTGGGAGCTTTATGTACATGATGGATGGATGATATGTCAACTTCTATGGAGCCTCATGGGATCTGGGAGCTTTATGTACATGATGGATGGGTGATATGTCACCCTCTATGGAATAGGTTTTCTGGTTAACCAAGATATGTTACAAACAGGGGCATAACTAAAGGCTCAGGGGCCCTGAGGCAAAACATGAGCTGGGGTCCCTCTATCTGTACCTGTACCCGTACCCATACCTAAACCATGCTGCACAGAGACATAACTTGAAGCTTCTGGGCTCCAATGCAAAACCTGTAACAGGGCCCCCAACTATAATGTTTTATTCATAGTACTGGGCTCCGTATATAGAGAAGAGAGGCCTTATGGGCCCCCTAAGCCTCCCGGGCCCAGGTGCAGCCGCATCCTCTGCACCCTCTATAGTTACACCCCTGGTTACAAAGGTCATTACTTGGTCAGATGAGATGGCACAGAGTGAGGTCTGCCCAGTGATGGACTGGTTGGCAGCAGCAAATGATTGCCTGAAGAAAAATGGTGGGAAATGCCTGTGGTTGTCAGGCAGAATCTGGTGGCCTGACAGTGGCTGGTGATTGGTCCAGAGGAGCAGCAGTGAGATATGGAGGCGCAGAGATGTGGGGCAGCATCCCGGTAACAGCTTCCTGTTCCTGTCAGCTCACCTCACAATTCCTGTCACAGCTTCAGATCCTCTGTGAAGATGGAGGACCTTCTGCAGCAGCTGATCGACGGTGAGGATAAAGCGGACGGTAAGGAATAGCTGCGCAGAAGTCTGGAATCCCCTGCGCTTCAGCTTAGGACTTGTCAGCAGCGACGGCCAGGAGGAGCTGCAGAGGACATTGTGTGAACACTTGTATCTGAGGACTTGTCAGTAGAGAACCACCAGCGAAGCGAACGCAGGGGCTGCCTTTACCTTCATCCGTTCGGAGGCGACTGAAACCTGGCAGCAGGAACAGTGCCCAGCAGATGCCAACACCAACAGGAACAGTGCCCAGCAGATGCCAACACCAGCAGGAACAGTGCCCAGCAGATGCCAACACCAGCAGGAACAGTGCCCAGCAGATGCCAACACCAGCAGGAACAGTGCCACCAGATGACAACACCAAGACCTGTGCTGCTGCACGTTCAGGGAACAGTTGAAGCTCTACAAGATGGCGAGGTCACCTCTGCCAAGTCCTGTGCTGCTGCAGGCACAGTGTACAGGTGACGTCCTACAAGATGGTGACGTCACCTCTGCCAAGTCCTGTGCTGCTGCAGGTGCAGCATACAGGTGAAGCTCTACAAGTTGGTGAGAGCCCCGGTAACCAGGTGGTACCCCTGGTTACTGGCACCTGTGTATAGAAGGATTTAGCTTGTGAACCAGTTGGTAGCAATTTCGCACAGAGGTTTTTGTTTGCTTTTTTTTGGCTGGCCGGAGCCAGGACTGGGTCCATTGTAGGGAAGACATGCAAATCTCTCCATTGTACTTTCTCTCTGCTCCCTGCTTTGGCTCAGGAGGGGCTGGGCATGGGGACCGTCATGTGAGCGCCCGTTAAGGTAGATTGGTCAGTTTTAAATGTGTTAGTGTTAACCATTACTAGGCTATAAAGAAAGGGCAAGTTTAGGGAGATGAGCTTTGAGGTAACTGAGCGCTGCACTCTGGTAGCTAAGCACCGCAGGAGACTGTCAACTCTGAGATAACTGGCCACTGTATGCAGACTGTCAGCTCTGAGGTAACCACTGTATGCAGACTGTCAGCTCTGAGGTAACCACTGTATGCAGACTGTCAGCTCTGAGGTAACCGCTGTATGCAGACTGTCAGCTGTGAGGTAACCGCTGTATGCAGACTGTCAGCTCTGAGGTAACCGCTGTATGCAGACTGTCAGCTCTGAGGTAACCACTGTATGCAGACTGTCAGCTGTGAGGTAACCGCTGTATGCAGACTGTCAGCTCTGAGGTAACCGCTGTATGCAGACTGTCAGCTCTGAGGTAACCGCTGTATGCAGACTGTCAGCTCTGAGGTAACCGCTGTATGCAGACTGTCAGCCGTGAGGTAACCGCTGTATGCAGACTGTCAGCTGTGAGGTAACCGCTGTATGCAGACTGTCAGCTGTGAGGTAACCACTGTATGCAGACTGTCAGCTCTGAGGTAACCGCTGTATGCAGACTGTCAGCTCTGAGGTAACCACTGTATGCAGACTGTCAGCTGTGAGGTAACCGCTGTATGCAGACTGTCAGCTGTGAGGTAACCGCTGTATGCAGGCTGTCAGCTCTGAGGTAACCGCTGTATGCAGACTGTCAGCTGTGAGGTAACCGCTGTATGCAGGCAGTCAGCTGTGAGGTAACCACTGTATGCAGACTGTCAGCTCTGAGGTAACCGCTGTATGCAGACTGTCAGCTCTGAGGTAACCACTGTATGCAGACTGTCAGCTGTGAGGTCACCACTGTATGCAGACTGTCAGCTCTGAGGTAACCGCTGTATGCAGACTGTCAGCTCTGAGGTAACCACTGTATACAGACTGTCAGCTGTGAGGTAACCGCTGTATGCAGACTGTCAGCTGTGAGGTAACCACTGTATGCAGACTGTCAGCTCTGAGGTAACAACTGTATGCAGACTGTCAGCTCTGAGGTAACCGCTGTATGCAGACTGTCAGCTCTGAGGTAACCGCTGTATGCAGACTGTCAGCTGTGAGGTAACCGCTGTATACAGACTGTCAGCTCTGAGGTAACCACTGTATGCAGACTGTCAGGTCTGAGGTAACCACTGTATGCAGACTGTCAGCTCTGAGGGAACCGCTGTATGCAGACTGTCAGCTCTGAGGTAACCGCTGTATGCAGACTGTCAGCTGTGAGGTAACCACTGTATGCAGACTGTCAGTTGTGAGGTAACCACTGTATGCAGACTGTCAGCTCTGAGGTAACCACTGTATGCAGTCTGTCAGCTCTGAGGTAACCACTGTATGCAGACTGTCAGCTCTGAGGTAACCGCTGTATGCAGACTGTCAGCTCTGAGGTAACCACTGTATGCAGACTGTCAGCTCTGAGGGAACCGCTGTATGCAGACTGTCAGCTCTGAGGTAACCGCTGTATGCAGACTGTCAGCTGTGAGGTAACCACTGTATGCAGACTGTCAGCTGTGAGGTAACCACTGTATGCAGACTGTCAGCTGTGAGGTAACCACTGTATGCAGACTGTCAGCTCTGAGGTAACCGCTGTATGCAGACTGTCAGCTCTGAGGTAACCGCTGTATGCAGACTGTCAGCTCTGAGGGAACCGCTGTATGCAGACTGTCAGCTCTGAGGTAACCGCTGTATGCAGACTGTCAGCTCTGAGGTAACCACTGTATGCAGACTGTCAGCTGTGAGGTAACCACTGTATGCAGACTGTCAGCTCTGAGGTAACCGCTGTATGCAGACTGTCAGCTGTGAGGTAACCACTGTATGCAGACTGTCAGCTGTGAGGTAACCGCTGTATGCAGACTGTCAGCTGTGAGGTAACCACTGTATGCAGACTGTCAGCTCTGAGGTAACCGCTGTATGCAGACTGTCAGCTCTGAGGTAACCACTGTATGCAGACTGTCAGCTGTGAGGTAACCACTGTATGCAGTCTGTCAGCTGTGAGGTAACCGCTGTATGCAGACTGTCAGCTCTGAGGTAACCGCTGTATGCAGACTGTCAGCTGTGAGGTAACCGCTGTATGCAGACTGTCAGCTGTGAGGTAACCGCTGTATGCAGACTGTCAGCTCTGAGGTAACCGCTGTATGCAGACTGTCATGTGCGATTTATGCGGCTGCTATTTCCTAGTCTTGTTTGCTGATGCAGCAATTCAGGGAAGAAGAGTCCAACATTTAGAATGCGGCTCATATAGTCAGTGTGGAGGTATTGTCGGGCTTTCTTTTATCTGGCACCTAATAATACTGTTTTTCAGGTGGAGCGATTGATCAGCGGCTGTAAGGCAGTAGTGTATGCCGCTGATCAGGGGCTGTAAGGCAGTATTGTACGCCGCTGATCAGGGGCTGTAAGGCAGTAGTGTACGCCGCTGATCAGGGGCTGTAAGGCAGTAGTGTATGCCGCTGATCAGGGGCTGTAAGGCAGTAGTGTATGCCGCTGATCAGGGGCTGTAAGGCAGTAGTGTACGCCGCTGATCAGGGGCTGTAAGGCTGTAGTGTACGCCGCTGATCAGGGGCTGTAAGGCAGTAGTTTATGCCGCTGATCAGGGGCTGTAGGGCAGTAGTGTATGCCGCTGATCAGGGGCTGTAAGGCAGTAGTGTATGCCGCTGATCAGGGGCTGTAAGGCAGTAGTGTATGCCGCTGATCAGGGGCTGTAAGGCAGTAGTGTACGCCGCTGATCAGGGGCTGTAGGGCAGTAGTGTACGCCGCTGATCAGGGGCTGTAAGGTAGTAGTGTACGCCGCTGATCAGGGGCTGTAAGGCAGTAGTGTATGCCGCTGATCAGGGGCTGTAAGGCAGTAGTGTATGCCGCTGATCAGGGGCTGTAAGGCAGTAGTGTATGCCGCTGATCAGGGGCTGTAAGGCAGTAGTGTATGCCGCTGATCAGGGGCTGTAAGGCAGTAGTGTATGCCGCTGATCAGGGGCTGTAAGGCAGTAGTGTATGCCGCTGATCAGGGGCTGTAAGGCAGTAGTGTACGCCGCTGATCAGGGGCTGTAAGGCAGTAGTGTATGCTGCTGATCAGGGGCTGTAAGGCAGTAGTGTATGCCGCTGATCAGGGGCTGTAAGGCAGTAGTGTACGCCGCTGATCAGGGGCTGTAAGGCAGTAGTGTACGCCGCTGATCAGGGGCTGTAAGGCAGTAGTGTATGCCGCTGATCAGGGGCTGTAAGGCAGTAGTGTATGCCGCTGATCAGGGGCTGTAAGGCAGTAGTGTACGCCGCTGATCAAGGGCTGTAAGGCAGTAGTGTATGCCGCTGATCAGGGGCTGTAAGGCAGTAGTGTATGCCGCTGATCAGGGGCTGTAAGGCAGTAGTGTACGCCGCTGATCAGGGGCTGTAGGGCAGTAGTGTATGCCGCTGATCAGGGGCTGTAAGGCAGTAGTGTACGCCGCTGATCAGGGGCTGTAGGGCAGTAGTGTATGCCGCTGATCAGGGGCTGTAAGGCAGTAGTGTACGCCGCTAATCAGGGGCTGTAGGGCAGTAGTGTATGCCGCTGATCAGGGGCTGTAAGGCAGTAGTGTATGCCGCTGATCAGGGGCTGTAGGGCAGTAGTGTATGCCGCTGATCAGGGGCTGTAAGGCAGTAGTGTACGCTGCTGATCAGGGGCTGTAGGGCAGTAGTGTACGCCGCTGATCAGGGGCTGTAAGGCAGTAGTGTATACCGCTGATCAGGGGCTGTAAGGCAGTAGTGTATGCCGCTGATCAGGGGCTGTAGGGCAGTGGTGTACGCCGCTGATCAGGCGCTGTAAGGCAGTAGTGTATGCCGCTGATCAGGGGCTGTAAGGCAGTGGTGTACGCCGCTGATCAGGGGCTGTAAGGCAGTAGTGTATGCCGCTGATCAGGGGCTGTAAGGCAGTAGTGTATGCCGCTGATCAGGGGCTGTAAGGCAGTGGTGTATGCCGCTGATCAGGGGCTGTAAGGCAGTAGTGTATGCCGCTGATCAGGGGCTGTAAGGCAGTAGTGTATGCCGCTGATCAGGGGCTGTAGGGCAGTAGTGTATGCCGCTGATCAGTGCTCTGCTATCACATGTTGCTTACTAGAGTAGTTGGTGAAGTATTCCCTGAAGGGTGTAGATCGGCATATGAGGTCCGGCTGTTTAGATGTGACTTTGGGGCCCTAAGGATGGGTCAGACCATGGGAGCTTTATAATAATTACAGACATAATGGGTAAAGGGGCGTGGCTTCGCTGGTTTGCTCATTTGCATGAGAATATATGCCCAGTTAGGAATTTGCAGGCGTTTGTGTCTGTGCCCGCAAGCACCAGGTTCTTTGTTGATTCATGTACCCTGTTTCCCTGGCGATAAAACATACCCCGGAAATAAGCCCTAGCAGGAATTTTCAGAATTTTTGAGGATGCTTGAACTTTAAGCCCTATTCTAAAATTAAGCCCTAGCTGCAGTTAATGAAAAAGTCAATGTAAATGGTGTCTAGGCAGCTATACATGGCAGAAGTAGGATCTTATGGAGCAATTAGTAGAAGACCTTGTCTTGTTTTCGGGGAGACAGGGATGATGGACAGTCATTATCTCGCTTTAATGTATAATGGGGCTTACACTGTTTACAGGTGGGGTGTTATTGGAGAACACGTAGACAGATGGGATCATCTCGGGTTAAGGTGTACATGAGCCCCAATAATATGGGGTAATGATCCTTTTTTTCATTTTAGGAATTAAGAGAAGTATTGTGTGGATTGTTGGACCCTCCTTTGTGTACCGGGCCTGGGGGAAGGGCAGCAGAGCGCTGCTATTCTGGAAATGTGGGATTGTACAGATCACAGTTTGAAATCTTTGGTGCGGTAATAGATGTATGAGGGGGAGGGGATTAATGGCTGAACTGATGTATAAAGAGTCACATGGGCATGGGGGGTGACGTGGGCATGGGGGGTGACGTGGGCATGGAGGGTCACGTGGGCTTGGAGGGTCACGTGGGCTTGGAGGGTCACGTGGGCTTAGAGGGTCACATGGGCTTAGAGGGTCACATGAGTCACGTGGGCCTGGAGGGTCACGTGGGCATAGAGGGTCACATGAGTCACGTGGGCATGGAGGGTCACGTGGGCATAGAGGGTCACGTGGGCCCTGTCCAGATGTTTTATTTTTACACTTAAGGGTTAATGACACAGAAGAGAACACATTGATGTGTCATGGGACATTGTATTGAGATGTGGAGCATTAGACAAGGTCCGGATACAGGGATGGTTCTTTCAGATATTGTTCCTCGATTATTAGGGTCCTTGCTGAGGTCTGTATATAGCGAGAGAATTCGGGGAAGGGTTACCCGGTGGTAGAGCTCATGCCAGCGGTGGGTGCTTTCTTTTAGACATGCTGATATGGAAGGTTTGGTTCCTGGCTTCCATAGGAATGATCTAGTAGACTTGTCAGAGATTGGGTTGGATATTGGTAATATGGATTTGTGTAGATGATTGAGGGGGCTGCGGGTGTTGGGGGGGCATGTCATTAGTGGATGCCATGGCCTGGGGGGGGATTGTCGCCCGCATTAGGCGGGGGGGGGGGGGGGGCAGGTAAACTTGGGGAGAGTCTGGTGGTGGTAAAGACAGAGATTACATGAAGAGTTCTGGTTATTATTGGTTACATTTCTCCCCCATGTATGTAACCCCGTTAATAAACACTGCGGCCTTCTGTATCCAATATTGGTGTCTGTGGCAGTTATTATAAGAGTTTGGGAAGATTTTAATAAAGCGTAAGATTCCATGCCCCTTTTACATCTTTACTGAGCCACATTGGTCTTCTGCTATTAATAAGTCTGTCCCCCCAGTGTCAGCCTGTCAATATACCATCCCCCAAGCGTCAGCGTGTCATTATCCCATCCCCCAAATGTCAGCGTGTCATTATCCCGTCCCCCAAGTGTCAGCGTGTCATTATCCCGTCCCCCAAGTGTCAGCGTGTCATTATCCCGTCCCCCAAGTGTCAGCGTGTCATTATCCCGTCCCCCAAGTGTCAGCCTGTCAATATACCATCCCCCAAGTATCAGCGTGTCATTAACCTGTCCCCCAAGCATCAGCGTGTCATTATCCCGTCCCCCAAATGTCAGCGTGTCATTATCCCGTCCCCCAAGTGTCAGCGTGACATTATCCCGTCCCCCAAATGTCAACGTGTCATTATCCCGTCCCCCAAGTATCAGCGTGTCATTATCCCGTCCCCCAAGTGTCAGCGTGTCATTATCCCGTCCCCCAAATGTCAACGTGTCATTATCCCGTCCCCCAAGTGTCAGCGTGTCATTATCCCGTCCCCCAAGTATCAGCGTGTCATTATCCCGTCCCCCAAGTGTCAGCGTGTCATTATCCCGTCCCCCAAATGTCAACGTGTCATAATCCCGTCCCCCAAGTGTCAACGTGTCATTATCCCGTCCCCCAAGTGTTAGCGTGTCATTATCCCCTTCCCCAAGTGTCAGCGTGTCATTATCCCGTCCCCCAAGTGTCAGCGTGTCATTATCCCGTCCCCCAAGTATCAGCGTGTCATTATCCCGTCCCCCAAGTGTCAGCGTGTCATTATCCCGTCCCCCAAGCATCAGCGTGTCATTATCCTGTCCCCCAAGCGTCAGCGTGTCATTATCCCGTCCCCCAAGTATCAGCGTGTCATTATCCCGTCCCCCAAGTGTCAGCGTGTCATTATCCCGTCCCCCAAATGTCAACGTGTCATTATCCCGTCCCCCAAGTGTCAGCGTGTCATTATCCCGTCCCCCAAGTGTCAGCGTGTCATTATCCCGTCCCCCAAGTATC
The DNA here is from genome assembly GCA_035609135.1 of Eleutherodactylus coqui. Taxonomy (NCBI): domain Eukaryota; kingdom Metazoa; phylum Chordata; class Amphibia; order Anura; family Eleutherodactylidae; genus Eleutherodactylus; species Eleutherodactylus coqui. The sequence goes on from CM069408.1 coordinate 307,459,467, forward strand.
AGCGTGTCATTATCCCGTCCCCCAAGTGTCAGCGTGTCATTATCCCGTCCCCCAAATGTCAACGTGTCATTATCCCGTCCCCCAAGTGTCAGCGTGTCATTATCCCGTCCCCCAAGTGTCAGCGTGTCATTATCCCGTCCCCCAAGTGTCAGCGTGTCATTATCCCGTCCCCCAAGTGTCAGCGTGTCATTATCCCGTCCCTCAAGTGTCAGCGTGTCATTATCCCGTCCCCCAAGTGTCAGCGTGTCATTATCCCGTCCCCCAAGTGCCAGCGTGTCATTATCCCGTCCCCCAAGTGCCAGCGTGTCACTATCCCGTCCCCCAAGTGCCAGCCTGTCATTATCCCGTCCCCCAAGCGCCAGCCTGTCATTATCCCGTCCCCCAAGTGCCAGCCTGTCATTATCCCGTCCCCCAAGTGCCAGCCTGTCATTATCCCGTCCCCCAAGTGCCAGCCTGTCATTATCCCGTCCCCCAAGTGTCAGCGTGTCATTAGCCCGTCCCCCAAGTGTCAGCGTGTCATTAGCCCGTCCCCCAAGTGTCAGCCTGTCATTATCCCGTCCCCCAAGTATCAGCGTGTCATTATCCCATCCCCCAAGTGCCAGCCTGTCATTATCCCGTCCCCCAAGTGTCAGCGTGTCATTATCCCGTCCCACCTAGTGTCAGCGTGTCATTATTCCGTCCCCCAAGTGTCAGCGTGTCATTATTCCGTCCCCCAAGTGTCAGTCTGTCATTATCCCGTCCCCCAAATGTCAGCGTGTCATTATCCCGTCCCCCAAGTGTCAGCGTGACATTATCCCGTCCCCCCAAATGTCAACGTGTCATTATCCCGTCCCCCCAAGTGTCAGCGTGTCATTATCCCGTCCCCCAAGTGTCAGCCTGTCAATATACCATCCCCCAAGCGTCAGCGTGTCATTATCCCATCCCCCAAATGTCAGCGTGTCATTATCCCGTCCCCCAAGTGTCAGCGTGTCATTATCCCGTCCCCCAAGTGTCAGCGTGTCATTATCCCGTCCCCCAAGTGTCAGCGTGTCATTATCCCGTCCCCCAAGTGTCAGCCTGTCAATATACCATCCCCCAAGTATCAGCGTGTCATTAACCTGTCCCCCAAGCATCAGCGTGTCATTATCCCGTCCCCCAAATGTCAGCGTGTCATTATCCCGTCCCCCAAGTGTCAGCGTGACATTATCCCGTCCCCCAAATGTCAACGTGTCATTATCCCGTCCCCCAAGTGTCAGCGTGACATTATCCCGTCCCCCAAGTGTCAGCGTGTCATTATCCCGTCCCCCAAATGTCAACGTGTCATTATCCCGTCCCCCAAGTGTCAGCGTGTTATTATCCCGTCCCCCAAGTATCAGCGTGTCATTATCCCGTCCCCCAAGTGTCAGCGTGTCATTATCCCGTCCCCCAAATGTCAACGTGTCATAATCCCGTCCCCCAAGTGTCAACGTGTCATTATCCCGTCCCCCAAGTGTTAGCGTGTCATTATCCCCTTCCCCAAGTGTCAGCGTGTCATTATCCCGTCCCCCAAGTGTCAGCGTGTCATTATCCCGTCCCCCAAGTATCAGCGTGTCATTATCCCGTCCCCCAAGTGTCAGCGTGTCATTATCCCGTCCCCCAAGCATCAGCGTGTCATTATCCTGTCCCCCAAGCGTCAGCGTGTCATTATCCCGTCCCCCAAGTATCAGCGTGTCATTATCCCGTCCCCCAAGTGTCAGCGTGTCATTATCCCGTCCCCCAAATGTCAACGTGTCATTATCCCGTCCCCCAAGTGTCAGCGTGTCATTATCCCGTCCCCCAAGTATCAGCGTGTCATTATCCCGTCCCCCAAGTGTCAGCGTGTCATTATCCCGTCCCCCCAAGTGTCAGCGTGTCATTATCCCGTCCCCCAAGTGTCAGCGTGTCATTAGCCCGTCCCCCAAGTGTCAGCGTGTCATTATGCAATACAATAGCAAAGCTGTGGCAGCATGTAATGATGCAAAAATAGCTTCTTGATTAAAGCAGCATATTTTATTGTTTCACAGTTTTAAAAGAGGCGACGTTTCGACCTCCAAACAAGATCTTTTTCATGCCAACAAACTAGTGAAAACACGGTTCAGACTCCATGTTCCGTATTCGAGTGAGTGCCGTGGTTCTTTTTTGCCAATTACTGTGGATTATGATGGACGTCCAACGTGCACCACCGGGAGGCAATTTGCGAGCAAACACCCTAGAGGATGATGCACTAGGGGTTGTTTCTAGTTTTACCCATACGGAACATGGAGTCTGAACCGTGTTTTCACTAGTTTGTTGGCTTGAAAAAGATCTTGTTTGGAGGTCGAAACGTCGCCTCTTTTAAAACTGTGAAACAATAAAATATGCTGCTTTAATCAAGAAGCTATTTTTTGCATCATTACATGCTGCCACTGCTTTGCTATTGTATTGGAATCGTGGAAGGGGCTTAGGTCCATAGCCCAGTTACTGGCTTTGCATGAATATTTTCGCTACAGAGAAGGAAACCTTTTGAATTTCTCTCTGTCCCCTCCCACCCCCAAGTTTTCTTTTCTGGTGGGGTCGAGTAAGTGCCGTGGTTCTTTTTTGCTAGTCTGTCATTATCCCATCCCCCAAGTGTCAGCGTGTGATTATCCCGTCCCCCAAGTATCAGCATGTCATTATCCCGTCCCCCAAGTGTCAGCGTGTCATTATCCCGTCCCCCAAGTGTCAGCGTGTCATTATCCCGTCCCCCAAATGTCAACGTGTCATTATCCCGTCCCCCAAATGTCAACGTGTCATTATCCCGTCCCCCAAGTGTCAGCGTGTCATTATCCCGTCCCCCAAGTGTCAGCGTGTCATTATCCCGTCCCCCAAGTGTCAGCGTGTCATTATCCCGTCCCCCAAGTGTCAGCGTGTCATTATCCCATCCCCCAAGTGTCAGCGTGTCATTATCCCGTCCCCCAAGTGTCAGCGTGTCATTATCCCGTCCCCCAAGTGTCAGCGTGTCATTATCCCGTCCCCCAAGTGTCAGCGTGTCATTATCCCGTCCCCCAAGTGTCAGCGTGTCATTATCCCTTCCCCCAAGTGTCAGCGTGTCATTATCCCGTCCCCCCAAGTGTCAGCGTGTCATTATCCCGTCCCCCCAAGTGTCAGCGTGTCATTATCCCGTCCCCCCAAGTGTCAGCGTGTCATTATCCCATCCCCCAAGTGTCTGCATGTCATTATCCCGTCCCCCAAGTGTCTGCATGTCATTATCCCGTCCCCCAAGTGTCTGCATGTCATTATCCCGTCCCCCAAGTGTCAGCGTGTCATTATCCTGTCCCCCAAGTGTCAGCGTGTCATTATCCCGTCCCCCACATGTCAGCCTGTCATTATAACGTCCCCCAAGTGTCAGCATGTCATTATCCCGTCCCCCCAAGTGTCTGCATGTCATTATCCTGTCCCCCAAGTGTCAGCGTGTCATTATCCCATCCCCCAAGTGTCAGCGTGTTATTACCCCGTCCCCCAAGTATCAGCGTGTCATTATCCCGTGCCCCAAGTGTCAGCGTGTCATTATAGAATCATAGAATGGTATAGTTGGAAGGAAGCTCCAGGGTCATTGGGTCCTTCAAGGTCGTCAGGTTCTCCAGGTTCATCGGGTTCTCCGGGTTCATTTGGTCCTCCGGGGTCATGGGGTCCAACCTTCTGTTCAGTGCAGGATCACTAAATCATCCCAGACAGATGTCTGTCGAGCCCCTGAAGACTTCCATTGAGGGAGAACTCCCCACCTCCTGTGGCAACCTTTTCCACTCATTGATCCCCTCACTGACTAATATCTAATCTGTGTCTCCTCCCTTTCAGTTTCATCCCATTGCCTCTAGTCTTTCCTTGTGCAGATGAGAATAGGGCTGATCCCTCTGCACTGTGACGGCCCTTCAGATACTTGTAGACGGCTATTAAGTCTCCTCTCAGACTTCTCTTCTGCTAAACATTCCCAGATCCTTTAACCGTTCCTCATAGGACATGATTTGCAGACCGCTCACCATCTTGGTAACTCTTCTCTGAACTTGCTTCAGTTTGTCGATGTCTGTTATAAAGTGGGGTGCACAGAACTGGACCCAGTATTCCAGATGAGGTCTGACTAAGGAAGAGTAGAGGGGATAATGACCTCACAGGATCTAGACTCTATGCTTCTCTTAATACATCCCAGAATTGTGTTTGCCTTTTTGGCTGCTGCATCACATTGTTGACTCATGTTCAGTCTATGATCTATTAGTACACCCAAGTCTTTTTCACATGTGCTGCTGCTTAGCCCAATTCCTCCCATTCTGTATGCGCTTTCTTCATTTTTCTTGCCCAGATGTAGGATTTGCATTTCTCTTTGTTAAATACCATTCTGTTAGTCGCCGCCCACTGTGCAAGCTTTTCTAGATCTTTTTGAATCCTCTCTCTCTTCCCTAGTGTTAGCTATCCCTCCTAGCTTTGTGTCATTAGCAAATTTGATCAGTTTCCCATAATTCCCTCCTCCATATCATTTATAACAATGTTGACCAACACTGGGCCTAGGACAGAGCCTTGTGGTCCCCACTTCGATGTGCAGCCATTTATGACCACCCTTTGAGTATGGTCACTGAAAGAGTTAGAATTATAATAGGTGCACTCATGGGATTGCAATAGATCGCCTCTTGGTATAATAATGGACCCCCCATGGGATTATAATAGGCCCACTAAAGTGATTATAATAGAATCATAGAATGGTAGAGTTGGAAGGGACCTCCAGGGTCATCTGTTCCAACCCCCTGCTCAGTGCAGGATTTACTAAATCATTCCAGACAGATATTTGTCTAGCCTGTGTTTCAACACTTCCATTGAAGGAGAACTCTCCACCTCCCGTGGCAACCTGTTCCACTCCTTGATCCCCCTCACTGTCAGAAAGTTTTTTCTAATATCTAAATTAGACCCCCTCATGGAATCATAATAGACCTGTGACATGATGCTGCTGGGAGCTGTAGTTCTACATACATGCAGGCACACAGTGCTGTAGAGGTGGCTGTATGGCTGTGCACCAGCAGTCTGTGCATTAATACTGGAGGATTCTGGTGGCTTTATACCTTCATGTCTCCTAACCCGGCTGTCGAAATATGTGTCGTGCAGGTCTTTATCCCGTTCTGTCCATCGCTGTGAATGATGTCCTTTGTCTGTAGAGTTACTTCCTTTCTGGTGTTCCTGCTGCAGCGACCAAGAACCAGACCTTTAGCCGGGAAGACAGTTGGGTACAAAATGGCAACAGTTCACGATGGCTCTACCGTCTCCTTTCCCAAAGGCTCAAGTATAGCCCAGTCACTAGCGAGGGACATAAGATTTTAGATAACTTGGTTACCACATATGAGTCCTAGATTACTGTCGTAACGCCAGTGTCCCCAAACAAGCAATAAGTTACTCGCGATGAATAAATGAATCCACAAACAAAAGTACTTTTCAAAACCGGGAACACAGGCAAATTACTTGTACTTCCCAACATGAAGAGAGTCTTCGGAATAGACTTGACAACATAAAGTTTTTTCCCAAACACACACATCCTCCGTCGCCGTTATCTGAAGGACACTCTCTCATGTTACACGGTTTTTTAAATCTCTCTTACTCCAAAAAGAGAGTCTCAATACACAGATTAGAAATATAAAAAAATCTTTATTACCCAATCATATTATATTTCTAGTTTACAAGCTTCACAAGAGAGCGCCGCCCTCACACAGAGCCCATCATCAGCCAATCTGCATTAATATAGTGGTTGATGTCCCATATGTTACAATGTATCGCCAGCATCATATCACAAACATTACTAGCCGTCAGATACATGAACATACTTATAGCATGCAGAGCTCCGACCTAGATGCCCCGCACACTGTGCTACACCCAAAAGATGGCTTCTTCAACCATCACACTAATGCAGACCTGACCGATGATGGACTGGTTGTGTGAGGGCGGCGCTCTCTTGTGAAACTTGTAAATCATAAATAGAAATCTTTTAATATGATTGGTAAACAAAGACGTTTTCTATATTTCCAATCTGTGTATTGAGACCCCTTTTGGGGGTTGATATAGCGATATACACAGTTGTATACATATCTATGCCCATTGTTATTTTGGAGCACTGTTTAGCTGTTAGCTGTAACAGGCTTCTGCACTTCCCCTCTGGATGCGGTTCAGCGGGGGCGTGTACGGCTCTTGCATTCCCATACCAACTCTTAAACAGGATCTCCTGTACTGTCGTCCCCGGAAGAGACAAGCCTTCTGGTAGCAGAAACATAGTTGCGGTCTAGCCCCAGCACGAGCAGCAGCCTGTCTCTCCTGTACGCACCTCCTTCTCCAACCACCAGCAACTCACTTTTCCTCCATCTCTTTCACTTATAACTCCTCCGCCCTACTCCCAAACTACCAATCACAACACACTTATAGGGCAGGGAGACAAACCAACTTACTTAAAGACAAACAGACTTACAAATGATGAAGGGATCCTAATCTGGGTTACTACAGTCCCCCCCCCCCCCCCCCCTCGCTGAAGAAAGCCGACCTCAACGTCCCTTTGAAAATAGAGACATTGTCTGAGGCAGGAAATCCTCAGTGTGCTAACCCATTACCAAGACTACAAACTCACAACCTCAGTCTGGAGAGTGCAGGGCAGAACCGCCACACCAACCCCTTTTTGGTTCAGGAAATACCTTGAACCTACTATGGTTTTGTATTACCAGCATCTCACTTCCAGTGTCAGACTGGCTGCAATGACAGCATGCAAAAAAGGGCTGGCCAGTCACTTAGACATTACTGCTGGACCGAGTGGAACTCGGGATGCTCCAACATACGCTTTGGGGCCCACACATAATTCTTCTCCCCAAAGCTTCACATAACAAGCACTTTTGCTGACACACAGATAGAAAAGAGTGACAGGTAGACAATTAAATGGATATAAGTGTAATCTTCTTCCTGCTCGCACTGGGGGGCAGCTGAGACAACTAATATGGTAATGAGGATGTGCTGCCGAGACAATAGAACTGTTGGCTACATACAAGAAGACACTGGAGTTCTAATTCACTTAAGTAGGCTTTAGTTTGTGGGGACCTGCTGACCAGATTAGACTCAGAAACACGTCTAGTCTAACTGTTCAGAACACGTGAGACGTGACCCCCGGCATAACTTTAACTCGCCAACACTCTCCTGCACAGTTATTGCTATATTTATTATTAACATTAAGACTGCTCGTAAAATAACTAATATTTTTAGTTTTGCAAAATAAACATTATGCAAAACAAGATTTCTTGCCTTATTTATCAAACATTGTCAACCAAATTATAGCAGTCTCCCAGCAAACACAAAAGTCCCACAAGGTCTCACAATGAGTCCTCAACGCCTCGTAACTCTAGTGGGTCGTAGGCTCCTCCACATCTGATTCCGTGAAACCAATGGGAGTCGCATTACTGTCCCAACAAAGATTTCCAAAGGATGAGCACAAAGAACATATCTATCTCCTCACCTCTGCGTCCTCCTCGTCTGTATCCTGAGGCAGTGGTCAGGTCACAGACGGCCGCCACAGTTCCATCATGGACTCTGGAACAGGGAATTCACTCCGTCCAGTCTGTCTATGGGCGGCGAAAAAGGGTGAACCCTTAGGAAAAGGAAAATTGTCCTCTCCATATTCCATCACAAAGGGCAATACATGTTCTGGTGTGGCCCGCGGGCCTCCAAATTGTCCCTATGAATCTGTATCCATGGAGGGTAATGTGACCAAGCGGCTCCTGTAAGCGTGGTGAACAGTTTACGGGTCCAGTCCCTCATCAGCCTGTTGTTCCACCCTTTTATTATACAATTTAAGACCTTCTCAGTACTTTGTATTAATATTTGCAGACTGCGTTTCCACGGTCCTCAAGACCCCTGCAGACTCCCCTAGAGTGCCATATCCCTAATGGATGAGCTGCCCCCCTGACTTGTTTTGCCACAGAGGGCAGAGCTATAATACATGAGTTTTGGTTTAATGGGGGTCATATCTGATGGGTCTTGTGGGCTATTATAATGCCTACAAGGCCATGCAGGCTCCTCTGCGGAAGATGCAAAGGGTCAAATGAAACAGTGGCTCTACAGCGCCCGCTATGTGAAGAAAGCATTTCTGTTAGTCAATGTCAAACCTAACAAGTCTTGTAATGATGACTGGGACTATGAGCCAGAGCCTTCGCCAGAAGGTAGGGGTCTCCTTCTATAGACTGTTTCGGGGTAATCCAGAAGGTAGGGGGCTCCATCTGCAGACTGTTTCAGGGTTCTCCAGAAGGTAGGGGTCTCCTTCTATAGACTGTTTCAGGGTTGTCCAGAAGGTAGGGGTCTCCTTCTATAGACTGTTTCAGGGTTGTCCAGAAGGTAGGGGTCTCCTTCTATAGACTGTTTCGGGGTTCTCCAGAAGGTAGGGGTCTCCTTCTATAGACTGTTTCGGGGTTCTCCAGAAGGTAGGGGTCTCCTTCTATAGACTGTTTCGGGGTTCTCCAGAAGGTAGGGGTCTCCTTCTATAGACTGTTTCAGGGTAATCCAGAAGGTAGGGGTCTCCATCTACAGACTCTTTCAAGGTTTTTGCCCCTCATCAGTGTGCAGTATGTTTCTGGCTAGTGAGAGGCCTGTAGACTTTAATTAGGGAGGGTGTCGTTTCTGCTTAGGGAGAGCACCTAGAAGGTGTGAGACTTATAAGGCCATCCATGCTGCTCTGGGAAATATGCAAATGTGAGATGGAACAATAGCTTTGCAGCGCCACCTATTGGAAGGCTGCATTATCTTTACCTTCTTGCTTTCGCTCTTATGACCAGTTATTGTTACAAGGCCTGTTAAAGGGTCATTCATTGACTTGCAGGAATGCTGCCTTCCAATAGAGGGCGCTGTATAGGCATTGTTTCATCTTCGCATTTGCTTAAAGGGTTAAAAGCCAGTGAATAGTAATAGTACTCTACTGTTCGATACATTCCGCTCAGATACTGACCGATATTGCTGCCCATCCCCACTGGTGTGCGAAGGACGGACCAGCTATGAGCTCTAAGAGGGTATTCGCGACTCATCCCATAGGAAATAGTGAGAAGTGATCGCTCCCCAGAGTCCTCCATGTGCATCTGCTGCTCGAGATATCATGTAGCCGACAGAGAGAAATCCAGACGTACACGATGTGTGGTGACCCCTGACACCCGGTCATATAATAAACATCGTCAGTAGGCCACAGGCAAGAGAGATGAACACGGGGGGTTGGGACAATGACCGCTGACACTTGGGGGGAGGGGCACAATGACCCACTGACACTTGGGGGGAGGGGCACAATGACCCACTGATACATGGGGGGAGTTGGGACAATGACCGCTGACACTTGGGGGGAGGGGCACAATGACCCACTGACACTTGGGGGGAGGGGCACAATGACCCACTGATACATGGGGGGAGTTGGGACAATGACCGCTGACACTTGGGGGGAGTTGGGACAATGACCCACTGACACTTGGGGGGGACAATGACCACTGACACTTGGGGGGGGGGCAATGACCCACGGGCACTTGGGGGGGGCAATGACCCACTGACACTTGGGGGGAGGGGCACAATGGCGCACTGACACTTGGGGGGGGGCAATGACCCACTGACACTTGGGGGGGACAATGACCGCTGACACTTGGGGGGAGGGGGGCAATGACCCGCTGACAATTGGGGGGGTAGGACAAGGATCCGCTGACACTTGGGGGGGTAGGACAAGGACCCACTGACACTTGGGAGGGGCAGGACAAGGACCCGCTGACACTTGGGGACAAGATAATGACCCACTGACACTTGGGGACAAGATAATGACCCACTGACACTTGGGGGACGGGATAATGACATGCTGACACTTGGGGGACGGGATAATGACACGCTGACACTTGGGGGACGGGATAATGACACGCTGATACTTGGGGGACAGGATAATGACACGCTGACACTTGGGGGACGGGATAATGACACGCTGACACTTGGGGGAAGGATAATGACAGGCTGATACTTGGGGGACGGGATAATGACAGGCTGATACTTGGGGGATGGGATAATGACACGCTGACACTTGGGGGACGGGATAATGACACGGTGATACTTGGGGGACGGGATACTGACACGCTGACACTAAGGGGGACGGGATAATGACCCACTGACACTTGGGGACAAGATAATGACCCACTGACACTTGGGGGACAAGATAATGACCCACTGACACTTGGGGGACGGGATAATGACACGCTGATACTTGGGGGGCAGCATAATGACACGCTGACACTTGGGGGACGGGATAATGACAGGCTGACACTTGGGGGACGGGATAATGACAGACTGACACTTGGGGGACGGGATAATGACACGCTGACACTTGGGGGACGGGATAATGACAGGCTGATACTTGGGGGATGGGATAATGACACGCTGACACTTGGGGGACGGGATAATGACACGGTGATACTTGGGGGACGGGATACTGACACGCTGACACTAAGGGGGACGGGATAATGACCCACTGACACTTGGGGACAAGATAATGACCCACTGACACTTGGGGGACAAGATAATGACCCACTGACACTTGGGGGACGGGATAATGACACGCTGATACTTGGGGGGCAGCATAATGACACGCTGACACTTGGGGGACGGGATAATGACAGGCTGACACTTGGGGGACGGGATAATGACAGACTGACACTTGGGGGACGGGATAATGACACGCTGACACTTGGGGGGACAGGATAATGACAGGCTGACACTTGGGGGGACGGGATAATGACACGCTGACACTTGGGGGACGGGATAATGACATGCTGATACTTGGGGGACGGGATAATGACACGTTGACATTTGGGGGACGGGATAACGACATGCTGATACTTGGGGGGTCTTTTATATTCTCATGTCTTGACCCTGCCCTGCTTGTTGTCTCTGGGCCCCCCTAATGTGACTGGGTTCGCTGTAGAGTCGTCAGTTGTTCTCGTCTTGTTCCCGCGGCGAGGAGACGTCTTGAGGACATCTGGGATCAGCATGTGAGATTTTACAAGCAGCTGCCGCCGTCCGTGTGAGAATGCCGAGCGCTGCCAGGGAGCGGGCACAGAGTCACCCAGTCAGTACGGATTCTGGAGTATTGGATAACATTTCTATTTCAGCCGTCCTTTAATCTGGCATCAGGGACCTGCTTGCTTCCAGATTGTCAGATGTTGTTATTCCTGGTGTTGGTTATTATTGTCAGACGTCAGATTGTGAGAATTGGGGGATTATTAAAGGAATGTTTACCTTTATTTCCGGGGCAGGCAGGATCTGCGCCGTTCAGGAGCCCAGGAGAGCTGGATGAGCTACAAGTATCGTCTCATCAGTCAGCACAGCCGGAAGGAACTTTAAAAAATAGTTTTTATGTTTAACTCCTTGTTGATATTCGCCGTCCCTGCGGACCCCCTGCTGCAGGATCCCGCCCATTAACCCTTTAGATGTCAGCACTAACTACTGTCATATTGTGGGGTGCTGCTCACCTTGTGAAGGCGCCCTTCCTGTATTCGTTATATGCGATCAGGCAGTCGCAGTTCGGGTCCTTCAGGGGATTCAAAAAAATGTGACAATAATGCAACACCCCAGAGGGGCGACCCGGGCACCTAACTAACAGGAAGAGCTGGGAGGGTTAAGTGTTGGCTTGTCACGGTGGCACTTACCAGGCTCTGGTCCCGGAGGGATGACACGCAGCCAAGGCCGGAGCAGGATCGCAGGCCAGCTCCCACACCCCTAGGATAGGGAATGCCAATAAATGGGATGATGGGTGTAGTAGTAGTACTTATCACTCGTGACACCACCATTCCCACACACTGGTATGCTATGTGGCAGAGAAATAACACAGAGACTTGTGTATAGTACCTCGGGGCCCCAGGAACGGTTAGGGCCCGGTATAACTTTACTTAAAGAAATAACATTGTCAAACAAACATTCACAGTGATGCAGGTACAATTCTACTGAGTGCCAGCAGGCTAGAGCTCAGAGGTAGGGAGGATACACAGGATGACACCGGTCCTACGTTATCTGTATGGCACTGCTCAGGGGCGTACCTAAAGCCTAAGGGGCCCGGGTGCAAAAGTTCAGCTGGGCCCCCCTCCATCTGTACCCGTACCTATACCTATATGCTAATTTACAAACATGATGCAGCCCCTTGGCGTAAGCCTTCTCATTATGACTCCTTTCCTTGACTACGTAAAAACCTGTTGGTAATGTCTTCGGCCGCTTTCACACGGTCGCACAAATTGCGTGAGATTTGTGCGTTGCAAGACGTACAAATCGCACATGAATATGACCGCATTGTTTTGAATACAATCATACACAGGAGCGAGGTTTTGTTTGTTTTTCTCTGCATCGCACGAGAATATGATGATGTGATGTGAGCTGGTTTTAACACAACAACCCCTCACATCCGCGGGGACGACACACGTTGGTGAGTGTGATAGGGGGCAGATATCGGCCTGATATCAGACTCACTCCTGTGAAATTAGCCCAAGGCCGGCTGCACACGGCTGGATCTGCATTATGGAATATGGAGCGGGCGTCCGCCTACGGATTCCGCAGCATCTACCGCCCATAGCATGTTATGGAAAAGCGTTTTTTTCTCTACTCGAGCGGAAAGAAATTGCGGTTTTCCACTCACGGAAGAAAAAGCATGGCGTGCTGTATTTTAATGCATGTATATACCCAGGTTATACCAGCTGTACATATATAATTATATACAGGAGATCCCCAGGTTATACCAGCATGCTCCATATCACTATATACAGGAGATGTATAACTTATACCAGCTGTACATATATAATTATATACAGGAGATACCCAGGTTATACCAGCATGCTCCATATCACTATATACAGGAGATGTATAACTTATACCAGCTGTACATATATAATTATATACAGGAGATCCCCAGGTTATACCAGCATGCTCCATATCACTATATACAGGAGATGTATAACTTATACCAGCTGTACATATATAATTATATACAGGAGATACCCAGGTTATACCAGCATGCTCCATATCACTATATACAGGGAGATGTATAACATATACCAGCTGTACATATATAATTATATACAGCAGATACCCAGGTTATACCAACATGCTCCATATCACTATATACAGGAGATGTATAACTTATACCAGCTGTACATATATAATTATATACAGGAGATCCCCAGGTTATAGTAGCATGCTCCATATCACTATATACAGGAGATGTATAACTTATACCAGCTGTACATATATAATTATATACAGGAGATACCCAGGTTATACCAGCATGCTCCATATCACTATATACAGGAGATGTATAACTTATACCAGCTGTACATATATAATTATATACAGTATATACCCAGGTTATACCAGCTATACATATATAATTATATACAGAGATACCCAGGTCATACCAGCATGCTCCATATCACCATATACAGGAGATGTATAACTTATACCAGCTGTACATATATAATTATATACAGGAGAGGTATAACCTATACCAGCTGTACATATATAATTATATACAGTATATACCCAGGTTATACCAGCTGTACATATATAATTATATACAGAGATACCCAGGTTATACCAGCATGCTCCATATCACTATATACAGGAGATGTATAACTTATACCAGCTGTACATATATAATTATATACAGGAGATCCCCAGGTTATACCAGCATGCTCCATATCACTATATACAGGAGATGTATAACTTATACCAGCTGTACATATATAATTATATACAGGAGATCCCCAGGTTATAGTAGCATGCTCCATATCACTATAGACAGGAGATGTATAACTTATACCAGCTGTACATATATAATTATATACAGGAGATCCCCAGGTTATACCAGCATGCTCCATATCACTATATACAGGAGAGGTATAACCTATACCAGCTGTACATATATAATTATATACAGTATATACCCAGGTTATACCAGCTATACATATATAATTATATACAGAGATACCCAGATCATACCAGCATGCTCCATATCACTATATACAGGAGATGTATAACTTATACCAGCTGTACATATATAATTATATACAGGGGATACCCGGGTTATACCAGCATGCACCATATCACTATATACAGGAGATGTATAACCTATACCAGCTGTACATATATAATTATATACAGTATATACCCAGGTTATACCAGCTGTACATATATAATTCTATACAGGAGAGGTATAACCTATACCAGCCGTACATATATTTATATACAGGAGAGGTATATGTTATAGCAGCTGCACATATATAATTATATACAGGAGATACACAGGTTACACCAGCATGGTACATATAGCTATATACAGGATGTGTATCCCCCTGTATATAGTGGCATGTCCCATGCTGGTGTAACCTGGACATCTCCTGTATATAATTATATATGTGCAGCTGGTATAACTTATACCAGCCATACATATATAATTATAATTCCTTCTCTACTCACCTCTGCAGCAGTCTCTGGGCAGCCTGTAATGGAAAGTCCCCCGTCTTTTGATCACATGACCAGAGCCTGGTCATGTGATCTGCAGCCACAGGTCCTCTCCCAGGTCCTGTGCATACAGCGCTCCTGAGGTGAGTAGAGCTGCAGAAGCCCCTCCCCCTGGTAATCGCTGGCCGGCAGAGACTGATAGACTGCAGCTGTGACCACTCACAGCTGCAGTCTATCAGTGGGAGGGCCGCGCCGTGGGAGTCTGCAGCCTGTAATTAGCTGCCGGCTCCACGTGTAACAGCCCTCCCCTCTGCTCTTGCCGACCTGTGGCGCTGCCTCCCGTCTCTCTTCTCTCTCCTCAGCCATCATGTGGCCGACAGCGCCGATCCCCCGGGCCCCCTCAGCTCAAGGGCCGGGTATATGCACTGAATGTGCATGTGGGTATGGCGGAGGGCGGCCACGGGGCCCCCTGAGCGCAGGGGCCAGGTCGCCATGGCGACCCCAGCACCCCCTGACGCTACGCCTATGGCACTGCTCCTGGACTAGGAGCACTCCGGAGGAGGAAGGGGGTACGGGTCACTCCGCAGACAATTATTTACATGAAACTTTAGTAATAACACCCAACCACAGCAGGTGTGTGAGTGTGACTCCGTATTGTACCTCTGTGCGGTGATCCTCGTACCTCTGTGCGGTGATCCTGACTCTGGACGGCCGTACAGGAAGAACTTGTGGGTTCCTATATGTTATTGGAAGATGCTCTATCTTTCTCTAGGATCTTAGGACTCACTCCTTCACATCCAGACTGCAGATGCTACGGGATGTCGCTCCTCTTCCTCCATCTTCACCTACATGGAAGCTGAAGGTGCTTTCATGTGGCTCAGTGTTAGCACTCTCTCCTCCTGAAGATGGACTCCTCTCCCGCTCTCAGACACTCACATTTATCACCTCACTTGTCCCACATGACAGACTGATACATTTACACGCAGGCAATGATTTTATTAGAGTTAACCTCTCAAGCGCCGCAGCTGTGCAGCACACACTGCATATGACAGGACTAGCTTTGCACGGAGCATCTACATAGGACATACATGTATGACATTTCTGGAGGGACCAGGATGGGTTTCTGGCCGCTACAATAAGTTACACAAAGATTCATTACGATAAATGAAATGTGAAGAAAGTTTCCTGTCCGTCGCATCAAAAATCAAAATCAGAACATAAACTAACGTTTTTCAGTACATTAAATGCTACAAGTGAAAAATACTCCTCATTTCCCAAAAACAAGCTGGCGTTTGATTGCCAAAAAGTTTTTTGAATGTGGGGAATAAAAACAAAAACTGGCCGGTCATTAAAGGGGTCATTAAAGGGGTTGTTCGAGTTAATGTAACTGCCACCCAAGAAGCCTGCGGGGACCCTAGTCCATACTGACAACGGAAGTCGGGGGACTGCTGCAGCCAATCAGACGCTTCCTGAGGGACGGACTATTACTAGAACTTGTGGATGGCTCTTTAGCTTGCTGCTGACCGTGGCGCGATGCGACGGCGCGGCGCACTATCAGGGGGCTTGTTGGGGTAAGAGCACAATCATCAGGCTGGTTTCACACTGGCGATAAAATCCCGCAATGCGAAGGTTAGTGGAAACGCAGAATTATGAGACCAATGATTTTCAATGGTTTCCTTCACGTTTGAGATGTTTTCACTCCTGCGATGTTGTGAGAGAGAAAAATGGCGGCATTCCTGCATCTTTCTGCGTTTTGCTTTATCGCCCGTGTTTCCCTATGGAGCCCCTTTTCATCACTTGTCATGTGATGCGTTTTTAACATTAGGAACTCCAATCGACTTTCGCACTAAAAAATTGTGGCAAAAATGCGCAAGAAAGTCACTGCTCCAAAATTATGGGAAAAAGACCCGATTTTCCTGCCATTTTTGAGCGCCAGCGCGGCTTTTTCTCACTAAACATCCCTGCGGCTCACGATTTTCTCACGCGAAGGTCAGTGGGACTTTCTAATGATAAACATACATGGCGTCGCACAAAAACCGCAACGTCTTGTTTTGTGATAAAAAGGAGGCTCCACAGGGAAACGCGGGAGACGAAAAAAAGCCGAACGCAGAATGATGGAACATCGCAAACCATCGGGTTCATAATTCTGCGCTTCTACTCTCGCATCGCGCGATTCGCCATGTGAAGGCGCCCTGAAGGGATCTTTCAGCGTCCTGATATCACAATGAGGGTAAAACGTGGCGCATCCGTTTGTGCGAAAAATCCACATCAAAATCTGCGCGTCTAATTTACGGATTCTGATGGCGGAATCAGCGGCAGCCCAGACCAGATTATTATTATCCCGTGTGAAGGCGCCATAACTCCTAGATCTCTGACTGCTGTCCTGACACTAGACAACATGGCGGCTGGGAATACTGAATGGGCGGCTTCTATCAGAGCGGGCCGCCATGCTTGGCTAGGGGCATGCATGTGGGGTCATGGTCCCTGTAATCTCCCGCTGGGCTATATCCATCATGTATCTGCTGCGGATGGCGGACCTGCCTCAATATCTGCAGCGCCACCACAGGAGGGATGCAGCATTACATGCTTCCATATAGGACGTGTCGGGTCCTCCACAGAGGCAGAGGCAGTCTCCTAGCCGCCCTCCTAGATGAAATAAAGCAGACAGTAAGTGTCCCCAGAAAAGGTCCTCTTCTATAAATCAGTTTTTTATGTTGCTTACTGCATTTCAAAGCAATTTTTGTGTCACCATCTGTATGAATAAAAATCCTGAAATCCTGCAGTTCTCTCACCATCCACTAAGCCGAATAATAACGCTGCTTGCCTCCAGGAAATGTCCAGATTACCTGATGCAGCGGCACAAGATGATCCACAGCTCCAATGTGGGGGTACATGAAGAGAAATCCGACACTCGGCTGCAGCTAAAATACAATCATTTAACTATTCACAATAGTCACAGCTCACCTCCTCCCCTCTATACACACTGACCACTAAGCCTAGTAATAGTCTGACACTTCCTGCTCTGTAGAAGAAACTTCTCAGCCGTCATCTCATCATCATCACAGGAAGGATTACACTGAGAGGAGACACCTATATGATAACACAGGGTCCACCATTCACAATAGTCACAGCTCACCTCCTCCCCTCCCTGTACAGACAGGATTACACTGAGAGGTGACACCTATATACAGATAACACAGGATCCACCGTTCACAATAGTCACAGCTCACCTCCTCCCCTCCCTGTACAGACAGGATTACATGAGAGAAGACACCTGCATATAGATAACACAGGACCACCTTTCACAATAGTCACAGCTCCCCTCCTCCCCTCCCTGTACAGACAGGATTACATTGAGAGAAGACACCTGTATATAGATAACACAGGACCACCTTTCACAATAGTCACAGCTCACCTCCTCCCTTCCCTGTACAGGCAGGATTACGCTGAGAGGTGACACCTATATATCGACAACACAGGACCCACCATTCAAAATAGTCACAGCTCACCTCCTCCCCTCCCTGTACAGACAGGATTACACAGAGAAGACGCCTATATATAAATAACACAGGGTCCACCATTCACAATAGTCACAGCTCCCCTCCTCCCCTCCCTGTACAGACAGGATTACACTGAGAGGAGACACTTATATATAGATAACACAGGAGCCACCATTCACAATAGTCACAGCTCACCTCCTCCCCTCCCTGTACAGACAGGATTACACTGAGAGGAGACACCTATATATAGATAACACAGGAGCCACCATTCACAATAGTCACAGCTCCCCTCCTCCCCTCCCTGTACAGACAGGATTACACTGAGAGGAGACACCTATATATAGATAACACAGGAGCCACCATTCACAATAGTCACAGCTCACCTCCTCCCCTCCCTGTACAGACAGGACTACACTAAGAGGAGACACCTGTATATAGATAACACAGGACCACCATTCACAATAGTCACAGCTCACCTCATCCTGCCTGAACAGACAGGATTACACTGAGAGGTGACACCTATATATAGATAACACAGGGTCCACCATTCACAATAGTCACAGCTCACCTCCTCCCCTCCCTGAACAGACAGGATTACACTGAGAGGTGACACCTATATATAGATAACACAGGGTCCACCATTCACAATAGTTAATGTCACAGCTCACCTCCTTCCCCTCCCTGTACAGACAGGATTACACTGAGAGGAGACACCTATATATAGATAACACAGGATCCACCATTCACAATAGTCACAGCTCACCTCCTCCCCTCCCTGCACACTGACCACTATGCCTAATAATAGTCACATCTTTTATTGAGCACATTGAGAAACCATCTACATTGCAGGCAGAAAAAGTAAGTGAGCCCGTGAATGTAATACCCAGTAGATTCCCCTTTAGCAGCGATTCTTCATCTCCAGCAATGTTTCCTGTAGATGCAAAATGATTTGCACAACATTCAGAAATTTTGGACCTTTCCTCCTGTAGATGTGTTTCAGTTCATTAGTATTTCTGGTATGCCTTGCGTGCACAGCCCTCTGCAGGTCTTCCCACAACTTGCCAAGTGTGTATTCATCATTCTCACTGTGTGCTTCAGGGAGCGCCATTAACGCTCGTGTCTTAGTGCTAATCGCCGGCTGCACTCATGGCTTCAGCCTGTCAAATGTCAGGAAAGCGCGAGCGCTGGTAATGGCCGCTGGCCCTTGCGTATGGGCGACTGAGTCACACTTTTTTTCTCTCGATACTTTCAAAGCTTTCATGGTGGACACAGAATACATTTGGCGCAGGACGTGTCCCGCAGTTCGTGCACAATCTGCTGTGGGATTTTAGTAATTCCCCCTTATTTTCTTAATGTGATTTGCGCCATTTTTCTGGCGCTGCATTATCCTGCTGATATTTATAGGCTGTGTTCCCGTGACAAGCGGCGGCTGTTGGAGAGCCGCTGATCCCCGTCATCTCATACCGCTCATTAACAGAATGAAGCTTCTTGTATTCCTCTGGTGTCCTGGGCGTTTCGGGCAAACACCGTGGAGAGCCGCTGATGCCGCGGACGCCGCTGAGCGCGCTCCATTCCTCATCCTCAGCACTGGGATATTTTTAGTTGTGAGATTCTCATGGGCGAGAAGCCTGGACTGACCCCTGGACTGAGCCCTGGACTGAGCCCTGGACTGACCCCTGGACTGACCCCTGGACTGACCCCTGGTCTGACCCCTGGACTGAGCCCTGGACTGACCCCTGGACTGCCCCCTGGACTGACCCCTGGACTGCCCCTGGACTGACCCCTGGACTGAGCCCTGGACTGACCCCTGGACTGCCCCCTGGACTGCCCCTGGACTGACCCCTGGACTGACCCCTGGACTGACCCCTGGACTGAGCCCTGGACTGACCCCTGGACTGCCCCCTGGACTGCCCCTGGACTGACCCCTGGACTGCCCCCTGGACTGCCCCCTGGACTCCCCCTGGACTGCCCCCTGGACTGCCCCTGGACTGACCCCTGGACTGACCCCTGGACTGACCCCTGGACTGAGCCCTGGACTGACCCTTGGACTGAGCCCTGGACTGAGCCCTGGACTGAACCCTGGACTGACCCCTGGACTGACCCCTGGACTGAGCCCTGGACTGAGCCCTGGACTGACCCCTGGTCTGACCCCGACCTGCGGCACATGTCACTTTTTTATTTGAATTCAAATTGAAGTGGTGAAATCTGCACCAAAATCTAGAGGATATCAGTGAGGTGCGAACGCAGCCGCACATGGAAATGGCGCAGAGTCTCTGGCAGCGCGGCTCCTCTGTGCCATTGGTGCGGATCCACATTAAATCCTTTGCTGGAGATTTGGATTTGGTTTTTGACACCGATTTTGGTGCAGCTTTTCCGCAGCAGAGGTGTGAGCGGTGCCTTCACCCGTTTACTGTTATTGGAGCACCGGCGCTAACCTCCGTGAATATGCGTGCGGCGCCGCAGTGATGCTAAGAATAATAATCCTCATTTGTAGAGCGCCACCTTATTGCGCAGCACTATCAGGCATGGGATAAATGCAAACAATACAACAATTACATGTGAGGTACAATCTGGTAGAAACAAATGGGGTGGGGGGGTACAGGAGGTACAAGGGGGGGGCGAGGCATGGGGAGCACAGGCAGTAGGGGATTACATGTAGAAATCAGTTATTAAAAGGCAAACGGGGTGAGGGGGTAAGGAGGTGCAGGGGTAGAGGGTGGAAGGTGTGGGGAGCCATAGGGAGGGGCGGGGGACGAGGTCAGGGGATTTGGTATGCCTCCCTGAAGAGGTGCGTTTTTAAGGCACGTCTGAAATTTTGTGCATCGGGAATTGTCGGGATGCCTTGGGGTAGAGCACGGGTCATGGGCAGAGGGTGGTGGGGTAGTATTCGGCTGCCAGGTTAGGGCAGGGGAGGAGAGAGATAGGGAGGACTGGATGGTCTCGGCAAACTGTTTAGTGCGGACAGACTGGAGGTTCCTAGAGGTGCGATAGATAGGAGGGTCAGGAGAGATGCTGGGGTGCCTGATGAAGAAAGGGAGAAGGTTGTGATCCGAGAGTGGAAGTGGGGAGTTAGTAAAGTGAGAAGCAGAGCAGAGACGGAGGAAGACTAAATCGAGAGTGTTACCATCTCTATGAGTGGGGGAGTCAGAGATTAGCGATAGGCCAAGGGAGGCGGTAAGTGTTAAAAGCCAGGAGGCAGATTATGTGCTGGGGTGGTTAGTAGGGATGCTGAAATCACCAAGGATGAGGGTTGGGATTTCACAGGATAGGAAGTGGGGGAGCCGGGCAGCAAAGTGGTCTAGGAACAGGCGGGTGGGACCTGGGGGGCGGTAAATAACTGCGACACGCAGAGGCAGTGGGCGGAAGAGTCGCAGGGTGTGGACTTCGAAGGAGTGGAAGGTAAGCGAGGGAGCTGAGGGAATGACCTGGAAGGTACAGTTTGGGGATGATGCCTTCTCCTCCACCGCGCCTGTCATCCGATCTAGGGGTGTGGGAGAACTGCAGGCCATCATAGGACAATGCAGCGGGGAGGTAGAATCGGACGGCTGTATCCAGGTTTCCGTGAGGGCGAGCAGATTAAAGTGTTTAGTGGTGAAAAGGTCATGGATAGTTGGGAGTTTGTTACACGCAGATTGGGAGTTCCATAGGGCGCATTTGAATGGGGCAGGGGGGGCATTTTGGTAGAGAACAGTACTGGGTGGGCCTGGGTTGGGGGACAAGAACAGAAATATTGCACCAGAACCTAACTTAGGGCTTTTATCCACTAGTGGTTTTTTTCGCTGCAAATTCGCAGCTTTTTTTCCAGATGTCAATGGGACTTTCCAATGTTAAATTTGCATCGCACAAAAAACATAAGTTGCTGTTTTTGTGTTTTTTGTGCGATGCGAATTTAACATTAGAAAGTTCCATTGACATCTGGAAAAAAAGCTGCGAATTTGCAGGGGAAAAAAACGCTAATGGGTAAAAGCCCTTATACGATAAATACAGTACCAGAACCAAGATCTAGGCCTGCCTGAGTAATAGTTAGTCCTCTTTGGCCCCGTCTAGTTAATAGTGACCCTTTCTCTGTGGTGCCCTATAAATATCAGTGACGCCTCCTTTTTGACCCCCTATAGTTAATAGTGACCCCCTCCTCCCTTATCCCTATGGTGACCACCGTACCTCCATCAGTGTGCCAGATGCAGCAAGCTCTATTAGAACACCTGACTCCTACCACATTACCTGCACACACTGTAGAAGAAACGGGCATCTGAGGTCATCTGGTCCCAATTCCTCCCATTCTGTATGCGCTTTCTTCAGTTTTCTCGCCCAGATGTAGGACTTTGCATTTCTCCTTGTTAAATACCATTCTGTTAGTCGCCGCCCACTGTCCAAGCTTTTCTAGATCTTTTTGAATCCTCTCTCTTCCCTAGTGTTAGCTATCCCTCCTAGCTTTGTGTCATCAGCACATTTGCTCAGTTTCCCACAATTCCCTCTTCCAGATAATTTATAACAATGTTGGCCAACACTGGGCCCAGGACAGAGCCTTGTGGTCCCCACTTGATACATTCTTCCACTTGGATGTGCAGCCATTTATGACCACTCTTTGAGTACGGTCACTCAGCCAGTTGTGAATCCACCTAACAGTTGCCTTGTCAATCCCAGATTTGGTCATTTTTTCAATAAGTATGGTATGAGATACTTTGTCAAATGCTTTACTAAAGCCAATATATACTATATCCACCGCATTTCCCTGATCACCCCAGTCGGTGATTCTGTCATAGAGGGAAATTAGATTGGTCTGGCATGACTTGTTGGTTACAAACCCATGCTGGCTCTGGTTAATTACTCCATTCTCATCCAAGTACCTGCATACATGCTGTTTAATAATATGTTCAGAGACCTACCCCGATATAGAAGTCAGGCTCACAGGCCTGTAGTTTCCTAGATCCACCTTCTTCCCTTTTTTGAAGATAGGGACAACATTCACCCTTTTCCAATCTTCTGGGACTTCTCCTGTTCTCCAGGAATTGTCAAAGATTCTGGTGAGTGGTTCAGCAATTACCTCCGCTGCTTCCTTTAGTATCCTAGGATGTAATTCATCTGGACCTGGAGGCTTGAGTTTATGTAAGTTAGCTATGTGTTGCCTCACCATCTCTCTGTTTACAGATAGTCTGCATTCTTGTATTCCCCCAATAGAGAGAGAAACAGATACAAAATAGTAATTCAAAAGTGCGGCCTTCTCAACATCTTTAGCCTCATTCGCATGGCCCGGACGTATTCCAACTGCAAAATCTCACAGCGGAATGAGACCCTGTCAGGGCTTGTTGGTCGTGACAATGTCGTGGCTTGATGGCTTCAACGCAGGCAAAGACCTGTTGCCTGGTTAAGCAGGCCAAGGGTTAATGCATCACGTGCAGGGTCTGCTGATGCTGTCTGCCTTGCTGCATGGATGCATGCTGGATTAGCCATGCCTGACAGTAGGGTGGAGGAGTAGTTTGCTATTCACTTTGCCAGTGTTCAGGTGCAGATGGGCTATATATTCTCGCTCCTCCTGGTGAGCAGTGCTACTATTCCATTCCACAGTGGAGAGCTTGCAGTTTGGAGCTCCACTCTGCTGGTGGTTCTATACTTACAGATAGGTAGCTACTGGTTCTTTTCCAGTTTGTTTTGTTGCTTTTCTTTTCTGTATTTGCGTGTCAGTTCATCTCTCCGGGTTTCCTATAGGGACAATCAGGGCCCAGAAAGAAGACCATGCGACCACCTTTATAGAGGCGATGTCACCGCTTTAGACAGGGACCCATCACCCTCCCTGCTAGGTTAGGGCCAGGCTTCCTTCCCTCTCCCTGGAGTGGTGCTACCGCCCCGCATAGCGTGGTGTGCGGCTATTTTCTACCGTATGTATGTTCCCTGTCGCCGTGTCGAGTGTTGTACGCTGGTGTCGCACGAGCCTTACTTCTAAGTTACGTACTTCGGTTGTGGTGCGCACTGTTCGTCAGCGCATTAGTCGATCAAGTACAGTTGTGGTTATCATCACCCTGCGTCCATGCTGAGCTTAGTGCTCGTGTGCTGCATGGACGTGGCAGACCTGGTGCCCAGCCAGAGGCCCTTACTCACCTGTCCGGATCCACCAGTAGTGTCTCGTCCATCGTGACGGGGCCCATGGTCAGTGCAGGACATGACGCACCACTGCGCCAGCAATGACGCGAATCTGCAGCGATTTCAAAATTGACATTTTGGAATCACGGTGGATTGGATGCCTTCCATTGACTGCAAGAGAAGCCGTCCGTGCGATTTCTCGCACCAAATAGTGCATGCTGCGATTTTCCCCCGTGAGCAAAAAACTGCAGTTGGTTTTCGCCTGCGGGCATGGAAGAATCTTTTAACATGGCATGCTATGGACAGACATTGCTGTGGAATTCGCGGTGGGCGTCTTGCCACGAATTCTGCAGCATAAATCCATCCGTGGGCATTGGGCCTTACAAGCATCAACTCATTATCAGCTTTCTCTTTTCTGACCCTTGCCCTACAGTCTCTGCAGACCCCATTATATTCTCCTTTAGATACTCCCCCGCTTTCTGTTTGATAGAGCGTGCCACATCTGGCACACAGTGAGGCTGCCAACTTGCGCTGCGGCCGCTGCTGCTTGTGAGTGTGATCCCGGGAGTCCGGAACGCTATGCCACGCTTGCATTGAGTTTATCATTGTGTCCGTTGCACACTCCCAGGTAAGCAGTGATGGCTGCAGTTAGGTTGTGTAGCCCGGCGGCCCTGAATGCCCACTCAGGGGCTCATGTCCCACTGCTCCACAGCCCAGCCTGCCCCTGCCTGGCATCATATGCATGTGACACGTACCACCTACCTAACATTGTGCAGACAAGCTCCCCTTCACGGCAGTCGGATTCCCTATTGGTGGCGCCCTCAGCAGGAGGATGTGCCACACTGCAGGAAAATGACAGAGAAGTGATGAGTTGGTATCCAAAATCCACAGAGTTTGTGTGGGATGTGCCGCTCTTCGGGGGCTGGGCATGTCTTTCCTTGGTTTCCCCGCAGCCGGGCATTGGCAGCACTTTCTAGTATTTCCCGTTCTCTTGTGAGTCTCTTCACTAACAGCCATTTTAACAAAGGTACTATACAGAAAAATCAGCATATGATTCTGGTTACCATTCCCCGGCCCCCGGGGGCCCTCAGACTGACTGGACTAGATGCCGTTGGGACTGGATACTGCGATGTGCCTAGAA
Organism: Eleutherodactylus coqui; assembly: GCA_035609135.1. Lineage (NCBI taxonomy): Eukaryota > Metazoa > Chordata > Amphibia > Anura > Eleutherodactylidae > Eleutherodactylus > Eleutherodactylus coqui. The sequence continues at coordinate 307,484,658 of CM069408.1, forward strand.
TTACTAACAGAAATAACCGGGTGATTATTAACGAAGGGTGACATCAAGAAGCAGACTCCCCAGAAAGCTGCCCTCTGGGGGGCTCCGTGCTGTTGTCCTGCTGTGTGCGGCCGCTGTGTGTGAGTGAGTGACTGTCCCCCCGGGGCCGTGTCCTCCCTACTGCAGACCACAATGTAAAACACACATGAGGGGGCGCCTCGTGCTGCGCCGCTGGCAAAGCCGCTTCATGGCAGTGTGGCCTCCCTCATGCCGACCCCGCTCTACGCTTCAACACAGGGGAAGGGCCTTTCACTTGGGGCAATGCACACATGGAGCGGGGGCCATGAAGGAATGGAGGTGCAGCCCATTTCTGCTGGGCAATGCGTGTCTGGAGCGGCCGCCGTGGATGTAAAGGATTGCAGCAGCAGGATTACCTTGGTGGGCTGCCAGGACCTGCAGCCCAACCAGCTGTGCAGGCAATAATGTAAGGGAGCGTCACCCTCCTGCCAATCTTGTCTCCACCAGGTGGCATACAATAATACCGGCCCCTTGTTGCATCTTCACCCGGTCCAACGTTCCTGGGATTCTCCCCAGTCAGTGAGATGAATAGCAGTGCGCAGCCTTCTGAGAAGAGTCCCACTGACTGTGTGCATGCAGAAAGAAGGAGGGGGTGAGTATGAGGCACATCTCCCCAGATTCCATGGCACCTAAACTAGAAGCACCATAACCTAGTTTCTGGGGGTTGTAGTTGATGACTGGTTCCATTTCAGTGCAGAGCGATGACATGTAATTAATATGTTCGCTTTAGTAATGGTATATTTTGCTACATGAGACTTTCTCAGTCCGTCATCGCTGCACAATCGCCCTCATCCACCTGCATCTCACACTTTGCATCCACGAGCCTCCACCACTTTAAGACAGTCTGCTGCCTCACTCTTCAAGCTCCCCTAAAGAAGGTTCAGTGGCTGCATAGTGTTGGTGGAGCTTGATAAAGGTCTTTCCAGGCCGAAACGTCGCTTTTAAAACATGAAGGAACAAAGGACTGGAAGGATTTTACTTGCTGCACGGAATCTTCTTTATTTGCAGTATTGATCTAGACTTGTGGCTCAAAAGTCTGCAGCGGCTGTGCATTCATCTTGCCTCGCCTGAACTGCCTACTACAGAGTGCTGTTGGTCAATCTACTTCTATTTGTACTCTTCAAACTCTCATCGTCTTCTTCATCTGTACAGAGTCCGCTGCACAGACCTTTACAGCTATCACCACTCCCCTGCAATAATATCTGACTATTACTATTGTTATGGCCCTGCCAGGACCCTCAGATTGGTCACATGGCTTTCTTAACTCTGATATTTGGGATGAAGCGAGCGTGTGGCATGAGGGCAGCTGAAGGCTGCGCAGGGACACTTTGGTGTGCGCTGTGGACGCTGGGTCATGCGGGGGGGTTGGGCAGCATATAACCCAGGAGAAGTGGCAGTGGAGTGTCATGCAGGCAGTGATTGTGCTTTGTTAGAGGTAGTGTGGTGCTTAGCTAAGGTATGCCTTGCTAATGAGGGTTTGTCCGAAGTAAAAATTGTTCAGGGGGGGGGGGGGGGGGTGACGCCAGACTCTTGCCCCCATTTTGGCTTAATAGTGGGACCTGGGAGCCTCAGATGCAGCCCTGCATGCTGCCCCTGCCCTTCCCTATCCGGCTCTGTGGTGTTTCCATGACTTTCTGAGGTTTTCCAGAGTTTCACAAGTCATGACCTATGTGGAGCATCGGTCCCATACAAAAATGCTCGAGTCACCCATTGACTTCAATGGGGTTCGTTACTCGAAACGAACCCTCGAGCATCGCGGAAAGTTTGACTCGAGCAACGAGCACCCGAGCATTTTGGTGCTCGCTCATCTCTAGTAGTTATGTATCTGGCTGGCCCTAGCCTCTCGATCAGCTCATCTCCCTTGGTATGGGGTTGGCATCTGATTTTGAGACTTCATTTAGTTTCCTATAGTCATTACAGAACCTCCATTCTCCGGAGGGTTTTGGCACTAGCACAATTGGACTTGACCACCCACTGTTTGACTCCTCGATTACCCCCAGGTCCAGCATTTTCTTCCCGGGATACTATCGCTCTGCGGGCCTCTGGAATCCTATAAGGCTTTACATTGACTGTTGTGGGGGTCTGTAATAATTTCAGGTTTAATTACGCTAGTGTGCCCAGGTAACTCTGTAAACAGAGCCGTATTCCCCTGTAGGCACGCTCTACACTGCTGTTTTGGGGGTTTTGACAGTGTTTCTGCTACTGTCACATCATGGATGGCACTGCTTGTCTCCAACGCCAGGCGAGGCGAGGTCAGGGAGTCTCGCTCTTCCAGGATTTTAATAAATTCCCCTGATACAACTGTACCGGCTTCCTTTTTCCTGGCTGGTGTACTTTGTAGTTTACTTCCACAACCTTTTCCACAATCTCCTACGGACCTTGCCACTTGGCGAGGAGCTTGCACTCTACTGTGGGCACCAGGACTAACACCCGGTCCCCTGGACTGAACGGTCTGACCTTGGCTGACCTGTTATACACCCCGGCTTGTCTTTCTTGTGCCCTGAGGAGGTGTTCTCTCACCAGCGGCACTTTGGCTATCCTTTCCTGCATTTTTGCCACATGCTCAATGACACTTCTATGTGGTGTAACTTCATTCTCCCAGGTTTCCTTGGCGATGTCCAGCAATCCAAGGGGTTGCCGTGCATAGAGTAACTCAAAGGGTGAGAGCGCCATGGAGGCTTGAGGTACTTCTCTAATAGAGAACACCAGGCAGGGCAGCCAACAGTCCCAATCGCGACCACCCTTCTCCACTACTTTTTTTAACATGTTTTTTAGAGTTTTGTTGGATCTTTCTAGCAGCCCATCGGTCTGCAGGTCGTAGACAGAAGGACGCAAAGGCTTAATCTGCAAGAGTTTACACAGTTCCTCCATAATCTTGGACATAAAAGGTGTTCCCTGATCAGTCAATATCTCTTTAGGAAGACCAACCCGGGAAAACATGTGGGACAATTCTCTTCCAATGCTTTCGGACGAGGTGTTTCGTAGTGGAACCGCCTCTGGATATCTGGTTGCATAATCTACGATTACCAGTATACTGATGACCCCTAGCGCTTTTTACTAGGGGCCCCACAATGTCCATTGCAATCCGTTCAAAGCGTACCTCAATTAATCGGCAACGGTACCAATGGGCTTTTAAATTGAGGAACAGGTGCGGTCACCTAGCAAACAGGACAGGACTGGCAAAACAACGTTATCTCACGAATGCATCCTGGCCAAAAGAACCTTTGTAGGATGCCCTCCTGTGTCTTGTCTGCTCCCAGGTGACCCCCCAATACATGCGTGTGAGCCATATCCAAGACTCTGCGTCTATAGCAACCAGGTACCTGCAGTTGTTTCACTATCTCACCTCGTACTTGTGCTACTCGGTACAACAATTCATTATACAAAGCGGGGGAAGCACCCCTTAGCCCCCACATTTTGGGCAGTACCATTGACCACCGAAACATTTTCAAATGCATTTTTCAACGTGGGATCAGTGATTTGGGCCGACCGAAAGTCACTCGGAGCCACCTCCAGATCAAGCACCTGTGGTTCTGGGACCTCGTCATCATCCAGTCACACCTGCAAAGGAAAAGTTATTGGTAGCAACAGAATTGTCCATCGGAGGGTCCAATGTACCCTTATCGAGTCCTGTAGTATCCACACAATCACCGGGGCGTGACACCTTCATCCACAGGTCCCAAAACAAGGGAAAGTCTCTCCCAACAATCACAGGGTGGAGTAATTTTCCCACCACCCCAACCTGATGCTGGCGAGTCCCAGAGTCAGTGGTTATCGATACCTGGGCAACCAGGTACTCTCTGGTATCCCCATGAATGCACACCACCCCCAACCTCCCTTCAGGGGTAAGCACATGCGGTAGACAGGCGTCTATCAACGTGACCAGGCTCCCTGGGTCGAGGAGTGCAGCATCCCGGGCACCGTTCACTGTTACCTGACATATCTGTGGCTGTTGGTCTCTTGATGAACTGCGCCACATGCGCATTGGTTCAGCTCGGGTAGAACAGTGAGCTGCAATATGCCCAGGTGTCTGGCACTCCCAACAAGTACGTGGAACTGCTTGGTTCCTTCTGGAATGCTCTGCATTAAACCGGGTATCCCCTTTAGATTTAGGGTCACAGCACACGGATCCCACAGCAGCCGACATCTTCTCCGTAGTGAGGTACCTTTTCACCAGACCTACAAGCGCGTCTGCATCTCGTGGATCTCCCTGAGCAACCCAATGCTGCATGGCTCTGGGCAGGGTCTGCACGAACCGGTCCATCACCACTTTCTCCACCATTTGTGCAGGGGAGGAAGACTCTGGTTGTAGCCACTTCTGGGCCAGGTGTAGCAGGTCAAATATCTGGGACCTGGGAGGTTTGTCCGGGCGGTACCTCCAATTGTGGAGCCGTTGAGCTCTGACCGCCATACTAACTCCCAGGCGAGCAAGGATTTCCGCTTTGTTTGCCATATTCACGTGCGTCTTGCTGTGTCAGGTCATAGTAGGCCTTCTGAGGCTCCCCAGTCAAGTAGGGGGCTAGCACCTCCACCCACTGCTCTGGAGGCAACTTTTCCCTTTCTGTTACCCTCTCAAAGATTGTGAGGAAAGCTTCCATGTCGTCTTCTGGGGTCATTTTCTGCAATGCCCCTCTTACCATCTTTACTATGTCCATACTGGTCTTTTTACTGAACAGACCTACAGTCCCCTCTTTGACAGTCTCAGACAGTATAGCCATTTGCCTGATCCGGAGTTGGTGTCCTGTTGTTGCAGACTTGCTTGCACCAACTCTTTCACCACCTCCTCCATGCTTGTAGAGGCGGCTCCCATTGCTGTTTCACCCAGGACATTTATTAGTGGGTCTTTATTTGCCAGCGCAATCCTCCACCACTTGTGACGCTCAAGGGGGGTTAAACATCAGGCAAACAACAGAAGTCCGTTCGTGTTTGTCTATTCATACGAGAGGTTAAACATAAACAGCTGGTATCCCAGTAAGAGGGGGATCAGAAGTCCTTCAAGGTCAATGCAGTAAGTAGTCTGAACATCCGAATGTCCATGTTATCCATAGCAATAAACCATATAGCAGCGGTGGTTCTGGTTCAGGCAGCTTTTACCAGCTTGACGTGGGGCCTCCTTGGTAGTAACCTCTTAGTAGATGTGTGAGTAGTTCCTCTAGTCAGTAGTAGCGGGGACAGGGATCGCATCAGCCTCCGGGGAAGACAAACTCCTGTTTTAGTCCTCCACAGTGCACATGTCTGAAGCTCTCAGACAGACACACAGACACACACAGATAGACACACACAGACAGACAGACACACACAGACAGACAGACACACACAGACAGACAGACACACACACACACACAGACACAGCCACACACAGACAGACACACACAGACAAACAGACACACACAGACAGACAGACACACACAGACAGACAGACACACACAGACAGACAGACACACACAGACAGACAGACACACACACAGACAGACAGCCACACACAGACAGACAGCCACACACAGACAGCCACACACAGGCAGCCACACACACACAGACAGACAGACACAGACAGACAAACAGACACACACAGACAGACACACACACACAGACAGACACACACACACAGACAGACAGCCACACACAGACAGCCACACACAGACAGCCACACACAGGCAGCCACACACACACAGCCACACACAGACAGACGCACACAGACAAACAGACACACACAGACAGACACACACACACACAGACAGACACACACACACAGACAGACAGCCACACACAGACAGCCACACACAGGCAGCCACACACAGGCAGCCACACACACACAGACAGACAGACACACACAGACAGACACACACAGACAGACAGACAGACAGACACACACACAGAAGCACAGACAGACACAGACAGACAGACACACACACACAGACACACACACACACAGACAGACACACACACACACAGACAGACACACACAGACAGACAGACACACACACCCTGCTCTGCAGACTGACTCCTGTTATATCCAGCAGGTGCCTGAGCTCCACCTGGTTCCCTGGCTCAGGTGAGAACCTATACTGGAGAGAGGATGCGAGGCCTACATCACCGAGTTGAGCAACCTCTGGGACACATATCTTCCATCCCTGACTTCTCCTCTCACCCTGCTACAATATATATGTTTGTATTTTCTACCTACAAACATATATATTTCCCTCTCACTTGGGCACTCGGGTTCACCATCATTGGTCTAGCTACTGCCAGTATCTCATTTTTGTCTGGGGGTAAATCATTCACATATCCCAGCATGCACAGCAGCGGGGTAAATTCCAATGTGACTCCATACCCTCTATGGATCAGACTGCGTACCTCGGTCCAATATCTTCGTAGGTTTGGACAGCGCCACATCATATGTGTAAGATCCGCTGTGTGGGTCTTCCATCTATTACACAGAGGGGTGTCTCTCCAACCTATATTATATAGGGACGCTGGCGTACGATGCACTCCATGTAACAAGTGTATTTGGGATAGTCTACGGGACTCGCTCAGAGACAGCTTGGAGTTGTCTGTAATATCTCCTCCCACAGTGATTCTTCAATAGGACCGATATCTTCCTCCCACTTACTGCTTGTTGCCAGAGGATAGCGCAGATTTATCTGACCCTGTATACTGGAATATATGTGTGATATCTTCCCCTTTGTACTAGTTATCCACTATAATCTCTGCTGGTAGGAATTTTCCAAATTCTGGGTCATCCAGGCCCTTCTCCATCTGAAGAGCGTGTCTGAGTTGTAGATACTTCAAAAATTGCGTGTGCGGCAGACAATCTTCATCTCTCAGCTGCTCAAAGGATTTTATATTTGCCCGGTCACTATATGGGACAATGGTCTAATCTCTCTATCTTTCCACCCTTGAGCCCCCTAGCTTTTCTAACTCCTGTAACCTCGGATTGTCCCAGATAGGAGTGTAGTGGTATAGCCCTTGAGTCCCATTATCTCTCTAACCCTTCACCAAACCCTATGCATAAGAACTAACATTGGAAAATGCTGGGCATTACAGCAGAACTAAAGACTCTCTGGGGACTCAAACAGATGTGCATTACTAAGACCCCCATCATGAGTCTCCTCTAATTCCCATCCCTCAAAGTGCTGTATCTGCAACGCCAGAAAAATGATGCAGGATTAGGCAGTGCAAGTCCTCCCTCTGCCCTAGGATTACACAGTGTCTCCAATCTAATTCTAGGCCCTTTCTCTTTCCATATCAAGTCTTGAAACAGTTGGTTGACCCTATAGAAGAGGCTCTGCGTAAGCCAGTCAGGCGAAGTAGATACAGCAGTTGCGGCATCCATACCATCTTAATGAGGTTCACTCTTCCTATAATCGTTGGGGGAAGTTTACAGCAGACATCATGTTTTTCCTAAATTACACCACTAAGCGGTCTAGATTTAATTTTCCATATTCCAAGACGTTCCTTGAGACTTTGACTAGTACGTAATAACAGACTTGCATTACATAGAGGTCCTACTTTCCTCCACCTCTAGATTAGGGTCATCTACTGGCAGTATATCAGATTTGCTCCACTTAATGGTCAGACCAGAAAACGAACCGTATTGTCTGATCAGAGACATTGCCACATCCAACGATTCACCAGCATCATCCAGAAATAGTAGCCAATCATCTGTATATAGTGGCACTTTTTCCTCCAATTGCCCTCTTCTAAACCCTATCACCTCTGGGTGAGATCTCAGAAGACTGGCAAGGGATTCAATCACCAATGCAAAGAGGAGCGGGGAATGTGGACAGCCTTGCCTTGCTCCTCTGTATAGCGATAAGGGCTCAGAGCAGCCACCGTTTACCGTGACACAGGCCTGCACATTGGCGGATAGCAACTTTATGAGTCTCACCAAGGTCTGACCAAATCCCATCTTCTCTAATACTTCCCATATAAAGGGAACGCTTTAGCAGAGTCTACCAAGCATATTATTCTCTGCCCCATATTGTCCATTGGCAGCTGAAGAGTAAGATACAGTCTCCTTATATCAATTGCGGTGGATCGAACCGGAATAAATCCACTCTGATCAGGATGGATGAGTCGTGACCACTTAAGAAGAAAAGCTTGAGGAAGGCCACTACGGCCGAAACGTCGCTGTCTATGTGATGGGGCAATAAAAGTCTTTGTGCTATTCACATCCATGCATGCTGCCGGCTAATTTTCTTATTGGAGTCGTGACCACTTGTGAGAGTCTATTAGCCAAGACTTTGGCTAGGAGCTTTACATCCACATTTAATAACCAGATAGGTCTGTATGATTCTGGCAGCGACGGGTCTTTCGGGATAATCGGTCTTCCTGCGTTACGCCTTGATGGTGGTAATTCCGCCTGTTGCTCCACTTCCAATAGCACCTCCACTAATTTTGGTAATAGTACCCCCACATATTGCTTGTATAACTCAACTGGAAGGTCGTTGGCCCCAGGGACTTATTATTCTGCAATGATTTTAAAGCTTCCTTCAGCTCCGCCAACTCCACAGGGGAATCTGGACATTCCCTCTGTTCAGCAGTCAAGCTGGGCAGTTCTATGTCCGCCAAGTACTGAGTGATCTGTTCTTCCATACTACAAAGTTTGGAGGAGTACAAGTAAAGCATAGTAAAACCGTACCGTCTCCCTAATTGTAGTTGAGTCTAAAGTACCCTGTCCATTCCTCATCCCTGTAATGTATGTGGGACTTCTCTGTGCCTGGGAAACTACCACCAGCATATGTCCGGCCGCTCACCCTCCTCAAAATAGGCCGTTTTTTTTCATTTTTACGCTTATGTGCCGCAGTCTCTAAGGTATACAGAGTCGATTCTTCCTGGGCCGCCTTCCACTGCTCAATCGCCTCTACTGTACCCGTCTCCACTAACCTGGCCTCTCTAGCTGTTCCCTGCCCACCTAACTTTAAAGGAGGACAGCGAGTCCCGTGAGAGATGTCTCCTATAGAGACAGTATCAAGGGATGGACATCTGTCTGGAGTACCCCAGACACTGAGCCGGACCCCCCTACCTCGTATATTCCATGACATAACCGTACATGTATCAGCCATTCCACAGTGAATGGGCCTGAACAGAAGGCATCTCCTGAGTCAAGGCTCCATCGGTGCCCCACAATCCCATCATCCTCCCACAGCTGGTTCATACACCGGTGTCTATCAGCACAGGAGAGAACAAACATTTACCATAAACACCTTACTGGTCAGTACCAATCCCCGCAGACCGGGACCCCAGAGCCCAAGCCTCAAAAAGTGGCTGTAAAAATAAAACCATTTAACTTCTGAAGAGAAACCGTAGAAATAAAAAAAAACACTTGAAAAAGCAAAAAATGCTGATAAAAATAATAAAAAGGAAGATAAACAATACCGATTGAGCAGCTTCTTTTCCATCGGCCGTTGATGTTGGGCTCCTCCAGGCGGCGCGGTGAACCTGAGGCACTTCGTACTGCGGCTTCACGTCTCTCCAGCCGGGCCGACGCCATTTTAGGGCTTTCAAAGAGCTGCGTTTCTCCTAGTGCCCCGACTCTGGGTCTGGCTGGGTATAACATAGCGTACGGCGGGGCTTAGACCTCACAGACCTTTATTAGCATCTAAGAAAGTCCCTCTTTTTTTTGGATTTCCGCCAAGAAATCTGGAAAAAAGGAAATTCTGGCGCCATTAACTTTGATGTCTCCTTTCTCCCTGGCACCACGCAATTTGGCGTCTCGATCTTTGAAATGTAGGAGCTTCATAAGTACTGGTCTTGGAGGCGTCCCTGGGGGAGGGGGTCTCCTGGGGACACGATGAGCTCGTTCTATTGCAAACATTGGCAAGAAGGATTCTTTTCCGAATAAATCCAATAGCCAAGTTTCAAAGTATTCATTCGGGTTGTTGCCTTCCATTTTCTCTGGTAACCCCAATATGCGCACATTTTTTCTTCTGGAGCGATTTTCTTAATCATTTATCTTAGCAAGAAGAGATGTTATACTTCGGGTATTATTGGTCACTTTGCGTCGCATGGGTAGTACTCAGTCGGTATTATTGTATCTTGATGCCACCGGAAGCTACAGCTTTGACAGGTCTGCCATGCAGGAACGCCCCTGTCACACCCCTAGCTCCCAATTGGCGGACTACTGTAAGATCCTAGGAGCAGTGTGTTTTGCTTGGCTTGGAGGCTTTAGGCTGGATTCACACAGGGCGGATTTGCCGCGGTTTTGCCGCGGCCACTAATCTCGGGATTAGCCAGCCATGTGGATGAGATTTCTCAGAAATCTCGTCCACACGGGACGGCTAATCTGCAGCGGTAAATCCGGTTGAAACCACGGCAGCGGCCGCCGCAGCCACGGTTCCAAAAGATGCAGCATGTCTATTTACTTTTTTTTTTGCTTATTTACATCACGGCCGCGCTCTTCTCTATGGGAGCGCCGGCCGCAACGATGAAGCATGCGGCCAAGCCGCTTCAAGGCTGCCACGGCTTAAACCGCGGCGGTTCTCCTGGCGGAAATCTCGCGGTTTTTGCTGCGGCCAAACCCCGAGATTTCCGACGGGAATCCGCCTTGTGTGAACCCAACCTTAGTGTTAGGGATAATTGTGGGGCCTTGGGAGCATGTGGAGCACCAGCTGCGGCAGAAGGGGTGTTGGGGAGCCGGCGACAGCGCGGAGCAGCACAATCGCTGAACGGCCAGGAAAGACAGTGCAGCAGCGGTTCCCGGGGAGCCTGTGGGGCAGCAGCAGCAGCGGCCATCGCCACGACAACATACACCATCAGCGGGGTTGGGGAGCCTACGACAGCTTGCAGCACAAGCAGTGGTGAGCATCTGGGGTACACACTACACCAGCAGAAGCACGGCCTGGGGACCCTGTGGAGCTGCAGCAGCGGGGAACGGCAGGGGAATGTACAGCAGTGTCCGGGACCGGGGAGCGTGGGATAGCATGGAGGAGAAGCAGCAGCGCTTAACAGCCAGGGAAAACACACAGCAGCAGAGGTGGCCGGGGAGGCTGCATCACCCAATCAGGTTCAGGGGCCTCAGTAGTAATAGCGTCCCCCACAATGGCCCTCAGTAGTAATAGCGTCCCCCACAATAGCCCCAGTGGTAATAGTGACCCCCATAGTGGCTCCAGTAGTAATAGTGTCCCCCACAGTAGCCTCAGTTGTAATTGTGTCCCCAAACAGTAGTCTAAGTAGTAATAGTGTCCCCCACAGTAGCCTCAGTAGTAATAGGGTCCCCCACATTGGCCCTCAGTAGTAATAGTATCCCCCACAGTGGCCCTCAGTAGCAATAGTAGTAACTAGTAATGATGACCTTTTCTATACTGGCACTATAATACCGCACTAGAAATGGTGACCCTTCCAATTCTGCCGCCTATAGTACCGAGCTAGTAATGGTAGCCCTTCCTATACTGATCCCTGTGGTACCCCACTATTAATGATGTATCCTCCAATACAGCCCCATGTGGTACCCCTTTAGTAACGACTCCAATACTCAGCCTCGTAGTACCCCACTAGTAACTCCTCCAATAATGCCCCTCTGTGGCATAAGTAGTCATAGTAACCTTTACAATAGCTCCAGTGGTAATAGTGACCACCACAGTGGCCCTCAGTAGTAACAGTGTCCCCCACAGTGATTTCAGTAGTAATAGTTTCCCACACAATAGCTCCAGTAGTAATAGTGAGCCCCATAGTAACCTTTGTAGTAATAGTGTCCCCCACAGTGGCCTTCATTAGTAATGGTATCCTACACAGCAGCTTCAGTAGTAATACCATTCTCCACAGTGGCCCTCAGTAGTAATAGTATCCCACAGAGTGTCCCCAGTAGTATTAGTGTCCTACACAGTAACTCCAGTAATAATAGTGACCCCCACAGCAGCTTCAGTAGTAATAGTATCCCACACTGTTGCTCCAGTAGTAATAGTGCTCCCCCCCCCCCCCCACAGTAGCCTCAGTAGTAATACTGACCCCCAGGGTAGCCTCAGTAGAAATAGTGAACCCCACTGTAGCCTCAGTAGTAATAGTGACCCCCCACAGTAGCCTCAGTAGTAATACTGACCCCCAGGGTAGCCTCAGTAGAAATAGTGAACCCCACTGTAGCCTCAGTAGTAATACTGTCCCCCACAGTGGCCCCAGTAGTAATAGTGACCCCCAGGGTAGCCTCAGTAGTAATAGTGTCCCCCACTGTAGCCTCAGCAGTAGTAGTGTCCCCTACAGTGGCCCTCAGCAGTAGTAGTGTCCCCCACAGTGGCCTTAGTAGTATTAGTGACCCCCAGGGTAGCCTCAGTAGTAATTGTGACCCCCCTGGGTAGCCTCAGTAATAATACTGTCCCCCACACTGGCCCTAAGTAGTAATAGTATCCCATACAGTAGCCTTAGTAGTAATAGTGATACCCACTGTAGCCTCAGTAGTAATACTGTCCCCCACAGTGGGCCTCAGTAGTAATAGTAATCCCACACAGTGGCCTCAGAAGTAATAGTGTCCCCCACAGTATCCTCAGTAGTAATAGTGACCCCCAGGGTAGCGTCAGTAGTAATAGTGACCCCCAGGGTAGCCTCAGTAGTAATAGTGTCCCCCACAGTGGCCCTCAGCAGTAGTAGTGTTCCCCACAGTGGCCCTGAGCAGTAGTAGTGGCCCCCACAGTGGCCCTCAGTAGTAATAGTAACTCTCACAGTAGCCTCAGTAGTAATAGTGACTCCCACAGTAACTCCAGTAGTAATAGTGTCCCCCACAGTAGCCTCAGTAGTAATACTGACCCCCAGGGTAGCCTCACTAGTAATAGTGACCCCCACTGTAGCCTCAGTAGTAATACTGTCCCCCACAGTGGCCATCAGTAGTTTAATATACAGAAACCCCCCTCCTACTTGTAGTAACTAGTGTTTTGGACTAAAGCGTCAGGTCCACAATCTGGATGCCCACTTTGGCATCAGAGGACTGGATAACAGTACCAAAGACTACAGGTGTGGACACCTGGTCCCCCACCACTCTGGGCCCAGGTGTCCACACCAGGTAAGTCCCCTATATTCATACCACCTTTTTATTATACATTTTTTGAACCCTCTGAGTTGCTATTCCATTTTTTTACCAGTAGTAATAGTGTCCAACACAGTGGCCTCAGTAGTAATAGTATCCCCTATATTGGTGGCTCCAGTAGTAATAATGTCTCATATATTAGCTCCAGTCGTAAAAGTGACCCCCACAGTAGCCCCAGCAGTAATAGTGACCCCCAGGGTAGCCTCAGTAGAAATAGTGAACCCCACAGTAGCCCCAGCAGTAATAGTGACCCCCACAGTGACCCCCCGGTAGTAATAGTGACCACCATTGTGGCGCAAGTAGTGATAGGGTACAACATAGTGGCCTCAGTATTAATGCTGAACCCCACATTGGCCTTAGTAGTAATAGTATCCCATATATTGGTGGCCCCAGTAGTAATAGTGTCTCCTATATTAGCCCCAGTAGTAATACTGACCTTTCCACAGTAGCCCCAGTAGTAATAGTGACCCCCCATTGCAGTCCCATTAGTGATAGGGTCCCCCATTGCGGCCTCAGTAGTATTATGGTCCCTCATTGCCACCCCAGTAGTATTAGAGTCCTTCATTGCGGCCCCAGTAGTAATAGGGTCCCAAATTGCAGCCCCAGGAGTGATAGCCTCCTACATTCATACCACTTTTATGTTATGCAATTTTTTGAACCCTCTGAGGCGCTATCCTATTTTTTACCAGTAGTAATAGTGTCTACTTTATTAGCCCCAGTAGTAATAGTGATCCCCACAGTGGCCTCAGTACTAATATTGCCCCCCACGGTTGCCCCAGTAGAAATAGTGTCTCCTATATTAGCCCCAGTAGTAATAGTGACCCCCATTGCAGCCTCAGTACTGATAGGGTCCCCCATTACCGCTCCAGTAGTAAGAGGTTCACTCATTGCAGCCCCAATAATGATAGGATCCCTCATTGTGGCCCTTAGTAGTAACAAGGCCCCTCTTTTGCCACCCCAGTAGTATTAGGGTCTCCCACTGGTGCTATGCAGGGAGAGGTTCAGGAATGCGTATTACAATACGGGTAATTGAGACAGCCATGGGCCCCCTTGTTGTCTCGGTCCCAGCTCTACTCACTCCTGTAGCGGAGTCCCGACAGCCTGTACTAAGGAAGTCAGCATGCTGTGGTCTGCATAGTAATGGAGATCAGATGACCAGAGTCGCTCCTGTGATCCGCATCGCTATGCTTACCGCAGGTCTTGTATGCTGATTTCCTCGGTACAGACTATCCAGACACGGCTTCAGCAATGAGTAGAACCAAGACCTAGACCTTCCATCGGAGGCCCTGAGAAGCTCTTGTGGAGCACACTTTGGGAAGCCCTACCCTACACTATCTTCCCATCTTTCTCTCTGATTGCTCTCCCATCCCGTAGTTTAAGCACTTCTCTCCCCTGCTCGAACTTTCTAGCCATCTCCTCCTCAAGCACAGTTGTAGGCTCCCTGAGAGCCGAGGAGGCACAGGGCCACTCCATTTATCTCTATGAGACAGCTGGAGATAGCGAAGCACTGTACTCAGCTTCTCCTTGGCAGCCCTATAGAGATGAAAGGAACGCCAATGCACATGCTCGGCCCTGCTCCCTTCTACGGGGGTGGGGGAGGAGGGAGACACCGCACCTTGGTACTCAAGAGTTATTTAAAATCTTATGATAACCCCTTTAATCAGAAGCATAGCTTGTTCCTGGACCCCCGCCTACCATTAGGACTGCTGCCTTGTTACATGGAAGCCTTCAGGCAGCAGACCTCGGATTTAACTGCTTCCTCTGCACCACTATAGCTATGCCCATGCCTTTAACAGAGGGCTTGATTTTAGTCATTCACCGCTCCATTGTACTTTGCTTGCTGTCAGTGGCAGATGAGGTAGCGGGTAGGCCTCGGGCACCATAATTCCAGTCAGCAGTACCACTGTTCGCCACGCTGGTCCTCCCAGCACTGCGGAATAAGTTGGTGCTATACAAATAACGATGATTATTATTTTCCCTGCTTGTCTCCGCACACTCTGCCTGTTCTGCGACCTCAATACCCCTCTCTGTGCCTTACCATAATATTAGTGCCCCTTGAAGTACGAGTGCCTCCACAAAATGATGCCTCCTTTCTGCTCCACAGTAATAGTGCCCTGCTTTGAACTCCCACTTACCACGTTTCCCTAAAAAATAAGACCTACCCTGAAAATAAGCCCTAGCCATATTTTTCAGGATTTTTAAGGATACAGAATGGTTTTTCAGGATTTTTGAGCATGTTTGAAGTATAAGCTCTACTCCAAAATTGGGCTTCTAGATACAGTTCATAAAAAAGACAATATAAATAGTGTCCAGGCAGCTCTACATGTAAAAAAGTACAATCTTTTGGAGCAAAAATTAATATAAGACACTGACTTATTTTTGGGGAGACAAGGTAGTAATGATTTTTCTTTTTTCCTCCTTTATAAGGTAGTAATGCCCACTTTGTGCTTTGGATAAGTAACAGAGCCCTTTTGGTGACCCTACACACTGATAGGCCACCCACTGTGCCCCCACACAATGATGGAACCTCCTCTTTGCTGCCCACAAAGCCTCCACCCGTTCATTCTATATTCCAGATGCTTCAGCCTCATTACAGCTCCTATATAGCCTACATGTACTGTAGATGGGGAGCGGTGGGCTGTATGCGGGACATGCGGAGAATACAGCTTCTATAATGCCCAAGCCATCCTTAATATAAGCCATCACTGGTTGCAGTTGGTTGGTTGCCAAGTCAAAGTCATTATACGATGGCCCTCTGAGTTTGCCGTATAACCTGATGTGAGTCCGTCTTGTGTCTCCTAACAGACGTATGGACACTATACAGAAGAACTTTCTCAATTTGCTCGTAAAGAAGCTGCCAGATTACTACAAGAAAAGCAAAGTGCAATCGAAAGTGCCCCTAAACCCCCCGATGTGCAGAAGCAGTGTTACTCCAAGTGTCATGGTGAGAAATGAGCGGCTCTCAGCCCAATGCAGACCTACGAATCACTGGAATCACACTGAAGCGAGCCCCAAACTAGTAATGACTCTTCCCTCAGTAGTCAATAACCTGCCGCTCTTGTCTTGCAGCTTGTGTGCAGCGCGTAAAGAAATATTTCATCAAAAAGTTGGGAGAAGATTGGATATTCCTGGTTCTTCTTGGTCTTGTCATGGCATTGGTGAGCTGGAGTATGGACTACGCCAGTGCCAAGAGCTTACAGGGTAATGCTGCTTCTGTAAAATACTATGCCCCAAGACTTCCTGTAGAACTCGACTACATTATGGACAAGACGGCTCTTGCAGTTCTGATGCAGCATACAAATCTAATTATGTCAGCACTGTAGCTGCTTGCAGTACCACTTTCCACCACTATGTCCATGAGCAATACATCCATAGACATGAATGCAACAGCACCACCAGCTGTGCAACCATTTCCAATACATTTCATCGGTGGCTAATCCTTACGATGGGCCCTCGGTGTGTCATCGATAGGCATCCCATCCCCAGGAGTAAGGGGGTACTATGCTGAATGTAGTTGAGCTGCATGACTACAGCAATACTGCTATGACCTCGCTCTGACGGGGATTCAGCTGCTGCTCCTTCCTTCTACTGATTGCTGGGGGTCATTAATGATAAGCCCTGCATGTAGTCTGTGCCAGAATAATCATGTCCCCCTATAACATCTCACCATATTCCTGGTTTCCCTCTCATTCTTTCTTTCAGCATATAGGTGGATGTATCAGGGAGTGGCTCATAATGTCTGGTACCAATATATGGCCTGGGTGTCCTACCCTCTTGTCCTTATACTATTTGCTGCAGTCTTTTGCCACTTAGTGTCTCCACAAGCCATAGGTAAGTCGATCTCATTGTTGGCCTTCATATACTATTGGTCGTCTGCTAGTTTTGGCCATACGTTTAGTGTATGCTGTTTTCATCATTGCTTCTTTTATATCAATGGATCACATGGAAGGGCTTTACTATTGGGTCCATATTAGTATATGTCCTCCTTACTACTAACAGAAACCTCTCCGGTGGGTCATCTTTGTGGACAGTCAGGGTAACTGGAGACTGTCAGCTGTCTCTGAACACTGGATTTATCGTTAAACTCTATCTTGGAGTGAGTCACTTGTCCAGCTAAGAGTATCTCATCTATCGAAGGCAGTCACATCGTGTGTCCCTACATAACCTTCCATCCCCACCTTCAATCTGACAAACATCATTAAAGATGGGAACAAACTATTCTTTGCGATGGACTAAGTCCGTTCAGCCAGGATTTTATGAGTTGTCAAAAGGGGCACATTAAGAGGGAGGGGAGCTCAAATAGCCAAAAACTGAAATGGGACCCTTTCTGATGCATGTTGACTCCATCAATACCTAACCACCAGTAGGAGAGGCCTTGATGCTTGGTTGCCCTTGTCAACTTTCCATGAGCTTTGGGTTGATTCTCCATACTTTTGTAGGGGCACAAAATCTAACTGCCAATGAAAATAAGAAATGAAGCCAACCTGAGATGGGTGACCTTTCATCATGGATCCAGTAGCAGTGGCATTGTCTGCTTCTGTGTTACCTTTCTATTGCATCGGAAACTAAGCCAACGATTCTGAAAAAGTACTTGTTACGATCAGAGCCAGCAATGGAGAAATGAATGTGAGGTTCGAGATCCCCTGAGTGCCTTTAAAGTGGACCTGTCATGTCTTTGGATGAGTGGGGCCAACTGCATACCTTTGCACCAATGGCCCTGCTGACTCTGGTGTCTTTCATGGCTACTTCTCCCCATTCTCTGGTACCAACCTCTGTTGTCAGCTCCTGGTGCTGAGAATCTGTCCAGTAGGCAGGTTCCTCACTGTCAATGGGTGACATCAGGTTTCCTCTGAACATTGCTGTCACCTATTGACAGAGAGCGGAGGACAAACCCACTTGATAGATTCACAGTGCCAGGAGCTGAAAGTAATGGAGGTTGATATGAGAAAATAGGCAAGAGTAAAGACAAAAGACAAGCCCTACTAGAGTCAGCAGGCCATAGCTGTAAAGCTATACAGCCAGCTCTGATGACCTGAGGACATGACTGGTCCGCTCTAAGCTGGCCATATGCTCTATACAAAAGTCAATCAAGCCTATCTTACTCTCCGTCGAGACAGAAGTCAAGGGACGATGATTCACCCATAGTGGGTAAGCAGATGCTGGAGGTGTCTGGACGAGGCTTATTCCTCTCTCCCATTGAATAAAACACTTAGATGTTTATGGTGGAGTCAGTAGGGACTATTGTATGACGGCTGCCTGAAGTATATGGGGCTTTTGCCCTTTATAGTGGGCTGGGATGGAACTGGTGAGAACCTCTAATGATCCGTCTTTAATAACTTGTGCAAGAGGTCACACAAGTCCTCACTGAGACAACCGCTTGGTGTAATTGTCTTTGTTATTCAGATCCGCTAATTCCCTCTTCCTGGATAACTTTTGTTTAATATGATTAGAAATGAGTTTGAGATCCCACTAATTTTGGCAACAAATTGTACCCAAATTCAATGAAACCCATCAGCGTACATGGAGTGTGAGGATACTGCTGCATGATGGGGCAGATTCTGAGGGAAAATGTAGAAGGGTATAGATGGAGAAGAGTTAGATTAGTGGATGGGAGTCGCCTCCTAAAGAGATGTGCTTTTAGGGCTCCCTTCGAATATTGGGGATTAACCTGACTGCCCGGGGTAGCACATTCCGGAGAACTGGAGCAGCTTGGAAAAAGTCTTGGAGACAAAAGTGGGATGTTAGTCTGAGGTCATTAGCAGAATAGAGAGCACAGGTCGGTTTGTAGACAGAGATGAGGGATGAGATATAGGGTGATAGGGCGGTGCAACACTGTGAAGAGCTTTATGAATGACCGCATAAGTTGCATGCTCTAGTGTATGGGCAACCAGTGCAGAAATAGATGTAGGGTAGAGGCATCAGTGCAGTAACAAGCAGAGGCTGGAGGCAGCGGTGTAGTGACTGGCATAGTCTGGAGGCCATGGCATAGGGACAGTTGCAGGGTGGAGGCAGCGGTGTAGTGACTGGCATAGTCTGGAGGCCATGGCATAGTGACAGTTGCAGGGTTTAGGCAGCGGTGTAGTGACTGGCATAGTCTGGAGGCCATGGCATAGGGACAGTTGCAGGGTGGAGGCAGCGGTGTAGTGACTGGCATAGTCTGGAGGCCATGGCATAGTGACAGTTGCAGGGTGGAGGCAGCGGTGTAGTGACTGGCATAGTCTGGAGGCCATGGCATAGGGACAGTTGCAGGGTGGAGGCACGGATGTAGTGACTGGCATAGTCTGGAGGCCATGGCATAGTGACAGTTGCAGGGTGGAGGCAGCGGTGTAGTGACTGGCATAGTCTGGAGGCCATGGCATAGTGACAGTTGCAGGGTGGAGGCAGCGGTGTAGTGACTGGCATAGTCTGGAGGCCATGGCATAGTGACAGTTGCAGGGTGGAGGCAGCGGTGTAGTGACTGGCATAGTCTGGAGGCCATGGCATAGTGACAGTTGCAGGGTGGAGGCAGCGGTGTAGTGACTAACACAGACTAGAAGCTGCGGTGTAATGACTGGCGCAGGGTGGAGGCAGCGGTGTACACAATAGCAAAAAGTCTCAAGCCTGAGAAAGACTATAGCAGTCGAAACGTTGCCTGTTTTTAACATGGAGCAATAAAGAATTACTACTTTATTTAAACCCGGCTGATGCTGCCACTTTTTGCTATTGTGTGGAGGCTGGAGGGGATTGGAGGTCCATGACCCCTGGAACGTGGCTCCGCATGATATTAAAATACACCTCTGGAAACTGCATACTGACTGAGTGCTGGAGGCAGCGGTGTAGTGACTGGCACAGGGTGGAGGCAGCGGTGTAGTGACTGGCACAGGGTGGAGGCAGCGACGTAGTGATTGGCACAGGGTGGAGGCAGCCATGTAGTGACTGGCACAGGGTGGAGGCAGCGACGTAGTGATTGGCACAGGGTGGAGGCAGCGACGTAGTGATTGGCAGAGGGTGGAGGCAGCGATGTAGTGATTGGCACAGGGTGGAGGCAGCGATGTAGTGACTGGCACAGGGTGGAGGTAGCGATGTAGTGACTGGCACAGGGTGGAGGTAGCGATGTAGTGACTGGCACAGGGTGGAGGCAGCGATGTAGTGATTGGCACAGGGTGGAGGCAGCGATGTAGTGATTGGCACAGGGTGGAGGCAGCGACGTAGTGATTGGCACAGGGTGGAGGCAGCGACGTAGTGATTGGCAGAGGGTGGAGGCAGCGATGTAGTGATTGGCACAGGGTGGAGGCAGCGACGTAGTGATTGGCAGAGGGTGGAGGCAGCGACGTAGTGACTGGCACAGGGTGGAGGCAAGGATGTAGTGACTGGCACAGGGTGGAGGCAGTGATGTAGTGACTGGCACAGGGTGGAGGCAGCGATGTAGTGACTGGCACAGGGTGGAGGCAGCGATGTAGTGACTGGCACAGGGTGGAGGCGCAATGTCTCGGTGGAGGGCCAGCCAGCCGTGGGGGAGACCATGGGCATAAATAAATGACGGTCATGGGTTGCTCTGCGGTCTCTCTCCACATAATGGCCACTACAGAGGCCTCACTTGGGAATGTACGCGGTTAAACCGGATTTAGAAATTAAGGAGACTAATGTTGAGTGTTTTGTCACGGTGACGCCAGCACCCTTAAGTTGTGAACTCCCATGGATGACACGAGAATAACAGACATAACTCCTCACTCCTGTTGGAAAACCGAAGGTACACACTTTTACTGACAGTCTTTTCACAATTTGCGCAAAATTATACCCTCCACGGCAATACGGGAATTGGTCTTTACACACACTACGGCGGTGGAATGCAACACAGTCAAGGATATTTAAGAGGATTTTCTTCAACGCACTCTCTCTATCTCTAGGATTATTTGGGAACAGGATTCCTGTCAGGCCCAGTTATCTACAGGTTGTACTCAGTAGGTCACCGTGACATCTGTGTCTGTAACCGAGACTGGGGTGAGGCTGTACTTGTAATGGAGGCCGGGGTGAGGCTGTACTTGCAATGGAGACTGGGGTGAGGCTGTACTTGTAATAGAGGCTGAGGTGAGGCTGCACCTGTAATGGTAAAACTGGGGTGAGGCTCCACTAGTAATGGAGGCTGGGGTGAGGCGGTACTTGTAATGGAGACTGGAGTGAGGCTAGACCTGTAATGGAGACTGGGGTGAGGCTGTACTTGTAATGGAGGCCGGGGTGAGGCTGCACCTGTAATGGTAAAACTGGGGTGAGGCTCCACTAGTAATGGAGGCTGGGGTGAGGCTGTACTTGTAATGGAGACTGGGGTGAGGCTGTACTTGTAATGGTAAAACTGGGGTGAGGCTCCACTAGTAATGGAGGCTGGGGTGAGGCTGTACTTGTAATGGAGACTGGGGTGAGGCTGTACTTGTAATGGAGACAGGGGTGGGGCTGTACTTGTAATGGTAAAACTGGGGTGAGGCTCCACTAGTAATGGAGGCTGGGGTGAGGCTGGACCTGTAATGGAGGCCGAGGTGCGGCTGTACTTGTAATGGAGGCTGGGGTGAGGCTGTACTTGTAATGGAGGCTGGGGTGAGGCTGTACTAGTAATGGAGGCTGGGGTGAGGCTGTACTTGTAATGGAGACTGGGGGGAGGCTGTACTTGTAATGGAGGCTGGGGTGAGGCTGTACTTGTAATGGTAAAACTGGGGGGAGGCTCCACTAGTAATGGAGGCTGGGGTGAGGCTGTACTTGTAATGGAGACTGGGGTGAGGCTCCACTAGAAATGGAGGCTGGGGTGAGGCTGTACTTGTAATGGAGACTGGGGGGGAGGCTCCACTAGTAATGGAGGCTGGGGTGAGGCTGTACTTGTAATGGAGACTGGGGTGAGGCTCCACTTGTAATGGAGGCTGGGGTGAGGCTGTACTTGTAATGGAGACTGGGGTGAGGCTGTACTTGTAATGGTAAAACTGGGGTGAAGCTCCACTTGTAATGGAGGCTGGGGTGAGGCTGTACTTGTAATGGAAGCTGGGGGGAGGCTCCACTAGTAATGGAGGCTGGGGTGAGGCTGTACTTGTAATGGAGGCTGAGGGGAGGCTCCACTAGTAATGGAGGCTGGGGTGAGGCTGTACTTGTAATGGAGGCTGGGGTGAGGCTGTACTTGTAATGGTAAAACTGGGGTGAGGCTCCACTTGTAATGGAGGCTGGGGTGAGGCTGTACTTGTAATGGAAGCTGGGGGGAGGCTCCACTAGTAATGGAGGCTGGGGTGAGGCTGTACTTGTAATGGTAAAACTGGGGTGAGGCTGTACTTGTAATGGAGGCTGGGGTGAGGCTGTACTTGTAATGGAGGCTGGGATGAGGCTGTACTTGTAATGGAGGCTGGGGTATGGCGGTACTTGTAATGGAGGTTAGGGTGAGGCTGTACTTGTAATGGAGGCCGGGGTGAGGCTGTACTTGTAATGGTAAAACTGGGGTGAGGCTCCACTAGTAATGGAGGCTGGGGTGAGGCTGTACTTGTAATGGAGACTGGGGTGAGGCTGGACCTGTAATGGAGGCCGAGGTGCGGCTGTACTTGTAATGGAGGCTAGGATGAGGCTGTACTTGTAATGGAGGCTGGGGTATGGCGGTACTTGCAATGGAGGCTAGGGTGAGTCTGTACTTGTAATGGAGGCTGGGGTGAGGCTGTACTTGTAATGGAGGCTGGGGTGAGGCTGTACTTGTAATGGAGGCTGGGGTGAGGCTGTACTTGTAATGGAGGCTGGAGTGAGGCTATACTTGTAATGGAGGCTGGGGTGAGGCTGTACTTGTAATGGAGGCTGGGGTGAGGCTGTACTTGCAATGGAGGCTAGGGTGAGTCTGTACTTGTAATGGAGGCTGGGGTGAGGCTGTACTTGTAATGGAGGCTGGGGTGAGGCTGTACTTGTAATGGAGGCTGGGGTGAGGCTGTACTTGTAATGGAGGCTGGGGTGAGGCTGTACTTGTAATGGAGGCTGGAGTGAGGCTATACTTGTAATGGAGGCTGGGGTGAGGCTGTACTTGTAATGGAGGCTGGGGTGAGGCTCTACTTGTAGTGGAGGCTGTACTTGTAATGGAGGCTGGGGTGAGGCTATACTTGTAATGGAGGCTGGGGTGAGGCTCTACTTGTAATGGAGGCTGGGGTGAGGCTGTTCTTGTAATGGAGGCTGGGGGGAGGCTGTACTTGTAATGGAGGCTGGGGGGAGGCTGTACTTTTAATGGAGGCTGGGGTGAGGCTGTACTTGTAATGGAGGCTGGGGTGAGGCTGGACCTTCACCTCAGACTGTGACCCGTACTTCTCCTCAGACTGCATCTGGGGTTCTCCTCACACTGCCGCTTTGCTTCTTCTCAGACTATGAAAATACTTCTCCCCAGACTGCCGACTTCCTTCGTGTCCTTCCCAATTGCATATTAGCACTAACTGCTTAGGTTAAGCAGTGCTGCTGATTAGAGCCACCTGATTGGCTCTTCAGCACCACGTGACTACACAGCGTGCACGCGCATTGTCTTCAGCAGCCATGCACTACACACTACAGTTAAGTAGCACGGGGTTAGGTTTGTATATTCAAAAATAGAAAAAAAATCACTCACGGGGTTAGGTTTAGGATTACGGTTTAGGGTTAGTTTGAGGGTTTAGGGTTAGAGTTAGGGTTAGGTTTAGCTAACCCTAAACCTAACCCTGTGTTGCTTAAGTGTAGTGTGTAGTCACGTGGTGCCGAAGAGCCAATCAGGTGGCTCTAATCAGCAGCGCTGCTTAACCTAAGCAGTTAGTGCTAATATGCTTCCCAATTTGTACTGCTCTGTTTTTGCGGGTTTGGTTCCCTTCTACCAATCAGTGATCAGTGTGACAGTAACCAATCAGGAGACAGACTTGCTGGGCAGATTACGACTTCATTGTGAGGACAGGAAAAACAGAGTTTCTCTGTCAGACAACCACAGAAATGTCTCCTAAGGCCGCCTGCAGACGGGCGGGTCGGATCTGGCTGCGAGGATTCTCGCCACGGGACCCGAGCCCAGCGCCGGCAGAGAGCAGCGCAGAGAAATGGGACGTGCTGCGGTTTGTTTGCCGCGGACAAACCACAGCCGTCTGCCTAGGATTGTGTTTGCTATAGCTATCCTATGGCAGCTTCCCGTCTGCAGGCGCCTAAGGAGTAGATAAACGGGACATCCTGGAGGACCTTCTGGGCCACTACAGTAACAAGAGGACATCCGCTACGATTAGAGGAAAGCAGGTTTCATCACCAACATAGAAAGGGGTTCTTTACTGTAAGAGCAGTGAGACTGTGGAACTCTCTACCGGAGGAAGTGGTGATGGCAAAATCCATAGAGGAGTTTAAAAGGGGACTTGATGTCTTTCTGAAGAAGAAGTATATTACAGGATATAAATCTTAGGTTAAGTGTCAATCCTGGTATACAGGCAGGTAGGAACTATTAGGGGTTGATCCAGGGAACAGTCTGATTGCCATTAGGGAGTCGGGAAGGAATTTTTCCCCCATAAGGGCTAATTGGCTTCTGGCCCTGGGGTTTTTTGCCTTCCTCTGGATCAACACAGTAGGATAGACAGGCTGGAATAGATGGACAATGTCTTCATTCGGCCTTACATACTATGTTACTATGTTACTATGTTACAGAGGCCACAGTGTAGTGACTGGTGCAGGGCAGAGGCCGTGGCAAAATGACTGGCTCACAGTGGAGGCAGCGGTATAGTGACTGGCACAGGGCAGAGGCCGTGGCAAAATGACTCACGCAGGGTGGAGGCAGTGGTTAGTGACTGGCACAGGGTGAAGGCAGCGGTGTAGTGACTGGCATAGGGCAGAGGCAGTGGTGTAGTGACTGGTGCAGGGTGGAGGCAGCTGTGTAGTGACTGGCGCAGGGTGGAGGCAGCTGTGTAGTGACTGGCACAGGGTAGAGGCAGCACTGTAGAGACTGGCACGGGGTGGAGGCAGCAGTGTAGTGACTGGCATAGGGCAGAGGCAGTGGTGTAGTGACTGGTGCAGGGTAGAGGCAGCGCTGTAGAGACTGGCACAGGGTTGAGGCAGCGCTGTAGTGACTCACGCAGGGTGGAGGCAGCTGTGTAGTGACTGGCACAGAGGGAGGCAGCGGTGTAGTGACTGGCCTAGGGGGAGAGAAAGCGGTGTAGTGACTGGCACAGGGTGGAGGCAGCGGTGCAGTGACTGGCACAGGGTAGAGTCAACATTGTAGTGACTGGCACAGGGTAGAGGCAGAGGTGTAGTGACTGGCAAAGGGGGAGGCAGTGGTGTAGTGATTGGCACAGGTGGAGGCAGCGCTGTAGTGACTGGCGCAGGCTGGAGGCAGCTGTGTAGTGACTGGCACAGGGTGGAGGTAGCGGTGCAGTGACTGGCACAGGGTAGGGGCAGCATTGTAGTGACTGGCACAGGGGAGGCAGCACTGTAGTGACTGGTGCAGGGTGGAGGCAGCAGTGTAGGGACTGGCACAGGGTGGAGGCAGCACTGTAGTGACTGGCACAGGGTGGAGGCAGCGGTGCAGTGACTGGCACAGGGTAGAGTCAACATTGTAGTGACTGGCACAGGGTAGAGGCAGAGGTGTAGTGACTGGCAAAGGGGGAGGCAGTGGTGTAGTGATTGGCACAGGTGGAGGCAGCGCTGTAGTGACTGGCACAGGGTGGAGGTAGCGGTGCAGTGACTGGCACAGGGTAGGGGCAGCATTGTAGTGACTGGCACAGGGGAGGCAGCACTGTAGTGACTGGTGCAGGGTGGAGGCAGCAGTGTAGGGACTGGCACAGGGTGGAGGCAGCACTGTAGTGACTGGCACAGGGTGGAGGCAGCGGTGCAGTGACTGGCACAGGGTAGAGTCAACATTGTAGTGACTGGCACAGGGTAGAGGCAGAGGTGTAGTGACTGGCAAAGGGGGAGGCAGTGGTGTAGTGATTGGCACAGGTGGAGGCAGCGCTGTAGTGACTGGCGCAGGCTGGAGGCAGCTGTGTAGTGACTGGCACAGGGTGGAGGTAGCGGTGCAGTGACTGGCACAGGGTAGGGGCAGCATTGTAGTGACTGGCACAGGGGAGGCAGCACTGTAGTGACTGGTGCAGGGTGGAGGCAGCTGTGTAGTGACTGGCACAGGGTGGAGGCAGCACTGTAGTGACTGGCACAGGGGAAGGCAGCGCTGTAGTGACTGGCGCAGGGTGGAGGCAGCTGTGTAGTGACTCGCACAGGGTAGAAGCAGTGGCACAGTGATTGGCGCAGGGTGTGGTATAGGAGGCTGAACCTGGATGCGGCATTCAGGAAGCATTGGGGAGGGGAGAGTTTAGTGAGGAGACGATCAGGGCGACAGGAAGGAGTTTTTGCTGTGTAAGTAAAGGGCAGATTCTGGAGATGTTTTTGAGGTGCAGGTGACAAGAGATCGTATGTTGGAAGTGAAGGAACGACCGGAGTCACGTATGAACCCAAGATGGCGGGCGTGCTCGGAGGAGTTATGGCGGCTCCGCGGACTGAGATGGAGATGTCAGGTTTAGGTCGGTTAGTAGGCAGAAGACACGCAGTATTTGGAGGAGTCAGTGTCAGAAAGGACTTGATGTCAGAGTCCGCGGAGCGCGGGGTGTAATGGGGGTCATCAGCGCAGAGACGGCATTACAGGCCAATCTGGGGACATTGATAAGTGACGCGTTTCCAGTCTATCATCGTTCTACAGAGAAATCACCAATTACTGTTTTCATGAATTCATTATTTACTTCAGTTTTGTGTTTCTTTTGTGCACACTTTAACCTGGAAAACGTGGAAAAACCTGGAAAACGTGGAAAAACGTGGAAAAACGTGGAAAAATGTGGAAAAACATGCTACTAGAGATGGGCGAGCGCACTGCTCCGAGTATTAGGGGACTCGAGATGCTCGCTACTCCAGATGAACACCACGCGGTACTCGAGTCAATTCTATTTCCTTTCCCGCATGTTTAGCGCCATTTTCTGGCCAATAGACATGCAGGGAAGGCGTTACAACTTCCTGCTGTGACGTGCCAGCTCTATCCCACCCCCCTGCAGTGAGTGGCTGGTGAGATCAAGTGACCGCCAAGTATATAAAGTGGGCCCGCCCGCGGCTCGCCTCAGACACATGCTGGCAGAGGTTAGGAAAAGTGCTGCTGCTGATATAGGGAGAGTGTTAGAGTAGGTCCTGTCTTCAAGAACCCCAACGGTCATTTTTAGGGCTACATCTGACCATGTGCATTACTGTTGTGGCTGCTGGGAGCAGTAGTGCACCATTTTTTTTTTTTTTTTTTAAGCACCTCAGGCTGTGCAGGCCATTACAGCTATAGCATTCTCTGTCTGCATTGCATAAGGCAGAGTGTGGGGACAGAGCCACTTATATAGGGAAAGTTACACAGTCCTCCTGATCCTCTGTACAAGAATCCCAACGGTCCTTCGTTGGGCTACATCTGACCGTGTGCATTATACTTGTGGCTGGCTGGGAGTTGTAGTGCTTCCATTTTTGTATTACGCAT
Source organism: Eleutherodactylus coqui (assembly GCA_035609135.1). Taxonomy (NCBI): domain Eukaryota; kingdom Metazoa; phylum Chordata; class Amphibia; order Anura; family Eleutherodactylidae; genus Eleutherodactylus; species Eleutherodactylus coqui. The sequence continues at coordinate 307,512,191 of CM069408.1, forward strand.
CTAGGCCTGTTCTCAGCCTTTCAGTAATACCGTTCTCAGGCTGCAGTGCCGTACAACCAGCTCTCACCGTGAAACAGCACTCTAACATTTCCTAGCCTACTGCGAACGACTTCAGTTATACGGTTCTCTGTCTGCAGTGCATTAGACAGCGGTCTCACCGCTAAACAGCACTGTAATATTACCGGGGCCACTGCAAAGTATTTCAGCTCTGCCGCTGTGCAGAGCGTCTCACAATACCCTTTCCTTGGTGGGGTTGAGATCGCCGCAGTTACCAGCACTATCCACTGGCTTTAGAGTCTTCTCCCACTCCACACAGCCTCTATTATCTACAAGTCTCTGCGAGCAATAAATTACCCCTAGGTATCAGCGCAAGACACAAGTCACAGCATAGAGCCTCCGCTATCTACAAGTCTCTGTGTGCGGTGAATTAAGCCACAGTTGTCAGTGCTGCACAGTGGGGTAATTTATTTGGGCCCTGCTCTATTCTTAATCCGCCATAATGAGGAGTAGGGGTAAGGGTCGAGGAGGTGGACACGGGCGTCCAAGTGAGGGTGTGGGCACAGGCCGAGTTCCTGGGTGTGGTGAATCACAACTGGCTGCTGCGGGATTAGGAGAGAGGCAAGTTTCTGGGGTCCCCAGCTTCATCTCACAATTTATGGGTCCGCGCGGCAGACCTTTATTACAAACAGAGCAGTGTGAGCAGGTCCTGTCGTGGATGGCAGAAAATGCATCCAGCAATCTATCGACCACCCAGTCTTCTACGCCGTCCACTACTCCCGGCCTAGGGACTGTAACTCTGAATCCTCTGGCTGCTGCTCCTCCTTCCTCCCAGCCTCCTCACTCCATGAAAATGACACATTCTGAGGAGCAGGCAGACTCCCAGGAACTGTTCTCGGGTCCCTGCCATGAGTGGGAAAAAATGGTTCCTCTCTCACCTGAGGAGTTTGTCGTGACCGATGCCCCACCTTTGGAAAGTTCCAGGAGCCCGGTTGATGAGGCAGGGGACTTCTGGCAACTGTCTCAAGAGCTTTTTGTGGATGCAGATGATGAGACACAGTTGTCTGTCAGTGAGGTAGTAGTAAGGGCAGTAAGTCCGAGGGAGGAGCGCACAGAGGATTCGGAGGAAGAGCAGTTGGACGATGAGGTGACTAACCCCACCGGGCTTGCTAAGCTTACTGAGGACAGGTCTTTAGAGGGGGAGGCAAGTGTAGCAGCAGGACAGGTAGGAAGAGGCAGTGCGGTGGCCAGGGGTGGAGGCAGGGCCAGAGCGAAGAATCCACCAACTGTTTCCCAAAGCGCCCCCTTGCGTCAAGCCACTGTGCAGAGGCCTAAGTGTTCAAAGGTGTGGATGTTTTTTAGTTAGAGCGCGAACCGACGAACAGTGGTGTGCAACCTGTGTCACACCAAGATCAGCCGGGGAGCCATCACTACCAGCCTCACCACCACCAGCATGCGCAGGCATATGATGGCCAAGCACCCCGCAAGGTGGGACGAAGGCCGTTCACCGCCTCCGGGTCAGGCCACTGCCTCTTCCCCGTGCCCCAACCTGCCATTCAGATCAAACGCCCCTCTCAGGACGCAGGCACGAGCGCCTCCCGGCCTGCACCCTCCACTGTCCTCGACCCCATCCAGCAATGTCTCTCAATGCAGTGTCCAGCTGTCACTAACACAAGCGTTGGAGCGAAAGTGCAAATACGCCGCCACGCACCCGCACGCACAAGCGTTAAACGTGTACATTGCCAAATTGATCAGCCTGGAGATGCTGCCGTATGGGCTTGTGGAAACGGAGGCTTTCAAAAACATGATGGCGGTGATGTTCTCGCGCTACTTGGTCCCCAGTCGCCACTATTTTTTCCGGTGTGCCATCCCAGCCCTACACCAGCACGTCTCCGGCAACATAAGTCATTCCCTCACCACCACGGTTACTGGAAAGGTCTACTTAACAACGGACACGTGGACAAGTACTGGCGGGCAGGGCCACTATATCTCCCTGACGGCACATTGGGTGAATTTGGTGGAGGCTGGGACGGAGTCAGAGCCTGGGACCGCTCACGTCTTACCCACACCCAGAATAGCGGGTCCTACCTCGGTGCTGGTATCTGCAACGTTTTATGCCACCTCCTCCAAACCCTCCCCCTCTTCCTTCTCTGCCACCTCTACCTCTCAATTAAGATGTGTCAGCAGCAGCACATCGCCAGCAGGCGGTGTCACGCGGCAGCACAGAGGTGGGCAAGCATCAGCAAGCCGTGCTGAAACTACTCAGCTTAGGAGAGAAGAGGCACACGGCCTCCGAGCTGCTGCAGGGTCTGACAGAGCAGACCGACTTCTGGCTTTCGCAGCTGAGCCTCCAACCGGGCATGGTCGTGTGTGACAACGGCCATAACCTGGTGGCTGCTCTGCAGCTTGGAAGCCTCACACACGTGCCATGCCTGGCCCACGTCTTCAATCTGGTGGTTCAGCGGTTTCTGAAAAACCTCCCCAACTTGTCTGACCTGCTTGGCAAGGTGCACCACGTCTGCGCACATTTCCGCTCGCAGGGTGTGCTGCTGGGATCTGTTGTATAATCAGTCATGTTCAGCTTGTTCCCACTCTGATCTGTGTTTTCAAGTAGGTCTGTTGTGTCTCTCTGCTTCCAGTGTGTCAGTTGGTGGATCCCTGACACAGTCCCCTATGTCAGCTCTGTGGCTGACTGTCTATCCCCCCTGTATGAGGACACGTAGACTTGCTGTGAGTTTCATCTGTGTTCATGTGAGCTCTGGGTAGAGTCCGTGCCCTGGTTGTCTGTCCTGTTGCAAGCTTGCTGTGTCATCTGACCTGCTGGTTCATGTCCGTTTGTACGTTTATTTCCTGTCAGTTTTCTGTCAGCTTGCTGTGTGCACTGTGCTCTGTCCTGTTCCTTATGCAAGCTTGCTGTGTGATCTGTCTCTTGCTGGTTCATGTCCGTTTGCACGTTTAAATTCTGTCAGCTTGGTGTTTACTTGCTGTATGACTTCCTATCGGTGTCCTGACATGTTGCAGCGTTCTGTGTGAACAGTGTCCGGTTCTGCTAGACTCCTGGTTAGTTTAGGGACTAGCAGTATAACCAGGAGCCGTGAAGTGGCCCGCTAGCTTTCACGTATTGTACAAAATGTCAACTAATACCTGGCATTTATATTCAGTCTATCATTTGTTACTAGTGGTTGCGTTTTGTATGCTGTGTATTCTGGCTCTGTGTGTCCTGTTGTTCAGTCCCTGTCATTTGGCATGTGAATGCGTCCTGTTCTGGTGCGTAGCTCCTAGGATCACCTAGGGCCCAGATCTGAAGACCGCTGGGTTGCCCTTATTGGGTAGGGCCACCTCATCCCCCTTGTAGCACAGGGTCAGTTTTCCCGAAACCCATGTGAATACCATGTGCGTCCATCCCATCCAATCCTCCTTTGGTCACGATCGTGTGGGCCATGTGCTTAGTTTGCCCACACGATCGTAACATCTGCAAGTCCACCACGGACGCTGCCACCCTGAGGACCCTGCAACACCAGTTTCAGCTGCCAGAGCACCGACTGCTGTGCGACGTGTCCACACGCTGGAATTCTACGCTGCACATGTTGGCCAGGCTGTACGAGCAGCATAGAGCAATAGTGAAATACCAGCTGTAACATGGGTGGCAGAGTGGTAGTCAGCCTCCGCAATTATTTACTGAAAAGTGGGCCTGGATGGCAGATATCTGCCAGGTCCTCGGAAACTTTGAGGAGTCTACCCAGATGGTGAGCAGTGATGTGGCAATCATTAGCATTACCATCCCGCTGCTTTGCCTGCTGAGAGGTTCGCTGCGGAGCATAAAGGCCAACACTTTGCGGTTGGAACTGGAGATGGGGGATGACAGTATGTCGCTTGATAGCCAGACCACCCTCATGTCTATATCTCAGCACGTTTTGGAGGGGGAAGAGACAGCTGGCCACACTGCAGAGGGTACCCATGCTGCTTGCCTCTCATCTGTTTAGTGTGTATGGGCTGTAGAGGAGGAGGAGGATCCTGAAAGTCATCTTCCTAGTGAGGACAGCGATGTGTTGCGTACTGGTACCCTGGCACACATGGCAGACTTCATGTTAGGCTGCTTTTCCCGTGACCCTCACGTTAGACGCATTTTGGCCAACACTGATTACTGGATATACACCCTGCTTGGCCCACGGTATAAGGAGAACCTTTCCACTCTCATTCCCGAAGAGGAAAGAGGTACGAGAGTGATGCAATACCACAGGCCCCTGGTGGAAAAAGTGATACTAAAGTTCCCATTTGACAGCGCTAGTGCCAGAAGACGCAGTTTAGAGGGCCAACTAGCAGGGGAGGAGCGTGGATCAGGCAGCATGTCCAGCGCAGGCAGGGGAACACTCTCCAAGGCCTTTGCCAGCTTTATGGCTCCCCAGCAAGACAGTGTCACCACTCCCCAGTAAAGGCTGACTTGGAGGGAGCACTGTAAAAAGATGGTGAGGCAGTACGTAGCCGATCGTACCACCGTCCTCCGTGATATCTCTCCTCCCCATACAACTATTGGGTGTTAAAGCTGGACACATGGCACGAACTTGCGCTGTACGCCCTGGAGATGCTGGCCTGCCCTGCCGCTAGCATCTTGTCAGAGAGGGTGTTTAGAGCAGCTGGGGGAATCATCATGGATAAGCGTACCCGCCTGTCAACTGCCAGTGCTGACATGCTTACACTCATCAAGATGAACAAAGGCTGGATTTCCCCAGACTTCTCTTCTCTACTGGCGGACAGCAGCGGTACCTAAAGATTATTTTCGCTGCAACAGGAAAAAAATGCATCCTCTATCACCACAAAAAAAGGGGGAATTAGCTTTGTCAATCACTTTCGGATATTATTTTTACAATTTTTCAAAAGTATTGATACTTTAACAGAAACCAATTTTTTCCGCAGGGCTCTCTCCAGGCTCTGTTACAAATTAAGCAACAGCGAGCTGTATCTTTAAAAAAATGTTTATGGGTTTCACCTGCCCTCGTGGTTGAGCAATTTTTCAGGGGTACACTTGTACTCTTGGTACCCCAATTTTTCTGGCCCTTGCCTATACTGTTATCTAACTAATTTTTCCGGCCTTCGCCTACACTCTTGGTAACCAAATTTTTTCAGGTGTTCACCTATACTCTTGGTACAGAAATGTTACTGGGGTCCGGGTATACAGGCAAGTAGGAACTATTAGGGGTTGATCCAGGGAACAGTCTGATTGCCATTAGGGAGATGGGAACGAATTTTTTTCCACAAAAGGGCTATTTGGCTTCTGCTCTTGGGGTTTTTTGCCTTCCTCTGGATCAACAACACAGGAGGATAGACAGGCTGAACTAGATGGACATTGTCTTCATTCAGCCTTACGAACTATGATGACTATACTCTTGCTACAGAAATGTTACAGGGGTCTGCCTATACTCTTGCTACAGAAGTGTTACTGGGGTCCACCTATACTTTTGCTACAGAAATGTTACTGGGGTCCGCCTATACTCTTGCTACAGAAATGTTACAGGGGTCTGCCTATACTCTTGCTACAGAAATGTTACTGGGGTCCACCTATACTTTTGCTACAGAAATGTTACTGGGGTCCGCCTATACTTTTGCTACAGAAATGTTACAGGGGTCTGCCTATACTCTTGCTACAGAAATGTTACTGGGGTCCGCCTATACTTTTGCTACAGAAATGTTACTGGGGTCCGCCTATACTCTTGCTACAGAAATGTTACTGGGGTCTGCCTATACTCTTGCTACAGAAATGGTACTGGGGTCTGCCTATACCTTTTCTACTGAATGGTGTAAGGGGTTCGCCTATACTTTTGTTATAGAAATGTTACTGGGGTCCGCCTATACTCTTGCTACAGAAGTGTTACTGGGGTCTGCCTATACTTTTGCTACAGAAATGTTACTGGGGTCCGCCTATACTTCTGCTACAGAAGTGTTACTGGGGTCCACCTATACTCTTGCTACAGAAGTGTTACTGGGGTCCACCTATACTTTTGCTACAGAAATGTTACTGGGGTCCGCCTATACTCTTGCTACAGAAGTGTTACTGGGGTCCACCTATACTTTTGCTACAGAAATGTTACTGGGGTCCACCTATACTGCTACAGAAATATTACTGGGGTCCGCCTATACTCTTGCTACAGAAATGTTACTGGGGTCTGCCTATACTCTTGCTACAGAAATGGTACTGGGGTCTGCCTATACCTTTTCTACTGAATGGTGTAAGGGGTTCGCCTATACTTTTGTTATAGAAATGTTACTGGGGTCCGCCTATACTCTTGCTACAGAAGTGTTACTGGGGTCTGCCTATACTTTTGCTACAGAAACGTTACTGGGGTCCGCCTATACTCTTGCTACAGAAGTGTTACTGGGGTCTGCCTATACTCTTGCTACAGAAGTGTTACTGGGGTCCACCTATACTTTTGCTACAGAAGTGTTACTGGGGTCTGCCTATACTTTTGCTACAGAAATGTTACTGGGGTCTGCCTATACTCTTGCTACAGAAATGTTACTGGGGTCCACCTATACTGCTACAGAAGTGTTACTGGGGTCTGCCTATACTCTTGCTACAGAAATAATACTGGGGTCCGCCTATACTCTTGCTACAGAAATGTTACTGGGGTCCGCCTATACTCTTGCTACAGAAATGTTACTGGAGTCCGCCTATACTCTTGCTACAGAAATGCTACTGGGGTCTGCCTATACTCTTGCTACAGAAATGCTACTGGGGTCTGCCTATACTCTTGCTACAGAAGTGTTACTGGGGTCCACCTATACTTTTGCTACAGAAATGTTACTGGGGTCCGCCTATACTCTTGCTACAGAAGTGTTATTGGGGTCTGCCTATACTTTTGCTACAGAAATGTTACTGGGGTCCGCCTATACTCTTGCTACAGAAGTGTTACTGGGGTCTGCCTATACTTTTGCTACAGAAGTGTTACTGGGGTCTGCCTATACTTTTGCTACAGAAATGTTACTGGGGTCCACCTATACTGCTACAGAAGTGTTACTGGGGTCTGCCTATACTTTTCTTACAGAAATGCTACTGGGGTCCACCTATACTTTTGCTACAGAAATGTTACTGGGGTCCGCCTATACTCTTGCTACAGAAACGTTACTGGGGTCCGCCTATACTCTTGCTACAGCAATGTTACTGGGGTCTGCCTATACTCTTGCTACAGAAGTGTTACTGGGGTCCACCTATACTTTTGCTACAGAAATGTTACTGGGGTCCGCCTATACTCTTGCTACAGAAATGGTACTGGGGTCTGCCTATACCTTTTCTACTGAATGGTGTAAGGGGTTCGCCTATACTTTTGTTATAGAAATGTTACTGGGGTCCGCCTATACTCTTGCTACAGAAGTGTTACTGGGGTCTGCCTATACTCTTGCTACAGAAATATTACTGGGGTCTGCCTATACTCTTACTACAGAAATGTTACTGGGGTCCGCCTATACTTTTGCTACAGAAATGTTACTGGGGTCCGCCTATACTTTTGCTACAGAAATGTTACTGGGGTCTGCCTATACTCTTGCTACAGAAATGGTACTGGGGTCTGCCTATACTCTTGCTACAGAAATGGTACTGGGGTCTGCCTATACCTTTTCTACTGAATGGTGTAAGGGGTTCGCCTATACTTTTGTTATAGAAATGTTACTGGGGTCCGCCTATACTCTTGCTACAGAAGTGTTACTGGGGTCTGCCTATACTTTTGCTACAGAAATGTTACTGGGGTCTGCCTATACTCTTGCTACAGAAGTGTTACTGGGGTCTGCCTATACTTTTGCTACAGAAATGTTACTGGGGTCTGCCTATACTCTTGCTACAGAAGTGTTACTGGGGTCCACCTATACTGCTACAGAAATATTACTGGGGTCTGCCTATACTCTTGCTACAGAAATGTTACTGGGGTCCGCCTATACTCTTGCTACAGAAGTGTTACTGGGGTCTGCCTATACTTTTGCTACAGAAATGTTACTGGGGTCTGCCTATACTCTTGCTACAGAAGTGTTACTGGGGTCTGCCTATACTTTTGCTACAGAAATGTTACTGGGGTCTGCCTATACTCTTGCTACAGAAGTGTTACTGGGGTCCACCTATACTGCTACAGAAATATTACTGGGGTCTGCCTATACTCTTGCTACAGAAATGTTACTGGGGTCCACCTATACTTTTGCTACAGAAATGTTACTGGGGTCTGCCTATACTTTTGCTACAGAAATGTTACTGGGGTCTGCCTATACTCTTGCTACAGAAGTGTTACTGGGGTCCACCTATACTGCTACAGAAATATTACTGGGGTCTGCCTATACTCTTGCTACAGAAATGTTACTGGGGTCCGCCTATACTTTTGCTACAGAAATGTTACTGGGGTCCGCCTATACTCTTGCTACAGAAATGGTACTGGGGTCTGCCTATACTCTTGCTACAGAAATGTTACTGGGGTCCGCCTATACTCTTGCTACAGAAATGGTACTGGGGTCTGCCTATACCTTTTCTACTGAATGGTGTAAGGGGTTCGCCTATACTTTTGCTACAGAAATGTTACTGGGGTTCGCCTATACTTTTGCTATAGAAATGTTACTGCGGTCTGCCTATACTTTTGCTACAGCAATGTTACTGGGGTCCGCCTACACTTTTACTACAGAAATGTTACAGGGGTCTGCCTATACCTTTACTACAGAAATGTTACTGGGGTCTGCCTATACTCTTGCTACAGAAATGTTACAGGTGTCTGCCTATGCTGTGGGTGCACAAAGACTTCCCATCACAGTGTTTTACCTATCTGGCCGAAATACACTGACTGACTTGGGCAGAAATGTGGGCCAAGGCCGAGGTCCTTGGTGGGGTGAAACTCTGCCATGTTTAGGCACTTTGATTTCTTTGTGCACCCACAGCATAGGCGAGCCCAAGGAACTCAAAGACTTCCCATTGTGGTGTTGAGATATCTGACACCTACACAGAATGAATTGTGTGGGGACACATGGATTTCCCATTGCTATTTAACTCGCGGCACCTTGGGTCACACAAGGTGGAGGCTGGGACCGAGCCTGACCCTGGGCCCACTCACATATTTCCCACACAGAGTATTGCGGGTCCTACCTCGGTCATGGTTTCTGGGCCTTATCATGCCACCTCCTCCTCCTGCTTGGGGTCTGGGGATCAGCGCTGGGCAACATGTATTTTCTCTCGTTTGGGCCAAACAAAAGGAGCGTTACTGTATTAATGAGACGTTCACAACTGCACTAGCATCCAAGTCTGCTTTATGCCCACGATTAATGAGGGTGTGAGCCGAGGCCGAGATCCTTGGCAGGGTGAAACTGCCATATTTGGGCGCTCTGATTTCTTTATGTGTAATACTTTCCTTGTGTTTCAGGGGCTCACCTATTCTGTGGGTGCACAAAGACTTCGTATTGCGGTGTTTTACCTGTCTGGCACAAATACACTTACTGACTAGGGTAGAAATGTGGGCCAAGGTCCTTGGTGGGGTGAAACTCTGCCATGTGTGGGCACTCTGTTTTCCTCATGTGTAATACCATCTTTAAGTTCCTTGGGCTCAGCTATGCTGTTGGTGCACAAAGACTTCTCATTGTGGTGTTTAACTGTCTGGCACAAATACACTGACTGACTAGGGTAGAAATGTGGGCCGAGGTCCTTGGCGGGGTGAAACTCTGCCATGTTTGGGCACTCTTATTTCTTCCTGTGTAATACCATCTTTGTGCACCGACAGCATAGGCGAGCCCAAGGAACTCAAAAGCTTCCCATTGCAGTGTTCAGCTATTTGACCTACCCAGAATGAATTGTGTGGGGACACATGGATTTCCCATTGCTATGTAATTCACGGCACCTTGGGTCATACAAGATGAAGGCTGGGACCGAGCCTGGCCCTGGGCCTGCTCACGTGCTTCCCACACAGAGTATTGCTGCATTGTGGAGATGTGTAGAAGTGCTGGCACCTGAGTCCCCTTTATGCCCACATTTGCGGCTCCTGACAATTTTGTGACGGAGGTGGCACGGGATTGGAATGATGATCGTACGTCAATTTATCATCAATTCTCTACAGAATTGGGGGCTATTGCCCACACTTTCAAAGAGGGTCGCTGCCTGCCCTGCCAACCCTCTGCAGTGTGTGCCTCCGGTTCCTCCTCATCCAGTACGTACTTAGAAATAAACATGAGGGTGGTGTGGCTATCAAGCGAGCGTGTGGCATGAGGGCAGCTGAACCATGTGCAGGGAAAATTTTGTGTGCGCTGTGGACGCAGGATCGTGCGGGGAGGTTGGACAGCCTGTAACCCAGGAGAAGAGGCAGCTATTTGACCTACCCAGAATGAATTGTGTGGGGACACATGGATTTCCCATTGCTATGTAATTCACAGCACCTTGGGTCATACAAGATGGAGGCTGGGACTGAGCCTGACCCTGGGCCCGCTCACGTGCTTCCCACACAGAGCATTGCTGCATTGTGGAGATGTGTAGAAGTGCTGGCACCTGAGTCCCCTTTATGCCCACGTTTGCGGCTCCTGACAATTTTGTGAGGGAGGTGGCACGGGATTGGAATGATGATCGTACGTCAATTTATTATCAATTCTCTACAGCATTGTGGGCTATTGCCCACACTTTCAAAGAGGGTCGCTGCCTGGCCCTGCCAACCGTCTGTAGTGTGTGCCTTTGGTTCCTCCTCATCCATTACGCACCTATAAATAGACATGAGGGTGGTGTGGCTATGAAGTGAACGTGTGGCATGAGGCCAGATGAACACTGTGCAGGGAAAATTTTGGATGCACTGTGCACGCAGGGTCGTGCAGGGGGGTTGGACAGCAATGCCAGCATGTAACCCAGGAGAAGAGGCAGCGGTGTCACCCGGAGGCAGTGATTGTCCTTGGTTGCAGGTAGTGTGGTGCTCAGCTAAGATGTGCCAGCGCGTGTGCCTTGCTAATGAGGGTTTGTCCGAAGTAAATTGTTAGAGGGTGACGCCAGACTCTTGCCCCCATTTTGGCTTAATAGTGGGACCTGGGAGCCCCAGATGCAGCCATGCATGCTGCCCCTGCCCTGCCCTATCTGTTTCTGTGGTGTTTCAATGACTTTCTGATGTTTTCTGGTGTTTGACAAGTCATCAGCTATGCGGAGCATCGGTCCCATACAAAAATGCTCGGGTCGCCCATTGACTGCAATGGGGTTCGTTACTCGAAACGAGCTCTCGAGCATTATGAAAAGTTCGACTCGAGCAACGAGCACCCGAGCATTTTGGTGCTCGCTCATCTCTAGTGCTATGATGTATGTATTAGTGAAAATGAAACCCTACCAAAGGACAAAAAGTCCATAAGGGCTTTTACCCTCAAACTTGCGTTTTTTGTTTGTTGCGTTTTTAAGATTAGAAAGTCCCATTGACATTCGGAAAAAAAATGCAGCAAATTTGCAGTGAAAAAAAAACGCTAATGGGTAAAAGCCCTAATACTGACAATAAATGGGTCAACCATCCAAAAGGTCTGGAAAAAAAAATAGAACAAAGTTAACATTTTTTTGATATTTGTGATTCAAGTTCCACTGAAATCCTTGCAGGCCTCCCGGATGACGACAGCACCTCCAATAACCATCTGTTGTTGTTTCTTCTGAGGTTCTGGCATCCCAGAGCTGAAGGTCATTCTCCGAGGTGTCGTACTGAAAGAATACTTGACTCTCAAAGCCTTCGTAGCCAAAGTGGTTGGGCTGACGGCCTCTTTGGGGAGTGGGATGCCTCTGGGTAAAGAGGTAAGATGCAGCCCTGGATATTATATGACAAACCATCAGAAGAAAGATTTGTTAGAAATACGATTTCAAAGATGTTACATTGATGAAGGAGAATCACATAGACATCCCAAAAGAAGACATTGATGGAAGTCTGTCAGCTTGGACCCACAATTATTTCAGGGGCTACAGCACTCTACAGAGCCCCGGGTCCCATTTGCTGGGGTTTGTAGTGTTCAGAATTGATTAAAAGATGACGTACCCCAATATCCAAGGTCCAGCGCTGACGAGTGGCAGCCATTTTTCCCTTCTAGCCTTGTTGCCACTTATACTTACAAAAGTACTCTTCCACTTTCTATTGATAAAGAGATGACTCTGCTCATATGGTCCCAATCTACACAGCAAAGCTGAAGCTGCAAGAAACAAAAAGCCTATTGTGCAAGTATACAGATGTAGCCAAGTTTAACTCTAATAAATTTCTGCAAAACGGTACTTATCTCAAGCCATTCAAAAGGTATTGTTATCTCATCTCAACACAGCAAAACCCAACGTAGAGGAACTGAAGGGTTAACAAAACTGTGGAACAGAAAGTTATCATAGCGGATTACGAATCAAGTTAAACGTGGCTACATCTGTCGTGTATAGTGTTACTATCTGGTCGTATCTTGGCCTACAGCTTTACGGTAGCGCTTTATTGATAATGAGAGGACTCTGTTAATATTGTCCCAATGTACACAGCAAAGTTGACATGTGAAATGCAGTAAACGTGAATTTCATGTCTATTTTGTGTGCCCTAGTGGCCAGTGTGAGAACTACAATATTTCAATCTTTGCTATGTGAAAAATCCTATTAAAACATATAAAGCAGATTCAGCCACTCCTCAGTTCAAGGTCTTCCTAAGTGCCTTGGGTACCGTGAGGAGGAAAGGGAGACAAAGGACCCTAATTGTTGTGATCAGTGGTGGGAGCCCCAGGGACCAGACATTTAACACTGTGGATAGAAGATAAGGCTAGGACTACAATTGGGATTTTAGTTGTGCAACCTGAAGATTGCAGTGTTGCACTGTGACATTGTGTCTAATGGTTGTCAATGGGGTCATATGGCAAACTGTGACCTGATGTGACTCCAACACAACAGGCCAAACCTCCAGAACGGATGCATTTTTGGCTGCACATGGCCATCATAGAGTACAATGCGATAACACAAGACTGCCACTTGCCTGTCACTGATTTGTTCGCCAGCTGTAAGACAGTTGCACCCCAACAAGCGGCACACATATTTTGGGCTTATGACTTTTCTGAGACTTGGTGTCGCACAAAGTTGTCATGTAGCCGGAGCTGTAATATCATTTCTGGGGATCCCCCTTTATCTTGGGATCACATGATGTAATGAGTGAAGTCGGCACAACAACGTCGGTATCCGAAACAAACATTCAGCAGAAGTTCCTGCTGTGGGTTTTGGCTTAATGAGAACTCCTATAAATAATCGGCGGGGCCGGAGCTCCGTCACTTGATAAGCTGGGTGTGATCGGCGAGCAGGGCGGGTTGGAGGGGGATTCCCTATCAGGGGGGCGCTCAGTGAAATTCTATTCTGCACCAGCTGCTGCCTGTGTTGTAATGACGGAGGGCACAGACTGAAGGGGCTCAATGCATGACAACTCATATGCTCAGCAGTGCAGCTTCTATAGGGACTGCCACCTACCTGGTTGACCAGTCATACCTACCCTCTTCACACTAGAAATAGGCTCCCATCTGTTTCTGCTTTTGGATCTCAGCAGTGCTCAGTAGTGTTGGCATTGATGTGCGTCTTGTGTTTTAGGGCCCATTTGTGCACATTGCGAGTATCTGTGCCGCCGTCCTGAGCAAATTCATGTCCGTGTTCTGTGGAGTCTATGAGGTAAGGAGCTGACGGTAACTGGCCTAACGTTAGCCTCTTGTTCGCCCCTCTTTGATTGGCTGATTATCGCCTTGGCTGGTAATGACGGGCAGGCGCTCCAGTGGCCTTGGCTTTGAGGATGTTTAGAACTAGTTTAGCTGCTACTAATCCGGTGATAACATATTGCTCCCTCATTAATCATCATATTCACCCATATATGATATATGACTTATCATATTCACTCCCCATTTAAGGCATTACATCTGCGAATTGTACTCCCAGCAAAACATAGTAACTGCACCCACTGAGCTTCATCACTTTATTTCCAGATATAAGACCTATTTAAAAAACAGATGCTATATATACACAATCCGCCCAGAAGAAGTTGTGGTGTTGCTCCAGTACTTGGCATGCAGTTCCATCTCAGACAGATATGTAAATGATGGCAGTTGTGGTGTAATTAGATGAACGGTCGTCAGATTTGTTAGCAATAGAACATGTATTGGACCATCTAGGATGCCAACTTCCACAGCCTACGGTTTACATGATCTATGAGCTCAGTTACAGCAAATGTGGAATGATATGTGGAGGATACCATACAGACCCTGTATACCTCCATACCCACTCGTATCACATCTTGTATCCAAGCTAGAGGCGGTACAACAAACCACTTGGGAAACTTCAGTCGGTGCAAGACAGGAGCCGAAGCAAAAGCCTGTTTCAGAGCTTGGAGGGTGGCTTCGGCCTCCAGAGTCCGCTGGTTGGCGTCTGCCCCTTTAGGGCGAGCACCCACTGGCGTTTTTTTACCTGCGTTTTGCGTTTTTCCTGCACAGGCATAGAGATAACATGTGTTCCTGTCCACTGGCGTTTTTTTTGCGTTGCGTTTGCGTTTTTAACATAGGAACTGTCAGTTGCATATGTGTCCTTATTTTTCTCCTAATGCACCCATGAAAGTCAATGGAAATTAATGGAAAAGCCGCGAAAATGCCGCGAAAACGCCGCGAAAAACGCGCGGAAAAATCGCGGGAAACGCGGCGAAAACGCTGCATTTTTTTCCCGCGGAAAACGCAAACGCCAGTGGGTGCTCACCCTTACGGATGAGCGCAGAGATAGGCGCAGTCACTGCAGAGAAGTGGGGGGAAAATTGTCATTAAAAGTTTGCAAAACCCAGAAAATGTTTATAGCACGAAGGCCTGAAGGATGACGCCAGCTTCGTACAGCAGATACTTTGTCCAGATCCATTTGTAGGTCAAAATGATAAACTATATGCCCCAGGAAAGGAAGAGTCTCAAACTGGGCCAAAGTCATTTCTCCCTTCAGCGTTGGAGCATGGTACAGACGTGTCTGCGATACAAACTGATGTCTGGTGAGAAAATCAGAATACCGTCAAGATACCCAACAACAGATCCGTAGAGGTGGTCCCGGAACATGTCCTTACCAAACTCCTGAAAGACAGCTGGAGCGTCGCACAGGCCCAAGGGCATCACTAAATCATCATAGTGCCCATTAGAGATGAGCAAGCACCAAAATGCTCGGGTGCTCGTTACTCGGGACAAAATTATCGCGATGCTCGAGGGTTCGTTTCCAGTAACGAACCCCATTGAAGTCAATGGGCGACCCGAGCATTTTTGTATATCGCCGATGCTCGCTAAGGTTTTCATTTGTGAAAATCTGGGAAATTCAAGAAAGTGATGGGAACGACACATCAACGGATAGGGCAGGCGAGGGGCTACATGTTGGGCTGCATCTCAAGTTCACAGGTCCCACTATTAAGCCACAATAGTGGCAAGAGTGAGACCCCCCCCCCCCCCCCCCCCGCACTGTCAGCATAAAGATCGTTCTCCTCTGCCACAGCTGTAACAGCTGTGGCAGAGTAGAACGATGTTGGCCCATTGAATTCAATGGAGCCGGCAATACAGCCGGCTCCATTGAAAGCAATGGGTTGCCGGCGTGCGCGGGATGAATTGTCGGGAAGGGCTTAAATATATAAGCCCTTCCCTGCAATTCATCCAGAAATGTGTAAAAATAAAAAAATATATATATACTCACCTGGTCCCGGCAGACGGAGTTCAGCCGCGGCCAGCTGGCAGTTCTCCTGTCATTCAGCTGAGAGCTGCGCTGAGCCAATCAGAGGCAGCACTCACTCACCCATTCATGAATTCATGAATGGGTGTGAGTGAGATCTGCCTCTGATTGGTCAGGCTGTGACCAATCAGAGGCATCTCATTCAGAAGGCGGGGATTTTAAATCCCCGGCTGCTGAATACTACTCACAGCTGTTCAGAGCAGTTCAGGAGGACTGCTGCTGGCCGCGCTGAACTCCGTCTGCCGGGACCAGGTGAGTATATATATTTTTTTTATTTTTACACATTTCTGGATGAATTGCAGGGAAGGGCTTATATATTTAAGGCCGCAATCGCCGGCAGCCCATTGCTTTCTATGGAGCCGGCTGTATTGCTGGCTGCATTGAATTCAATGGTCAGTGCTCGTTTAATCGAGACAAGTACGGCGTGGTGCTCGCCTCTAGTAACGAGCATCTCGAGCACCCTAATACTCGAACGAGCATCAAGCTCGGACCAGTGTGCTCGCTCATCTCTAGTGCCCATCACACGTGTGGAAGGCGGATACGGACTAGATTGCGCACCACGCAAGCGGGCGAATAATCAGGGATATGGGGTAATGGATATTTGTAATTGCGTTCTAGCCTCGATATTCTATGCAGGGTCGGATTGACCCGTCCTTCTTAACAAAGAGGAATCTGTTCCCAGCAGGAGAGGAGGATTTGAGAATAAACCCTCTTAGGAGATTGTCTCTTGACTTACTCTGACATAGTTTGGGTCTCAGGAGACAACAGAGGGTATAGTCTACCTCAAGGAGGTACGGTAATGGGAAACAGCTCTATTTGGTGGTCATATGGGCAAGGTAGTGGCAGGCATTCAGCTTCTTTCTTGACAAAGACATCAGCAAAACCATGCTAGGCCTCCAGGAGTCCTTGGAGGTCAGAAGGAGCCGGGGACCATCGAACAGTTTGTACTGGATGTAGGCACTTGGAATGACAAGCGGACTGCCAACGTAAAATCTCGCCCGACCTCCAGTTCAAGGTGGGGTTATGTAAACGGAGCCAAGGCGGGCCCAGCAGCAAGGCACTAGTGGACTTCGGAAGAACTAACAGGCAGATTTCCGCTGTGTGGAGAACCCCTATCTTCAGATCCAGGGGTACGGTGACAAACTGAATGGTCTCAGAGAGAGTTCTGCCGTCCATAGATGTCACCACAAGAGGTTTCTCTAGTCGTCAGATGGGAACTCAGTAGTGGTCCACTACAGCCTGATGCAGAAAGTACCCTGTCGATCCAGAGTCCAGGAAGGCCGACACATGCCTCCCCCCGCGCCCTCTCACGATTGACGCTTCCTTGTATGGTAATTCTTCCCGTGACCCCGGAGTGCGGCATAAAATCATGTGACAAGTTTCAGTGTGAATCCACATTAGATGGAAGATCCAGCAATCGGAGTGACTTCCAACGAGGCCGGTCATCGGTGCTAGACTAGCCGGGGTCTCACCGCCAACCGTGCGCGCGCGGGGGGGGGGGGTTATCATGTAACGGTGTGGAGAGTATAACGAGAATGGTGCGATCGAGGAAAACATACAGTGAAAGGGGATCCTGCGGACGGAAACAACTCATCACTGAAAGGGGTCGGAGGAGGATGTCAGGAATCGTTCTGACCAACAGGCTGCACAGTCAGCTGAATACAACGCTGGAGCTCCAACTAACGTGTCCGAACGCACAACTCGCCGTTCCTCCGCACGGATGATATAACAGCGGGCGACCAGTTCCAGCGCCATTGTGTCTGAGAGGAACAGAAAGACTCCAGCGGGCAAAAGAGCGCAAAACTTGTATCACTGAGCAGCGGGAAAACATCTCCTGGTCAGATGGATGCAGATTTATGTGCTGATGGGAGAGCAGAATTTGGCGCAAGCAGCATGAATCGCTGACCCCTTCCTGTCAGCTGCTAAGAACATGTCAGCACCTCCATCTATTCTGTGGCAACTTCAACCAGCTTCCTGTCCTTAGGGGCCGATACTCCTGCAGGGAGATTTCATCACCGGGTGGGACCTACACCACGGCGAACTGCTGCGGGTCTGAAGCATAAAGGAGCCCAACGCCACGAGATGGGGGGGTAATAACGGGGTGGTCAGTATGTGTTTCCACAGTGCAGAGCTGGAGCTTCTCTGGGTGCCGCTGTTCTGGCTTTGTCCCTGAGGTCCCACGAGATGTTACCACTGTTCATTTTGTTCTATTCTAGCTAGATAAGTGATAAAAGTAAGTTTTACTTTTCAGAAAGCTCGGGGTTACAGTAACAACCAAGTGTGGGCCGTTCTCACATCCGAAATATCCCTGCCAGCGGTAATATTTGCCTATATGCTAATACAGAGATATACGAGTGCAGAGAAGCTGAGGAGCATAGTGCAACAGTACTGATGAGCAACCACTCCCACGACCTCATAGGGGGCTGCTTAGTATTATACTTGCACACAACGGCGCCCAAGTCCCACCATATAGTAGATTGGAGATCGCCAGTGCACATGTAGCCTCTGATCCCTCCCCGGTCACATCATCCGTGTGACGCCAACAGACTGCTGCATTTTAGTGGGAAATCAACGTTGGCTTGAAGAGATCTTGGAGCTAATAGCTAGAGGGGTCTTCTTTAAGCTGCTGGGGACCCTTTAATCTAGCAAGCAAAATGAGAGCATAGAATCTGCACCAACAGAAGTCCAGCTGGAGACCGACAGGTTGGACTGCTGATATTATTACATATTAAATATGGAAATTTTGGTACAATCATTGTAAAATGTGTCAAGCATTGTCCGATGTCAACCTATGAACTGTTGCATCCATTCCCATATATATTACTCAGGACCCCTACCGGAGTCTGGATCTTTTGGCCGCTGGCTGTGCTGTGGGGGTTGGATGTTGCTTTGCTGCACCCCTTGGAGGCAAGTGCTGCCAATAAATGTTAACTCTATTTTACCAGCATCTATGGTGGCTTTCTTGACCCCCCCCCCTCCCCCCTGACTGTTTCCTATGTGCTCTGCCAGCCTGAGGTATCTACATGAGCTGTATGATCTTATGATATGAAGGTCTCTAAAGAATATCCTTTCTGCCATGAGTTCAGGGTGGATAGTTCAAGTGATTGGATGACCAACTGTTGGAGAAGACCATGCAATGTTCTGCTCAACTCTGTCCACAACCAAGCAAGTTCCATGAACGTCTTATGAAGTTACAAAACTTGGGTCCAATCCTCACAAAGTCTGTTGTTGACAGGTATTGCTCTGGCTGCGATCAAGGAATTGGGATTGGTAGTAGTGGGCAACATAGAAAAGAAGAGAAGTAATAGACTTTCAATGTCAAGCCCGTACATCTGCCCCCATGCCACTGTTAAGTTGCCCATATGTCTTGGGTCTCTTTCAGACGAGTGAGGATTTAGCGCGGTATAGGTGTGTGAAAAGATCGCGGCTGTACTGCACTAAAGATCGGCTGAACGGGTGATCTCCAGTAGAGATGAGCGAGCAGGCTCGGTAATGTCAGTTACTAGTTTGAGCGTGCTTGGTAGGGGGGGGGGGGGGCAGCGGGAAAGAGCGTAGGGGAGCGGGGGGGGGGGGGAGTGAGAGAGATCTCTCTCTCCCCCCCCCCCCCCCGCTATCCCCCGCTCACCGCCGCCCCCCCCACCCCCACCCCCCGAGCACGCATGTGGGAGAAGGCAGTTACTCAAGAAGAGCGAGGCTCGCTCATCTCTAATTTCCAGCTATTAAGTCTGGAGCTTAATTAGCTGGGAAATAGCCCATTCACACAATCAGAGGTGCGCGGTGCGTGTTATCCTGCTCCCATAGGAGTCTATAGAGACTTCTGCGCATCATGCACCCAAAGTGGGTCAGGTCCGATCTTTTCTCGCAGCAGGGACCTTATATGCGAGCTTTGCAGTCGCATCTTCTATCTTTGATTGGTGCGAGCTTTTTGTGTGTCTAAAGTTTCTTCATCTGATCGGTTCTGTAGCAGACCATTGGCTCTATTATAATGCACTAAAAACCTGCTCGTCTGAAGGAGGCCTTAGACAGCTATTCTTCTGGTTGTGCAGCGGTAGAAAACCATAGAAAAAGTGTCATACCTGTTCACAGGTTGTTTGTAGTATTGCAGGTCAGCACCATTAACCAGAGATAAGCTGCATTACCGGACACAACCTACAGATAGGGGTGGTGCTGTTTATAAAAGAAAGCAGCCATGTTTTTCTAATCCTGTACAACCTCTTTAACATTCATGGTTAGATTGGCTGAGCATGCAGATATTGTCATTTGGGAGAGGGAATTAAGACACTACCAGACCATTCTGGCAGCTGCTTATCTCCAGTGGGAACAAAAGATCAGACATGCTGAAATTCAACATGGCATCTGCCATTGGCAGAGAGACAGTATATGCCCATCCACATAAGGTAGTTAACCGATTCTCTAATGTGCATGGGCATCATTAGTCTGCGGACTTCACTAGAAGACCTGGACTATCAAGTCAGATATTAACGAAGCTTGGTTTTGGCTCATGAAAAACCTGTGCCTCCTGTAGATCCCTCTAGGTTGACATGTCTTCATCTCAACATAACGATCCCTGTGTTCGTGTTCATTCTTCCTCCTCGCTCACTCGGCTCCCTGCTTCCTGTATTCTATCTAAACTTCCTTTTATGCTGTTGTGTTTGGTTTCCACCAAATTGCTTCTCCCTTTTCCCAAGTTGGAAGGCATCAAGTTCTGGTCATCTGATATCTTCTCCAACCTTGGGAAAGGACTCAGCAGCATGCGTATAGCTTTCTATAAGAATCGGGAATGCCATGAGGTCTTTGCTGATTTTATCTTTTTTTGTCTTTTGTTGTGATTATTTTATGTCATTTCTTCTCCCCGTCTTTGGGTCCATTTTTGTCCATTTCATGTCCCCTGTTGACCACTTTGGTGATGTGATTGTCATACCTTCCATCTGGACACTTCACTTACTGTATCCATCAATCTATCTCATCTTTTTGGTTGTGTCCTGTGGTCACTCATGACCTATCAGTAGCAGGCGTATTATTACACTGACGTACTCACTGTGGGATGTGCTGTTGGTGTTGGCTGTTGCTTTGGAACCCCATTAGGAGGCAAGTCCTATATTTCTATGTTGAGTGAATTGGTGGATGTATTTTCAGGACAGCATAGTGACATTGAGGGACAACAGGATCCAATATAGTCGTTTTTCTTGTGTGCTACTCATTGACATATTCTGTGATTGGGATTCGGAGGTCAGCTCTCTTTGAAAGATTTGCATCCTGGGGATATTCACAAGTCAATGCTGCCCTGTCCCTTCTATGTGAAGCAGGCCATACACTTTAATCAGTGAGAGTCCGGGTGCTGAAGATGCAACCAATGGTTTGATCAAGACAGGCAGAAGTGATCAGTTGAGCCCTATGCTTCTTCCATGGAACTGCCAAGCAGAGTCATATATGAGCTCTTAGATAGTCTCTGGCCCGTTCAGTGCTAACTCAACGTTTCCAAGGAGAGCAGAAAGAGCAGATTGGAGCAGAAGGGCCCAAAGCTTAGCTGAGCACTTCAGTTTATTTTGTTCCAGGAATCAGTGGAGGTCTTAGCACTTTGCTCCCTCCAAACACTATGACATCTCAAACATTATGCGAAATGGCATTAAACTTTTAAGAAGACCTTTGATGGCCTTCAGCTGAATTGTAGGATTAGTCTAAGGGTTTTGGACATTGCTCTTCATATCCAACGTGTACCCATGGCAGTGAGTAAGTGAAGTGTCCGTTGATTTGCCATGTCTAATGTTCCACATAGTAAATGTGACCACATGTTCTAGTATTCCCTTGTTGTCATGAATGGTTGTGTAGGTGTCTTGTTCAGCATTGAGGTGACCTCCTCCTACTTTGCCGTGAGGAACTACTGGCGTGGATTCTTTGCAGCCACTTTCAGCGCCTTCATCTTCCGGGTCCTCGCTGTATGGAACAAGGATGCAGGTTGGCTGAGATACACTGCTTTCCCAACTTCCACTAACTTTTTAAGAAAGTAGCCAATAATTATTTGGTAACTTGTAGGGTATGCACATCTGCAACCAGTTTTATTGCTCCTGTCATGGCTAGCTTCTATTGTAGACTCTTGGGTAACAGAGTTAGCAGAGTCAAAGTTGGCCCCCAGCTTACCTCCAACTAAACCATTGTTTACCCATATTACCAAGTTTTCCTGTCTTGGCTACAGTGCATCTAAAAAACAAGAGGCAACATTTCAACTTAAAGGGGTTTTATCAGAATAACAAGTTAGTCCCTAGCCACAGGATCTAAACAGACTAGGGGATAACTTGCTGATTGGTGGGGGTCTCACTGCTGAGACCGCACTCCCATGTCCTGTCCTCCTGTCACTATATGGTGGCTCCTTCCCCAGCAGTGATGTCACTCTGAGTGGAGCTCTGGCCGAGCATATCAGGTTAGTGCTCCATTAATTTCAATAGGACTGCCAAGATATCCGAGTTGCACCCGCTCAGGTATTTCTGTCACTCGGTAAGACCCCCACTGCCTGTGGAGAAGAGATAACTCTTTATTCTGGTAAAAACCCATTAGGGTCCTTTTACATGGGCCAACAATTGGACACAAATGTTCATAGGAACTCTTGTTGGCTTGAATGTTGGCCCGTGTGCAGCTGCACACAATCAGACGACAAACGAGCAAACACGTTATTGACTGATTGGGTTGTTTACCTATTTTCTCGGCAGCATGTTTCTCCATGTGAACAGGGGCAGTGCTGCCGACAATGATTACTAAAGCACTCTTTTGAGGGATGCATAGTTACTAGCTCTCTATGGATGAAGATAGTTGTAACTCCAGCCGCTGGTCCATGCAGCCAACACTGTCTCAAAGTAACTACTGACCAGCACAGCCTTGATGTAGCGGCCACATGATGGACCAATGGCGGAGATTGGAGCTCTTCTTCAATGAAGTGCTGGCTAAGTGCCAGTGCCAGCCATTACAATCAGGCTGTACCCCCCCCCCCAAGACAAAAATAAATAAAAAAATCTCATCCCCATATTGGCCTGGATTAAAGTCCAGTTAATTGAGTGCCGACCTCGATGATCAGTGATTGTTTAACGCTGACATTGGTTTGTGTAAAAGGACCTTCAGTCTTGACTTTTTTTTAAGCCTACTGTTTTCTGCATACAGCTTCTATGCAGAAAACATGTGTCTCCATGGTTACAGACTACAAACAAACTCTGTGTGTAGTCTAATCCTGCAGCCATATACTTTCTCCTAGAATTCTCTTCTTTTTGTTAACATGCAGGCAGTAGCATTTTTCAGGTCGTGCCAGGAAGCTAATTGCTGCTTGTCTCTTTCAGTCACCATTACTGCACTTTTCCGTACCAATTTCCGCATGGAGTTCCCCTTTGACCTCCAGGAGTTACCAGCATTTGCAGTCATTGGGTAACGTCTCTTTCTACAACTTCTAGTTGGATTTACTGGAAACCTTTAGATATTATCATCACTATAATATATTTCATGTACAGAATCTGTTCCGGTTTCCTCGGGGCCTTTTTTGTATACTTAAATCGACAGGTGGTCCTTGGAATCCGCCAGAACCAAACCCTAAGCAGTTTTCTGAGCCGTTAGTAAGTATACAATGCTGAAATCTCTAACATGCAAATGAGTTTATCAAACCCCGCCCCTTATGATAATTCCCCCATCTGAAGATAGTTTGCCTATCCGTCCAGTTTTGTGTGAACATCGCTAGTTCTTTCTCTTTTTCCTTAAAAATTGCTCCGTTTCCAATATGATAAATAAATTCGCTATTTAATGCTTAAATTATCCAAAATTTCAAAAATTAATCTCTATTCTCATTTTTACTTTTGTCCCGAAGTCGCTTCATTTACCCGGCTGTGATTACTTTCTGCATTGCCACGCTTACATTCCCTCCAGGATTTGGGCAGTTCATGGCTGGAGAGGTAAGTCTATGCGATCGTGGAGAACCATGCAATGTGGCCTTTACTATGGCCACCAGGGGTACCTGGTCCTGGGGTTTCGGTAATTTGACTTTTGCTTACATCCTGATCATTTAGTGACATTTCAGAGACCAATCTATGACATTGAGAGATAAATGACTCACCTCTCTGATGACCCCATATACACATGGTGCAGTCTACGTGTTCTGTGCCCAATGTAGTTGGAACCAATTAAAGAGTTATCTACTGTGGCTTCTCCTCTATGAACAGGAGACTTCTGGTCCTATCAGTCAGAATTTTATTAGAATCTTATTGATTTTTTTTTAAAGTCAGACACCTAAGCACATAAAGTTTCCTCAAGGTAGAAGACATAGATCAGATACCTTGACCCCTGCAGAGCAGAGTTATGTTGACTATCCATGTTATCTCACAGTACATTTCTGCGAGAAAACCTCAGATCTCTCGTTCCCATGCTGCTAACTTAAGGGGTTGTCCGGTTTAGAAAATCCATTATCAAATATCCTATATTAACGATTTTGAGTTAGTAGATGGAGGTCCATCAGTCAGGACCCTCATCTGTCAGCAAGAGCAGCATACAGATAGGAAGAGTACCTCTGGCTCTGGAGGATTTAGTCCAATGGAAACTATTTACAACCCTAATTCCCAAAAAGTTGGGACGCTGAGTAAAATGTAAAGAAAAAGAATGCAATAATGTGGAAAACTCATCTAACCATATTTTATTCACAGTAGAACATAGAACATATCAGACGGGGAGGGAGACATTTTTTCATTCCATGTGTTACTAATTTAGAGATTGATGGCAGCAACACATCTCACAAAAGTCGGTCGGGGCCATGTCTACCATTGTGCAGCATCCGCTCTTCTGGGAAGTGAGGAGAACAATTGCTGGAATTTTGGGAGAGTAATGTTGACCCCTTCTTGTCTGATATAGGATTCTAGCTGCTCCACAGTCCTCGGTTGTCGTTGCCAGATTTTTTGTTTGATAATGCGCCAAATTTTTTCTATTGGTGAAAGGTCCGGACTGCAGGTGGCTGATTCACTCCAGACTCTTCTTCTGTGAAGCCATGCTGTTATGATGGATGTAGTATATGATGGAAGGTCTGGACTGTAGGCGGACGGTTCACCCTGGACTCTTCTACTGTGAAGCCATGCTGTTGTAATGAATGTAGTATGTGGTGGAAGGTCTGGACTTCAGGCGGCCGGTTCACCCCAGACTCTTCTCCTGTGAAGCCATGCTGTTGTAATGGATGTAGTATATGATGGAGGGTCTGGACTGTAGGTGGACGGTTCACCCTGGACTCTTCTCCTGTGAAGCCATGCTGTTGTGATGCATGTAGTATATGATGGAAGGTCTGGACTGCAGGCGGACGGTTCACCCTGGATTCTTCTCCTGTGAAGCCATGCTGTTGTAATGGATGTAGTATATGCTGGAAGGTCCAGACTGTAGGTGGACGGTTCACGCCGGACTCTTCTCCTGTGAAGCCATGGTGTTGTGATGGATATAGTATATGGTGGAAGGTCTGGACTGTAGACGGCCGGTTCACCCCGGACTCTTCTCCTGTGAAGCTGTTGTGATGGATGTAGTATATGTTGGAAGGTCTGGACTGCAGGCGGCCGGTTCACCCCGGACTCTTCTTCTGTGAAGCTGTTGTGATGGATGTAGTATATGGTGGAAGGTCTGGACTGCAGGCGGCCAGTTGACCCCAGAATCTTCTCCTGTGAAGCCATGCTGTTGTAATGGATGCAGTATGTGGTGAAACGTCTGGACTGCAGGAGGACGGTTCACCCCGGACTCTTCTCCTGTGAAGCCATGCTGTTGTGATGGATGTAGTATGTGGTGGAAGGTCTGGACTGCAGGCGGCCAGTTGACCCCAGAATCTTCTCCTGCAAAGCCATACTCTTGTGATGGATGTAGTATATAGTGAAAGGTCTGGACTGCTGGCGGCCGGTTCACCTCGTACTCTTCTCCTGTGAAGCCATGCTGTTGTAATGGATGTAGTATGCGGTGGAAGGTCTGGACTGCAGGCGGCCAGTTGACCCCAGAATCTTCTCCTGTGAAGCCATGCTGTTGTAATGGATGCAGTATGTGGTGAAACGTCTGGACTGCAGGAGGACGGTTCACCCCGGACTCTTCTCCTGTGAAGCCATGCTGTTGTGATGGATGTAGTATGTGGTGGAAGGTCTGGACTGCAGGCTGCCAGTTGACCCCAGAATCTTCTCCTGCAAAGCCATACTCTTGTGATGGATGTAGTATATAGTGAAAGGTCTGGACTGCAGGCGGCCGGTTCACCTCGTACTCTTCTCCTGTGAAGCCATGCTGTTGTGATGGATGTAGTATGTGGTGGAAGGTCTGGACTGCAGGCGGCCGGTTCACCCCGGACTCTTCTCCTGTGAAGCCATGCTGTTGTGATGGATGTAGTATGTGGTGGAAGGTCCAGACTGCAGGTGGCTGGGTCACCCCGGACTCTTCTCCTGTGAAGCCATGCTGTTGTGATGGATGTAGTATGTGGTGGAAGGTATGGACTGCAGGCGGCCGGTTCACCCCGGATTCTTCTCCTGTGAAACTGTTGTATTGGATGCAGTATATGGTGGAAAGTCTGGAATGCAGCGGCCGGTTCACCCCGGACTTTTGTCTTGTGAAGCTGTAGTGATGGGTGCAGTATGTGATGGAAGGTCTGGACTGCAGGCACAGGTCCTTCAAAGTGGCAATCTTGGTTTCTTTCTATTGGCTTAGGTCCTAAAGCATATAAAATTAGAACTACGTGACCCTTTACAAGGTCGGATGTATAAATTGACTGGAATATACAGATTGCTGCTGATGTAAAGTGGCAAAACTTTTTTGGGGGAATTTTTTTTTATTTATAAATGTTTTTTTCCCCCAAACACATCAAGTTTCACATTATTAGCTCATGAAAGAGTAATTACCAATCAAAGCAAAATGGCAAGGCATGTTTCACATGAAACCGCTAACCAGACGGGCCGCTGAACCAGGAGGGGCGAGTATATATTAATGTAAGCCCCGAGTCGGGACCCGCCATCCCGTTCCCTTTAGTGATGGGAGAATCCACCTTCACCTCCTTATTTCCTATTTCTAGTTGACTTTAAAAGAAAACCCATAAGCTAACTACAAACCAAAACTCACTGGCAGACTGACTCCCTAACTCATTCACTGGCTGACTGACTCACTGACTGACTGACTGACTGACTGACTCACTCCCTAACTCACTCACTGGCTGATTCACTCACTCCCTAACTCATTCACTGACTGACTGATTCACTGGCTGTCTGACTCACTGACTGACTGACTCACTCACTGACTGACTCACTCACTCCCTAACTCATTTACTGACTGACTGACTCACTGGCTGACTGACTCACTCACTCCCTAACTCACTCACTGACTGATTCACTCACTCCCTAACTCATTCACTGACTGACTGATTCACTGGCTGTCTGACTCACTGACTGACTGACTCACTCACTGACTGACTCACTCACTCCCTAACTCATTCACTGACTGACTGATTCACTGGCTGTCTGACTCACTGACTGACTGACTCACTCACTCCCTAACTAATTCACTGACTGACTGACTCACTGGCTGACTGACTCACTCACTCCCTAACTCACTCACTGACTGACTCACTGGCTGACTCACTCACTCCCTAACTCATTTACTGACTGACAGACTCACTGGCTGACTCACTCACTCCCTAACCTATTCACTGGCTGACTGACTCACTGACTGACTCACTCACTGGCTGACTCACACTCCCTAACTCATTCTCTGGCTGACTGACTCACTCACTGGCTGATTCACTCACTCCCTAACTCATTTACTGACTGACGGACTCACTGGCTGACTCACTCACTCACTCCCTAACCTATTCACTGGCTGACTGACTCACTGACTGACTGACTGACTCACTCACTCCCTAACTCATTCACTGACTGACTGATTCACTGGCTGTCTGACTCACTGACTGACTGACTCACTGACTGACTGACTCACTCACTCCCTAACTCATTCACTGACTGACTGACTCGACAATAATTCTCTAACTTCCCAGTGTCGTACAAACATGAAATTTGCCACAACCATTGTTTACGTCCTAGTAGGAAAAGTTAAGGGGTCACAACTTCAAAATTCAATTTTAAGTATGAAAAACTGAAAATCCGAGATTTCTGAGTTTTTTTTCTCAGAAACCATAGAGCTTAAGGAAACGCTTTGTATACTGAGGAGAATCTGCCTCACCTGTATGTGTATATACTGTGGAGAATCTACCCCACCTCTATGCGTATATACTGAGGAGTATCTACCTCACCTCTATGTGTATATACTGAGGAGAATCTACCTCACCTCTATGTGTATATACTGAGGAGAATCTACCCCACCTCTATGTGTATATACTGAGGAGAATCTACCTCACCTCTATGTGTATATACTGAGGAGAATCTACCTCACCTCTATGTGTATATACTGAGGAGAATCTACCTCACCTCTATGTGTATATACTGAGGAGAATCTACCTCACCTCTATGTGTATATACTGAGGAGAATCTACCTCACCTCTATGTGTATATACTGAGGAGAATCTACCCCACCTCTATGTGTATATACTGAGGAGAATCTACCTCACCTCTATGTGTATATACTGAGGAGAATCTACCTCATCTCTATGTGTATATACTGAGGAGAATCTACCTCACCCCTATGTGTAAATACTGAGGAGAATCTACCTCACCTCTATGTGTATATACTGAGAAGAATCTACATCACCTCTATGTGTATATACAGAGGAGAATCTACCTCACCTCCATGTGTATATACTGAGGAGAATCTACCCCACCTCTATGTGTATATACTGTGGAGAATCTACCCCACCTCTATGCGTATATACTGAGGAGTATCTACCTCACCTCCATGTGTATATACTAAGGAGAATCTACCTCACCTCTATGTGTATATACTGAGGAGTATCTACCTCACCTCTATGTGTATATATTAAGGAGAATCTACCTCACCTCTATGTGTATATACTGAGGAGAATCTACCTCAGCTCTGTGTGTATATACTGAGGAGAATCTACCTCCCCTCTATGTGTATATACTGAGGAGAATCTACCTCACCTCTGTGTGTATATACTGAGGAGAATCTACCTCACCTCTACGTGTATATACTGAGGAGAATCTACCTCACCTCTGTGTGTATATACTGAGGAGAATCTACCTCACCTCTATGTGTATATACTGAGGAGAATCTACCTCCCCTCTGTGTGTATATACTGAGGAGAATCTACCTCCCCTCTGTGTGTATATACTGAGGAGAATCTACCTCACCTCTACGTGTATATACTGAGGAGAATCTACCTCACCTCTGTGTGTATATACTGAGGAGAATCTACCTCACCTCTATGTGTATATACTGAGGAGAATCTACCCCCCCTCTGTGTGTATATACTGAGGAGAATCTACCTCCCCTCTGTGTGTATATACTGAGGAGAATCTACCTCTCCTCTATGTGTTTATATACTGAGGAGAATCTACCTCACCTCTACGTGTATATACTGAGGAGAATCTACCTCACCTCTGTGTGTATATACTGAGGAGAATCTACCTCACCTCTATGTGTATATACTGAGGAGAATCTACCTCCCCTCTGTGTGTATATACTGAGGAGAATCTACCTCACCTCTATGTGTATATACTGAGGAGAATCTACCTCTCCTCTATGTGTATATACTGAGGAGAATCTACCTCTCCTCTATTGGTTTTATATACTGAGGAGAATCTACCTCACCTCTATGTGTATATACTGAGGAGAATCTACCTCCCCTCCATGTGTATATACTGAGGAGAATCTACCTCACCTCTATATGTATATACTGAGGAGAATCTACCTCACCTCTATGTGTGTATACTGAGGAGAATCTACCTCCCCTCTATGTGTATATACTGAGGAGAATCTACTCCCCCCTCTATGCGTATATACTGAGGAGAATCTACCTCTCCCCTGTTTATATATATATAGTGAGGAGAATCTACCTCACCTCTATGTGTATATACTGAGGATAATCTACCTCACCTCTATGTGTATATACTGAGGAGAATCTACCTCACCTCTGTGTGTATATACTGAGGAGAATCTACCTCACCTCTATGTGTATATACTGAGGAGAATCTACCTCCCCTCTGTGTGTATATACTGAGGAGAATCTACCTCACCTCTATGTGTATATACTGAGGAGAATCTACCTCTCCTCTATGTGTATATACTGAGGAGAATCTACCTCTCCTCTATTGGTTTTATATACTGAGGAGAATCTACCTCACCTCTATGTGTATATACTGAGGAGAATCTACCTCCCCTCCATGTGTATATACTGAGGAGAATCTACCTCACCTCTATATGTATATACTGAGGAGAATCTACCTCACCTCTATGTGTGTATACTGAGGAGAATCTACCTCCCCTCTATGTGTATATACTGAGGAGAATCTACTCCCCCCTCTATGCGTATATACTGAGGAGAATCTACCTCTCCCCTGTTTATATATATATAGTGAGGAGAATCTACCTAACCTGTATGTGTATATACTGAGGAGAATCTACCTCACCTCTATGTGTATATACTGAGGATAATCTACCTCTCCCTTGTTTATATATATAGTGAGGAGAATATAGTGAAAGGCTGCAAAGTACATAAATAAGCAGCCATGGACTACAGAAATGAAGCCTTTAAGGCTAAGAAGGGGAAGCTACTTTCAGTTTGAGGGTAAACTTGAATAAAACGGGTATTACCCTTAAATGTATAAACTGCTTGCCTCTAGCTCTCTCCTCTCACTGCTTGCCTGTAGTTTTCTCTCTTCTCACTGCCTGCCTCTGGCTCTCTCTCTCTCTCCTCACTGCTTGCCTCTAACGCTCTCTCTTTTCACTACTTGCTTCTAGCTCTTTCCTCTGACTGCTAGCCTCTAGCTCTCTCTCTTCACACTGCTTGCCTTTAGTTCTCCCTCTTCTGACTGCTTGCCTCTAACACTTTCTCTCTCTTCATTGCTTACCTCTAGCTCTCTCTTCACACTGCTTGCCTCTAGCTCTCTCTGTTCGCACTGTTTGTATCTACCTCTCTCCTCTCACTGCTTGCCTCTAGCTCTCTCTCTTCTCATTGCTTGCCTCAAACTCTCTCTCTTCTCACTGCTTGTCTCTAGCTATCTCTTCTCACTGCTTGCCTCTAGCTCTCTCCTCTCACTGCTTGCCTCTAGCTCTCTCTCTTCTCACTGCTTGCCCCTAGCTCTCTCCTCTCACTGCTTGCCTTTAGCTCTCTCCTCTCACTGCTTGCCTCTAGCTCTCTCCTCTCACTGCTTGCCTCTAGCTCTCTCTCTTCTCACTGCTTGCCCCTAGCTCTCTTTCTCTTTTCACTGCTTGCCTCTAGCTCTCTCCTCTCACTGCTTGCCTCTAGCTCTCTCCTCTCACTGCTTGCCTCTAGCTCTCACTCTTCTCACCGCTTGTCTCTAGCTCTGTCTTCTCACTGCTTGCCTCTAACTCTTACTCTTCTCTCTGCTTTCCCCTAGCTCTCTCTCTCTTCTCACTGCTTGCCTCTAGCTCTCTCTTCCCACTGTTGACCTCTTGCTCTCTCTTGTCACTGCTTGTATCTAGCTCTCTCTCATTGCTTGCTTCAAACTCTCTCTCTTTTCACTGCTTGCCTCTAGCTCTCTCTCTCTTTTTACAGCTTGCCTCTAGCTCTCTTCTCTCACTGCTTGCCTCTAGCTCTCTCTCTTCTCACTGCTTGCCTCTAGCTTTCTGTCTTCTCACTGCTTGCCTCTAGCTTTCTGTCTTCTCACTGCTTGCCTCTAGCTCTTACTCTTCTCACTGTTTGCCTCTAGCTTTCTCTTGTCACTGCTTGTATCTAGCTCTCTCTCTTCTCACTGCTTGCCTCTAACTCTCTCTGTTTGCACTTCTTGTATCTTGCTCTCTCCTCTCACTGCTTGCCTCTAGCTTTCTCTTGTCACTGCTTGTATCTAGCTCTCTCTCTCTTCTCACTGCTGGCCTCTAGCTCTCTCTTGTCACTGCTTGTATCTAGCTCTCTCTCTTCTCACTGCTTGCCTCTAACTCTCTCTGTTTGCACTGCTTGTATCTAGCTCTCTCCTCTCACTGCTTGCCTCTAGCTTTCTCTTGTCACTGCTTGTATCTAGCTCTCTCCTCTCACTGCTTTCCTCTAGCTTTCTCTTGTCACTGCTTGTATCTAGCTCTCTCCTCTCACTGCTTGCCTCTAGCTTTCTCTTGTCACTGCTTGTATCTAGCTCTCTCTCTTCTCACTGCTTGCCTCTAGCTCTCTCTTGTCACTGCTTGTATCTGGCTCTCTCTCTTCTCACTGCTTGCCTCTAACTCTCTCTGTTTGCACTGCTTGTATCTAGCTCTCTCCTCTCACTGCTTGCCTCTAGCTTTCTCTTGTCACTGCTTGTATCTAGCTCTCTTGTTTCACTGCTTGCCTCTAACTCTTTTTTTCACTGCTTGCCTTCAGCTCTCTCTCTTCTAACCGCTTGCCTCTAGCTCTCTCTTCTCACTGCTTGCCTCTAGCTCTCTCTTCTCACTGCTTGCCTCTAGCTCTCTGTCTTCTCACTGCTTGTCTCTAACTCTTACTCTTCCCACTGCTTGCCCCTAACTCTCTCTTCTCACTGCTTGCCTCTAGCTCTCTCTCTTGTCACTGCTTGTATCTAGCTCTCTCTTCTCAGTGCTTGCCTCTAACTCTCTCTGTTCGCACTGCTTGTATCTAGCTCTCTCCTCTCACTGCTTGCTTCTAGCTCCCTTCTTTCACTGCTTGCCTCTCTTTTTTTTCACTGCTTGCCTATAGCTCTCTCTCTTCTCACTGCTTGCCTCTAGCTCTCTCTCTCTTCTAACCGCTTGCCTCTAGCTCTCTCTTCTCACTGCTTACCTCTAGCTCTCTGTCTTCTCACTGCTTGTCTCTAACTCTTACTCTTTCC
The DNA here is from genome assembly GCA_035609135.1 of Eleutherodactylus coqui. NCBI lineage: Eukaryota > Metazoa > Chordata > Amphibia > Anura > Eleutherodactylidae > Eleutherodactylus > Eleutherodactylus coqui. Next base: position 307,544,798 of record CM069408.1, read on the forward strand.
ACTGCTTGTCCCTAACTCTCTCTTCTCACTGCTTGCCCCTAACTCTCTCTTCTCACTGCTTGCCCCTAACTCTCTCTTCTCACTGCTTGCCTCTAGCTCTCTCTCTTCTCAGTGCTTGCCTCTAACTCTCTCTGTTCGCACTGCTTGTATCTAGCTCTCTCCTCTCACTGCTTGCTTCTAGCTCCCTTCTTTCACTGCTTGCCTCTCTTTTTTTTCACTGCTTGCCTATAGCTCTCTCTTTTCTCACTGCTTGCCTCTAGCTCTCTCTCTTCTAACCGCTTGCCTCTAACTCTCTCTGTTCGCACTGCTTGCCTCTAGGTCTCTTTCTTCTCGCTGCTTGCCTCCAGCTCTTTCTCTTCTTACTGCTTGCCTCTAACTCTTTTTTCTCACTGCTTGCCTCTAGCTCTCTCTCTTCTTACAGCTTGCCTCTAGCTCTTTCTCTTTTCACTGCTTGCCTCTAGCTCTCTTCTCTCATTGCTTGTCTCTAGCTCTCTCTCTCTTCTAATCGCTTGCCTCTAGTTCTCTCTTCGCACTGCTTGCCTCTAGCTATCTCTCTCTTCTCACTGCTTGCCTCTAGGTCTCTTCTCACTGCTTGCCTCCAGCTCTTTCTCTTCTTACTGCTTGCCTCTAACTCTTTTTTTCTCACTGCTTGCCTCTAGCTCTCTCTCTCTTCTTACAGCTTGCCTCTAGCTCTTTCTCTTTTCACTGCTTGCCTCTAGCTCTCTTCTCTCACTGCTTGTCTCTAGCTCTCTCTCTCTCTCTTCTAACCGGTTGCCTCTAGCTCTCTCTTCTCACTGCTTGCCTCTAGCTTTCTCTTGTCACTGCTTGTATCTAGCTCTCTCTCTTCTCACTGCTTGCCTCTAGCTCTCTCTTGTCACTGCTTGTATCTGGCTCTCTCTCTTCTCACTGCTTGCCTCTAACTCTCTCTGTTTGCACTGCTTGTATCTAGCTCTCTCCTCTCACTGCTTGCCTCTAGCTTTCTCTTGTCACTGCTTGTATCTAGCTCTCTTGTTTCACTGCTTGCCTCTAACTCTTTTTTTCACTGCTTGCCTTCAGCTCTCTCTCTTCTAACCGCTTGCCTTCAGCTCTCTCTCTTCTAACCGCTTGCCTCTAGCTCTCTCTTCTCACTGCTTGCCTCTAGCTCTCTCTTCTCACTGCTTGCCTCTAGCTCTCTGTCTTCTTACTGCTTGTCTCTAATTCTTACTCTTCCCACTGCTTGCCCCTAACTCTCTCTTCTCACTGCTTGCCTCTAGCTCTCTCTCTTGTCACTGCTTGTATCTAGCTCTCTCTCTTCTCAGTGCTTGCCTCTAACTCTCTCTGTTCGCACTGCTTGTATCTAGCTCTCTCCTCTCACTGCTTGCCTCTAGCTCCCTTCTTTCACTGCTTGCCTCTCTTTTTTTTCACTGCTTGCCTATAGCTCTCTCTCTTCTCACTGCTTGCCTCTAGCTCTCTCTCTTCTAACCGCTTGCCTCTAGCTCTCTCTTCCCACTGTTGACCTCTTGCTCTCTCTTGTCACTGCTTGTATCTAGCTCTCTCTCATTGCTTGCTTCAAACTCTCTCTCTTCTCACTGCTTGCCTCTAGCTCTCTCTTGTCACTGCTTGTATCTAGCTCTCTCTCTTCTCAGTGCTTGCCTCTAACTCTCTCTGTTCGCACTGCTTGTATCTAGCTCTCTCCTCTCACTGCTTGCCTCTAGCTCCCTTCTTTCACTGCTTGCCTCTCTTTTTTTTCACTGCTTGCCTATAGCTCTCTCTTTTCTCACTGCTTGCCTCTAGCTCTCTCTCTTCTAACCGCTTGCCTCTAACTCTCTCTGTTCGCACTGCTTGCCTCTAGGTCTCTTTCTTCTCGCTGCTTGCCTCCAGCTCTTTCTCTTCTTACTGCTTGCCTCTAACTCTTTTTTCTCACTGCTTGCCTCTAGCTCTTTCTCTTCTTACAGCTTGCCTCTAGCTCTTTCTCTTTTCACTGCTTGCCTCTAGCTCTCTTCTCTCATTGCTTGTCTCTAGCTCTCTCTCTCTTCTAACCGCTTGCCTCTAGCTCTCTCTTCCCACTGTTGACCTCTTGCTCTCTCTTGTCACTGCTTGTATCTAGCTCTCTCTCATTGCTTGCTTCAAACTCTCTCTCTTCTCACTGCTTGCCTCTAGCTCTCTCTTGTCACTGCTTGTATCTAGCTCTCTCTCTTCTCAGTGCTTGCCTCTAACTCTCTCTGTTCGCACTGCTTGTATCTAGCTCTCTCCTCTCACTGCTTGCCTCTAGCTCCCTTCTTTCACTGCTTGCCTCTCTTTTTTTTCACTGCTTGCCTATAGCTCTCTCTTTTCTCACTGCTTGCCTCTAGCTCTCTCTCTTCTAACCGCTTGCCTCTAACTCTCTCTGTTCGCACTGCTTGCCTCTAGGTCTCTTTCTTCTCGCTGCTTGCCTCCAGCTCTTTCTCTTCTTACTGCTTGCCTCTAACTCTTTTTTCTCACTGCTTGCCTCTAGCTCTTTCTCTTCTTACAGCTTGCCTCTAGCTCTTTCTCTTTTCACTGCTTGCCTCTAGCTCTCTTCTCTCATTGCTTGTCTCTAGCTCTCTCTCTCTTCTAATCGCTTGCCTCTAGTTCTCTCTTCGCACTGCTTGCCTCTAGCTATCTCTCTCTTCTCACTGCTTGCCTCTAGGTCTCTTCTCACTGCTTGCCTCCAGCTCTTTCTCTTCTTACTGCTTGCCTCTAACTCTTTTTTTCTCACTGCTTGCCTCTAGCTCTCTCTCTTCATACAGCTTGCCTCTAGCTCTTTCTCTTTTCACTGCTTGCCTCTAGCTCTCTTCTCTCACTGCTTGTCTCTAGCTCTCTCTCTCTCTCTCTTCTAACCGGTTGCCTCCAGCTCTCTCTTCTCACTGCTTGCCTCTAGCTTTCTCTTGTCACTGCTTGTATCTAGCTCTCTCTCTTCTCACTGCTTGCCTCTAGCTCTCTCTTGTCACTGCTTGTATCTGGCTCTCTCTCTTCTCACTGCTTGCCTCTAACTCTCTCTGTTTGCACTGCTTGTATCTAGCTCTCTCCTCTCACTGCTTGCCTCTAGCTTTCTCTTGTCACTGCTTGTATCTAGCTCTCTTGTTTCACTGCTTGCCTCTAACTCTTTTTTTCACTGCTTGCCTTCAGCTCTCTCTCTTCTAACCGCTTGCCTCTAGCTCTCTCTTCTCACTGCTTGCCTCTAGCTCTCTCTTCTCACTGCTTGCCTCTAGCTCTCTGTCTTCTCACTGCTTGTCTCTAACTCTTACTCTTCCCACTGCTTGCCCCTAACTCTCTCTTCTCACTGCTTGCCTCTAGCTCTCTCTCTTGTCACTGCTTGTATCTAGCTCTCTCTCTTCTCAGTGCTTGCCTCTAACTCTCTCTGTTCGCACTGCTTGTATCTAGCTCTCTCCTCTCACTGCTTGCCTCTAGCTCCCTTCTTTCACTGCTTGCCTCTCTTTTTTTTCACTGCTTGCCTATAGCTCTCTCTTTTCTCACTACTTGACTCTAGCTCTCTCTCTTCTAACCGCTTGCCTCTAACTCTCTCTGTTCGCACTGCTTGCCTCTAGGTCTCTTTCTTCTCGCTGCTTGCCTCCAGCTCTTTCTCTTCTTACTGCTTGCCTCTAACTCTTTTTTTCTCACTGCTTGCCTCTAGCTCTCTCTCTTCTTACAGCTTGCCTCTAGCTCTTTCTCTTTTCACTGCTTGCCTCTAGCTCTCTTCTCTCACTGCTTGTCTCTAGCTCTCTCTCTCTTCTAATCGCTTGCCTCTAGTTCTCTCTTCGCACTGCTTGCCTCTAGCTATCTCTCTCTTCTCACTGCTTGCCTCTAGGTCTCTTCTCACTGCTTGCCTCCAGCTCTTTCTCTTCTTACTGCTTGCCTCTAACTCTTTTTTTCTCACTGCTTGCCTCTAGCTCTCTCTCTTCTTACAGCTTGCCTCTAGCTCTTTCTCTTTTCACTGCTTGCCTATAGCTCTCTTCTCTCACTGCTTGTCTCTAGCTCTCTCTCTTCTAACCGGTTGCCTCTAGCTCTCTCTTCTCACTGCTTGCCTCTAGCTCTCTGTCTTCTCACTGCTTGCCTCTAACTCTTACTCTTCTCACTGCTTGCCTTTAGCTTTCTCTTGTCACTCCTTGTATCTAGCTCTCTCTCTTCTCACTGCTTGCCTCTAACTCTCTCTGTTTGCACTGCTTTTATCTAGCACTCTCGTCCCACTGCTTGCCTCTAGCTCTTTCTCTTCTCATTGCTTGCCTCAAACTCTCTCTTCTCACTGCTTGCCTCCAGCTCTTTCTCTTCTTACTGCTTGCCTCTAACTCTTTTTTTCTCACTGTTTGCCCCAGCTCTCTTTTTTCACTGCTTGAATCTAGCTCTCTCTACTTACTGCTTGCCTCTAGCTCTCTCTCTTTTCACTGCTTGTCTCTAACTCGGTCTTGTCACTGCTTGCCTCTAGCTCTCTCTCTTCTAACTACTTGCCTATTGCTCTCTCTCTCTTCTCACTGCTTGCCTATTGCTCTTTCTCTTCTCACCGCTTGCCTGTAGTTCGCTCTCTCTTCTCACTGCTTGCCTTTAGCTCTCTCTTCCCACTGCTTCCCTTTCACTCTCTCATTTCATACTGCTTGCCTCTCGCTCTCTCTCATCTCACTGCTTGCCTCTAGCTCTCTCTTTTCACTGTTTTCCTCTAGTTTTCTCTCTTCTCACTGCTTGCCTCTAACTCTCTCTTTTCTCACTGCTTTTCTCTAGCTCTCCCTTCTCACTGCTTGCCTCTAATGCTCTCTCTTCTCACTGCTTGCCTCTAGCTCTCTCTTCTTGCTGCTTGCCTCTAGCTCTGTCTTCTCACTGCTTGTCTCTAACTATTTCTCTTCTCATTTCTTGCCCCTAGGTCCCTCTCTTGTCACTGCTTGTCTTTAGCTCTCTCTCTCTCTCTCTCTCTCTCTCTCTCTCTCTCTCTCTCTCTCTCTCTCTCTCTCCCCACTGTTGGCCTCTAGCTCTCTCTTGTCACTGTTTGTATCTAGCTCTCTTTCTTCCCACTGCTTGCCCCTAGCTCTCTCTCTTCTCACTGCTTGCCTCTAGTTCTCTGTGTTCCCACTGCTTGCATTTAGCTCTATATTCCCACTGCTTGCCTCCATCTCTCTCTCTCTTCTCACTGCTTGCCTCTAGCTCTCTCTCTTCCCACTGCTTTCCTTTAGCTCTCTCTTTTCTCACTGCTTGTCTTAAGCTCTCTTCTCTCACTGCTCTCCTCCAGCTCTCTCCTCTCACCGCTTGCCTCTAGCTCTCTCTTCTCACTGCTTGCCTTTAGCTCTCTCTTCCCAGTGCTTGCCTCTCGCTCTCTCTTCTCTCACTGCTTGCCTCTAGCTTTCTCTCTTTTTACTGTTTTCCTCTAGTTTTCTCTCCTCTCACGTCTTGCCTCTATCTCTCTACTCTCATTGCTTGCCTCTAGCTCTCTCTTCTCTCACTGCTTGTCACTAGCACTTCATTCTCACTGCTTGCCTCTAACTCTCTCTTCTCATTGCTTGCCCCTAGCTCTCTCTTCTCACTGCTTGCCTCTAACTCTCTCTTCTCACTGCTATCCTCTTGCTCTCTCTTCTCACTGCTTGCCTCTAGGTTGCTGTCTTTGTCTCTGGCAGGCTGTCTTACACTCCATTTCATTGACTCTTTCTATCTTGCTGGATGATCTCACAGCTTATGCCCCGGGAGAGCATCAGTGTGCTATTCGACAACCACACCTGGACCAAGCACGTGGGTAACACCTCAGTTCTGGGACGTTCTGCTGCCTTCATCCACCCCTCCGTCAGTGTCTTCGTCACTCTGCCCCTCTTCTTCATCATGAAGGTAAGGTCCACCTTGTGCATCTTTTGAATGAAAGTGATCGTCTCTCAACAGAAATATTTCATTCTTTAATTGCCAACTCACACAGGAAGAAAATATTGTCCAGGCGCCCCTTGCCTACAGGGTTGGTACCATTAGCAGATCTTTCATACTGGAGTACCAACTACTAGCTCTCAGGCAAGCCCATGGCCTACAGTCACATTATGTTATTCATACGTGCGTCCTATGTAGTTTTTTAGAAGTTCATGGGATGCATAATGAGAAGAGGCTAGACACCAGTAGGTTTCATCACCAACACAGAAAGGGGTTCTTTACTGTAAGAGCAGTTAGACTGTGGAACTCTCTGCCTGAGGAAGTGGTGATGGCAAAATCCATAGAGGAGTTTAAAAGGGGACTTGATGTCTTTCTGGAGAAGGACATTACAGGATATAAATCTTATGTTAATTGTCAATCCTGGTATATAGGCAGGTAGGAACTATTAGGGGTTGGTCCAGGGAACAGTCTGATTGCCATTAGGGAGTCGGGAAGGAATTTTTCCCCCAAAAGGGCGAATTGGCTTCTGGCCTTGGGGTTTTTTGCCTTCCTCTGGATCAACACAGTAGGATAGACAGGCTGGACTAGATGGACAATGTCTTCATTCGGCCTTACATACTATGTTACTATGTTACCAAACCTCATGGAGCCAGAGCTCATCTGTCCTGTAATATCACATTTCTTCCTGTCTTACCTCCTTATCATTGTTTGTCTTTGCCCGGGATCAGATTTTATTGACTGGGAATTGACCATGAACATTCTCTGTAATCAGTTCATATGATTTATGGTGTTCTTTTATGGTTTAGATATGCCATAGTATTTGTGCACAATTACATGCATTCTGTGCTGAAGGTCACATGGAAGGCTCACAATGTGTCACATCATAGTAAAGCTCTCCTTGGGGCTCTCCCTAAGGAGTGATGCTACTCATAACGACCCAGACTGAGGGAACTACTAAGATCAAACCTCCAAAGCCCTATGTGTAAAGGGCAAAGCTTTAGAGAATGCACCTACAAATGGACATTTGTCATTATGTCCGTACCAGGCTCTAGTACTAAGGAGGAGCAGACGTCTTGACCTATGCACTAGACGTGCTGGCCTTCTAATACAATATCTTTTCTTAAAGCATCAGCCTATGACTGGCTCTAGTGATATGTCATTGATCCCACAACTGGTGCCAAACTTATGGAACTGCAGCTACATGCCCTGGTTTATGGATTGGGCAATATTATTTCTGCACCGTATAACTGCATAATTTTGGCACCATGTGGTGGTCCATAAGAGGAAGGACATCAAGCCTAAGGTCTACCCTCGTCCTACCCCAAAATAGGCCAAAGACAAAACTGGTAGCTTTCTGCTTTTCCAGCTGGTTGATGGCCTTTATTCAGATGTTTCCATTGTAGGACGCCTTAGGCTCTGTTCACACCTCCACTGGTCTTTTCCTTTGTTCAGCCTTGTCTTCTTATATAAGGAAATAAAAAGCTTTAAAAAATGTAACTACAAATGGACTCTTAAGACCTCCAGTATTGAAGAGGAGTGGACTTCTTCATTCATCACAAGAGCCAAGCCATGAAAATAACTGCAGTGCCGATCCGGCACATGATGAGCTTGAACGCTGCCCAATGGACCCCACTGACTATAATGGAGCCCATTAGGTGTCAACCATTGCCTCTGGCAGGTTAACCAGCATGCTGCACGTTCTGTTTGGCCTTTCATGCCAGACGTGTACTTGGGGAGACCTCCAGGTCTTGGTCTTGTCTCTGTTGAATGCATTTATATTTCTGCCCAAAAGCCACACCGCCGATTGCTTATCGACATTAACAAGTTCTTAAGTCTTTCCTCTGTATTTGTCTCTTCCTCCTCTAGTTCTTGATGTCTGTCGTTGCCACTACAATGCCGATTCCCTGCGGAGCCTTCATGCCGGTGTTTATATTAGGTGAGTGCAGCGCAGGCGATGGTCGAGGCCAGGAACCACAAGGAGCGCTCAGCAAGGTGCGGTCTGTGGATTCCGGGACACACGAGGTCTTGGGACTGCTGTTTTGTAGCTGCTCTTATATTGTATTTGCATCCCTTTATGTTGCAGCAGCGGTCTAAGGCCAACATAATAAACTGTATACATTATAGTCCGTCCAGAGTGATTATGTGCAGAAATCTGACCTCTGACCTGTGGCGTCACAAGGAGATTTTAACTAAAAGGCTTGTCCGTTTTTTGGAGACCCTCGCTTCAATAAGACCCCTGTATTAAAAGAATAACGCGAACTATACTTACCCCTGGGTAGCGTCTGGGATCCAGTGCTGCAGCCCTGCCGTAGCAGCATTGTTGTGGCAGCGGCCGTCACAGGAAGTCAGGTGACTGCTGCAGCATTTCAGCGGCTTGCTGTGCGGTCACAATAAACCGAACCCCAGCGGGGCTGCAGCGCCGGATCCCAGAGAGCTGAGTATAATTATTATTTTAACACAGGGGTCCTATTGAAGTGGGGGTCTCCAGTAACCCCTTAGGGACATGGCCTATTTTGGGCTTAGTGGCTTATTCACACAAGCCTATATCACTTGAGCCATAACTTTTTGATTTTTCCGTCGGCGTAGCCGTATGAGGGCTTGTTTTTTGCGTGACGAACTACATTTTTTATTGGTACCATTTTTGGGTGAATATAATGTATTATAAAACTTTTATTATGTTTTTTTGAGAGCAACGAGAGAAAACACATCAAATCCGCCATTGTTTTTAACAGCATCAATCAAAGAGCATAAATGACACAACACGTTACGATTACAACGAGCCCAAAAACATTGGCATTTTTTAGGTGTTTCCTCTTTTGCATAATAAAAACCCTTTTCTTTTGGAAATTATAATTATTTTTGCATCGCTGCATTCAAAGCTGCCTGACTTTTTTATTTCCCATGGACGGAGCTCTGTGAGGGCTTGTTTTTTGCGTCACGAGCTGTAGTTTGTATTTTTGGGGGACATGTTGCTTTTTTGATTGCTTTTATTGCATTTTTTTGGAGGTAAAATGAATAAAATAAGCATATTTTTTAACGAATATAAGAGAACGGTCGGTCCTAGAGCTGAAGTCCAAAACTGTCACTGAGGCAGAAAAGAGGTCTGTTTGATAAAGAGTAGCCCGTCACAGTACAGACACTACTAAAACTTCATCTTATTAGAAGCATCAAACTAGGGCTGAGGACAAACACAGCGGCCACGTGGTGAATGGAGGAGGAACGTGGATTTCTAGACACACATATGCTAAAGATTAATGGCTGACCATGCATGGAGACCCACTGGCGCGGGCTCCCCAGGCAGTTATTTGTAAGTCCCAAATAATAGATGGCCCAGGTTTATAAGCCTAGCTGTATATTTGATGATGGAACAATGAAATGGGCCAAGCGGAGGTAAACCAATGTGGGGGAGGCCACGGGGGAACAAGATAGATGTCACGGGTGGCTCTGCGATCCCTCCCGACAATTGTGGAAAAACCTGCCTCGGTCACATGCAAGGGCAATGGGTTTGCTAACTGTACCAATTATCGACAGTGGTTTGTCACTTTCCCCGGTTTTCCTTTTTACAGAGGCTCGTGCAACTCACGGTTGTGTAGATGGGCCCCAATCTTTTCTCCTCCACACTGCACTAGATTTAGGATTGACAACTGTTGCTTTCCCCTCTGGGCAATGTTAATCCTCTGCAGCTCTGCTGTACACCTCCTCTCCCATCCTCCTCCTCCGACAACCTCCTCACTACTTCTCCTCACTCCTCCGTCACTTCCTGTCTTAACTCCTGCACTTTCTCTGCAAACTCCTCCTCACCTCCTGCCTCACCCTGCTCATTTTCCCAGTCTTGAGTCTCACCCTTCCCCATCTACCAATTGTAGATAGAATGACAAGCAGCCAATCAGCAGCAAGCGGTTTGCGGGGCAGATAGCTCAAGCCCGTGAAGAATGGGGAAAGATGAGCTGTTTCTTACATACAGCACCTTCTATGTCTCCGCAGGAGCACATAGCTAGGTGCTTCAGGACTGGTGACTGTGTGGCTACCCTGGAGGACCCCCGGGCCGCTACAGTTACCTCCTATTAAAAACACAGCCATCCCTGGCTTGTAATGAGGTCAGAGGGCCGGAGAAGTGCACCTACTGATATATGTGACAGCACATTATTTTAGGAATTAGAAAACTTGCAAGTTTTTTTAGGGAATGTTTTGGGTTAAGACAGAATCTTAGGTTCCAGCTAGCTATGGGGTCCTTACATTATTCTTCTCCCCACATTCAGACAGTTTTTGCATAAAACATATTAATGCAGTAAATGATGTTATGGAAATAAATCCTATTCCAGAAGATTTCACTGGTCTGTTCCAGATTGGTTATAATGAGAAGCTTTTCATGCATGAATATATGTATTTGGACTCGGGTACTCCCCGTGAGCCCCCATACCCTTCTGGTTTATTGTAAGGAAGTGCAATACAGTTATACTGAATGTGACGCACCAATTACATGCATGCCCCTCCCAACATCACAACAACTCCTGATTGGCCTAGTATGTAACGACGCTGATGATTAACATATGTTTACGCCCCAGGTGTATGTCGCTATGTGAACACGTGATTTACAGGAAACACAACTAGAATAGACTATCAATGTCTCTGCCTGGACTAAGGAATCCAAGAGATGAGATAAGGAGCAGCCCCCCCTCTTATAAGCGGAGGGCGTCAGAGGACCTTGTAGAACTTGTGTAGGAGTGTATTTCAGGATACCAGCATAAGAATGAACCAGTTAACCATTACACTGCTAGCTATTTTCTATGAAGGAGGATATATGAATATATATATATATATATATATATATATATATATATATATATATATATACACACATAGGCATAGGCTGCTTTAGGAAACACAATTATATTATTATTACTACAACAATGACATTTATAAAGCTTGTGCTGTACGGTAGGCAACCTGTAAGGGAAGGAATTCACGGGTTACACAACAGTCACACATCATTACTGTTCAGTCCTTTTAAAGAGTCCATATGTATGCAACGAACTGGGAAAAACCATGCAATGTGACAGTAGTTTCAGCTTGGCAAACCTTTCCTGGTGGCCGCCTTGCCACAAAGGGGTAGGAATAAGTCTATTGGGTGCAAATGAGCAGAATAACAAAGAGTCCAGGACGCACCATGCGGCAGTCTAGTCCAATGTTTCTGTAAATAGCAGGTTAGAGGTGAGCAACAGAATTTCATACAAGAACTGTAACACTTTTAGAACTCGTCAAGACGTCTCTTGAGGCACACACACTTGAACGTTGCTTTTCAACTCTCTGAGAAGCCCCTCAGGGCACAAACCGTGCTGAACAAAACTTTAATAAATTAGGGGGGATTTGTAATCCACAGGATTTCATAAATTAATGCAAGAAAGTTAGTCCTGCAACCGCAGGGGTGGTTGTCCACAGGTAATTCTAGTGGATCTCCTCAGAACTGGTAGTCCAGAGAGTCTTCTTCTGAGGGTAGGTGCAATAGGAACTTGTAACATAGTAACATAGTATGTAAGGCTGAATGAAGACAATGTCCATCTAGTCCGGCCTGTCTATCCTCCTGTGTTGATCCAGAGGAAGGCAAAACACCCCAAGAGCAGAAGCCAATTAGCCCTTTTGGGGGAAAAATTCCTTCCCGACTCCCTAATGGCAATCAGACTGTTCCCTGGATCAACCCCTAATAGTTCCTACCTGCCTGTATACCCGGATTAACAATTAACCTAAGATTTATATCCTGTAATATCCCTCCTCTCCAGAAAGACATCAAGTCCCTCTTAAACTCCTCTATGGATTTTGCCATCACCACGTCCTCAGGCAGAGAGTTCCACAGTCTCACTGCTCTTACAGTAAAGAACCCCCTTCTGTGTTGGTGATGAAACCTACTTTCCTCTAATCGTAGCGGATGTCCTCTTGTTACCGTCGTGGTCCTTGGTGTAAACAGATCGCGGGAGAGATCCATGTGTTGTCCCCTCATGTGACATAGTATGTAAGGCCCCTCTTGTGGGGATAGTGGTGGTATATGGGCTAGAATTTGGGGTGGTATTGGCGGTGGTTGATACAATAATCTGGAAAAAAGAATTCTGGTACCACAATATCTGGTTGGTCTTCAGTGGAAGTGTTCAAACACAGGCTGGACAAATATCTGTCTGGGATGATTTAGTAAATCCTGCACTGAGCAGGGGGTTGGACCCGATGACCCCGGAGGTCCCGATGACCCTGGGGGTCTCTTCCAACTCTACCAGTCTACGATTCTATGTCCTGACATGCATTTGTTTCAGTTTCAGAATTTGTTTCTGTTCCTTCAGTCTTTGAGTCTGTAGATCTAGACGATGATGGCTCTGCCAAACAAATTTTTAAAAGGTTGCAATGCACCACCTGAATACGTCCACTAGGCTGTGTTTACGATGCAGTCCTTTCTCATGGGACAATATAGCAGAAACAGTATTGGGCTGCAATTCCCATCTTGAGTCCAATTTTCCAGTACGGTGCTCTTTCCATAACCATACACGATCTCCTACTTGAAGAGTAGCGGCATTGGCACTTTTGTTAAAGTCTCTGGATCGTTTATTCCGCATGGTTATCCACAATATCCTGAGCTTCTTTGAGGCGACGCTGACGGTCTTGAACCCATTCAGTTTTAGGCATAGGATTTGTATCATCAGAAACTTGAACACCCAACTTCAAATCAGCAGGTAGTTTTCCTTTCCATCCAAACATAAGGTAGTGCGGTGTGCAGTATTGTTATAAGTGTAGATTAATTCAGGTAATATCGCTGGCCAATGAGCTCGTTGACTCTGAGCATGGGCGTAACTATAGAGGGTGCAGGGGATGCGATTGTACCCGGGCCCAGGAGCCTTAGGGGGCCCATAAGGCCTCTCTTCTCCATATAGGGAGCCCAGTACTATGAATAAAGCATTATAGTTGGGGCCCTGTTACAGATTTTGCATTGGGACCCAGGAGCTTCAAGTTACGCCTCTGACTCTGAGGAAGGGTTCTCTTAACAGTTCTAGTATTGTCTGATTGGCTTTTCACACAATCCATTCCCTTGGGGATGATATGCTGTGGTTCTCAATTTTTGACATTTGTAGACATCACATAGTTCTTGAAACAGTTGAGACTTGAATGCAGAACCTCTGTCAGACAGCATTTTGTTGGGGTATCCGTAATTGAGAATGAAATGTTTCCATTCAACACCTGCAGCTTTTTTGCGGTAAAGTCTTATGCTGGAACGGCTACTGTAAGTTTAGTATAATGGTCAATGAGGGTGAGTACGTAGTTATATCCAGATGAACTAGCCCCTACCTTGAGATGATCAATAGCCAAAAGTTCAAGAGGCTTGTTAGCAAAAATTAGATGAAGAGTGGCATTTTGGCCATTTTTAGCTCTTCTGCAGGTCTCACACTCCTGACACCATTTTTCAATGTCATTGCGCATTCCAATTCAATAAAAGCGCTGTCTTATGGTAGCTTCAGTCTTATGCACTCCAAAGTGACTTGACTGATCATGGTATGCTAGCAGGACATCGCAGAGAGGGATGACAATCTGATGAACATGGTTGCCAGATACAGAATATTTGGAATTCCTTAGGATGAGATTCTTTTTCAGGAATAGTCTCCTTCTCTGTCTCCAGGGGCCTTGTAGTTCCAGATCAGAAGACTTGCGAAGGATCCCTTTGGGGATAGTTCCAGATAAAAAATACTCTTGTAACTCACCAAAAGTTCTGCTATCCTGCTGTAACGGGAGTCATCTCTGAAGAGTATCAATGGAGTCAGTTGAAGGATTGGAGTCATTCATTGATGAACAGCAAAGTTGTTGAGCTTAATGAACTTCAAAATTGGGCATTTCTATTTCTTCCCACTGATCTTTTCAGGGAAGTAGTCTAGTACTAACCTAGAGAGAGTGTCAGCATTAGTATTGGTTCTTCCAGCTTTGTATTTGACATTGAAGTTGAAATTGGCAAGCCTGGAGAGCCATCTCTGCCCTAGAGCTCCGGGTGTAGCAGAATTTAGATGACCCACTGGATTATTATCTGTATAAGTGGTGGATGTTGTAGCGATTAAATAATCCTTGAACTTTAATGTTACTGCCAAAACGAGCGCAAGAAACTAGTTTAGAGGAGCTATAATTCTGATCATTGCTGTGTGAACCCTTCAGCGAGCGACTAGCATCAGCAACTACTCTTTCTCTTCCTTCCTGGACTTGACTAAGCACGGCTCCTAGCCCTTTAACACAAGCATCTGTATACAAGTTGAAGGAGAGAGTATAATCTGGGTATGCTAGAATTTGAGGTATAATTAGTCGTTCTTTGAGGGTCTGAAATGCTGGCTTTTGTTCAATCTCCCAATTGATTGGTAAGGGCCTTTTATGTGACTCTTTTTTTGAAGGTCCCCTCAGGGCTTCTTGTAGAGGAGCGGCTACACAGGTGAAATTAGGAATGAAGCGTCGGTAATAGCCTACAACCCCCACGAAGCTTCGGACATCCTTGAGAGTGGGCAGATTTTTAACTGCATCAGTCTTTTCAGGATACAGACCGTCAGCACTAACAATGTGACCCAGGTAGCACACCGTTACCATAGAAACAAAAAAGAACACAAAGCCAAAGACTTATGAGCAGCCCTTCTTATATGCAACAGTACCTAATGCTGGTAAAGAGTCTTCTATGCGCGGCAGTGGGTAGGCATCTTTATGCGTAATGTTATTTGACTTGTGATAGTCTGCGCAGAATCTGATGCCACCATCTTTCTTTTTCACTAGCACAATAGATGGAGCTATAACATGATTATCCTTCATTTCCTTGATCATCGCTTTCACTGGTTGATGGGACGAAGGGGGTATTGGATGTTTGTCTTTCTTTCATTAGGGCATGGCCATTAGTGGGTATAGTGTGGGAGATGCCTTTTATTTGGCCAAAGTCCATGCTATGGTTGCTAAAGGCACTAATAGTACTAAATACCTAGAAATAATCCTGGTTTAAAGATACTAAATGTGAATTGCCATAAGCACCTTCAGTCACCAAGCTATTATATTATATAGGAGCAGCCCTGAGGCCGCCATGCTTATGGATGGACGGCTGCAGACTGGGTTTTAAATCTAGGTGTTTGTCCGTCTGCATTATAATAAAGGATTTTATAGAGAATTAATACCAAAGGGTTAATTTTGCTTCTGGCAATTCACATTCAGCATGTTTGCTAAAGGCAGCCTGTTTCTCTAAAGCAATACCTGGACTTTAGGGTTCTGGGTATCTCCTATGTGACGACCTCTGAGCCAGGACTGCGACCTGCATGGATGTAATTGATTTGCTGCCCCCTGCTGTCCGCTACTTTCCCCACCATCCAGCACATCTTCTGCTGACAGTAATGATACTTGAGCTACTGCAGTATATTTGTTTAAGTGGATAGGGATATTTCCTAGATTTATCAGCCGGATGGGGACTCTCCCATCAGTCACTGCGACTAGGCTCCTAGCACTTCTAGCAGTGTCCATCTGTATGTATGGGCTCACCTAAGGCCTCATACTCCCGTCCGTCCAGGCCAGGACGACTCTGACACCGCAGTAAAGATTCAGATCAGGGGGGACTATTACAGTTCTTATGTCCTTAATCCGGGGTCTTCCCACATGACCCTTCGGGTTGGCAAACCTCTGGTGTGCTGACAATGCTTTAATAGCTGTCCTCGGCACGCCGGCCCGTTGAGCCTTCGAGGCTGCTGGAACGGAATGCTGTAAGGCTTCCAACATTTCTGTGTAACAGTTGTGGAGGATCTCTTATGCAGTGAAATGCCATAATGAGACTGCATGGGACTATGGACAGGTATAGGAAAGGGTTAAGCATAGCGAGCTTAGAGGGGGTGGAGCTAGAACAGGAAAGGGAAGGGAAGGAGAAGGAAGAGGAAAGAAGAAGATTTCAGTTAAGCGATGAAAGGAGAAGAAAGAGGACGCAGCAAGAGAGACAAGCAGCACGAGAAAGAAAGAAAAGCTTCAGAAAGCAGGAAGACAGAGCAAGAGCATCCGAAGAGCCGAAGATGAGGAAGTAAGGAGACGAGCGTGGAGAGAAGGAAGAAGCGTGAATAGAAGACACAGTGATAGAAGTAGCAGACGAGCTAACGAAGATGGAAGGCTTACGTGAGCAGTTACAGCAGGCGGTTCGGCAGGACGACACCGGATGGTTAAAGGAGCTGCTCGCCAGTTGCAGAGCGGCACCGGAGTCCGGGAGACCCACGGTGACAGAGGTGCAGGAGCGGGAAGACAGAGGGAGCGCGGCCCAAGAGCGCGAAGCGGAGCGTGGACGCCCGACGAGACGGAGAAACCCCCCGGCAAGACTCAGCTCGAGTCCAGCGGCAAAGCGGAGCAGCCACAGAGCCAGCCAGGGCAACGAAGGTCCAAAAGAAACCGGAAGCGGAGGGAGGAAGAAGGCGCCAAATTCAAATCGTACGGCGGGAAAAGCCCCAGCGAGGAGCCAAGGTCACCTCCAGCCGGGGGTATGGTGCAAAGAGGCGGGCATCCGGCAGCATCGGCAGCATGCTCCAAGGCAGCAGAGCAGCATGCGGCCAGTAGCAGGACGGCGGGAGCAAGAGGAGGTGAGGAGCGGCGGTTGAAAGAGGCGGCCCCGGGGAGCACGCGGCATGGCCGCCGGCTCACGCAAGATGTCGGCGCCGTCAGCAGGAGTGAGCCAACAGAAGTGCATAGGGCAGGTGGGGGGGGGTGGGTGGGCGCAGCAGGCCATAGAGAAGCCGGCCGTAGGAGAGAGGAGCGCAGGCTGCCCACAGGGGGGGGGGTGGGGAGGTGTATAGCCCCACAAACAATTTTGCCAGCAGCGCTGATAGCAGAGGATCCAGCGCGCGGAGGGGCAGCAGAGAAGGGGTTAGCGCAAGGGAGGAGAACAGGAGCTCGCCCTCACGTATTAGCCCCTCGCAGTCACCGGGCCCTGGGGCCATTAACCCTATTTATACATCGGGTTCTGACGAGTCCAGTTATTCCCCGATTCCCCGCCCCCGGCCAGCTACCTCCCGCCTTCCCCGCGAGGGTGCCCAGCGTAACACGCAATCTAGGCATCCCCCCCTTCGTACGGATGCTGCTACAACCAGCTCTCATAGTTTTTGTCACGTGAACCCTAGTTATGTGTTCATGTCCGCAATTCCATCGGGCTATTCTTCCCATAGCTCCTTTAGTCACGCCAGCAGCAGACGCCAGGGACAAGGCGCTAAGCGCAGGCAAAGGGAAAGGGCTAGGTGAGAGAGGTACATACGGGAGTGCGATAGAGAGCAAGTTAGGACAGGATCCGAGTGCGGTAGGGTTGGGCTTAGAGAGCGAGAGGCAGGTAGGAGCGACAGGCGTAGGGTGCAGGAGTCAGACAACTGACAAGAAATTCAACGCCAGCTGGCGGGTGCGCCATCAATCATCCCAAGCGGGGATAGCATACGCCGCAGGAGGCATGAGGACTTGCAGAAACGGCCAGATCGGGGCCATCCCGGAGCGATACTTTCAAGAAGGGCGCAAGAGGCTACGCATATGTCAGACCGGCAACCTCACCCAGACAGGACAGGAGTACTGGCTGGGACCACACCCTTGGCAGCGCCGGAGGTTGGTCGAGCCGGTGAGTTAAATTATACCAATGCGTGGAAAAATGTTATGGATCCCGTGAAGGTGGCGGATAAAGATGATTTAGTTACTGTATTGAAGTCGTTATTGAGTAAAGTCGACTCAAATGAAGGACTTTCAGTATCCGGTGTGTCAGCAGGGGGCGAGGGCCCACCTGGGGTTAATGTGGTTGTTACTGAGGCGGACCCATTGGATGGGTTAAGATACGCCGATTCGTTATTCTGTGGAGTTGCCCCGTTGGGGGTTGGGTTATCGGATGAAATATTGGAAAAAATATGGAAAGGTTTATATGTGGATATTTGGTCCTTGCTATCGGCAGACCACGTGATGGTTGATAAGGAAAGAGTATCCGAATGCGGTGCGGAGAAGAAGCCGAAGGTTGCCAAAACGTTTGGCAACTGGTTGCAGGC
The DNA here is from genome assembly GCA_035609135.1 of Eleutherodactylus coqui. Lineage (NCBI taxonomy): Eukaryota > Metazoa > Chordata > Amphibia > Anura > Eleutherodactylidae > Eleutherodactylus > Eleutherodactylus coqui. The sequence continues at coordinate 307,562,653 of CM069408.1, forward strand.
TTATACGGTTCTGTCTTGCATCACTTGCCAGCATCAGCCGAGCAAAGATCCTGAGCTGCTAGTTTATCTAAACATGATTTTTAGCGCTTATAAATTGCATGGCGGCGCAGCATGGTGGCGGTACGACAAAGATTTTAGGCGTCGTGTATCAGGAGCGAGTCACATAAGTTGGGCGTCGAAAGCGACCAACGTATGGATTCAGCTGATTCTTGCGCAGCGTCCACAAAAAACCTTTTCTTGGAGGAGCCGCATGGGGAAATCAAAAGCCCCCTGCGGCCGCGCCACGTCCACACGGCTCTTGTTGGCTATACAACGAGGGCCACTGCAGATTTTATGCCTCTTGCAAATTCAGACATGAATGCTCTGTCTGCGGGGGGGCACCACGCTGCGATACGCTGTTTCCGTAAGCAGAGAACAGCAACAGCGGTGGGCGGTGCCAGCGGAGCACCGAACACCAGTGAAAAGCAAGCACCTGCTTCCGTGGCTCGACCAGTACCACAGGAAGCAGGAAGCAAAAATCCTTAGTCAGGGTTTTTCCGTCAGTTTCGTTATCCCCTTCACAGAGCAATCAGCCACCTCGTTATGTCGCAACCTGAAGTCAGCCACGGACAATCGCGAACTAGTTAAGGAAAGGCTGTTAAAAGAAGTTGAATTGGGACGCATGGCTGGCCCTTTCGTGGAGCCCCCGTTCTCCAATTTGCGGGTGTCCCCGCTGGGACTGGTCCCCAAAAAGGAGACTGGCAAGTTCCGCTTGATTCATCATCTATCCTTCCCAAAAGGGGAGTCGGTGAATGATGGCATTTCAAAGGAGCAAGCCTCAGTGGCTTACACTTCTTTTGATCATGCAGTTATGTTAGTCAGGAGCGCGGGCAGGCGGGCTCAGTTGGCGAAAACCGATATTGAGTCTGCTTTTCATTTATTGCCGTCCACCCGGAATGTTTTCACTTATTGGGCTGCATGATCGATAATCATTTCTTTTATGACATGCGCTTGCCAATGGGTTGCTCCATTTCATGTTATTACTTTGAGCTTTTCAGCTCCTTCCTGGAGTGGATTCTCAGGTACGAGACGGGCATCACGTCGGTAACACATTACCTAGACGATTTCTTGTTTATCGGCAAGGATGCGTCTGGCGTTTGCGGTTTTCTGTTAGAGACGTTCCAGAAACGTATGCAATATGTTGGGGTCCCGTTGTCGGAAGAGAAGACCATGGGCCCTGTGACCCATTTAGTTTTCTTGGGAATAGAAATCGATACAGAGGAAATGGTCTTCAGGCTACCTATGGACAAAGTAGCACGTCTGCTCCAGACGGTAGCGGAAGTGTCACGTTGTAAAAAGGCTACATTGCGACAGTTTCAGGTGCTCATGGGTTTGTTGAATTTTGCATGCAAAGTCATCCCCATGGGCCGCGTTTTTTCTAGACGGTTATCATTGGTGACGGCGGGGGCCAGAGAGCCCCATCATTTTATTCGGGTCACACACGGTATCAGAGCAGATTTGCATACATGGCGAGTATTTCTGAAAACGTTTAACGGGCAGGTTTTGTGCCCGAAGGAGGAGTGGTCAGGCGCTAACCTCAACCTGTTTGCGGATGCGGCCGGTTCGGTTGCTTTTGGCGTTCTATTTAAAACCCATTGGTGCAGGGAGTCCTGGCCAGGGTCGTGGATACAGAAAAAATGGATTAAAAACATTACGTTATTGGAGTGTTTCCCAATAGTGGTGGCTTTGGAGCTATGGGGAGAGGAGCTCCAGGATCGGAAAATATGTTTCTGGTCGGATAATGCGGCGGTGGTGCAGACTATCAACAAGCAGTCTTCGGCGCCTCAGCCGGTGTTGGCACTATTGAGGCACGTGTTTTTAAGATGTCTTCAACGGAACATATATTTGCGAGCAAAACATGTACCGGGTTTTAAAAATGGAGCAGCTGATGCACTCTCTCGTTCGCAGATGGACTTGTTCATGGAGCGGCAACCGCAGGCGGAGGCCGAGGGGGTACGTTGCCCACCTTTCTTATGGGGTCTGGCCGGGGAGAGTTGCTGAAGCTGGTGGAGGCATCGGTATCGATGGCAACATGGAAAAATTCCAATACGCTTTGGTCAACGTGGTTGACGTTCACAGGGGGTTCCGCAGTGGGGGGCGATGGCGCCCGTTCGGCGACAATGGATATGTTATCTGTTTTACGGTCACGACGAATGTCATTTGGTGTCGCTAAAAAGCATAAGTCGGGAGTTGCCTTTCTATTAAAACTTCATAGAATGGAAGATGTTACCAAGGATTTCGTCTTTCGTCAAATACTCCGTGGTTGGAAAAAGGATAAGGGGTGGGTAGATTCCTGCCACCCTATTACTTATAATTTGTTAAGCAAATTGATGGAAGTTTTGGAAACCACATGTGTTAGTAGTTCAGAAACTTTGCTGTTCAGAGCGGCATTTATGTTAGCGTTTTTCGCCGCTCTGAGGATTAGCGTATTAGTTCCAGCAAGTAAGAATAGAGAGGGAGGCCTCCTTTTTAACGACGTGTTATTGTTAAATGAGTCGTTACGCGTGCGTGTCAGACAGTCAAAAACGGATATTTACGGCAGAGGCGAGTGGCTATCAATCAGCAGTCTGGGCTCACGTTGGTGCCCGGTGGACACGGTAAGGCATTACTTGGGTTCCAGGGGTTTTGGCGGTCAATTTTTGGTTCATTCATCAGGCCTCCCACTCACCCGTTTTCAATTTTCGTCGGTATTGCGAGCGTCGTTACGGGCTGCAGGTCTCGAAGCGTCAGAGTTTGGGACCCATTCGTTCAGAATAGGAGCTGCCACGATGGCAGATGCAGGCGGGATGAGCGAAGAGGGGTTAAAAAAGTTGAGAAGGTGGAAATCCCAGGCATACAAATCGTACGTGAGGCTAGATTTGATGGTCGTTTGACGTTCTAACAGCTGTTAACGGGTTTTTCCGTTTTATTTCCACTTCGGGGGTTTTTCTTGTGTTTTTTCTGTGCTTGTTTACAGCCGCTGAGCCGTGGAAGGTTTGGATCATTGGCCATTCATACATATATTGGGCTGAAAGGAGGGCAGCAGTACGGCCAACGGGTCGGAACTTGAGCTTGACCGGGACTGCCGTGAACTGGCATGGAGTACGAGGGCTTCAATGGCCTAGCTTGCTGCACATTGTAAAGGACATTAGCAGGTGGACCCCCCGAAGAGTCGTTTTGGTCGTTCATGCCGGGGGGAACGACCTGGGAAAAATGAAAATGAGGGATTTACTAGTGCTCATGAAACAAGACATGTTAAGGTTCCGGGACTGTTTTCAAGAAGTAATTTTGGTTTGGTCCGACATGGTGGCTAGAAGAAGCTGGAGAGGAGCGAGAGATCCGGAAGCGATAGAGAGGGTTAGGAAGTTAGTTAACCTAAAAATGTCAAAGTTTGTGCAGTCTCTAGGCGGCATCGCGGTTAGACATTGGGAGTTAGAGGACAGGGAAAGACGAGCGTTAAGAGACGACGGAGTCCATTTGAATGAGGTCGGGCTTGATACTTTTCTATCCGGTTTGCAAGATGGTGTAGAGGCAGCTTTGGTGCGGGTTGGTGGGGTGGGACGGTATGCGTAGTAGCAATACGACGCATCCCGCGTGGCCTGGAGTTTTTTCCATGCTGGATAAGGATGGTTGAGGAAGGTTAGCAGCCGAAGGACCAGGGCTTACGAACTTCCTCGGGACTGTTACGGACTCAAAAGTTGAACGTTTTACGGCATGGAAAAGGTTTTCACTGAAAGTAAAGTTAATAATGTTTATATAGTAATTGGTTTAATAAAGCTGTGGCCTACCCTACAATTTTATACAGCAAGAAGACTGATGACTTTTTTGGTATGGTAAGAGAGCATATAGGTAACGTTAGTGTCCATAGTCTTCATGCCTAGTGTGATAATAGGGGCATTTTTATCAGGAACGTCCACTACAAGAATGCCTTGTCTCTGCAGCCCAGCTCTTCCTGCAACAAGAGTGGGTTCCCAGTACCCGACTACAGGTAGAGTCAGTTCATGGCTGGCTACAACATTAAGTACTTGTTTTGGTGGGCAGCTCAACACATCTGGTGACCAATATTTCTCAAAGTCTGATTTACGTATACTGGTCAACTGAGACTCTGTGTCCAATAAAGCAGGCAAAAGCATGCCACCCACATAGAGGATCATCTCTACTCCAACTATTTGGAACCATTCTTTGTCCACCTGGGGGACAGTCCTTCTTCCAGGCGGGGGGAGCACCCATTTAAAGCCCAGCACGAGCTTTCTTGGTACCCATAATTACGCCAATGGTCACAGTATAAACAGGGTACAAGGGAGTAGCCTCCAGCAGGCTGGGGCAACCCAGACTGTAGCCTGCATTCAGGGACTGGTGGCCGGGGTGGTAAAGACTGGCTCTCTAGGTCCAGCTGCTTTTTGCAAAGAGTCACCACACTGCGGGTTAATTCCACCATTTTCCGCTGCATCTCTTGTAGGGGCCCATCAGCAGGTACACTAGGCTGTTCAGCCGGCAGACTTCTCATTTGCAGCGGTGGGACAACTAATCTTCCCCCATTAAACTCATGCAGGGTTTAGATTCTTCCATTTCAGCCATCTGGGGTTCCGTTCCCAGTATCTGTATGGCCAACTCTTTACATTTTATGAAGCTGCTGTCTGGATGCTGCACAGATAACATCTTAAATTGGGTCCAGAGAGTTTCAATTAAACTTCCTTCTATAAACTGTTCCCTCAAAGCCTAATCAGCGCCATCGGCTTCTTTAGGGTCTGCATGTACCACTGCCTTCATATCCTCTTGTAATGATTCCCCCACCTTCTGTTTCTTCTTAAAGAACCCTTTCTTAATTTCTGACAGATTATGGACATCAAAAATGTTCTGTAGCCTTTCAAAAATATCATTTTATGTTCTCGCAGCCAAGTTTTAACTTCTCTAGCTGCAGCTCCTTTCTGATAAAGTCTAAACACAGCTCCCATTTTTCCTTTGAAGTTTCTCAAAGTATGCATCTCTCCACTATACCACAGCAGCCATGGAGCACCTAAACAGTATGGCATGGCTAATGGCGTGAACCCAGACGTGCTAGAGCTTGTTGGACCAGTAACTACTGGCTCAGCGGCAAGCGCGGGATCCGGGGCAACTACTGGAGCAGCAGCGAGCACTTGCTGATTGCCAGGTTGATTGGCCTCATTGTTAGGTCCAGCAGACCAAGGCATCATCCTGTCTCCTGAGCCTGCTTCTGTTACTTCCAGCAGTCACAGGGTTATTGTGGCTGGCTTCTCTGCCAAGCCTGTGGGGATTTGTAATCAACTTCCTATTTAAACCTTCTAGACCTCTGCTACAATGCTTGGTGATGTTGTAATTTCCCGTATGACTGCGTTCAAGCTGCTGGTGCACTCTCCAAGCCTGTATTCAGTTCGTTGTGCACCCTTTACCAGTTTATACTCTGTCTCGGTGTGTTCCCAGCTTCCTGTGTGCTGGTTGCTGGGTTCTGTTTGTCTGTCTATTCTCTGTATACGTGATCTCTGCTCAGGTCCGCTTCTGGTTTCCACTTTCTGTTCACTCCTGCATATCTGCATGGCTTGGTGCAATGACCCTGAATACACATCATCACCAGGTAGGTAGGGATGTCTAGGAGTCAGGGTCAGGAAAGACGGCCTGGACCTCTCTACCTTCAGGAGTACCTCCAGGACAGGGACATCTAAGTCCAGGGTAAGGCCCATTTTCGTTATTGTACCGAGTTCCTGCATTCTGTTCTGCCTTCACCTTAGTGTCAGCTGTATCTCCTGCCGGGTGGTTCAATTTGGCAGGGAGACACAGTGGATCCACAAACCATACGTAACAGTGGCAGTCCTTTGACAACAAATTTTCACACTTTTTGGCGCGTTTTTCATATTGGACGCTGTCCCTTTAAATATTCAGCATTAACACAGCATGTGCATGTGATCTCAGAGGCGGCTATCCTGTTCGTGACACTAAAGATTTTGCAATGGACCGAGCGGAGGCAAACCAATGTGGGGGAGGCCACGGATAAACAAGATGGATGTCACAGGAAGCTCTGCGATCCCTCCTGACAATGGCGACAAAGGGGCTGGCTCAGTCACATACAGTGGCAAGGGGTTTGCTAACTGTAGCAATTATCAGCAGTGTTTTGTCATGTGACGCCAGTACCTCTTTCTTAATGGACTCTGTAATATAAAGATGAATAAAGTGTCCCCCCAGCTGTCCAGTATCAATCAGCTGCCATTCAGGACACTAGGAAAGTTGAGTTAGCATCCTTCCCCCTTGAATTTGCCCTTACTAGATGAAATGATAGATGGATAGAAATTAGACAGGCAGGTAGATATCAGAGAGTTGGATATATGAGATTGATAGACATATATTGTGATGTGGAGGCTGTAGCCTGTCAGCCATTCTGTGTGGCTTGTAGCTGGAAGAGTTAAATGCTTTTCAGCATCCAGGAAAGCTAAGTGTGGAAATACCTTTGAAGTAGACTTTAGCAAAGGCTGTTACACTCCCCCCGGGGGTCTCTGATGTCCTACAGCCCGTCTGAAGCCAGAGCTAGAGAGTGTTTACATTGAGAGATAAAGATAGAGATGAGCGAGCGTACTGGCTAAGGCAAACTCCTCGAGTCAGTAGTGCCTTATGCGAGTACCTGCACGCTCGTCTCTAAAGATTCGGGTGCCGGCAGGGAGGAATAGGGGGGAGATCTCTCTCTCACTCTCCCCCACCCCCCCCCGCCCACCCCTGCTCACTCCCGCAACTCACCGCTCTCCCCCGCTGGCACCGGAATCTTTGGAGACGAGTGGGCAGGTACTCGCATAAGGCACGACTCGCTCGAGGAGCTTGTCTTAGCGAGTACGCTCGCTCATCTCTAGATAAAGACGGTAAACGTCTCCTCCCCCTTGTGTAGCTGCTTACAGCAAGAACTGATAACGTTTGGAGCCACAAGGTAACAAAGAAAGCTCATTCTAGCCAAAGAAAAACTGTCATTTGGAGATTATGGCTGATCTGCACGTCGCAGCCCGCTGACGAGGATATTTTGCGAAAAGTCGCATCACCGTGAATAAGATGCAGAGATTCCCATCCGTGTGCGACACCCGGACTACAGATCATATATGTTGGGAAACATATATGTGAACATAGTGGTTTGGGGGCTCCAAACGCATGTAAAATCATGAGAGGAAACGTCGCCATCATATTTTCATGGTGAGTCACACCCACACGGAGTTATGACAAAAATATGATTCCAGGGATTATGTGCTCCAAGGTAAGCCAGACCCCCATGGGGCTGGAAGGAGCCGAATGGGAGTTACCTCACTGTGAGTTTAAAAATCGCACACGGATGTGTGCTCGGGGTTAGCCCCTGGAGGTCACTTACATGAGGACTGAATGATTTCCTGGCGTGACTCCACGCCAAAGAACGATAACACTCTTACTTTAATCCCAGTTATTTTACTGTCTGTGATATCATATGTGGTGGCGTGCCGTGAGCAAAGATTTGGATTCCTAGACCACGGAGTGAATTACCTACATGATGGACTGCTTGCTAGAGACGGTCTGTACCTTACAGACAGGTAAGCATTTATTTGGTGGGCGCCTTGCTTCACTTATTAGGAGAGCTTTAAACTAGAACAATATGGAAAGGGAAGTGAAAGGCAAAAATATACAACTAATTAATACATCTGAGACCCTCGTTATTAGAAGTGGGAAGAAAGAACAAAGACAAAAAATTCAGAAGGAAAGCAGAGGAGCAAGAGACCCCGATCACAAACTAACATGTTCCTACACAAATGGCCAGAGCATGGGAAACAAACATTGGGAATTGGAGCTCCGAACACAGGAAGAGAAATATGATGTCATCGGCATCACGGACACTTGGTGGGATGATACACATGATTGGAATACAAGGCTTGTAGGGTACAATGTATTTATAAGGAACAGACCTAATAAAAGGGGAGGAGGTGTTGGGTTGTACATTAATCTACACAGAGATTCAAGCTTCAGAGCATGGTGGTTCTGTAGGAACTGTTTGGGTAAGAATACAAGCAGAGAACAACAGAAAGGACACCATTGTAGGCATTTACTATAGGCCGCCTGGACAAGCAGAAGATATGGAGGAACTATATCTACATCAGATGGCCAAGCTCTCAGAGAAGCCCAACATAGTGATCATGGGAGATTTTACCCATCCAGACATTTGTTGGGAATCTCTCAGGTAAAAGTAATGGATCCAACAGATTCTTATCCGCTCTTGGTGACAACTTTATCTTCCAGAAGGTAGAAGAGAAAACAAGGGGATCTGCTATCTTGGACCTAATGCTTACCAACAGGGAGGGAATGGTTGAGGAAGTAAGGGTGGCTGGGACCTTAGGAGGCAGTGATCATGCTATCCTTGGATGTTGGATAACAAGGGGAGGAAGACCTGAGAAGACTCAGACCTCAAGGGTGGATTTCAGAAAGGCAGATTTTAATGAACTCAGAAAGAGGAAGAATCCAATGGCCGGATGTTCTTAAGGACAGAAATGTCCAAGAAGGTTGGGAAATATTGTGAAATGAGATTCTCAAAGCACAATCGTTACCAATCCCTAAAAGAAGGAAGAATGGGAAGCATTTAAAGAGACCCGGATGGATGAATACAGAACTTGTACACATGTTAGAGGAAGAAAAATATGTTTATCAAATGGAAAGAGGGGGAATATCTAAAGAATATAATGTGGTCTGCAGAAACTGTAGGGCAAGGGTCAGAACAGATAAAGGTAATTATGAACTGAGGCTTGTTAGAGAGGCCAAAAGCTATAAAAAAGGATTTTGAGGGTCAAAAGCAAAAGAAAAGTCAAAGATGCTATTGGGTGCTTACAGGATGAAAATGGTGAATTGGTTACGAATGATGTTGAGAAGGCCGAACTTTTATATTCCTATTTTGTATCTGTTTTCTCTCAGAAAGTAGATGTAACATCAGCTGATCTTCCCTGTGCTATTGGGGGAATACAAGAATGCAGGCTATCTGTAAGCAGAGAGATGGTGAGGGAACACTTAGCTAACTTACATGAATCCAAGTCTCAAGGTCCAGATGAATTACATCCTAGGATACTAAAGGAAGCAGCGGAGGTAATTGCTGAACCACTCACCATAAACTTTGAAAATTCCTGGAGAACAGAAGAAGTCCCAGAAGATTGGAAAAGGGCAAATGTTGTCCCTATCTTCAAAAAAGGGAAGAAGGTGGATCCACGAAACTACAGGCCTGTGAGCCTGACTCTATACCAGGGAAGAACTTGGAATAGATTATTAAACAGCATGTATGCAAGTACTTGGATGAAAATGGAGTAATTAACCAGAGCCAGCATGGGTTTGTAACAAACAAGTCATGCCAGACTAATCTAATCTCTATGATAGTATCACTGACAGGGTTGATCAGGGAAATGCAGTGGATATAGGTTTTTTTTACTTTAGTAAAGCATTTGACAAAGTATCTCATACTAAAAAATGACCTAATCTGGGATTGACAAGGCAACTGTTAGGTAGATTCAGAACTGGCTGAATGATCGTACTCAAAGAGTGGTCAGAAATGGCTGCACATCCAAGTGGAAGAAGGTATCAAGTGGGGTACCACAAGGCTCTGTCCTAGGCCCAGTGTTGGTCAACATTGTTATAAATGATCTGGAGGAGGGAATTGTGGGAACCTGAGCAAATTTACAGATGACACAAAGCTAGGAGAGATAGCTAACACTAGGGAAGAGAGATAGAGTATTCAAGACGATCTAGAAAAGCTTGCACAGTAGTCGGCGACTAGCAGAATGGTATTTAACAAGGAGAAATGCAAAGTTTTACATCTGGGCAAGAGAAATGAAAAAAGCACATACAGAATGGGAGGAATTGGGCTAAGCAGCAGCACATGTGAAAAAGATCTATTAGTATACTTGGGTATACTAATAGATCATAGACTGAACATGAGTCAACAATGTGATGCAGCAGCCAAAAAGGCAAACACAATTCTGGGATGTATTAAGAGAAGCATAGAGTCTAGATTACATGGGGTCATTATCCCCCTCTACTCTTCCTTAGTCAGACCTCATCTGGAATACTGGGTCCAGTTCTGGGATGTATGAAGAGAAGCATAGAGTCTAGATCACGTGAGGTCATTATCCCCTCTACTCTTCCTTAGTTAGACCTTATCTGGAATACTGGGTCCAGTTCTGGGCACCCCACTTTATAAAAGACATAGACAAACTGGAGCAAGTACAGAGAAGAGCTACCAAGATGGTGAGCGGTCTGCAAATCATGTCCTATGAGGAACGGTTAAAGGATCTGGGAATGTTTGACTTGCAAAATAGAAGGCTGAGAGGAGACTTAAAGGGGTTGTCTCGCGGCAGCAAGTGGGGTTATACACTTCTGTATGGCCATATTAATGCACTTTGTAATATACATCGTACATTAAATATGTGCCATACAGAAGCTATTCACTTACCTGCTCCGTTGCTAGCGTCCCCGTCGCCATGGATCCGTCTAATTCTGATGTCTTCTTGCTTTTCTAGACGCGCTTGCGCTGTGCGGTCTTCTGCCTGGTGAATGGGGCCGCTCGTGCCAGAGAGCTGGTCACCGCGTCGTCATCGTAGCTCCGCCCCGTCACGCGTGCCGATTCCAGCCAATCAGGAGCCTGGAATTGGCAATGGAACACACAGAGCCCATGGTGCACCATGGGAGAAGACCCGCGGTGTACCATGGAAGAAAACCGCAGTGCATCCCTGGGAAACGACCGGCGGCCATCATTGGGAGAAGATTTTTTAAAGTCCTTATTTCGTCGGATCGGTGAGTAGCAAGCGGTTTAAAAACCGCTTTAATTTGCTATTTTATGCCAGGGCGGTGACAGGGGGAATGTAAAATTTTGAGGTTTGCCGCGAGACTACCACTTTAATAGCTGTCTACAAATATCTGAAGGGCTGTCATACTGCAGAGGGATCAGCCCTATGCTTATCTGTACAAGGAAAGACTAGAAGCAATAGCATGAAACAAGGGAGGAGGCAAAGATTAGATATTAGACAGTGAGGGGGATCAATGAGTGGAACAGGTTACCACAGGAGGTAGTGAGTTCACCTTCAATGGAAGTGTTCAAACAAAGGCTGGACAAATATCTGTCTGGGATGATTTAGTAAATCCTGCACTGAGCAGGGGGTTCAACCCGATGACCCCGGAGGTCCCTTCCAACTCCACCATTCTATGATTCTATGTAAGTCTTTTGCCATTTATCTTGTAACATCATTTTTGTATTTTTCCATAAATAAGCACTGCTCTCTTTTTGAGAATTAAACTTTAAATTAATTAGTGAGCCTCATCAGTGTTAACACGAAACCATATTCTCCGAAGATTGTATAAACATGTCATAAATCAGGTTCCAGTTTGCCGATAACGAAACTGGTGATAGCAGCATTTTTTGTATGCCTATTGTACAGCTTGAGAGCGTGTTAGAACAGATTAGGTGGGTGATTTGAACTTTCGCTTCGCATGCGAGCAGGAGCATGGGAAAGCTGGGTGAAAATCAGCCTGTATTGTAACGACTTTAAAGCTTGCAATACTGCAGAGTGTTTTAAGGACAGAGGCGGGATCAATCAGTATTGTACCTTCCCCTCTCTCCTCTTGTCCAGTACGGGACAAGTTGGTTTGCAGTGCAGGGCCAGGCAGATTGCTGTGGAATTGTGGCTGTAGGTGATGGTCGCTTGTCCGTTGGGTACCAGTAACTCCATAATCTAAGCCTTCCCCTCACCTTATCACATGACAGATTCCACTTGTAGATCAAGAAATAAATGACACGAGTCCTTATAGCTTTGTTTGTAAACCGGAGGTACACAGTTTACTTTACCTTATTTGTAACGCTCAAACAACATGAGCAGTTCAGAATGATGCAGAGGTATTGCTTTGCATTAACATTATGTTGCTCCAAGTATCAGAATAACACAATACAGATTTCACTTCAACGCTCTCTCTCTCTTTGCATTTAAGTTACCCAGAAAATAATTCCCACAGTCCTAGTTATCTGAGGGTTCTTGTCCAAAGCATTAGTGAGCTGTTGGCGAGGTTAGTTAAAAGTGGGCTGCTATCAATTTCCCTGGCTTTCCTTTTTACAGAGGCTCATGCAACCCACGGTTGTGTGGATGGATCCCAATCTTTTCTCCTCCCCACTTCGCTTGATTTAGAAGTTGACAACTGTTGCTTTCCCCCCGGGCAATGTTAATCCTCTGCGGCTCTGCTGTAAACCTCCTCTCCCATCCTCCTCCTACGACAACCTCCTCACTACTTCTCCTCACTCCTCCTTAACTTTCTGTCTTAATTCCTGCACTTTCTCTCCAAACCCCTCCTCACATCCTGCCTCACCCTGCTCATTTTCCTGCTCTTGAATCTCTCCCTTTCCCCCTCTACCAATCAGGGATTGCATGACAATCTGCCAAGCTGTTTGTTGGGCAGATATCTCAAGCCCGTGAAGAATGGGGAAAAAACAGGATCTTTCTCACACATGATACCTTCTATGTCTCTGCAGGAGCACATAGTCAGGTGCATCAGGACTGGTGACTGTGTGGCTATCCTGGAGGACCCCCCCCCCCCCAGGCCATTACAACAGCACTAAACAGAGTCAAAGCTAAAGGATCTATCCTATATAGATATAGAGAAAAGAACTAGAAAACCTAGATGTAGGGCCTGAATCGAGAACTGAGAGTAGAAGGAGATCTACAGAGCCTGGGTATAGGGCCTGAGTTACTCCGACTTCTAGGGGTGGTCCAAGATAGTAGGTCAGTTTGATTAGTTTGTGGTTAGGTCAATTAAATCTGGGAATTGGTTGGTCTGGTTGAGTCCTGTTATTTTATGTCAATCCCATTAGTACAGTTATTTTTTTAGGTTCAATTCTAGTGCTTCAATTGGTTTCCCTTTGAGTGACAGTTCATCAGGAACCCTCAGAACCCTCTCTTGGTAGAGGAGAGATGACTAATTATTCCCTGAACTTGGGACAGTGTTCAGTGATGAGGGGACTCCCTACGTGGAATGCAAAACAGGCTCGTAACCTGAGTTTTTGCTCTTAAATCAGAGCAAAAATTCAGGAGAGAGTCTGCTTGCAAGTCAAGAAACTTGCAAGCTAAAGCACTTGCAAGCCAAGGTATCACTGTATATAGCAGATACTTCTCTTTTTGGAAAGATATACAAGAACAGGAATATATTCAGACACATCATCACCTCTCTCCCTCATCCACAATCCAGGTGAACATTTGTGTCCCAATATGTAGATCTACAGATCTGATAGTTAATAGATAAAGGGAATCAATATTCCCAAGTGCGAGCGCCCTATATGGTTACTTACAGAGGGGAAATCACACTTACAGAAGGGTCCAAAAGGTCCCAATGGTGCAGTGTGAGACCACAGCATTTTATTAAGTTAGTTTAAAGAAAACAGTTAAAGGAAAGCGTTCCATTTAATCCACGTGTATTCATGGAGTTGAGTCTATAGATCCAAGATGTCTCTTTCTGTAGCAATCTCTGATTATTTTCCCCCTTCTATTGTAAGCACGGACTACTTCAATACCTTGGAATTGAATCAATTTGGGGTCACAGCTGTGTTGCAACCACATGTGATTGACTAAAGGTATATTTTCAATTCTCCAGATATTACCTATGTGGGTTAGGATTCCACATATGAATTGCTGAGTGGTCTTGCCGACATAGTTACGGTGGCATGGACACGCGGCTAGGTAGACAATGCTGGCAGTGGGACAATTGATAAGTATTCTGTTGGTATACGTCACTTGGCTAGAGGCGCTAGTGAAGGAACCACTTTTGTCGATATAAGCGCATGCTGCCCAATTATAACAGGGAAAGGTCTCAATGGGTCTAAATTTACTTAGCCACATTGAGACCGCCAATGGTTGGTGTAAGTGGCTTTTGACAACTTGGCCGCAAATGTTGTGCCCTCGGCAGAACGTAATTCCAGGGGATACAGGTATCACATTTTTTAGATCCTCGTCGTTTTTCGAAATATCCCAGTAGCACCGTAAAATGTCTTGGACTTTTGGCACCCCTCTATCATATTCCCAATAATGCGTATGGTGACTGTAGTTTCACGGACCTAAGGGACCAAGAGATTAGACCTTTGTTGTTGAGACGCGAATTGATAGCCTGCTGGATCACCTCACGGGGTTAGTCTCTTTGTAAGAATCTTTCTGTCAGTTTGGAGCTTTCTCTAACAAAGCTGGGGTCATCAGAGCAGTTCCTTCTGAGCCTCAGGAACTGTCCCTTCTGTATTCCTTTCTTTAGAGGGTATGGATAGAAACTCAGCCATGCAAGTAAGTTGTTGGTTGCTGTAGCTTTGCGAAATAGCGGGAAAGAGAGGGTACCGTCTTCCTCTTTTCAGTTCTGCACATCAAGAAATGTTACAGATGTTTTATTCCTATTAAATGTGACTTTCAAATTGAGATCATTACCATTTAGATGATTTCTGAATGCCTGAAAGGTAAGTTCACTACCAGGTCACAGAAGACGAATGTCATCAATGAATCTTAACCAAATTGAAGTATTGTCAGACCACTTGGAGTTTTAATCCGAAAAGACAAATTTTTCCTTCCACCACTTCAGGTACAGGTTGACATAAGATGGGGAACATGGAGTCCCCATCACTGTACCCCAGAGCTTGAGGAAGTACTGGCCATCAAAGAGAAAGTAGTTGTGGGTGAGGATAAATAATAATGCTAACAAACTCATTATGTTTAGTATGTTGAGAGCCCCTTTGGTGTAGGAAGTAGTTCACAGCTTTAATGCTTCCAGAATGTGGCATCGAGCTGTAGAGTGTAGAGATGAGCGAGCACACTGGTCCGAGCTTGATGCTCATTCGAGTATTAGGGTACTCGAGATGCTCGAAACTCGAGACGAACACCATGCGGTACTCGAGTCAATTGCATTTCCTCCCCCGCATGTTTAGCGCCATTTTCTAGCCAATAAACATACAGGGAAGGCGTTACCACTTCCTGCTGTGACCTGCCAGCCCTTTCCCACCACCCTGCAGTGAGTGGCTGGACCGATCAGGTGACCGCCGAGTACGTAAACTGGTCCCGCCCGCAGCTCACCTCAGACACATGCTGGTAGAGGGTAGGGAAAGTGCTGCAGCTGATATAGGGACAGTGTCAGAGTAGGATCCTGTCTTCAAGAACCCCAGTGGTCCTTCTTAGGGCTACATCTGACTGTGTGCATCACTGTTGTGGCTGGCTGGGAGCAGTAGGGCACCAATTTTTTTTTTAAGCATCTCGGTCTGTAGTACATAACGCAGAGTTTAGGGACACAGCTGCTTCTATAGGGAAAGTTTTACAGTTCTGATCCTCCGTACAAAAACCCCAACGCTCCTTCTTTGGGCTACATCTGCCCATGTGTTTTACAGTTGTGGCTGACTGGGAGCAGCAGTGCACTTTTTGCATTACGCATCTAGGCCTGCTCCCAGCCTGCAGTGCGTTACACCGAGGTAATTTAACACCAAAGTATTTCAGCCCTCCCGCTGTGCAGAGCGTCTCACAATACCCTTTCCTAGGTGGGGTTGAGATCGCCGCAGTTACCAGCACTATCCACTGGCTTTAGAGTCTTCTCCCACTCCACACAGCCTCTATAATCTACAAGTCTCTGCGAGCGGTAAATTACCCCTAGGTATCAGCGCAAGACACAAATCACAGCATAGAGCCTCCGCTATCTACAAGTCTGTGTGTGCGGTGAATTAAGGCCCAGTTGTCAGCGCTGTACAGTGGGGTAATTTATTTGGCCCTGCTCTATCCCTAATCCGCCATGATGAGGAGTAGGGGTAAGGGTCGAGGACGTGGACTTGGAAGCAGAAGTGGACGTCCAAGCGACGGTGTGGGCACAGGCCGAGTTCCTGGTCCAGGTGAATCACAGCCGGCTGCTGTGGGATTAGGAGAGAGGCAAGTTTCTGGGGTCCCCAGCTTCATATCACAATTTATGGGCCTGCGTGGTAGACCTTTATTACAAACAGAGCAGTGTGAGCAGGTCCTGTCGTGGATGGCAGAAAATGCATCCAGCAATGTATCAACCACCCAGTCTTCTACGCAGTCCACTACTCCCGGCCTAGGGACTGCAACTCTGAATCCTCTGGCTGCTCCTCCTTCCTCCCAGCCTCCTCACTTCATGAAAATGACATATTCTGAGCAGGCAGACTCCCAGGAACAGTTCTCGGGTCCCTGCCATGAATGGGAAAAAATGGTTCCTCTCTCACCTGAGGAGTTTGTCGTGATCGATGCCCAACCTTTGGAAAGTTCCCGGAGTCCGGGTGATGAGGCTGGGGACTTCCGGCAACTGTCTCAAGAGCTTTAAGTGGGTGAGGAGGATGATGATGATGAGACACAGTTGTCTGTCAGTGAGGTAGTAGTAAGGGCAGTAAGTCCGAGGGAGGAGCGCACAGAGGATTCGGAGGAAGAGCAGTTGGACGCTGAGGTGACTGACCCCACCTGGTTTGCTAAGCCTACTAAGGACAGGTCTTCAGAGGGGGAGACAAGTGCAGCAGCAGGACAGGTTGGAAGAGGCAGTGGGGTGGCCAGGGGTAGAGGCAGGGCCAGTGCGCAGAATCCCCCAACTGTTTCCCAAAGCACCAACTCGTGGCAAGCCTCCGTGCAAAGGGCTAGGTGTTCAAAGGTGTGGATGTTTTTCAGTGAGAGCGCGGACAACCGACGAATAGTGGTGTGCAACCTGTGTCGCACCAAGATCAGCCAGGGAGCCACCACTACCAGCCTCACCACCACCAGCATGCGCAGGCATATGATGGCCAAGCACCCCACAAGGTGGGATGAAGGACATTCACTGACTCCGGGTCACACCACTGCCTCTTCCCCTGTGCCCCGACTTGCCACACAGATCCAATCCCCCTTGCAGGATGCAGGCACGTGCACCTCCCGGCCTGCACCCACACCCTCCCCTCCACCGTCCTCCACTCTATCCAGCAATGTCTCTCAGCGCACTGTTCAGCTGTCGCTAACACAAGCGTTGGAGCGAAAGCGCAAATACACCACCACGCACCCACACGCACAAGCTTTAAACGTGCGCATTGCCAAATTAATCAGCCTGAAGATGCTGCCGTACAGGCTTGTGGAAACAGAGACTTTAAAAAACATGATGACGGCGGCGGTTCCGCGCTACTCGGTAGCCACTATTTTTCCTGGTGTGTTGTCCCAGCCCTACACCAGCACGTCTCGCACAACATTAATCGTGCCCTCACCAACACGGTTACTGGGAAGGTCCACTTAACCACAGACACGTGGACAATTACTGGCGGGAAGGGCCACTATATCTCCCTGATGGCACATTGGGTGAACTTGGTGGAGGCTACCCACACCCTGAATAGTGGGTCCTACCTCGGTGCTGGTATCTATGGCGTTTTATGCTATCTCCTCCAAACCCTCCCCCTCCTCCTCCTCCGCCACGTCTACCTCTCAATTAAGAAGTGTGAGCACGTCGCCAGCAGTCGGTAGCGTGCGGCGCGGCAGCACAACGGTGGCCAAGTGTCAGCAAGCTGTGCAGAAACTAATCACCTTAGGTGACAAGAGGCACACGGCCCACGTCTTTAATCTCGTAGTTCAACGGTTTCTGAAAAACAACCCCCACTTATCTGACCTGCTCGGCAAGGTTCGCTGCATATGCGCACATTTACAAAAGTCCACCACGGACGCTGCCATCCTGAGGACCCTGCAACGTCGGTTTCAGCTGCCAGAGCACCGACTGCTGGGCGACGTGCCCACATGCTGGAATTCTGCGCTGCACATGTTGGCCAGGCTGTACGAGCAGCGTAAAGCAATAGTGGAATACCATCTGCAACATGGGCGGCGGAGTGGTAGTCAGCCTCCAAAATTCTTTACTGTGGAGTGGGCATGGATGGCAGATATCTGCCAGGTCCTCGGAAACTTTGAGGAGTCTACCCAGATGGTGAGCGGCGATGCGGCCATCATTAGCGTTTCCATCCTGCTGCTTTGCCTGCTGAGAAGTTCGCTGCTAAGCATAAAGGTCGACGCTTTGCGTTTGGAACAGGAGACGGGGAATGACAGTATGTCACTTGGTAGCCAGATCACCCTCATGTCTATATCTCAGCGTGGTTTGGAGGGGGAGGGGGAGGAGGAGGAGGGGGAATAGACAGCTGGCCACACTGCAGAGGGTACCCATGCTGCTTTTCTCTCATTTGTTTAGTGTGTATGGGAGGAGGATCCTGAAAGTCATCTTCCTAGTGAGGACAGCGATGTGTTGCGTACTGGGATCCTGGCACACATAGCTGACTTCATGTTTGGCTGCCTTTCCTGTGACCCTCGCGTTAGACGCATTCTGGCCAACACGGATTACTGGGTGTACACCCTTCTCGACCCACGGTATAAGGAGAACCTTTCCACTCTCATTCCCGAAGAGGAAAGGGGTACGAGAGTGATGCAATACCACAGGGCCCTGGTGGAAAAGTGATGCTAAAGTTCCTATCTGACAGCGCTAGTGGCAGAAGACGCAGTTCAGAGGGCCAAGTAGCAGGGAAGGAGCGGGGATCAGGCAGCATGTCCAGCGCAGGCAGGGGAACAGTCTCCAAGGCCTGTGCCAGCTTTATGGCTCCCCAGCAAGACTGTGTCACCATTCCCCAGTCAAGGCTGAGTCGGAGGGAGCACTTTAAAAAGATGGTGAGAGCAGTACGTAGCCGATCTTACCACCGTCCTCCGTGATGCCTCTGCTCCATACAACTATTGGGTGTCAAAGCTGGACACATGGTACCAACTTGCGCTGTATGCCCTGGAGGTGCTGGCCTGCCCTGCCGCTAGCGTCTTGTCAGAGAGGGTGTTTAGTGCAGCTGGGGAAATCATCACAGATAAGCGTAACCGGCTGTCAACTGCCGGTGCCGACATGCTTACACTCATAAAGATGAACAAAGGCTGGCTTTCCCCATACTTCTCTTCTCCACTAGTGGTAAGCAGCGGAACCTAATGATTCTTTTTGCTGCAACAGGAGAAAAATGCATCCTCTATCACCACAAAAAAGGGGAAATTAGCTTTGTCAATCACTCTCGTATATTATTACTCCTCCTCCTAAAACAGCATGTCATCACGCTGAACTGCCAATTTTTCTGTGACCCAAAAGGCTCTGTTTAAAAGTTTTTTTTACAATTTTTCAAAGTTTCAAAAGCATTTATACTTTAATAGAAACCATTTTTTTTTTTCACAGGGCTGCCTCCAGGCTCTGTTACAAATTAAGCAACGGTGAGCTGTTTATGGGTATCACCTGCCCTCACGGTTGAGCAATTTTTCAGGGGTACGCTTGCGCTCTTGGTACCCCAATTTTTCAGGCCCTTGCCTATACTGTTATCTAACTAATTTTTCCGGCCTTCGCCTACACTCTTGGTAACCAAATTTTTTCAGGGGTTTGCCTATACTCTTGGTACAACAATGTTTCAGGGGTTCGCCTATACTCTTGCTACAGAAATGTTACTGGGGTCCACCTATACTCTTGCTACAGAAATGTTACAAGGGTCCGCCTATACTCTTGCTACAGAAATGTTACTGGGGTCCGCCTATACTCTTGCTACATAAATGTTATTGGGGTCCGCCTATACTCTTGCTACATAAATGTTACAGGGATCCGCCTATACTCTTGCTACAGACAGGTTACAGGGGTCCGCCTATACTCTTGCTACATAAATGTTATTGGGGTCCGCCTATACTCTTGCTACAGAAGTGTTACAGGGGTCCGCCTATACTATTGCTACAGACATGTTACAGGGGTCCGCCTATACTCTTGCTACATAAATGTTATTGGGGTTCGCCTATACTCTTGCTACAGAAGTGTTACAGGGGTCCGCCTATACTCTTGCTACAGAAATGTGATTGGGGTCCACCTATACTCTTGCTACAGAAATGTTATTGGGGTCCGCCTATACTCTTGCTACAGAAATGTTACTGGGGTCCGCCTATACTCTTGCTACAGAAATGCTACTGGGTCCGCCTATACTGTGGGTGCACAAAGGTTTCCCATTGTGGTGTTCAGCTGCCTGACACATACACAGAATGAATTGTGTGGGGACACATGGATTTCCCATAGCTATTTAACTCACGGCACCTTGGGTCACACAAGGTGGAGACTGGGACCAAGCCTGACCCTGGGCCCGCTCATGTACTTCCGTCATAGAGTATTGCGGGTCCTACCTCAGTCATGGTTTCTTGGCCTTATTATGCCACCTCCTCCTCCTGCTTGGGGTCTGGGGATCAGCAGTGGGCAACATGTATTTTCTCTCGTATTACCACAGTTATCTGAAACAGTGATTTGGGCCAACCAAAAGGAGTGTTACTGCATTAATGAGACGTTCACAGCTGCACTAGCATCCGAGTCCGCTTGAGGCCTACGATTACTGAGGGTGTGGGCAGAGGCCAAGGTTCTGGGGGGGAAGAATGAACTGCGCCAGGTATGGCCTGTGGAAGTTCTTTGTGGTTCATCCAGTCTTTGGAGCGATGAAAGCAACCGTTACTGATTCAAAGAGACGTTCACAGCTGTACTAGCATCCGAGTCCGCTTTATGCCCACGATTACTGAGGGTGTGAGCCGAGGCCGAGGTCCTTGGCAGGGTGAAACTGCCTTGTTTGGGCGCTCTGATTTCTTTATGTGTAATACCGTCTTTGTGTTTCATGGGCTCGCCTATGCTGTGGGTTCACAAAGACTTCCCATTGCGTTGTTTTACCTGTCTGGCAGAAATATACTGACTGACTTGGCTAAGGTGCAGACGGCTTTCCCATTGTGGTTTTTTACCTATCTGGCACAAATACACTGAATGACTCGAGCAGAAGTGTGGGCCGAGGTCCTGGGCGGGGTGAAACTCTGCCATGTTTGGGCACTCTGATTTCTTCATGTGCAATAATTTCCTTGGGTTCCAGGGGCTCGCTTATGCTGTGGGTGCACAAAGACTTCCCATTGCGTTGTTTTACCTGTCTGGCACAAATACGCTGACTGACTAGGGCAGAAATGTGGGCCGAGGCCGAGGCCCTTGACCGACTTGAAACTCTACCATGTTTGGGCGCTCTGATTTCCTCATGTGTAATACCATCTTTCAGTTCCTTGGGCTCGCCTATGGTGTGGGTGCACAAAGACTTCCCATTGCGTTGTTTTACCTGTCTGGCACAAATACCCTGACTGACTAGGGTAGACATGTTGGCCGAGGCCCTTGGCGGGGTGAAACTCTGCCATGTTTGGGCACTCTGTTTTCCTCATGTGTAATACCATGCTTGAGTTCCTTGGGCTCGCCTATCCTGTGAGTGTACAAAAACTCCCTATTGCGTTGCTTTACCTGTCTGGCACAAATACACTGACTGACTAGGGTAGAAATGTGGGCTGAGGCCCTTGGCGGAGTGAAACTCTGCCATGTTTGGGCACTCTGATTTCCTCATGTGTAATACCATGTTTAAGTTCCTTGGGCTCACCTATGCTCCGCGTGCACAAAGACTTCGCATTGTGGTGTTTTACCTGTCTGGCACAAATACACTGACTGACTAGGGCAAAAATGTGGGCCGAGGCCGAGGTCCTTGGCGGGGTAAAACTCTGCCATGTTTGGGCACTCTGATTTCTTCCTGTGTAATACCATCTTTGTGCAACGACAGCATAGGCGTGCCTAAGGAACTCAAAGACTTCCCATTGTGGTGTTGAGCTATCTAACACCTACACAGAATGAATTGAGTGGGGACCCATGGATTGCTATGTAACTCGCGGCACCTTGAGTCATACAAAGTGGAGGCTGGGACCGAGCCTGACCCTGGGCCCGCTCACGTGCTTCCCACACAGAGTATTGCTGCATTGTGGAGATGTGTAGAAGTGCTGGCACCTGAGTCCCCATTATGCCCACATTTGCGGCTCCTGACAATTTTGTGACGGAGGTGGCACAGGATTGGAATGATGATTGTACATCAATTTATAATCAATTCTCAACAGCAATGTGGGCTATCGCCCACACTTTCAAAGAGGGTCGCTGCCTATCTGTGCCAACCCTCTGCAGTGTGTGCGTCTGGTTCCTCCTCATCCAGTACGCACTTATAAATAGACATGAGGGTGGTGCGGCTATGAAGTGTGCATGTGGCATGAGGGCAGCTTAACGCTGCGCAGGGAAACTTTTGTGTGCGCTGTGGGCGCAGGGTCGTGCGAAGGGTTGGACAGCAATGCCAGCATGTAACGCAGGAGAAGAGGCACCCGTAGGAAGTGATTGTCCTTGGTTGCAGGTAGTGTGGTGCCTAGCTAAGATGTGCCAGCATGTGTACCTTGCTAATGAGGGTTTGTCCCAAATAAATTGTTGGGGGGGGGGGGGGGGGGGTAACCGCCAGGCTCTTGCCCCCATTTTGGCTTAATAGTGGGACCTGGGAGCCTCAGATGCAGCCATGCATGCTGCCCCTGCCCTTCCCTATCTGTTTCTGTGGTGTTTCCATGACTTTCTGATGTTTTCTGGTGTTTCACAAGTTATCACCAATGCGGAGCATCGGTCCCATACAAAAATGCTCGAGTCCCCCATTGACTTCAATGGAGTTTGTTACTCGAAACGAGCTCTCGAGCATTATGAAAAGTTCGACTCGAGTAGCGAGCACCCAAGCATTCTGGTGCTCGCTCATCTCTAGGAGAGTGCCTTGACGTCCAGCAATGTATCAGATCCAGCAGAGATACTTTCGAGATGTCTTAGTACATCCATTGTATAGCAAACGTATGAGTGTAGGGACCTTACAAATGGCCATAAAACTTTATTGATATAAATGCTGGTGTTTTGAGTCAAGTTATGGGTCTACCACAAAGGGGATTGGTTCCCTTATGTATCTTATGTAGTAAAAAGTGGCCTCTTTAGGAAATCGGTGGAGCCTGAATTGTTGTACACATTAAACGTAGAAAGCTCTTTACCTATTTTATGTTTGGTCTTTACATGCCTTTACTTGATGCCTGATTATTCCCAAGTTCAGGGAATGATCAGTGATCTCTATTAGAGAGGGTTCTGAGGGTTCCTGATGAACTGTTACTCACAGGGAAACCAATTGAACCACTAGAATCGGACCTAAGAAATAAATGTACTAACGGGATTGAACTAAAATAACAGGACTGAACCAGTCCAACCAATTCCAAGATTGAATTGACCTAACCACAAACTAATGAAACTGACCTACTATCTTGGACCACCCCTAGAAGTCGGAGTAACTCAGGCCCTATACCCAGGCTCTGTAGTTTCCTTCTACTCTCCGTTCTGGATTCAGGCCCTACATCTAGGCTTTCTAGGTCTCTTCTCTATATCCATGTAGCATAGACCCCTTAGCTCCGACTCTGGTCAGTGCTGTTCCATCATTAGATAGACAGCTGGGCTTCTAAACCTGGGCCATCTGTTATTTGGGACCTACATATAACTGCTGGTGGAACCCACGCCAGTGGGTCTCCATGTGAAGTCAGCTATGTATCTTTGGAATATTTGTGTTATATGTGTGTTTAGAAATCCACGTTCCTCCTCCATGCACCATGTACATGAATCGTTAGTGGGATCAACGTGGCAGTTGTGCTTGTCCTCAGCCCTATGTTAATGGTTCTAATAAGATTACCTTTTAGTAGTGTCTGTACTGTGAAGGGCTACTCTTTATGAAAAAGACCTCTTTTCTGCCTTAGTAAAAAATAGTAACTTTGCCATATAGATAACTCAGGTCCTTTGGAAAGTTTTAGATGGCTTCAGCTCTTTAGGACCGACTGTTTTCGATATATTCACAAAAATATCAGACTAGAAGCACAAATATTAAATGAGTTGTCCGGTTACTGGAGACCCCCTCTTCAATAGGACCCCTGTATTACAACAACTATACTCACCTCTCCGTGGCAGCCGGGATCCAGCGCAGCAGCCATGCTGGGGTTCTATTGTTGTGACAGCACAGGAAGCCGCTGAAATGCTGCAGCAGTCAAACAATGGTGCTAGAGCAGGGCTGCATGTGTGGGTAAAAGTAACCGGTTAATATCTCTCCTCTAGGGGCGGCCTTTGGAAGAATTGTTGGAGAGCTGATGGCCTATCTCTTTCCCAATGGGATTTTATTTGATGGGATTGTATACAAAATATTACCAGGAGGCTATGCAGTGATTGGTAATGTGTCTTCAATTACTCTATCTATCTGTCTATTTATCTCCTGTCTATCTGTCTGTCTGTCTAACTCATATCTATCTATCTATTTCATATCCATCTATCTATCTATCTCCTATCTATCTCCTATCTATCTATCTATCTATTCATCCCCTATCTACCTCCTATCTATCTATCTCCTATCTATCTCCTATCTATCTCCTATCTATCTCCTATCTATCTATTTCATATCCATCTATCTATCTATCTCCTATATATCTCCTATCTATCTATCTCCTATCTATCTATCTATCTATCTATCTATCTATCTATCTATCTATCTATCTATCTATCTATCTATCTATCCATCTAATATCTGTCTATCCATATCTATCTCCTATCTATCTATCTATCTATCTATCTATCTATCTATCTATCTATCTATCTATCTATCTATCTATCCCTTATCTATCTCCTATCTATCTATCTATCTATCTATCTATCTATCTATCTATCTATCTATCTATCTATCTATCTCCTATCTATCTCCTATCTATCTCCTATCTATCTCCTATCTATCTCCTATCTATCTCTCATATATCTCCTATCTATCTATCTATCTATCTATCTATCTATCTATCTATCTATCTCATATCTATCTCATACCTATCTATCTATCTATCTAATATCTGTCTATTAGAGATGAGCGAGCACACTGGTCTGAGCTTGATGCTCATTCCAGTATTAGGGTACTCGAGATGCTCGTTATTCGAGACGAACCCCACGCAGTACTCGAGTCAATTCCATTTCCTTCCCTGCATGTTTAGCGCCATTTTCTAGCCAATAGAAAGACAGGGAAGGCATTACAACTTCCTCCTGTGACATTCCAGCCCTATCCCACCCCCCTGCAGTGAGTGGCTGGCGAGATCAAGTGACCGCCGAGTACTTAAACTGGTCCCGCCCGTGCCTCGCCTCAGACACATGCTGACAGAGGTTAGGGAAAGTGCTGCTGCTGATATAGGGAGTGTTAGAGTAGGTCCTGTTTTCAAGAACCCCAACGGTCCTTCTTAGGGCTACATCTGACTGTGTGCATTACTGTTGTGGCTGCTGGGAGCAGTAGTGCACCATTTTTTTAATTTTTCATCTCGGGCTGTGCAGGCCATTTCATCTATAGCGTTCTCAGTCTGTAGTGTATTATACAGAGTATAGGGAAAGTGCTGCGGAGATAGGCAAAGTGTTAGAGTAGGATCCTGTCTTCAAAAACCCCAAAGCTCCTTCTTAGGGCTACTTCTGACCGTGTGCATTTTACTTGTGGCCTGCTGGGAGTTGTAGTGCATCCATTTTTGTATTACGCATCTAGGCCTGTTCCCAGCCTGCCAGTAGTAGCGTGCTCAGGCTGCTGTGCCGTACAACCAGCTCTCACCGTGAAACTGCACTCTAATATTTCCTAGCCTGCTGCGAATGACTTCAGTTATACGGTTCTGTGTCTGCAGTGCATTAGACAGCGGTCTCACCGCTAAACAGTACTGTAATATTACCAGGGCCACTGCAAAGTATTTCAGCTCTGCCGCTGTGCAGAGCGTCTCACAATACCCTTTCCCTTGGTGGGGTTGAGATCGCCGCAGTTACCAGCACTATCCACTGGCTTTAGAGTCTTCTCCCACTCCACACAGCCTCTATTATCTACAAGTCTCTGCGAGCGGTAAATTACCCCTAAGTATCAGCGCAAGACAGCGGTCACAGCATAGAGCCTCCGCTATCTACAAGTCTGTGTGTGCGGTGAATTAAGGCCCAGTTGTCAGCCCTGTACAGTGGGG
This sequence comes from Eleutherodactylus coqui, assembly GCA_035609135.1. Taxonomy (NCBI): domain Eukaryota; kingdom Metazoa; phylum Chordata; class Amphibia; order Anura; family Eleutherodactylidae; genus Eleutherodactylus; species Eleutherodactylus coqui. The sequence continues at coordinate 307,588,560 of CM069408.1, forward strand.
TAATTTATTTGGCCCCTGCTCTATCCGTAATCCGCCATGATGAGGAGTAGGGGTAAAGGTTGAGGACGCGGACGTCCAAGTGAGGGTGTGGGCACAGGCCGAGTTCCTGGTCCAGGTGAATCACAGCCGGCTGCTGCGGGATTAGGAGAGAGGCACGTTTCTGGGGTCCCCAGCTTCATATCACAATTTAAGGGTCCACGTGGTAGACCTTTATTACAAACAGGCAAGGTATAAAGAAAAAAAGAAAATCCGCGCTCCTTCAGGAAAAAGTTATCCTCTGGTAACCAATGGTTATGAAAAAACTCTGTTTTAATTGTACGACACGTTTCGTCCTATTGCGGACTTTAGGAGTTTTTTCATAACCATTGGTTACCAGAGGATAACTTTTTCCTGAAGGAGCGCGGATTTTCTTTTTTTCTTTATACCTTGCTACTTTGACACGGATCCACAGAGGGATACGGTGATAAATCTGCTGGCTCTCCTTGTCTCTAGCCTGACAGCATTTGAAGGAACTCTGGAGGAGGATTATATATATATATATATATTCAAAGCACACGTGGATATGGGGTGTTAGTGGGTCCCTATACAGGGTCCTGCTATACACCGGGTAAGTGTATACCCTGCGTATTTGGCCAATAGGCACAGTTTTTTATTGGATTTTATCCTGTGGGCGCTGTCCTTATATATATATATATATATATATATATATATATATATATACTGTATATATTGTTATATTTTGTTTATTACAAACAGCAGTGTGAGCAGGTCCTGTCGTGGATGGCAGAAAATGCATCCAGCAATGTATCGACCACCCAGTCTTCTACGCAGTCCACTACTCGCGGCCTAGGGACTGTAACTCTGAATCCTCTGGCTGCTCCTCCTTCCTCCCAGCCTCCTCACTTCATGAAAATGACATATTCTGAGCAGGCAGACTCCCAGGAACTGTTCTCGGGTCTCTGCCATGAGTGGGAAAAAATGGTTCCTCTCTCACCTGAGGAGTTTGTCGTGACCAATGCCCAACCTTTGGAAAGTTCCCGGAGTCTGGGTGATGAGGCTGGGGACTTCCGGCAACTGTCTCAAGAGCTTTTTGTGGGTGAGGAGGATGATGATGATGAGACACAGTTGTCTGTCAGTGAGGTAGTAGTAAGGGCAGTAAGTCCGAGGGAGGAGCGCACAGAGGATTCGGAGGAAGAGCAGTTGGACGCTGAGGTGACTGACCCCACCTGGTTTGCTAACCTACTGAGGACAGGTATTCTGAGGGGGAGGCAAGTGCAGCAGCAAGACAGGTTGGAAGAGGCAGTGGGGTGGCCAGGGGGAGAGGCAGGGCCAGTGCGCAGAATCCCCCAACTGTTTCCCAAAGCACCACCTCGCGGCAAGCCTTCGTGCAGAGGGCTAGGTGTTCAAAGGTGTGGATGTTTTTCAGTGAGAGCGCGGACAACCGACGAATAGTGGTGTGCAACCTGTGTCACACCAAGATCAGCAGGGGAGCCACCACTACCAGCCTCACCACCACCAGCATGCGCAGGCATATGATGGCCAAGCACCCCACAAGGTGGGACGAAGGACATTCACTGACTCCGGGTCACACCACTGCCTCTTCCCCTGTGCCCCAACCTGCCACACAGATCCAATCCCCTTCTCAGGACACAGGCACGAGCGCCTCCTGGCCTGCACCTACACCCTCACCTCCACCGTCCTCGACCCCATCCAGCAATGTCTTTCAGCGCAGCGTTCAGCTGTCACTAACACAAGCGTTGGAGCGAAAGTGCAAATACGCCGCCACCCACCTGCACACACACGTTTTAAATGAGCACATTGCCAAATTAATCAGCCTGGAGATGCTGCCGGACAGGCTTGTGGAAACTGAGACTTTCAAAAACATGATGGCTGCGGCGGTCCTGCGCTACTTGGTCGCCAGTCGCCACTATTTTTCCTGGTGTGCCATCCCAGCCCTACACCAGCACGTCACCCGCAACATTAATCGTGCCCTCACCAACGCGGTTACGGGGAAGGTCCACTTTACAACGGACACGTGGACAAGTACTGGCGGGCAGGGTCACTATATCTCCCTGACGGCACATTGGGTGAATTTGGTGGAGGCTGGGACCAAGTCAGAGCCTGGGACCGCTCATGTCCTACCCACACCCAGAATAGCGGGTTCTACCTCGGTGCTGGTATCTGCAGCATTTTATGCCACTTCCTCCAAACCCTCCCCCTCCTCCTCCACCACCTCTACCTCTCAATTAAGAAATGTGAGCATGACACCAGCAGTCGGTATCGCGCGGAGCGGCAGCACAGCGGTGGACAAGCGTCAGCAGGCCGTGCTGAAACTAATCAGCTTAGGTCACAAGAGGCACACTGCCCTTGAACTGTTGCAAGGTCTGACAGAGCAGACCGACCTCTGGCTTTCGCCGCTGAGCCTCAAACCGGGCATGGTCGTGTGTGACAACGGCCATAACCTGGTGGCGGCTTTGCAGCTCGGTAGCCTCACACACATGCCATGCCTGACCCACGTCTTCAATCTGGTAGTTCAGCAGTTTCTGAAAAACTATCCCCACGTGTCTGACCTGCACGGCAAGGTGCACCGCGTCTGCACACATTTCCGCAAGTCCACCAAGGACGCAGCCACCCTGAGGACCCTGCAACATCGGTTTCAGCTGCCAGAGCTCCGACTGCTGTGCGACGTGCCCACACGCTGGAATTCAATGCTGGACATGTTGGCTAGTCTGTACGAGCAGCCTAGAGCAATAGTGGAATACCAGATGAAACATGGGCGGTGGAGTGGTAGTCGACCTCCCCAATTCTTTACTGAGGAGTGGGCATGGATGGCAGATATCTGCCAGGTCCTCGGAAACTTTGAGGAGTCAACCCAGATGGTGAGCAGCGATGCGGCCATCATTAGCGTTACCATCTCGCTGCTTTGCCTGCTGAGAAGTTTGCTGCTCAGCATAAAGGCCGACGCTTTGTGGTTGGAACAGGAGACGGGGGATGACAGTATGTCGCTTGATAGCCAGATCACCCTCATGTCTATATCTCAGCGCGTTTTGGAGGAGGAGGAGGATGGGGAAGAGACAGCTGGGCACACTGCAGAGGGTACCTATGCTGCTTGCCTGTCATCTGTTCAGCGTGTATGGCCTGAAGAGGAGGAGGATCCTGAAAGTCATCTTCCTAGTGAGGACAGCGATGTGTTGCGTACTGGTACCCTGGCACACATAGCTGACTTCATGTTAGGCTGCCTTTCTCGTGACCCTCACATTAGACGCATTCTGGCCAACACGGATTACTGGGTGTACACCCTTCTTGACCTACGTTATAAGGAGAACCTTTCTACTCTCATTCCCGAAGAGGAAAGGGGTACGAGAGTGATGCAATACCACAGGGCCCTGGTGGAAAAAGTGATGCTAAAGTTCCCATCTGACAGCGCTAGTAGCAGAAGACGCAGTTCCGACGGCCAACTAGCAGGTGAGGCCGGAGATCAGGCAGCATGTTCAGCGCAGGCAGGGGAACACTCTCCAGGCCTTTGCCAGCTTTATGGCTCCCCAGCAAGACTGTGTCACCACTCCCCAGTCAAGGCTGAGTCGGAGGGAGCACTGTAAAAAGATGGTGAGGGAATACATAGCCGATCATACCACCGTCCTCTGTGATGCCTCTGCTCCATACTACTATTGGGTTTCAAAGCCGGACACGTGGAACGAACTTGCACTGTACGCCCTGGAGGTGCTGGTCTGCCCTGCCGCTAGCGTCTTGTCAGAGAGGGTGTTTAGTGCAGCTGGGGGAATCATCACGGATAAGCGTACCCGCCTGTCAACTGCCAGTGCCAACATGCTTACACTCATAAAGATGAACAAAGCCTGGATTTCCCCAGACTTCTCTTCTCCACCGGTGGAGAGCAGCGGAACTTAAAGATTCTTTTCGCTGCAACCGGAGAAATAAGCATTCTCTATCACTGGAAAAAAGGGGGAATTAGCTTTGTCAATCACTCTCGGATATTATTACTCCTCCTCTTAAAACAGCATGTCATCACGCTGAACTGCCAATTTTTCTGCGGCCCACAAGGCTCTGCTTACAATTTTTTTTACAATTTTTCAAAGTTTCAAAAGTATTGTATTGATACTTTAACAGTCAGAAACCGTTTTTTTTTCACAGGGCTGCCTCCAGGCTCTGTTACAAATTAAGCAACAGCGAGCTGTATCTTTAAAAAATGTTTATGGGTTTCACCTGCCCTCGCGGTTGAGAAATTTTTCAGGGGTACACTAGTTCTCTTGTTAAACAAATTTTTCTGGCCCTCGCCTATACTGTTATCTAACTAATTTTTTTGGCCTACACTCATGGTACACCAATGTTTCAGGGGTTCGCCTATACTCTTGCTACAGAAATGTTACTGGGGTCCGCCTATACTTCTGCTACAGAAATGTTTCTAGGGGTTCGCCTATACTATTGCTACAGAAATGTTACAGGGGTCTGCCTATACCTTTACTACAGAAATGTTTCTAGGGGTTCGCCTATACTATTGCTACAGAAATGTTACTGGGGTCTGCCTATACCTTTGCTACAGGAATGTTACAGGGGTCTGCCTATACCGTGGGTGCACAAAGACTTCCCATCGCAGTGTTTTACCTATCTGGCACAAATACACTGACTGACTAGGGCAGAAATGTGGTACGAGGCCGAGGGCCTTGGCGGGGAGAAACTCTCCCATGTTTGGGCACTCTGATTTTTTCCGGTGTAATACCATCTTTGTGCATCGACAGCATAGGTGAGCCCACGATTGCTGAGGGTGTGGGCAGAGGCGGAGGTCCTCGGTGGAGTGAAAGTCTGTCATGTTTGGGCACTGCAATTGCTTCATGCTTAATACTTTCCTTGGTTTCCTTTGGCTCGCCTATGCTGTGAGTGCACAAAGACTTCCCATAGCGGTGTTTTACCTATCTGGCACAAATACACTGACTGACTAGGGTAGAAATGTGGGCCGAGACCCTTAGCAGGGTGAAACTCTGCCATGTTTGGGCACTCTGATTTCCTCATGTGTAATACCATGCTTAAGTTCCTTGGGCTCGCCTATCCTGTGAGTGCACAAAAACTCCCTATTGCGTTGCTTTACCTGTCTGGCACAAATACACTGACTGACTAGGGTAGAAATGTGGGCCAAGGTCCTTGGCGGGGTGAAACTCTGCCATGTTTGGGCACTCTGATTTCTTTCTGTGTAATACCATCTTTGTGCACCAACAGCATAGGCGAGCCCAAGGAACTCAAAGCCTTCCATTGCAGTGTTGAGCTATCTAACACCTACACAGAATGAATTGAGTGGGTACCCATGGATTTCCCATTGCTATGTAACTGGCGGCACCTTGGGTCACACAAGATAGAGGCTGGGACCGAGCCTGACCCTGGGCCCGCTCACGTGCTTCCCACACAGAGTATTGCTGCATTGTGGAGATGTGTAGAAGTGCTGACACCTGAGTCCCCTTTATGCCCACATTTGCGGCTCCTGACAATTTTGTGACAGAGGTTGCACGGGATTGGAATGATGATCGTACGTCAATTTATTATCAATTCTCTACAGCATTGTGAGCTATTGCCCACACTTTCAAAGAGGGTCGCTGCCTGGCCCTGCCAATCCTCTGCAGTGTGTGCCTCCAGTTCCTGCTCATGGCAGACGCACTTATAAATAGACATGAGGGTGGTGTAGCTATGAAGCAAGCGTGTGGCATGAGGGCAGCTGAAGGCTGCGCAGGGATACTTTGGTGTGCGCTGTGGACGCAGAATCGTGCTGGGGGTGGGGGGGTGTTGGACAGCAATGCCAGCATGTAACCCAGGAGAAGAGGCAGCGGTGTCACCCGCAGGCAGTGATTGTCCTTGGTTGCAGGTAGTGTGGTGCTTAGCTAAGGTATGCCTTGCTAATGAGGGTTTGTCTGAAGTAAAAATTGTTAGGGGGGTGATGCCAGACTCTTGCCCCCATTTTGGCTTAATAGTGGGACCTGGGAGCCTCAGATGCAGCCATGCATGCTGCCCCTGCCCTTCCCTATCCGTTTCTGTGGTGTTTCCATGACTTTCTGATGTTTTATGGTGTTTGACAAGTCATCACCTATGCGGAGCATCGGTCCCATACAAAAATGCTTGAGTCACCCATTGAGTTCAATGGGGTTCGTTACTCGAAACGAGCTCTCGAGCATCGCGGAAAGTTCGACTCAAGCAACGAGCACCTGAGCATTTTGGTGCTCGCTCATCTCTACTGTCTATCTATCTAATATCTATCAATCTATCTATGTCCTATCTATCTATCTCCTGTCTATCTATCTATCTATCTATCTATCTATCTATCTATCTATCTATCTATCTATCTATCTATCTATTCATCTCATGTCTATCTTTCTCATATCTATCTATCTATCTCATATCTATCTCATATCTATCTATCTATCTATCTGTCTATGTATCTCATATCTATCTATCTATCTATCTATCTATCTATCTATCTATCTATCTATCTCCTATCTATCTATCTATCTATCTGTCTATGTATCTCATATCTATCTATCTATCTATCTATCTATCTATCTATCTATCTATCTATCTGTCTCCTATCTATCTATCTATCTATCTCATATCTATCTATCTATCTATCTATCTATCTATCTATCTATCTATCTATCTATCTATCTATCTATCTATCGCATATCTATCTATCTATCTCCTATTTATCCATCTCCTATCTATCTCCTATCTATCTATCTATCTATCTATCTATCTATCTCATATCTATCTATCTATCTATCTATCTATCTATCTATCTATCTATCTATCTCCTATCTATTTATCTATCTCCTATCTATTTAACTATCCATCTATCTATCTATCTATCATCTATCTATCTATCTATCTATCTATCTATCTATCTATCTATCTATCTCATATCTATCTATCTCTCTCCTAGCTATCTATCTATCTCCTATCTATTTATCTATCTCCTTTCTATCTATCTATATCATATCTATCTATCTATCTATCTATCTATCTATCTATCTATCTATCTATATTATATCTATATCATATCTATCTATCTATCTATCTTCTATCTATCTATCTATCTATCTATCTATCTATCTATCTATCTATCTATCTCCTATCTATCTATCTCCTATCTATCTATCCCCTATCTATCTATCTATCTATCTATCTATCTATCTATCTATCTATCTATCTCCTATCTATCTATCTATCTATCTATCTATCTATCTATCTATCTCCTATCTATCTCATATCTATCTATCTATCTATCTCATATCTATCTATCTCATATCTGTCTATCTATCTCATATCTATCTATCTCATATCTATCTATCTCCTATCTATCATCTATCTATCTATCTATCTATCTATCTATCTATCTATCTCCTATCTATCTATCTCCTATCTATCTATCTATCTATCTATCTCCTATCTATCTATCTATCTATCTATCTATCTATCTATCTATCTATCTATCTATCTATCTATCTATCTATCTCCTATCTATCTCCTATCTATCTATCTATCTCCTATCTATCTATCTATCTATCTATCTATCTATCTATCTATCTATCTATCTCCTATCTATCTATCTATCTCCTATCTATCTCCTATCTATCTCCTATCTATCTCCTATCTATCTCCTATCTATCTCCTATCTATCTCCAATCTATCTCCTATCTATCTCCTATCTATCTCCTATCTATCTATCTATCTCCTATCTATCTCCTATCTATCTATCTATCTCCTATCTATCTCCTATCTATCTCCTATCTATCTCCTATCTATCTCCTATCTATCTCCTATCTATCTATCTATCTATCTATCTATCTATCTATCTATCTATCTATCTATCTATCTATCTCCTATCTATCTCCTATCTATCTCCTATCTATCTCCTATCTATCTATCTCCTATCTATCTATCTATCTATCTATCTATCTATCTATCTATCTATCTCCTATCTATCTCCTATCTATCTCCTATCTATCTATCTATCTATCTATCTATCTATCTATCTATCTATCTATCTATCTCCTATCTATCTCCTATCTATCTCCTATCTATCTCCTATCTATCTCCTATCTATCTCCTATCTATCTATCTATCTATCTATCTATCTATCTATCTATCTATCTATCTATCTATCTATCTATCTATCTATCTATCTATCTATCTATCTATCATCTATCTCCTATCTATCTATCTATCTATCTATCTATCTATCTATCTATCTATCTATCTATCTATCTGTCTATCTGTCTATCTATCTGTCTATCTGTCTATCTATCTAATATTCACCGGCTGACAAGTGCATCTGTAGAGCTACCAGCCAACCCTTTTGTGACAAAAGCCTTTGTGAGCCGCGGATGATTGGCTTCTATCACTGAGCGGGTCATTTCTGTGCCAGTGCTTAGCTGCCAAACAAAACACTCTCCGCTCTGAGATCTCCTGCCCCGGGGAGCTGGCATCCAGCAGCATGCTAAATGGTGGTTTATTAGTTGTGGGATTTCCCTGGCTGCTGAGGTTTGGCGCAGAGGACCAAAGCCACTGAAAGAAGGCTGCATTGTGACGGAGCGGCAGCTGAGTACAGAAGCTTTACGCAGCTTTGGATAAATATCCTGGAGAGCTGTTTTGCCTTATGATGGCTGAACTCGGTGCCAGACAGTAGCACCACATTAACCGTCCTTAAAGGCAAACTTTTAATTAAGACCAGATGCCAACTACTCCAGCACACCGAATGTAATACTAGAAAATATGCAATTTTTTAATAGTTACAGCCACTCTCTTCTTGCAAGACAGAGAGATTGTCAGAGCCCCTCCCCCGCTTAGCTGCCCCTAAGAGCTTCTGGATATTTTAAGTTCTTGTCTTAAGCATTGCATGTATTAGGATAATATGTTTCACAGACGCAGAGATGCTTTAGAAAGCGCATAATTAAAATCTACAGAAAACCACTAAATAAGAATAACCTAAAAAAACGTTTTATTGGTAAATAATTATAACCACGGGGTGTGAAGGGACAAACACAAATATACCTGGATTATATGGTGAAAGGGGAACAAACCCCAAAGATGTGAAAAAGGGGATTGCAAAGCCCTGATGGATGGTAGGGCGTGATAAAGAGGGGATTGTAAGCTGGAAGGATCCCCCCCACATAAGTATCACCAGACTCGCTAGTACCCCAGCCCGCAGAATGGAGGTAGAGGACTGCGGCCAAAGACCCACAACCAAGAAGGCACAGATGTAACGAGCACTTGATGATCAACCCTAAAGAGCCTGTCATTACTTTTTATAGCCATGTCGCACCCTTAGTGGTGTCCAGCAAAGGCCCACAGAGGACGGGTGAACAAGACCCACAGAGTGGTACAGAGGACGGGTGAACCAGACCCACAGAGGGGTACAGAGGAGGGGTAAACCAGACCCACAGAGGGGTACAGAGGAGGGGTGAACCAGACCCACAGAGCGGTACAGAGGACAGGTATACCAGACCCACGGAGGGGTACGGAGGATGTGTATACCAGACACACAGAGGAGTACAGAGGAGGGGTGAACCAGACCCACAGAGGACAGGTAGACCAAACCCACATAGGGGTACAGAGGATGTGTATACCAAACCCAGAGAGGGGTACAGAAGATAGGTAATCCAGACCCACAGATGGGTACAGAGGACGGGAGAACCAGACCACAGAGGGGTACAGAGGAGGGGTGAACTAGACCCACACAGGGGTACAGAGGATGGGTGAACTAGACCCACAGAGGGGTACAAAGGATGGGTAAACCAGACTCCCAGAGGGGTACAGAGGACAGGTAAATCAGACACACAGAGGGGTACAGAGGACATGTGAACCAGACCGACATAGGGGTACAGAGGACGGGTGAACCAGTCCCACAGAGGGGTACAGAGAACGGGTATACTAGACCCACAGAGGGGTACAGAGGATGTGTATACCAGACCAACAGAGGGGTACAGAGGACGTGTATACCAAACCCAGAAAAGGGTACAGAAGACAGGTAATTCAGACCCAGAGAGGGGTACAGAGAACGGGTGAACCAGACCCAAACGTAAGTAGAGAGGACAGGTAAACGAGACCCACAGAGGGGTACAGAGGACGGGTAAACCAGACCCAAAGAGGGATACAGAGGAAGGGTATACCAGACTCACAGAGGGGTACAGAGGAAGGGTATACCAGACCCACAGAGGGGTACAGAGGACGGGTAAACCAGTTCCACAGAGCGGTACATAGGACGTGTATACTAGACCCACAGAGGGGTACAGAGGACGTGTATACCAGACCCACAGATGGGTACAGAAGACATGTATACCAGACCCACATGGGGGTACAGAGGACATGTACACCCAACCCAGAGAGGGGTACAGAAGACTGGTATACCAGACCCACAAAGAGGTACAGCGGACGAGTAATCCAGTACCACAGAGGGGTACAGAGGACGGGTGAACCAGACCCAAACACCGGTACAGAGGACGGGTAAACCAGACTCATAGAAGGGGTACAGAGAACAGGTATACCAGACCCACAGAGGGGTACAGATGACGTGTATACCAGACCCACAGAGAGTACAGGTAAACCAGCCCCACATGGGGTAACAGAGGACGCGTATACCAAACCCAGAGAGGGGTACAGAGGAAGGGTTGACCAGACCGACAGAGGGGTACAGAGGACGGGTATACCAGACACACAGAGGGGTATAGAGGATGGGTAAACAAGACCCAAAGAGGGGTATAGAGGAAGGGTATACCAGACCCACAGAGGGGTACAGAGGACGGGTAAACCAGACCCACAGAGGGGTACAGAGGACAGATAAACCAGACCCACAGAGGGGTACATAGGACATGTATACTAGACCCACAGAGGGGTACACAGGACGTGTATACATGACCCACAGAGGGGTACAGAGGACTTGTGTACCAGACCCACAGATGGGTACAGAAGACATGTATACCAGACCCACATGGGAGTACAGAGGACGTGTATACCAAACCCAGAGAGGGGTACAGAAGACTGGTATACCAGACCCACAGAGGGGTAGAGAGGACGAGTAACCCAGACCCACAGAGGGGTACAGAGGATGGGTGAACCAGACCACAAAGTGGTACAGAGGATGGGTGAACTAGACCCGCAGAGGGGTACAGAGGACGGGTGAACCAGACCCAAACGGGAGTGCAGAGGACGGGATAAACCAGACTCATAGAGGGGTAAAGAGAACGGGTACACCAGACTCACAGAGGGATACAGATGATGTGTATACCAGACCCCATAGAGGGGTACAGAGGACGTGTATACCAGACCCACAGAGGGGACAGGTAAACCAGACCCACATTGGGTAACAGAGGACATGTATACCAAACCCAGAGAGGGGTATAGAAAACTGGTATACCAGACCCACAGAGGGGTACAGAGGATGGGTAATCCAGATCCACAGAGGGGTACAGAGGATGGGTGAACTAGACCCACAGAGGGGTACAGTGGACAGGTGAACAAGACCCAAACGGGAGAACAGAGGATGGGTAAACCAGAGGGGTACAGAGGACAGGTAAACCAGACCAACAGAGGGGTACAGAGGACGGGTAAACCAGATCCACAGAGGGTTACAGATGATGGGTGAACCAGACCCACAGAGGGGCACAGACTGAACAGTATACTACACAACTATTGGATTGATGTTCCAACAGTATGTGGATATATTGGATGCTCCAACAGACCTTTAATGCCCCAAAGAATGATATTGGCTGCTGTGTTATAAATGATATTTAGAATGCTCGATGCGTTTCTCTGGCCGTACGGACAGAACATCAGGAGCCTCATGTGGTGAGGATGTCATAGAACCCTTGTGGTAGCTAATGATGTAGTATTTGGTTTCAGGTGGAGATAAACCTCAGTCGTGTTAACCCACCATTGGGTGACCCCTAAGAAAAGTGGAGGCCTCCTAATATGTCATTAAAGACCCACGGCTGAGCCCCAATAATCTGCACTGACACCTTAGAATTGCTAATATACATCTGAGGCACAACCACCATGTATATACTGGAGGAGGCAGGTAGCGTCTGAATAATAACCCTAAGATGCACCAGCCAAGATTATTAGGCCATGAATGCCAGATAAGCAGATAGACATCAGTCCTGATGGTGAGCTGATACTAGAGAGAGGAAATAACACATGGAAGCACTCTGAAGGTGAGCCGGTGTAGTGGCCCAGAGTGATGGGCTCCCCTCCAGTACCTATGAATGTTCTAGGTCTGTCTCATGTCAGTGTCTTGTTTGTAGAATGCATCAGTTATGTGTATTGGATGACTGCAGGCATGAATGGGTTAATGTCTGGTAAATGTATCGTTTTGTCTGGTGTGGTATAAAAGTATGGTCAGGTGATGTGTGGTAGTCGTGCACAGTCTGTTGGTCGGCTGTGGCTGCTGTCTGGACCAGACCGGAGAGGAGAGAGAGGCGGTGTAGGAGTCAGACGGCCTGAGTGAGAGAACCAGGGGAGTAGGAAAAATGGAAGAGTCCGAGAGGGGGTCCGTTGTTCCCGCCCGTGCCGAGACTTGTAATTAAAGTCCCCTTAGCCACCATGTCTAGAAGCAGTGAAAGCACCCGGACTGGAAGAAACGCGGGGAAACTGCAAGAGTCCGGAGAAGAAGGAAGGAACGGCTTGTAACTCAAGAGACAGTGAGCGACTGACGAGAGAGAGACAGTGAGCGACTGACGAGAGAGAGAGAGAGAGAGAGAGAGAGAGAGAGAGAGAGAGAGAGAGAGTGAGCGACTGACGAGAGAGAGAGAGAGAGAGAGAGAGAGACAGTGAGCGACTGACGAGAGAGAGAGAGACAGTGAGCGACTGACGAGAGAGAGAGAGACAGTGAGCGACTGACGAGAGAGACAGTGAGCGACTGACGAGAGAGAGAGAGTGAGCGACTGACGAGAGAGAGACAGTGAGCGACTGACGAGAGAGAGACAGTGAGCAACTGACGAGAGAGAGACAGTGAGCGACTGACGAGAGAGAGAGACAGTGAGCGACTGACGAGAGAGAGAGACAGTGAGCGACTGACGAGAGAGAGACAGTGAGCGACTGACGAGAGAGAGATAGTGAGCGACTGACGAGAGAGAGACACTGAGCGACTGACGAGAGAGAGAGACAGTGAGCGACTGACGAGAGAGAGAGACAGTGAGCGACTGACGAGAGAGAGAGACAGTGAGCGACTGATGAGAGAGAGAGACAGTGAGGGACTGACGAGAGAGAGAGACAGTGAGTGACTGACGAGAGAGAGAGACAGTGAGTGACTGACGAGAGAGAGAGACAGTGAGCGACTGACGAGAGAGAGAGAGACAGTGAGCGACTGACGAGAGAGAGAGACAGTGAGCGACTGACGAGAGAGAGAGACAGTGAGCGACTGACGAGAGAGAGAGACAGTGAGCGACTGACGAGAGAGTGAGCGACTGACGAGAGAGAGAGAGAGTGAGCGACTGACGAGAGAGTGAGCGACACGAGAGAGAGAGAGAGTGAGCGACTGATGAGAGAGAGAGTGAGCGACTGACGAGAGAGAGAGTGAGCGACTGACGAGAGAGAGACAGTGAGCGACTGACGAGAGAGAGACAGTGAGCGACTGACGAGAGAGAGAGACAGTGAGCAACTGACGAGAGAGAGACAGTGAGCGACTGACGAGAGAGAGAGACAGTGAGCGACTGACGAGAGAGAGAGACAGTGAGCGACTGACGAGAGAGAGACAGTGAGCGACTGACGAGAGAGAGAGACAGTGAGCGACTGACGAGAGAGAGACAGTGAGCGACTGACGAGAGAGAGAGACAGTGAGCGACTGACGAGAGAGAGAGACAGTGAGGGACTGACGAGAGAGAGAGACAGTGAGTGACTGACGAGAGAGAGAGACAGTGAGCGACTGACGAGAGAGAGAGAGAGAGACAGTGAGCGACTGACGAGAGAGAGAGAGACAGTGAGCGACTGACGAGAGAGAGAGAGACAGTAAGCGACTGACGAGAGTGAGAGAGAGAGAGAGAGAGAGAGACAGTGAGCGACTGACGAGAGAGAGACAGTGAGCAACTGACGAGAGAGAGACAGTGAGCGACTGACGAGAGAGAGAGACAGTGAGCGACTGATGAGAGAGAGACAGTGAGCAACTGACGAGAGAGAGAAAGGGAGACAGTGAGTGACTGACGAGAGAGACAGTGAGCAACTGACGAGAGAGAGACAGTGAGCAACTGACGAGAGAGAGACAGTGAGCAACTGAGGAGAGAGAGCTAGAGAGAGACAGTGACTGACTGACGAGAGAGACAGTGAGCGACTGACGAGAGAGACAGTGAGCGACTGACGAGAGAGAGAGACAGTGAGCGACTGACGAGAGAGAGAAAGGGAGACAGTGAGTGACTGACGAGAGAGAGAGAGACAGTGAGTGACTGACGAGAGAGAGAGACAGTGAGTGACTGACGAGAGAGAGAGAGACAGTGAGCAACTGAGGAGAGAGAGCTAGAGAGAGACAGTGAGTGACTGACGAGTGAGAGAGAGAGACAGTGAGCGACTGACGAGAGAGAGAGAAAGGGAGACAGTGAGCGACTGACGAGAGAGAGACAGTGAGTGACTGACGAGAGAGAGAGAGACAGTGAGTGACTGACGAGAGAGAGAGACAGTGAGTGACTGAGGAGAGAGAGACAGTGAGCAACTGAGGAGAGAGAGACAGTGAGTGACTGACGAGAGAGAGAGAGACAGTGAGTGACTGACGACAGAGAGAGAGAGACAGTGAGTGACTGACGAGAGAGAGAGACAGTGAGTGACTGACGAGAGAGAGAGACAGTGAGTGACTGACGAGAGAGAGACAGTGAGTGACTGACGAGAGAGAGAGACAGTGAGTGACTGACGACAGAGAGAGACAGACAGTAAGTGACTAATGAGAGAGAGAGAGAGACAGTGAGTGACTGACGACAGAGAGAGAGACAGTGAGTGACTGACGACAGAGAGAGACAGACAGTAAGTGACAAATGAGAGAGAGAGAGACAGTGAGTGACTGACGACAGAGAGAGAGAGACAGTAAGTGACTGAGGAGATAGAGACAGTGAGTGACTGACGACAGAGAGAGAGAGACAGTGAGTGACTGATGACAGAGAGAGAGAGACAGTGAGTGACTGACGAGAGAGAGAGAGACAGTGAGTGACTGACGAGAGAGACAGTGAGTGACTGACAAGAGAGATAGAGAGAGAGACAGTGAGCGACTGACGAGAGAGAGAGACAGACAGTGAGTAACTGACGAGAGAGAGAGAAAGACAGTGAGTGACTGACGAGAGAGAGACAGTGAGTGACTGACGAGAGAGAGAGAGAGAGACAGTGAGTGACTGACGAGAGAGAGAGAGACAGTGAGTGACTGACGAGAGAGAGAGAGAGACAGTGAGTGACTGACGAGAGAGAGACAGTGAGCAACTGAGGAGAGAGAGAGACAGTGAGTGACTGACGAGAGAGAGAGACAGTGAGTGACTGACGAGAGAGAGACAGTGAGCAACTGAGGGGAGAGAAAGACAGTGAGTGACTGACGACAGAGAGAGACAGTAAGTGACTGACGAGAGAGAGAGAGAGACAGTGAGTGACTGACGAGAGAGAGAGAGAGACAGTGAGTGACTGACGAGAGAGAGAGACAGTGAGCGACTGACGAGAGAGAGACAGTGAGCAACTGACGAGAGAGAGAGAGAGAGACAGTGAGTGACTGACGAGAGAGAGAGAGACAGTGAGTGACTGACGAGAGAGAGAGAGAGAGTGAGTGACTGACGAGAGAGAGAGACAGTGAGTGACTGACGAGAGAGAGACAGTGAGCAACTGAGGAGAGAGAGCTAGAGAGAGACAGTGAGTAACTGACGAGAGAGAGACAGTGAGCAACTGAGGAGAGAGAGCTAGAGAGAGACAGTGAGTAACTGACGAGAGAGAGACAGTGAGCGACTGACGAGAGAGAGACAGTGAGCGACTGACGAGAGAGAGAGACAGTGAGCGACTGACGAGAGAGAGACAGTGAGCAACTGACGGGAGAGAGACAGTGAGCGACTGGTGAGAGAGAGAAAGGGAGACAGTGAGTGACTGACGAGAGAGGGAGAGACCGTGAGTGACTGACGAGAGAGAGAGAGACAGTGAGTGACTGACGAGAGAGAGAGAGACAGTGAGTGACTGACGAGAGAGAGACAGTGAGCAACTGAGGAGAGAAAGCTAGAGAGAGACAGTGAGTGACTGACGACAGAGAGAGACAGTAAGTGACTGACGAGAGAGAGAGAGAGAGAGAGAGAGGCAGTGAGTAACTGACGAGAGAGATAGAGACAGTGAGTAACTGACGAGAGAGAGAGACAGTGAGCGACTGACGAGAGAGAGAGAGACAGTGAGTGACTGACAAGAGAGAGAGAGAGAGTGAGTGACTGAAAGCAGAGAGAGAGACAGTGAGTGACTGACGACAGAGAGAGACAGTGAGTGACTGATGAGAGAGAGAGAGAGAGAAAGTGAGTGACTGACGAGAGAGAGAGAGACAGTGAGTGACTGACAAGAGAGAGAGAGAGACAGTGAGTGACTGAAAGCAGAGAGAGAGAGACAGTGAGTGACTGACGACAGAGAGAGAGAGAGAGAGAGAGACAGTGAGTGACTGATGAGAGAGAGAGAGAGTCAGTGAGTGACTGACGAGATAGAGACAGTGAGTGACTGATGACAGAGAGAGACAGTGAGTGACTGACGACAGAGAGAGACAGTGAGTGACTGACGACAGAGAGAGAGAGACAGTGAGTGACTGACGAGAGAGAGAGAGACAGTGAGTGACTTACGAGAGAGAGACAGTGAGTGACTGACGAGAGAGACAGTGAGTGACTGACAAGAGAGAGAGACAGTGAGCGACTGACGAGAGAGAGACAGTGAGCGACTGACGAGAGAGAGAGACAGTGAGCGACTGACGAGAGAGAGAGAGACAGTGAGTGTCTGACGAGAGAGAAAGACAGTGAGTGACTGACGAGAGAGAGAGACAGTAAGCGACTGACGAGAGAGAGAGACAGTGAGTGACTGACGAGAGAGAGAGAGAGAGACAGACAGTGAGTTACTGACGAGAGAGACAGTGAGTGACTGACGAGAGAGACAGTGACTGACTGACGAGAGAGACAGTGAGTGACTGACGAGAGAGAGAGAGAGAGAGAGAGACAGTGAGTGACTGACGAGAGAGAGACAGTGAGTGACTGACGAGAGAGACAGTGACTGACTGACGAGAGAGACAGTGAGTGACTGACGAGAGAGAGAGAGAGAGAGAGACAGTGAGTGACTGACGAGAGAGAGACAGTGAGTGACTGATGAGAGAGAGAGAGACAGTGAGTGACTGAGGGGAGAGAGAAAGACAGTGAGTGACTGACGAGAGAGAGAGACAGTGAGCGACTGAGGGGAGAGAGAAAGACAGTGAGTGACTGACGAGAGAGATAGAGACAGTGAGTGACTGATGAGAGAGAGACAGTGAGCAACTGACGAGAGAGAGAAAGGGAGACATTGAGTGACTGACGAGAGAGAGAAAGGGAGACATTGAGTGACTGACGAGAGAGAGAGAGACAGTGAGTGACTGACGAGAGAGAGAGAGACAGTGAGTGACTGACGAGAGAGAGACAGTGAGTGACTGACGAGAGAGAGAGACAGTGAGTGACTGAGGAGATAGAGACAGTGAGTGACTTACGAGAGAGAGAGAGACATTGAGCGACTGACGAGAGAGAGAGACAGTGAGCGACTGACGAGAGAGAGAGAGACAGTAAGCGACTGACGAGAGAGAGAGAGACAGTGAGTGACTGACGAGAGAGAGAGACAGTGAGTGACTGACGAGACAGAGAGACAGTGAGTGACTGACGAGAGAGACAGTGAGTGACTGACAAGAGAGAGAGAGACATTGAGCGACTGACGAGAGAGAGAGACAGTGAGCGACTGACGAGAGAGAGAGAGACAGTAAGCGACTGACGAGAGAGAGAGACAGTGAGCGACTGACGAGAGAGAGAGAGACAGTGAGTGTCTGACGAGAGAGAAAGACAGTGAGTGACTGACGAGAGAGAGAGAGACAGACAGTGAGTGACTGACGAGAGAGACAGTGAGTGACTGACGAGAGAGAGGGAGAGACAGTGAGTGACTGACAAGAGAGTGACAGTGAGTGACTGATGAGAGAGAGAGAGACAGTGAGTGACTGAGGGGAGAGAGAAAGACAGTGAGTGACTGACGAGAGAGAGAGACAGTGAGCGACTGAGGGGAGAGAGAAAGACAGTGAGTGACTGACGAGAGAGATAGAGACAGTGAGTGACTGATGAGAGAGAGACAGTGAGCGACTGATGAGAGAGAGAAAGGGAGACAGTGAGTGACTGATGAGAGAGAGACAGTGAGCAACTGACGAGAGAGAGAGAGAAAGGGAGACATTGAGTGACTGACGAGAGAGAGAGAGACAGTGAGTGACTGACGAGAGAGAGAGAGACAGTGAGTGACTGACGAGAGAGAGAGACAGTGAGTGACTGACGAGAGAGAGAGACAGTGAGTGACTGACGAGAGAGAGAGAGACAGTGAGCAACTGAGGAGAGAGAGCTAGAGAGAGACAGTGAGTGACTGACGAGAGAGAGAGACAGTGAGTGACTGACGAGAGAGAGAGACAGTAAGTGACTGACGAGAGAGAGAGAGACAGTGAGTGACTGACGAGAGAGAGAGACAGTGAGTGACTGACGAGAGAGAGAGAGACAGTGAGTGACTGACGAGAGAGATAGAGACAGTGAGTGACAGACGAGAGAGAGAGACAGTGAGTGACTGACGAGAGAGAGAGAGAGAGACAGTGAGTGACTGACGAGAGAGAGAGACAGTGAGTGACTGACGACAGAGAGAGAGACAGTGAGTGACTGACGAGAGAGAGAGAGAGAGACAGTGAGTGACTGACGAGAGAGAGAGACAGTGAGTGACTGACGACAGAGAGAGAGACAGTGAGTGACTGACGAGAGAGAGAGAGAGAGACAGTGAGTGACTGACGAGAGAGAGAGACAGTGAGTGACTGACGACAGAGAGAGAGACAGTGAGTGACTGACGACAGAGAGAGACAGTGAGTGACTGACGTCAGAGAGAGAGACAGTTAGTGACTGACGACAGAGAGAGAGAGACAGTGAGTGACTAACGAGAGAGAGAGAGAGACAGTGAGTGACTGACGAGAGAGAGAGAGACAAACGATGAGTGACTGACAAGAGAGAGAGAGAGACAGTGAGCAACTGAGGAGAGAGAGCGAAAGAGAGACAGTGAGCGACTGACGAGAGAGAGAGACAGTGAGTGACTGATGAGAGAGACAGTGAGTGACTGACGAGAGAGAGAGACAGTGAGTGACTGACAAGAGAGAGACAATGAGTGACTGACGAGGGAGAGAGAGAGACAGTGAGTGACTGACAAGAGAGAGACAATGAGTGACTGACGAGGGAGAGAGAGACAATGAGTGGCTGACGAGGGAGAGAGAGAGACAGTGAGCGACTGACGAGAGAGAGAGAGAGAGACAGTGAGTGACTGACGAGAGAGAGAGAGAGACAGTGAGTGACTGGTTAGAGAGAGAGAGGCAGTGAGTGACTGACGAGAGAGAGAGAGACAGTGAGCGACTGACGAGAGAGAGAGAGAGACAGTGAGCGACTGACGAGAGAGAGAGACAGTGAGTGACTGACGAGAGAGAGAGAGAGACAGTGAGTGACTGACGAGAGAGAGAGAGACAGTGAGCGACTGACAAGAGAGAGAGACAGTGAGCGACTGACGAGAGAGAGACAGTGAGCGACTGACGAGAGAGAGATTTCCCGGGAGAGTCAATGCCTGCAGATAACTGGGACTGTAGAGATGCCAATGCCCCATGAATCCTCCCTGCATCACCGCTGTAAGAATCGTTGGACTGTTACCATTTATATACTGAACGTTTCGGGTTCCTGTTGAGAAAAGTGTAGTTTGTGCGTGGACTACTATATCACTTTAGAGGAATCCACCGTAGAGGACAGAGCGCTGGCGTCACGAGTGACAGGTGGGACTACAGGTAACCATGGTTACTATCCCTGTGATTTCTCCCAGTGGTAATGAGGTCCAGAGCTACCCTTATGGAGGAGATGGTAGAGCCCCGTGACAGGGTTACCATCTCTTCCACTCTGTCTCCTTGGCTGAGAGCCGACTCCTCGGACGCTGCACCAGTGTTAGAAGAAGAGCTGCAGAGCTGGCATTTCAATTCACCAGCCACTACCTGCCTCCTCCAGTATATACAGAGCGATTGTGCCTCAGGTGTATATTAGCAACTCAAGGGTGTCAATGGGGATGATTGGGCCTCTTGCACGTTGTCAGTATCTCACACATGCTGTCCGTATCTCCCGCGTGCTGTCTGTATCTCACGCTCATTGTCTGTATCTCACGCACACTCAGTGTCTCACGCTCATTGTCTGTATCTCACGCATGCTGTCAGTATCTCACGCATGCTGTCTGTATCTCACGATGCTGTCTGTATCTCCCGCACGCTGTCAGTATCTCCCGCACGCTGTCTGTTTCTCCCGCAAGCTGTCTGTATCTCCCGCACGCTGTATGTATCTCCCGCACGCTGTCTGTATCTCCCGCACGCTGTCTGTATCTCCCACACGCTGTCCGTATCTCACGCTCATTGTCTGTATCTCACGCACACTGTCTGTATCTCATGCACGCTGTCTGTATCTCCCGCATGCTGTCTGTTTCTCCCGCACGCTGTCTGTATCTCCCACACGCTGTCTGTATCTCCCACACGCTGTCTGTATCTCCCGCAAGCTGTCGGTAACAAACGCTCATTGTCTGTATCTCCCGCACGCTGTCTATATCTCCCGCACGCTGTCTATATCTCCCGCACGCTGTCTGTATCTCCCGCACGCTGTCTGTATCTCCCGCACGCTGTCTATATCTCCCGCACGCTGTCTGTATCTCACGCACGCTGTCTGTATCTCCTGCACGTGGTCAGTATCTCACTCACGCTGTCCATATCTCACACACGCTGTCCGTATCTCACGCTTGCTGTCAGTGTCTCATGCACACTGTCAGTATCTCACACATGCTGTCAGTGTCTCACGCACGCTGTCAGTATCTCACGCATGCAGTCAGTATCTTACGCTCCTTGTCTGTATCTCACGCACGCTGTCTGTATCTCCCGCACGCTGTCTGTATCTCCCGCACGCTGTCTGTATCTCCCGCACGCTGCCTGTATCTCCCGCACGCTGTCTGTATCTCATGCACGCTGTCTGTATCTCCCGCATGCTGTCTGTTTCTCCCGCAAGCTCTCTGTATCTCCCGCACGCTGCCTGTATCTCCCGCACGCTGCCTGTATCTCCCACACGCTGTCTGTATCTCCCACACGCTGTCTGTATCTCCCGCAAGCTGTCGGTAACAAACGCTCATTGTCTGTATCTCCCGCACGCTGTCTATATCTCCCACACGCTGTCCGTATCTCACGCTCATTGTCTGTATCTCACGCACACTGTCAGTGTCTCATGCTCATTGTCTGTATCTCCCGCACGCTGTCTGTATCTCCCGCACGCTGTCTGTATCTCCCGCACGCTGTCTGTATCTCCCGCACGCTGTCTGTATCTCCCGCACACTGTCTGTATCTCCCGCACGCTGCCTGTATCTCCCGCACGCTGTCTGTATCTCATGCACGCTGTCTGTATCTCCCGCATGCTGTCTGTTTCTCCCGCAAGCTCTCTGTATCTCCCGCACGCTGCCTGTATCTCCCGCACGCTGCCTGTATCTCCCACACGCTGTCTGTATCTCCCACACGCTGTCTGTATCTCCCGCAAGCTGTCGGTAACAAACGCTCATTGTCTGTATCTCCCGCACGCTGTCTATATCTCCCGCACGCTGTCTATATCTCCCGCACGCTGTCTGTATCTCCCGCACGCTGTCTGTATCTCCCGCACGCTGTCTATATCTCCCGCACGCTGTCTATATCTCCCGCACGCTGTCTGTATCTCACGCACGCTGTCTGTATCTCCTGCACGTGGTCAGTATCTCACTCACGCTGTCCATATCTCACACACGCTGTCCGTATCTCACGCTTGCTGTCAGTGTCTCATGCACACTGTCAGTATCTCACACATGCTGTCAGTGTCTCACGCACGCTGTCAGTATCTCACGCATGCAGTCAGTATCATACGCTCCTTGTCTGTATCTCACGCACGCTGTCTGTATCTCCCGCACGCTGTCTGTATCTCCCGCACGCTGTCTGTATCTCCCGCACGCTGCCTGTATCTCCCGCACGCTGTCTGTATCTCATGCACGCTGTCTGTATCTCCCGCATGCTGTCTGTTTCTCCCGCAAGCTCTCTGTATCTCCCGCACGCTGCCTGTATCTCCCGCACGCTGCCTGTATCTCCCACACGCTGTCTGTATCTCCCACACGCTGTCTGTATCTCCCGCAAGCTGTCGGTAACAAACGCTCATTGTCTGTATCTCCCGCACGCTGTCTATATCTCCCACACGCTGTCCGTATCTCACGCTCATTGTCTGTATCTCACGCACACTGTCAGTGTCTCATGCTCATTGTCTGTATCTCCCGCACGCTGTCTGTATCTCACGCACGCTGACTGTATCTCCCGCACGCTGTCTGTATCTCCCGCACGCTGTCTGTATCTCCCGCACGCTGTCTGTATCTCCCGCACACTGCCTGTATCTCCCGCACGCTGTCTGTATCTCATGCACGCTGTCTGTATCTCCCGCATGCTGTCTGTTTCTCCCGCAAGCTCTCTGTATCTCCCGCACGCTGCCTGTATCTCCCGCACGCTGCCTGTATCTCCCACACGCTGTCTGTATCTCCCACACGCTGTCTGTATCTCCCGCAAGCTGTCGGTAACAAACGCTCATTGTCTGTATCTCCCGCACGCTGTCTATATCTCCCGCACGCTGTCTATATCTCCCGCACGCTGTCTATATCTCCCGCACGCTGTCTGTATCTCCCGCACGCTGTCTGTATCTCCCGCACGCTGTCTATATCTCCCGCACGCTGTCTGTATCTCACGCACGCTGTCTGTATCTCCTGCACGTGGTCAGTATCTCACTCACGCTGTCCATATCTCACACACGCTGTCCGTATCTCACGCTTGCTGTCAGTGTCTCATGCACACTGTCAGTATCTCACACATGCTGTCAGTGTCTCACGCATGCTGTCAGTGTCTCACGCATGCAGTCAGTATCTTACGCTCCTTGTCTATATCTCCCGCATGCTGTCTGTATCTCCCGCACGCTGTCTGTATCTCCCGCACGCTGTCGGTATCTCCCGCACGCTGTCGGTATCTCCCACACGCTGTCGGTATCTCCCGCACACTGTCTGTATCTCCCGCACGCTGTCTGTATCTCCCGCACGCTGTTTGTATCTCCAGCACGCTGTCTGTATCTCCAGCATGCTGTCTATATCTCCCGCACGCTGTCTGTATCTCCCGCACTCTGTCTCTATCTCCCGCACACTGTCGGTATTAAACGCACGCTGTCGGTATCTCACGCTCATTGTCTATATCTAATGAACACTGTCCGTGTCTCACGAACGCTGTCCGTATCTCCCGCACGCTGTCAGTATCTCCCGCACGCTGTCAGTATCTCCCGCACGCTGTCAGTATCTCATGCTGCTTGTCTGTATCTCCTGCGTGCTGTCTGTATCTCCCGCATTCTGTCTGTATCTCACGCACACTGTCAGTATCTCACACATGCTGTCAGTATCTCACACATGCTGT
This sequence comes from Eleutherodactylus coqui, assembly GCA_035609135.1. Taxonomy (NCBI): domain Eukaryota; kingdom Metazoa; phylum Chordata; class Amphibia; order Anura; family Eleutherodactylidae; genus Eleutherodactylus; species Eleutherodactylus coqui. Next base: position 307,612,291 of record CM069408.1, read on the forward strand.
CAGTATCTCACGCCTGCTGTCAGTATCTCACGCACGCAGTAAGTATCTCATGCCCTCTGCCGGTATCTAAGGCACGCAATCAGCATCTCACGAATGTTGTCAGTATCTCACGCTCATTATCTCTATCTCACGCACGCTGTCAGTATCTCACGCACGCTGTCAGTATCTCACGCACGCTGTCAGTATCTCACGCACGCTGTCAGTATCTCACGCATCCTGTCAGTATCTCACGCACGCTGTCTGTATCTCCCGCACTCTGTCAGTGTCTCACAAACGCTGCCTGTATCTCACGCTCATTGTCTGTATCTCACGCTCATTGTCTGTATCTCACGCTCATTGTCCGTATCTCCCGCACGCTGGCCGTATCTCCCGCACGCTGGCCGTATCTCCCGCACGCTGGCCGTATCTCCCGCACGCTGGCCGTATCTCCCGCACGCTGGCCGTATCTCCCGCACGCTGGCCGTATCTCCCGCACGCTGTTGGTATCTCACGCACGCTGTCGGTGTCTCACGCACGCTGTTGGTGTCTCACGAACGCTGTCAGAATCTTATGCTCATTGTCCGTATCTCATGCATGCTGTCTGTATCTCCCACACGTTGTCGGTATCTCACGCACGCAGTCAGTAGCTCACGCATGCTGTCAGTGTCTCAAGCACGCTGTCCGTATCTCACACATGCTGTCAGTATCTCACGCATGCAGTCAGCATCTTACGCTCCTTGTCTGTATCTCCCGCACGCTGTCTGTATCTCCCGCACGCCGTCTGTATCTTCCGCACGCTGTCTGTATTAAACGCACGCTGTCGGTATCTCACGCTCATTGTCTATATCTAATGAACACTGTCCATGTCTCACGAACGCTGTCCATATCTCCCACACGCTGTCAGTATCTCACGCTGCTTGTCTGTATCTCCCGCATGCTGTCTGTATCTCCCGCATGCTGTCTGTATCTCCCGCATGCTGTCTGTATCTCCCGCATGCTGTCTGTATCTCCCGCATGCTGTCTGTATCTCCCGCATGCTGTCTGTATCTCACGCATGCTGTCTGTATCTCACGCCTGCTGTCTGTATCTCACGCCTGCTGTCTGTATCTCACGCCTGCTGTCAGTATCTCACGCTCGCAGTCAGTATCTCATGCACTCTGCCGGTATCTCACGCACGCAGTCAGCATCTCACGAATGCTGTCTCACGCTCATTATCTGTATCTCACGCACGCTGTCAGTATCTCACGCACGCAGTCAGTATCTCACGCATGCTGTCAGTATCTCACGCACGCTGTCTGTATCTCCCGCACTCTGTTAGCGTCTTACAAACGCTGTCTGTATCTCATGCTCTTTGTCTATATTTCGCGCTCATTGTCTGTATCTCACGCATGCTGTCTGTATCTCCCGCACGCTGTCTGTATCTCCCGCACGCTGTCTGTATCTCCCGCACGCTGTCTGTATCTCCCGCACGCTGTCTGTATCTCCCGCACGCTGTCTGTATCTCCCGCACGCTGTCTGTATCTCACACACACTGTCAGTATCTGATGCTCATTATCTGTATCTCACGCACGCTGTCGGTGTCTCACGAACGCTGTCAGAATCTTATGCTCATTGTCCGTATCTCACGCCTGCTGTCAGTATCTCACGCTCACAGTCAGTATCTCATGCACTCTGTCTGTATCTCCCACTCGTTGTCGGTATCTCCCACACGCTGTCTGTATCTCACGCTGTCAGTATCACATACTTGCCGTCAGTATCTGATGCTTATTATCTGTATCCCCCACACGCTGTCGGTATCTCCACACGCAGTCTGTATCTCACGCTGTCGGTATCTCACGCACACTCTCAGAATCTCACACACTAAATATTAGTACACCACGCACGCACATTTCAGTCACTAAAATTCCTTCGCCTGAACGTTTCCATAGGAAACCATTGGTTTTAATAGTCGCAATTTTTTTGTGCGTGTAATTTAGCTGCGCAAATTCCCTGGTGTGACGGAGACCTAGTAGACCGTGCTGCGTTCCTCTTACTCACATATTATATGCTAGTGTGAGGAGCTAGGAACTGTCACTGCCTTCATTCACCGTGTACGTCGCACGCATAATAGCTGGTGAAATGACGTTCGTGTGAATGAGCCCCAGTGCAGGCGGACAGCAGCTTGTCGTCACCGATAGAAATGTAATTTTGCCAGATTTCTTGATGTCACATTTGTGTAGAGCGTTCGCTCTTGTCAGCGCCGTGTTCTCATCTCCCCGTCTGTTTCCTAGGTGCGGCCGCACTCACAGGAGCCGTCACGCACACCGTCTCCACCGCAGTCATCTGCTTCGAGTTGACGGGTCAGATCTCGCACATTCTCCCGATGCTTATCTCCGTCATCATGGCCAACGTGGTCGCTCAGAACCTGCAGCCCAGTCTCTATGATTCCATAATTCAGACCAAGAAACTGCCGTACCTCCCGGACTTGTCATCCTGTCACGTCAGGTGGGGCGCAGCACGTGGAATGTATATACTGTGTACATATGTATTAACGGTCACCCATGCACTAATACAACCCAACTGTTTCCTCATAGTGATGCTGTGCTCCAGAGCTGCACTCACCCGGCAGACGCCGCAGAGGCTTCTTCTGACCTCTGTGATGCTGATTTCAGTTACCTTTCCTCACATTGCATTGGAATGTTGTGCTTTCCTGTAGGGTGGGCCACTGCAGAAAAATACATATATATAGTCTTTACAGGTAGATCCAGCGCGATGCACGGCGCTCTACGTCTATACGCTCTTGTACATGGGACCCTTCCATCAACATATTATGCTAGGAACCACTTCTGAGGGAAGACTCACCATGACATGCCAAATAACAGTTCTATACCATGCCTACATAATACTGCCATACCGTAATAATATACCGCCCCTTTATTACCCTCATCTAGTAGCATTGGACCTCCTTCCTTGAGCCTTCAGAACTGCAGCAATTCATGAAGATCCCACTCAGTGATGGAACGGTTCTGCAGGAATATCGGCCCCTGTGGACAGGAAGCTTCTTGTAGGTGCCTCAGATTAGATGGCGGTGCTGACATTTTCCGACCGGCTGACAGGAAGGGGTCAGCGATTCATGCTGCCTGCGCCAAATTCTAACCTCCCATCAGCAACAGAAATCTGGCTCCATCTGACCAGGAGATGTTTTCCCGCTGCTCAGTGATACAAGTTTTGCGCTCTTTTGCCCGCTGGAGTCTGTTCCTCTTAGACCCAATGGTGCTGGAACTGGTCGCCCGCTGTTATATTATCCGTGCGGAGGAACGGCGAGTTGTGCGTTCGGACACGTTAGTTGGAGCTCCAGCGTTGTATTCAGCTGACTGTGCAGCCTGTTGGTCAGAACGATTCCTGACATCCTCCTCCGACCCCTTTCAGGGATGAGTTGTTTCCGTCCGCAGGATCCCCTTTCGCTGGATGTTTTCCTCGATCTCGCCGTGCTTGGTATACTCTCCACACAGTTACGTGATAAAACCCTCGCGGTTGGCGGTGAGACCCCGGCTAGTCTAGCACTGATGACCGGTCTCGTTGGAAGCCGCTCCGATCATTGGATTTTCCCCTCTAATGTGGATTCACACTGAAACTGATCAGCGGAAAACTTGTCACGTGATTTTATGCTGCACTCCGGGGTCACGGGGGGAATTACCGTACAGGTGAGCACCAATCGTGAGAGGGCTGGGGCTCAAATAAAGGGGAGGGGGCTCTGAAAAGGATCTCTAAAAAAGGGACCTGTCACTTTTGTGCGGGACAAGAGCCCCACACTTAGCACGGGCGCAGGGTGACGTTCACACTGAATGCAAGAGTCATACACCATGCAATATGGGACAGTGAGCACCACTCCAGGATGATGGAAAACCTGTCCCTAACCAATTAGGGAGGTGCAAGCAGAGTTATTGTCCCGATAAGGACAGCCCCGCTGTCTTCTCCTGGGCCCTGACTGTCCCTATAGGAACCCCTGGAGAGATGGACTGACACAGCAACGCAAAACAATAAAGGTTACCAAATACAACAGAAAGGATAAAGCAGCACTTATCTGTAATGGGAGCTTCTCACCCCAGACCAGAGGATCACCAGCTCCAACCTCTCCTCTAGAGAACTGAATAATAAGCAAGGAGGAGTGGGCGTGGTATGCATATAAAGCCCTCAACACCTGCTGATAGGTAGAGCTGCTAGAGAACCCCCAAACCTCTCCCAGATATGAATAATAGTCATCCTGCACCCATTCACATATAGAGATTGTAAGAAGCAATCTCTGCACAATGTGCATTAACCCTTGTCCTGCATTACAGGGTGACAGGTCTGACCCTGCGCCGCGGCCACTATGCCACGATGCTGTTGTGACTGACAAGACGTGGCAGTACCTCCCCTCCGAAGAGGGGTCTCTGGACCCTTAGCACCTGGTTTACCAGGATTCCATTTATGGAAGTTCCTTATTAATTCGTCTGCATTGACCTTAGCCGCTGGAACCCACGTCCTCTCCTCGGGACCATAGACCCAACAATGCACCAGATACTGCAGTGAGTTCCTGACTCGACGAGAGACAATAAAGCGTCTGACCTCGAACTGCAGTTTCCCATCCACCAACACTGGCGAAAAAGGTGATGACCCAAGTACCGGATTCACCACCTTCTTAAGTAACGACTTATGGAACACATCGATGATCTTTAGTGATCTGGGAATCTCCAATCTGAAAGACACCAAGTTAATGCTCTCAGTGATATTAAAAGACCAATAAAACGTGGACTCAGCTTAAGAGATGGTTGTTTAAGCTTGATGTTTCTTGTGGACAACCAGACCAAGTCACCCACCTGAAAGCTGACCCCCTTGCACCTATTGTTATCCGCCACCCTCTTATAGCTTCTAACTGATCTTTTAAGATTTCTCTGAATTGCCTTGAGGCTGAGAATTCATTTGGATGTGCCCATAGACTCTAAAGATCTGCTGTTCAGAGGAAAGTCTGCTAAAGGTAAATACCCCGATGATCAGAAACAAGGCATTGCAGGCACTGCTCTGGACTCTGGTTACACCTCTACGTCTGACCATTTGTTTAAGGATGGTAGAGGAAAAGGACAGCTGTATACCTAACTGGCAACACACAAAATGACAGAACTCGGATACAAACTGAACCCCTCGATCAGAGACAATAGTGGTACCTCGTGTAACCTAACAACATGAGCTATGAACAGCTAAGACACCTTCAGCATTTGGTAAAGCAGGCAAAGCAACAAAATGACACATCTTGCTGAAGCGATCCACCACCCAGATAACAGTGCTTCCCTCTGAGGAAAGCATGTCAGTGATAAAATCCATGAGCAGATCAGTCCAGGGTCTCTCCGGTACCGGTAGGGGCAACAATTTCCCGGCAGGGAGATGCCGAGGTGATTTGGCTCTAGCACAGATCTCGCACAGAAACAAAACAGAAAACATTGTGTCTCAAAGACGATCACCAAAAAATTCTACTTCCCAACTTACCAGTAATGTTAATGCCTGGATGACCTGCCAGAACAGAACTATGCATCTCAGAGAGCACCTGAAACCTCGGATGTAGAAGAACATCAGGCAGGCCTGCAGGCGCCAAATCTTGTGTCTTATGGATCTGCTCCTCCAGATCCAGGGACACCGCGGACACCACCACCCCCCTCAGACAAAATAGGTGCAGGGGGTTCATCAGAGACCACCAGGACAATTTCAGTACACCAAATCTCTCTGGGGTTATAGTATGCCCCAGAAACGTAATCTCCTGTACAGCGCAAATACACCTCTCTCTTGGCAAATAGGTCATTTTCACGGAGAGCTTGCAACACCTGTTGCACGTGCAGAACATGGCAATCATAATCAGGGGAAAAAATAAGGATCTCGTCCAAATAAACCAACACAAACCGTCCCATGAACTTCTGCAGCACCTCATGTATGAAAGCCTGAAACACTGTGGGAGCATTGGTCAAAGCGAAGGGCATCACAAGATTTTCAAAATGACCCTCGGGAGTATTGAAAGCTGTCTTCCATTCATCTCCCTTTCTGACCCGTATTAAGTTGTACGCCCCCCGCAAGTCCAACCAGCGGACAGCCATTAACTGGCTAAACAAATCAGGAATGAGCGGTAATGGATAAGGGTTGCGCTTAGTGAGCTTATTAGGATCCCTAAAGTCCAGACATGGTCGCAGACCCCCATCCTTCTTCATAACAAATAAGAAACCAGCAGCTACTGGCGAATTGGATCAACGTATGTGTCTCTTTCTCCAACTGTTTGTGATATACTCCTTGAGAGCCTGCCTCTCTGGACCGGACACATTATACATGCGACTCTTGCGTAGCTTGCAACCTGGAATGAGGTTAATAGTGCAATCCCCCTGCCTATGAGGTGGTAACTTATCCACTCCCACCTTAGAAAATACGTCAGCAAAACAAGCATAACAAGGCGACAGGTCTGACCCTGGGTTGTGGCCACCATGCCACGACACTGACGCAACCGACAAGCCACGACAGGACCATTCTGTGTACCTAGTAGTGTCAAATGATAAACACATAGCGGCAATAGTACTTAAAAGTGCCCAAAAATAGGAAGGTGGATGCGCTGGGCAAGTTGTACTGTCTCATTGCTCATAATAGTGAGAGCCACAGTTTCCCAAAAATGATGATAGTAGCAGGATTCCCAGTGACAGACAAGAACCAGCATGAAAGTGATGATGCTCCCATGGAAGCCACAGTTGACCATAACAGTTCTACAATGTGTAATACGCCACGATAGGGATGTTGCTCCCTGGTGTCATGCTGAAGTGTAGTGCGTACCCCGATTAAAGAGGCACCAAAAACACAGAGGAAAACAGTTCGACTCAAGTTTATTATCTCAGGAACTTGTTGGTTCAGCATGCCATTGACGAAGGCTTTACAGTCCAGTTCAGTGTCTGGATGGTGGAGACTTTACTCCCTGCTACCTAACTGCTCTGTACTGCCTGTTTCAGGTTTTGCACCATGACCCTGGAGTCTGTAGCCTCATACGACCTGTTGTGGGCTTTACACCCCAGCCCTGGAGTCTGCAGCTTTTCGGTATACGCCTTTTCTCTTCAAGGACTAGATACAGGAATGGCTGTGAGATATTGTTCCCTAAAACAAGCCTAACATGTTTACACCACTGCTCAATACCGATAGATTGTAACTGTGAGAAGCTGAATCATCGGGCTGTTCTATACTTCTCTATCAAGCCACCCCCTTCAAGGCAAGACATCAATACAGGGGATCACATATTTAAAGACATTCACACCAGAAATGTCAATATCATTATACAGTGCCAGTGCTAGGCCACTACAAATGGCCACAGTACCCCAATAATTGCTGGAATCCCCATATATGTATAGCAATCATCCAGATATCATCCCCAAAGCCGTGCGGGTGTTGTTGTCATCAGTGCACAGCATACAATGTTACATACAAAGATTATGCCGTCTTGAAAGTAATTCTTCTGCTTCTGCATCTTGGAGCGACTCACGTCCGGTAATTAGATGATGCCCGAGGGCTGCCATGCCTGCTTGTAGAATTTATGTAATTTATGTCTATAAACACTCACGGGGATCTTCTGCCATCGTGTGAGCGGACGCTGCCAGAGATGCCATCATGCGGACGCTGCCAGAGATGCCATCATGCGGACGATGCCAGAGATGCCATCATGCGGACGATGCCAGAGATGCCATCATGCGGACGCTGCCAGAGATGCCATCATGCGGACGATGCCAGAGATGCCATCATGCGGACGCTGCCAGAGACGCCATCATGCGTACGCTGCCAGAGACGCCATCATGCGGACGATGCCAGAGATGCCATCATGCGGACGCTGCCAGAGATGCCATCATGCGGACGATGCCAGAGATGCCATCATGCGGACGCTGCCAGAGATGCCATCATGCGGACGCTGCCAAAGATGCCATCATGCGGACGCTGCCAAAGATGCCATCATGCGGACGCTGCCAGAGATGCCATCATGCGGACGATGCCAGAGATGCCATCATGCGGACGCTGCCAGAGATGCCATCATGCGGACGCTGCCAAAGATGCCATCATGCGGACGCTGCCAGAGATGCCATCATGCGGAAGCTGCCAGAGATGCCATCATGCGGACGCTGCCAGAGATGCCATCATGCGAACGCTGCCAGAGATGCCATCATGCGTACGCTGCCAGAGACGCCATCATGCAGACGCTGCCAGAGACACCATCATGCAGATGCTGCCATTGACGCCATCATGCAGACGCTGCCATTGACGCCATCATGCAGACGCTGCCAGAGACGCCATCATGCAGACGCTGCCAGAGACGCCATCATGCAGACGCTGCCAGAGACGCCATCATGCAGACGCTGCCAGAGATGCCATCATGCAGACGCTGCCAGAGACGCCATCATGCAGACGCTGCCAGAGATGCCATCATGCAGACGCTGCCAGAGATGCCATCATGCGTACGCTGCCAGAGACGCCATCATGCAGACGCTGCCATTGACGCCATCATGCAGACGCTGCCAGAGACGCCATCATGCAGACGCTGCCAGAGACGCCATCATGCAGACGCTGCCAGAGACGCCATCATGCAGACGCTGCCAGAGATGCCATCATGCGGACGCTGCCAGAGATGCCATCATGCGTACGCTGCCATTGATGCTATCATGCATACGCTGCCACAGACGCCATCATGCATACGCTGCCATTGACGCCATCATGCATACGCTGCCATTGACGCCATCATGCAGACGCTGCCACAGACACCATCATGCAGACGCTGCCAGAGACGCCATCATGCAGACGCTGCCATTGATGCCATCATGCGTACGCTGCCATTGACGCCATCATGCGTACGCTGCCAGAGACGCCATCATGCATACGCTACCACAGACGCCATCATGCATACGCTGCCATTGACGCCATCATGCATACGCTGCCACTGACGCCATCATACGGATGCTGCCACAGACGCCATCATATGGACACTGCCACAGACGCCATCATGCAGACGCTGCCACAGACGCCATCATGCAGACGCTGCCACGGACGCCATCATGCAGACGCTGCCATTGATGCCATCATGCTGACGCTGCCAGAGACGCCACAATGCAGACGCTGCCAGAGACGCCATCATGCGGACGCTGCCAGACACGCCATCATACAGACGCTGCCATTGATGCCATCATGCATACGCTGCCATTGATGCCATCATGCGGACGCTGCCAGAGACGCCACCATGCAGACGCTGCCACAGACGCCACCATGCAGACGCTGCCACAGACGCCACCATGCAGACGCTGCCACAGACGGCATCATGCATACGCTGCCATTGACGCCATCATGCATACGCTGCCATTGACGCCATCTTGCAGACGCTGCCAGAGACACCATCATGCATACGCTGCCACTGACGCCATCATGCATACGCTGCCACTGACACCATCATGCATACGCTGCCACAGACGCCATCATGCATACGCTGCCACTGACGCCATCATGCATACGCTGCCATTGACGCCATCATGCAGACGCTGCCAGAGACACCATCATGCGGACCCTGCCACAGATGGCATCATGCATACGCTGCCATTGACGCCATCATGCGGACGCTGCCAGACACGCCATCATGCAGACGCTGCCATTGATGCCATCATGCATACGCTGCCATTGATGCCATCATGCGGACGCTGCCAGAGACGCCACCATGCAGACGCTGCCACAGACGCCACCATGCAGACGCTGCCACAGACGGCATCATGCATACGCTGCCATTGACGCCATCATGCAGACGCTGCCAGAGACACCATCATGCGGACGCTGCCAGAGACGCCATCATGCGGACGCTGCCAGAGACACCATCATGCTGATGCTGCCAGAGACTCCATTATGCGGACGCTGCCATTTATGCCATCATGTCAACACTGCCATTGACGCCATCATGCATACGCTGCCATTGACGCCATCATGCAGACGCTGCCAGAGACGCCATCATGCAGACGCTGCCACAGACGCCATCATGCAGACGCTGCCACAGACGCCATCATGCAGACGCTGCCACAGACGCCATCATGCGGACGCTGCCACAGACGCCATCATGCAGACGCTGCCACAGACGCCACCATGCAGACGCTGCCACAGACGCCACCATGCAGACGCTGCCACAGACGCCATCATGCGGACACTGCCACAGACGCCATCATGCAGACGCTGCCACAGACGCCACCATGCAGACGCTGCCACAGACGCCATCATGCGGACGCTGCCACAGACGCCATCATGCAGACGCTGCCACAGACGCCACCATGCAGACGCTGCCACAGACGCCATCATGCAGACGCTGCCAGAGACGTCATCATGCGGACGCTGCCACAGACGCCATCATGCGGACGCTGCCACAGACGCCATCATGCGGACGCTGCCACAGACGCCATCATGCGTACGCTGCCACAGACGCCATCATGCGTACGCTGCCACAGACGCCATCATGCGGACGCTGCCACAGACGCCATCATGCAGACGCTGCCACAGACGCCATCATGCGGACGCTGCCACGGACGCCATCATGCATACGTTGCCAGTTTTGTTTACTTGCCAAAAATGTAAAGGAACAAAAGCTTTCTATAGAAAAGAAATACACTTAGGGGCCCGGAACCTTTCATTAATGGGCCACCTGCTAGATGAAGCTGCAGAGTCGGGGTGATGACGACCTCGAGGTCTGGAGAAGCAGCAGAGAAGAACAAAATGAATTTATATTGTGATTTTTATCGTTTAGAGCTTTAAATCTCTTGTAAATCTTTTCTTTTCTTCCGGCAGTAAATACAACATCTTCGTGGAGGATATTATGGTGACGGCCATTCGGTACGTGTCTTCTCACTGTACTTACAAAGATCTTCTGAATGTCCTGAAGACCTGCTCCCACAAAACCCTGCCCCTAGTGGAGTCCAGAGGTAAGACAGCTGAATTCCTCTGCTTCTTTGGAGGTTTACGGTCCCCGTATAAGAATTCATGTATGCAAATAAGGGATTAAAAGTACCTGCGCAGCCTCACCAGCTGGGAGTGTTTGGCTTGTATTCCTGGTCACATCACAAGGCTGTCAGACGCTTGTGTCCTTTTGCATGCAGGTGTTTTTGGGGGGTTGCCCATAAGCTGGGTAAATGGTTGGCTGGGGGAGAAGCCTTTAAAGAGGGGAATAAACTTTCCCCTTGTGGAGGGTGCCAGGTTGGCACAGGGAGACTTGTATAGACCATGTAAGGCTTCCTGGCAAAAAAAGATATGCAAAAACAAGAGGCTCTTCATAAGGAGAAAGTTTCTCCCACGTCAAAGGTTTCCCACTGAGCCAACCAGCACCCTGCTCTCCCCTGGCAAAGACCCTGGAACAGCTGTCTACAGATGGATACTGCTTCTTTATGGAGAAGACTCTGGTTTGCTTTATATCCTTAGTAGAAATGAGCGAGCACCAAAATGCTCGGGTGCTCGGTAGTCGAGTCGAACTTTTCGTAATGCTCGAGATCTGGTTTCGACTAACGAATCCCATTGAAGTCAATGGGCGACTGGAGAATTTTTTAAGCTGACCGATGCTCCGCATGGGGGAGGTTGTGTGAAACATCAGAAAGTCATGGAAACACCACAGAGACTGATAGGGAAGGGCAGGAGCAGCATGCAAGGCTGCATCTGAGACTCCCAGGTTCCACTATTAAGCCAAAATGGGGGCAAGAGTCTGGCGTCACCCCCCTAACAATTTATTTGGGACAGACCTTAAGCAGCAAGGCACACGTGCTGGCATCTTAGCTAAGCACCAGACTCGTGCAACAAAGGACAATCACTGCCTGCAGGTGACACCGCTGCCTCTTCTCCTGGGTTACATGCTGGCAATGCTGTCCAATCCCCCCTAGGATGCAGGCTCGTGCATCTGAAATTTTTCCAAGCGCAGCGTCCAGCTGTCCCCATTCAATATGGGGCAAGGCGCACCCCTTTGCCTACTTTGCCAACAGGAGCTCGGCGACACTGTAGGCCAGTCCTTCCGGCTCCTGACATCAGACAGACCGACGCCACCCCCGCACGGAGCGGTACGCGAAAGAGGAGCGGCCCTCCCCTCTTGTCCTGGGGGTTTGGGTCAACCCGCCTTTGTCCAGGAGTACTGGGCAGGAGCTGGCGGTCTTTGACCTATTTTCCCAAAGGGCTGAGGAGTGGGGATGTGCACACTCGAGTCAATGCACCACAGCCGCCCCTCTGCCGCCTCCTTTTGGGGCAGAGCCACGGAGTCCCTGAGTCCCCACTCTGCCTGTCTGGCCGTAGTAGCTGGCGGACGGCTGTCCGAACCGGGCACCCCCTCCGAGCAGCCAGGCACACAACAATGCCTCTGCCAGTTGAGGAAGTGTGCAAAGAGAAAAAAAAGGAAAAAAATCACCTAACACCCCACTTTAGGGTTTAACCTCCGTGCTCCAGGGGATGCCCAAAAACGCGGTGGCGGAGGCCAATTTTGACAGAGCATCCCCGGCCACGAGGCGAGGTGAAGTGGGTGTCAGAGAACAGATATGAGAAAAATCCTGGGCGGTCCAGGCCGAGCGCCGGTTCCAGGAAAGCAGAAGCAGCAGGCCTGTTTCCCCTGATAGCACTGACGGCAATAAAATTTTTACCCAGAGTGCAGGCGAACCCCTGAAAAATGTGTGTACCAAGAGTATAGGTGCACCTCTGAAAGATTTGTTTACCCAGATTGCAGGTGAACCCCTGAAATATTTTTTTAACATAGAGCTACCGCCTGTCCCAGACCCTGCCTCTCTCCGAGGGGCTTTTTAACCAGTGCTCCAGGGAAAGACAACATGTACCATGAAGAAATTAGAGCTGCCAAACCAGGACAATTCATTCTGTCTCGGTGTCAGATAGCTGGACACTGAGCTGGGATACATTTGTGGACTCTCTGGGCGTATGAAGCTGGAACCAGCACGTTTGCTGAACTCTAGTGGTGAACCTCTACAAAATTGGGGGCAAGAACCTTGAGGTGGCCCTCAGAAAAAATTGATTTGACAGAGCCTGTAGGCAGCCCTCCAAAAAAAAAATTGTTTTTACAGAGCCTTTTGGTCCTCTGAAGAATTGGCTGTTCAGCGAGCTGACATGCTGGTTTAGGAGGGAGAGGAGGAGGAGGAGGAAGATCAGAGAAGGATAGATCAAGCTTCTTCTACCCTTTTTTGGGGTGATAGAGGGTGCATGGTTCTCCAGTTCCAGCTTAAAGATACGTTATGTTACGCTGCTTTCCACCGGTGGAGAAGAGAAGTCTGGGGAAATCCAGGTTTTGCTCATCTTAATAAGTGTAACCCTGTCGGTGCTGTCAGTTGACAGGCAGGTACACTTATCTGTAATAATCCCCTCAGCAGCACTAAACACCCTCTCTGATAACATGCCAGCGGCAGGGCAGGCCAACACCTCCAAGGTGTACAGCGCAAGTTCATGCCATGTGTCCAGCTTTGACACACAATAGTTGTATGGAACAGAGGGATCATGTAGGGCGGTGATACGGTCGGCTACGTACTCCCTCACCATCTTTTTACAGTGCTCCCTCCGACTCAGCCTAGACTGAGGAGTGGTGGCACAGTCTGGCTAAGGTGCCATAAAACTGGCAAAGGCCTTGGAGAGTGTTCCCCTGCCTGCGCTGGACATGCTGCCTGTTCTCCTCGTCTCCCTGCTAGTTGGCCCACTGAACTACGTCCTCTACCGCTAGCATTGTCAGATGGGAAGCCTAGTATCAGCTTTTCCACCAGGGCTTTGTGGTGTTGCATCACTCTCGTACTCCTCTCCTCTTTGGGAATTAAAGAGTGGAAAGGTTCTCATTATACCGTGGGTGGAAAAGAGTGAACACCCAGTAATCCATGTTGGCCAGAATGCGTCTAATGCGAGGGTCATGGGAAAGGCAGCTTAACATGAAGTCAGCCATGTGTGCCAGAGTCCCAGTATGCAACACATCGCTGTTCTCACTAGGAGGATGACTCTCAGTCTACTCCTACTCCTTCTCTTCAGCCCATACATGCTGAACAGATGTGAAGGAAGTAGCATGGGTACCCTCTGCAGTGGGGGCAGCAGTCTCTTCCCCCTCCCCCTCCTCCTCCTCCAATACGCAGGAGAAACAGATCTGAGGGTGGTCTGGCTATCAAGTGATGTATTGTTATCCCCCATTACCTGTTCTATCCGCAAAGCATCGGCCTTAATGCTTAGCAGCGACCTCAGCAGGCAAAGCAGCGGGATAGTTACACTGATAATGGTGGCATCGCTGCTCACCATTTGTGTTTACTCCTCAAAGTTTCCTAACACCTGACAGATGTCAGACATCCAGAAGTGCAGAGGCTGACTACCACTCCAACGGGCATGTTGCAGTGGTATTCAACAATGCTACATGCTATGCCTGCACACCGGAGCACGGCGCCACCGATTGCCGACCCGAGCGTCATCCCAGAACGCCGCGGCCAACCGCGCCACTGCCACCCAGGGTCCCAGACTGGCCTCATGGTAACATTACCCCCCTTCTGACTGGGGACCTACAGGCCCCCGGACCCAGACGCTGGCTTATCAGGATTGGGACGGTAAAAGCGCCAAACGAGAATGGCCACATGGACCTCCCGCGTGGGCACCCAGGAATATTCCTCAGGACCAAAGTCCTTCCAGGCAACCAAGTACTGCAGGGACCCCCACAACAACCGAGAATCCAGAATATCTTCAACCTCATACTGGAATTCATCCTGCACTGGGTGGATGGAGGGGGCCCGGAGGCGGGCACAATCGAAGGGATAAACAACTTCAAAAGGGATTTATGAAACACCCTATGTACCCTCCAAGAACCAGGTAAGTCCAACTCATAGGCAAGAGGATTAATGACTTGCGTTATGGCAAAGGGGCCAATAAAACGTGGCACAAGCTTTACCGAGGGGAGCTTCAATTTTAAATTCTTTGTGGACAGATAGACCTTCTGACTGACCTCAAATGGCTACGAAACAGTGGACCTTTTACAACTACGTAGTTTCATACGACCACTTGCTTCCTCCAGGTTCTTGTGTATACCATTCCAGACCTCCCGCAACTCACTAGTAACAACATCAACCACGGGACAAACTGTAGATACTGGAATGGAAGTCAGGAACCGGGGATGCCGACCGAACACACAGAAGAAAGGTGACACCCCCATCGCTGAACTGATATGATTATTTATGGCAAATTCAGCCAAGGGTAAAAACTCTACCCACCGACTGACCCTCTCGACCACAAAAAGACGCAAGTATTGTACTAGGTCTTGATTTTTGCGTTCCATTTGCCCATTCATCTGCGGATGAAACGCTGACGAGAAAGACAGTGATGTTTCCACGTTTTTACAGAAGGCCCTCCAAAATTGGGCCATGAATTGCACTCCCCGATCCGAAACTATATTGACCAGTATTCCGTGCAATCTTATAATCTCCCTAATGAAAATCCTCACTAATTCAGTGGCAGACTGTAATTTTTTCAGAGCAACAAAATGGGCCATTTTCGAGAGCCTGTCAACAACTACCAAAATGGTGGAACAACCTTGTGACAGAGGCAGGTCAGTAACAAAATCCATGGACACGTGTGACCATGGCCTACCAGGTACTGGCAATGGCCTTACTGGTCCCTCAGGGCTCTTACGGTGACTCTTGCCACGTGCACAAGCTGAACACCAATTTACGAACTCCCGGACCTTCCGTGCCATGCCGGGCCACCAGTAGAATCTGGAACATAGCTCAAGAGTCCCCTGGACCCCCGGATGCCCTGCAAAAACAGAGGAATGAGACTCTTCCCGAACCAAGAACCACAGAGACATCGGTACAAATAATGTACCTGCCGGAACCCCCTCCGGAGTTTCTAGTTGATATTCCTGAAGCTGAGCCAGAAGGTTCCGTGTCAGGGCTGCCACCACGACACCGGGAGGGAGGATGCCTTCCGGAAAAGAGTCCCCAACCTCCGGAATCCCGAAACTGTGGGAGAGGGCGTCAGCTTTCACATTTTTATCTCCCGGCAGGTACATGACTGTAAAATTGAATCTCGAGAAGAAAAGCGCCCACCTGGCTTGCTGCGCATTGAGCCGCTTAGCATTCTCAAGATACACTAAGTTCTTGTGATCGGTGAAGACTGTCACCTGGTGTCGGGCCCCCTCCAGAAGATGACGCCATTCCTCAAATGCCCATTTTATTGCCAACAATTCCCTGTTCCCAACATCGTATTTGCGGGAAATTTACGGGAAAAAAAAAAGCAAACGGACTAAACCCTGAATGGCCCACCAATACCTGGGGGAGGACTGTACCAACCCCAACCTCAGAAGCATCTACCTCCACGAAAAAAGGCCTCTGAGGGTCTGGCTGAGCAAGCACTGATGCGGTGGAAAAAGCCCTCTTAAGTTGCTCAAATGCCTCTGAAGCTTCCGGAGACCACGACGTCACGTCCGCTCCTTTTTTAGTGAGATCAGTCAGCAGTTGTGCAATCACTGAAAAATTTCTGATAAATTTTCTGTAAAAGTTGGCAAACCCAAGAAAGCGCTGAAGAGCCTTCAAATTATTTGGTTTAGCCCATTGTGTGATTGCCACAACCTTGTCTGACTCCATACACACATCAGTGGGAGTAATGATATACCCAAGGAATGACATGCGTTTGACCCCAAATGAGCACTTCTCCAATCTAACATACAATTGGTACTCCCGTAGCAGCTCTAACACTAAATGGAGATGTCTGACATGCGTGTCCCAATCCGACGAGTACACCAAAATGTCGTCCAAATAGACAACCATAAAACCCCTTGATAATCTGAAAAACTGCAGGGGCGTTGCATAACCCGAAGGGCATCACCAGACACTCGAAGTGCCCCACGAAGTGTTGAACGCGGTTTTTCACTCGTCACCAGACTTAATACATATGAGATTATAAGCCCCCCGAAGGTCAAGCTTAGAGAACCAGCATGCTCCCACCACCTGATTCAACAGATCAGGGATCAGAGGGAGCGAGCACTGATTCTTTATCGTGATCTTGTTTAAAGCCCGATAGTCAACACAAGGCCACAAAGAACCATCTTTCTTTTCAACAAAAATAGGCCTGCTCCAGCTGGTGACTTTGATGGTCTGATATGTTCCTTGGCTAAAGCCTCTGAAATATAGGATTTAAGAGCCTCATGCTCCCCACCCGACAGATTAAATATGGCCCCCTTAGGGATGGGACTATTCAGGACAAGATCAATCCTACAATCCCATTCGCAGTGTGGGGGTAATACCTCAGAAAGCTTCTTAGAGAACACATCTTGAAAATCCTGTAAATAGTCCAGAATACTAACAGTATCGGTGGAGCACAATGTAACGGGCACTAGATGATCCTGACAGGACCCTCCCCACCGAACTAGCTCCAACGTAGTCCAATTGAACTGAGGATTGTGCGTCCTTAGCCATGGCAATCCCAGAACGATATCCAAGGACATCTTCTCCATGACCAGAAATGAAATAACCTCCGAATGTAATGCGCCCACCATGAACCGAAGTTCTGGTGTCCTCCAATACACTACCCCAGAGGACAGAGGGGTTGCATCGATACTGGTAAAGTGGATCAGCAAACCTAATGCGGTAAAACTTGACAACAGTGGTCTTACGAACTGCAAATGGAGAAGGTTCGCGGCCGACCCAGAATCAATAAATGCCTGTCCCACCCTGTGAAAAGCCTTGTAAGACACACTACAAGGCACCAGTAATTTAGGGAGTACCTGACCTCCTAGATGACCCTCCCGACAGTCACCTAGGAGCTGAAGTTTTTCTGCTTCTTCCATAGCTGCCTTTCCTGGCAGGATGCGATGCGATGACCAGTCTTGTCGGAGTAAAAACAGAGTTGGTTAGAAACCTGGAAGCGCCTCCGCTCTCCGGGACTCAACCGGTCCACTTCCATGCCATCATCTCCGGGAGTTGACAATGAGGTACAGGCTGTAAAAGTTGCCAGAGACTTGACACCACGTTCTTGACGGGCCTCTAGCTTAGCTTCCCTTCTAGACCTGAGTCTACGATCCACTCTGACTGCCAATTCCATAGCCTGATTCAAGGTGGATGGTGACAGATGGGACAGTAATAGATCTTTTACTGCGTCAGACAGGCCTACCAAAAACAAATCTTTGAGCACACAGTCGTTCCATGCAGATTTGCCAGAATACTGCCTGAAACTCGAGCAGTATTCTTCTGCCGACTGGTGTCCCTGGCGTAGAGCCAACTGCTGACTGCATAACCCGCATGATCGGTTTCATCAAAAATATTCCCAAGCTCAAAAAAAAAAGAATCTACCAACTGCAGACAAACGGAATCAGCCAGTAAAGAATAGGCCCATGACTGAGGGTATTCTCTGAGCAACGACATAACAATCCCCACCCGTTGGGACTCGGACCCAGAACAACGAGGCCGCAAGCGAAAAAACAACTTACCAGCCTCCCGGAAGACAAATATTTTTTTCCGGTCCCACAAGAACACCTTGGGTAATGGGCATTTGGGTTTTGGTACTGGATCAGCGGGCACAACCAACCGCTGCTCATGATGGCTTAGACGCCCCAACAGGTACTGGAACAACCCGGCCAGGTCACAAATCTGAGCGGTAATCGTATTGTAGGACTCCATTCACACAGTGAATCCTCCCCAAAGGAAAAACGCAGGAAGATTTTTTTGGGGCCAGTAATTATGTTACAGTACTAGTGGGGTGCATAGGTACGCATGGTGCGGGGCACCCAGACTCTACCCACGCCAGTGTCCCTTCCCAAAGGTGGACACGTCCAGGCCGCCAACTCTGTCTCTATGCTGCATAGTGGCAGGACAGGAAGGAACCGCCGTACCTATGCAGATGACAACTTACTAGTACTGACAGGCTAGGCAGATGGAATAACCAACAGGAAAGAAAACCACAGAACACAGGCAGAGCTGGATCAGGACAGGGTAACCTCCACTGGAGCAGGACCGAGGTTAAACACACAAAGGACGGAACCAATAACTGGCAACTGCTATCAGCAGCTGCCAGACTATATTCAGGTGTCTCCGACCCTCGGGCGGAGACCAATCAAGCTGGCTGACCGCAGCTTCCAGCCAGCCACTATAACTCACAGAGATAGAGCGCACACACCTCTCATAGCAGGCACGCGCGCGCGCACGGCCGCACGTGCCACATGCCGTGCCCGCACACCAGAGCACGGCGCCGCCACTCACCGACCCAAACATGGGCGCAACGTCACCCACAATGCCGCAGTGAACTGTGCCACTGCCATCCAGGGTCCCTGACCGGCCTCATGGTGACGCACTGCTTCTCTCTCTGGCCACCCCACTGCCTCTTCCAACCTGTTCTGGTGCTGCATTTGCCTCCCCATCTGAAGCCCTGTCATCAGTAGGCTTACCAACCCAGGTCGAGTCAGTCACCTCATCATCCACCAGGTCTTCCTCTAAATCCTCAGTCTGCTCCTCCCTCAGACTTACTGCCCTAACAACAACCTCACTGACAGACAACTGTGTCTCATCATTATCATCATCATCCACAAATAGCTCTTTAGACACTACTTGGAAGTCCCCACCCTCATCACCCTGAGACTGTGAAAGGTCCAAATTTTGGGCATTGGTTTGCGACAGGGAAGGGACATGAGAAGAGTTCTTGGGTGTATGCCTGTTCTTTCTTTTTCCTGGAGTGACCAGGCTGGGAGGAAAGAGGATAAGCGTGAGGATTTACAGGTCCAGTCCCTTGGCTAGCGTGAGTGGACTGTGTGGAAGACTAGGTAGTGGATAAATTATTGGACGCGTTATCCGTGATCCACGTCATCACCTGATCGCACTGTTGTGGTTTTAATAATGGTTTACTACGCGGACCGGCATACTGCGAGATGAAGCTAGGGAGCGTAGATACACAGCATTCTACTACTCCCTCAGCAGCAGGCACAGTTTCACCCCACCCAGGACCTCGGCCTATGCCCACACCCTCATTCGGGCGCCCGCGTCCAAGTCCTCGACCCTTACACCTAGTCTCGAACATGTTGTATAATGCACTGTGTCAAAAGGCTATGCAAACTGCGAGGTATTTTGTGTACGCTTTAATACAAAAATAGACAGTGTAAAATGAGTACAGTCTGGTTATATGGTGCGGAGCGACAGGACTGTATATTGAGAGAAAAATTGCCAGGAAGAATTGGAAGCAGTCTGACCTCGCAGGACCAAAAAGTCATGGATGCAGGGCATTAAAGTATAGCCTAAGTAGTATATAAACAGTGTATACCTTCCAGTCTAAAGAATGAAATCACTGGCACAAAGCTGAGAGTGGGGAAACAACGGGAAGGATAGACATGGGGGTGGAAGAGACATAAGGGGAGGAGGGGAAGGTAGGTAGGGCAAACCTACAGCAGGAGTCATTTCCTGTTATCGAGCAGGAAGAGTGAGGCAGATCATTTTATCTAATATATTAATTAGTTAGATTAGTTCTGTTTCCCTGGAACTGGATGCAAGGTGCCCAGAGAGATGGGAACTCATCCCTTGTTCCGTCACACTGGGGTATTTTGCGTACACAAAATAAGCCGTGTAAAATGAGTAGAGTCTTGTACAAAAACAAATAAAAAAATGAAAAATGAGAGGAGCTTTGTTAGTTCCTATATAGTCTGTGTACACCAGTAACAGTATACTGTATAGACCGGTAACAGTGTGCAGTATACAGCCGGGATGCTTGTGAATGCTTTGTGCGCACTACTGGTCCCAGGCAGCCAAACTGATGATGCACAAAGTGGAGTTGTAGTCCTAAAAGGGCTGTTGGGTTCTTTGCAGATGGATCCCTGCCTAAACGCTCCTTCTAACCTACACTAACGCTCTTCCTCATTCACAGCAGCTCTGTCCCTCAGCTAATCCAGCCTGCGTGTGAGGCGAGCCTCAGGTGACCTGAGTTTTTATGCTCGTAGGTCACCTGATCAGGCCAGCCAATCACTGCTATAGACGTGCACAGGGTTGGCACGTCACTGTAGGAGGTACCAAAGCCTTCCCTGCATGTCCATTGGCTAAAAAAGCCACTAAACATGTAGGGAGGAGAGGGTGACATTTTCTCGAGCACCGCGTGGTATGCTAATGCTCAAACGAGCATCAAGCTCAGACCAGCATGCTCGCTCATCTCTAATCCTTAGTCATATTACTTAGTCAAGGCCTGTTGAAATGCCGAACATTGCCCTGTAGGGAAGTTTTCTTCCAATAGGTGGCGATGTGGAGGTACTTTTCCAACAGATCATTGCATGTCCTCTATATGACTCCCTTTGTCAAATTGGAGCTCTCCACACTTTATTCCAAAAGAATTCATGTAGGAAGCAGATCCCATGTAGTACAGCTAGACATCAGAAAGCCACCACTGTGCTCCATCTATTGGGACCTTAAATGAAGTCCATTGTGGCCGATTTAGATGAGCTTGATGCCCAACCATCTCCACATCTGTTCCTTCCATGCTTGCATTTGCCAACTAATCACCCATAGTGAACAATCCTTCTCCACTTCTATGGTTTGTGGACTTGGGATGACGCTAGAGGAATAAAGGTCATTGCCACATAAGCCTGGTCTGCATCGTGATTCGGGTCACTCTTATGGTCCAGAAGGAAGATGTTGGATGATGATTAATTCCTCCCACCCAGTACCAATGTTACCTATGCTATGAAGCTCTTTGTGTACATATAGATTTCCCATTTTTTATATAAAGTAAAGATTTTGTCTTTAATGAACATTTACTTCATCTGCAAGTGTAAAATATGCATCACTAATCCTGATTACCTGCGGTCTCACTTATTTTGCAGTCTACTTTTAGAAACTGGGTTTTGCCACAAGGAAACCATCAATAAACGGTTATTGTTATTCTAATTGTACCTGTAAGAACTGGTGTGGGATCAGCTCATAATTACACAAATACCTGATGCTCATTGTCACGGAATATCCAAATATCTAATGCTTCAACTGAATATTCATATGTTAAGAAACTGGTTGCAGAGTAATAAACAGATACACTTAATTTCAGATCAGTCAATAGCAGCTACTTGATGGTTTCCAAGTGGCAACACATCCCAACAGAAGCTAGTACCTTAGGAATTATCCAAATGGCCTTAGAGACAAGGTAGGTCCATGTTGCACAGCACTGTCCATGCAGCTTCCTATAATATGTGCCCTTCTTGCAGAATGTATGGTGCTTCTGGGTTCAATAGAGAGATCAGAGATTGCGGATTTATTGGACAGAGTCCTAAGTAAAGAGAGACGGCTCCGTATGTCTTCACCCCCCTACAAAGGACAGAGGACAGCAGGGCCTGGGGGAAAACGGGATTCCTTCCGATATGTAGATGAAGAAGAGGCGGGTGTCGAGGAGGAAGAGAAGAAAGAGGTGAGAAAAAAAGAATAGGTACTTAAAAAGAAAAAAATATATAGAAGTAGATTGTGGAATGGACAATGACCATTTGCAGATGATTAGTCGAATGTTCAATTACCAAATCAAAGTTCACTTAGTGAGATCTTTATCAGCCAGAGGTATAATGTAGACCAGATTGAATTTAGAATTTCCTCAAGACTGTAAGAACGTGTGTCCACTCAGGTCGATAAAAGATTCATAGAGCAAGAGCAATCTGCAGCCAAGGGTTTGATGGAGAATTCAGCATAGTATGTCTGCAGCAACTGGATGAAAGTCAGGGGGAAACAATGACTCAATGAGAACCCATGGTGACATCTGACACATTGATTGTACATGTTGGGTAATGTTGGCCATTACTTGGAGCTGTGGCCTTGGCCAACAACACTTTTGTTTAATTGTGTATTGAGCCATTGATGGTCTACAATAAACCAGCATGTCTAAGATGTTCAGGGGTGTTGCCTAATCTTCCAGTTGGAGTAAACTTCATCTTCTATTTTCTACCAAACTATTTTCTATGTTCCAATCCAGTGTAGACGGCTTCATATTCTACATGGATAAATCACAATGTACAGCTCTTTATATCTAACCAAATTGAACAATTCTTATGTAATCTCTAAATTTGAAATTGTCTAGTGGAAAATGATCCAACCAGGGGCCCCGGGTCTCCAGGAATTTTTCAACGTTATCATTTCTATATGCATATGCCGCCTCGTAAACATAATGTTCTGAAAGCAGTTGGGTTATTTCAGTCAATGAAGGAATGTGATTTGTCTTCCAATTTCTTGCTATGGGCAATTTAATAGATAGAAGACTGTGTAGTGGCCCTGTACAACGGGGCCCCTCCATAACTGTATGCATGTATTTGTCTATGTAATCTCAGTGTCTTCCGTGTTGCATGATTGATGTGCATTGCATATTTGCAGCACTAAAAGGGTTAACTGTCTGTTATGTGAACTGACTGTCTGGAAAATGTATCGGTTTGTTTTTCACGTAACCTTGTAATATATATGAAAATGCAAGGTGCGTGCAAGGAGTTCTGGGTCTGGAGAGTTCTGAGTGGAGAGAGTTCTGTTCAAGATCTGCAAGAGCACCACACAGGCACCTTCAGCCTGTGTGGCCCAGAATGGAAGAGGCTGAAAGGAGACTACAGCCTGCCCTGGGCCTGCCGTATCCAGGAGATATGAAAGTACCCCTTCAATGCTAATAGAGAGAATGAAGAACCGCCATGCAGCGTACCCTTTTTTATCAAATGTGACTGTTGACCATTAGAGTATTGGAGAGAAGAGAGTGTGTTGCCAGGATCAGGACCTAGTGGTTTCTCCTGTCCACCCATGAGTCCTCCCTGTCACACCACTTTGACACTTTTTGCACTGT
Organism: Eleutherodactylus coqui; assembly: GCA_035609135.1. Lineage (NCBI taxonomy): Eukaryota > Metazoa > Chordata > Amphibia > Anura > Eleutherodactylidae > Eleutherodactylus > Eleutherodactylus coqui. Next base: position 307,636,063 of record CM069408.1, read on the forward strand.
TTTCCTGCTGACTTGTATTCTGAAGTTGTAATCAAGTTACTTCAAGTAAAGCCACCAGTCGCCCGTCTGTTTCCAGAGGCTGTCTTAAAAGAATCCTGAGTGTGTGGATTTACTCCGCCATCCAGGAATTTCCCTGCTGCAGAAGAAACGGTGGCGTCATGCGTGACATACAGGACTAAGACATGAAAAATAAAGTTGATCCCACCAACAGCACTAAATAAACCTGTTCCGGGGTCAGACAATTGAAATGCAAAAGCCAGTTAAGAACCAAAAAAAACAGAAAGGTTTTAGAGAAATGTCCATATAAATAATGAACTGGCAGCATAGACGGATGTATGAAAGTACAAAACCGCTTTTATTACCCCATTACACAGAGACGCGACGTTTCGGCCATGTTTGGCCTCTTCTGAAGAAGGCCAAACATGGCCGAAACGTCGCGTCTCTGTGTAATGGGGTAATAAAAGCGGTTTTGTACTTTCATACATCCGTCTATGCTGCCAGTTCATTATTTATAAAGGACTAAGACAATCCATTATTAGGTTCCCCATTTATTAACCTGCCCTCGGCCCTTGGACGTGTCACCGGTTACCTTCTGTTTGGAAGACGGTAGAGCCACTGTGGCAAGGCCCCAAACTCTGCCCCGCTGTTTCCTATGCCATGTGCCACTCTCCAGATGGTGCAGGGTGGAGTTAACTTGGCATCACAAACAGGATGAATCTTATGTGCCTGTTGTTCAGTACTCGTTAAAAATCACCAAAAATATGTTTTGACGCCACTGTTCCAGTCACGGAAAGATTGTTGCCCACGCAACAGTAAGAGAAAGTTACTTCTGGTCCTAAGGCCCCCTGTGTCTTCTCAGCCATCCAGGACAAGATCCCTCCAACTTATAAATTGATCGCGGGTCCTATGAGCCAATGGACATTTGTCAGAGTGGTGCCAGACTAAGTTGTGTGATCCAGATGCAGAGGAAGAACCTTAATTTGTATATCACAGAGATGTGCTACAGATTACAGAGAGACTGTGTCATGTTGCTGGGCCGTGTGGAGTTGCCTACGTTACATGGCCAGCAACAAATTGTAAATGTGGACTGTGACAGTACTCAGAGCCAAGATGGCGCCAGCCCTCATGTTCTTCAGTGAATCTTCAGCCCGTGAAATTTCTCGCCAAGCTGTTTCCGCCAAAGTGGAGGAAAAAGTAGGGGGGTGGCTCCCACCGTGGAGCAACAGTCTGCAGCTGAGGACCATCCAGAGGAGAAGACTGCCTCTGCATCCAACAAACCATTGGACTTCTCTTCTCAGACTCACCAGCAATTCTTAGAGAGTGAGGACATGTCTACCTACACTGCTCTGTGTTGTGTCCCAGCTGGTTACTCATCGCCTTAGCCCAGATTTTATTGGGGCAATGAGCTAGAGTTGCGGGGTCGGCAATGCCGCTGCCATCCCCTACTTCTCCACTGCCAGAAAGACGCCTGGAGGAGCCTTCTCGATGGGAGTTGGTCCGGCTTCGGAACTTGAAACCCGCCTAGGAAAGGTCTCCTCTGATTTCCATTTCTGCAGAGGAGGAACAGGGACTGGCTAGCCCCAATTCGGTTCAAGGGGAGGAAGTGGAATCTTCCCCCATGCTGTGAATTGTTATGCATCGGGATAATATGAAGGCCAGTGCTGCTTTCCCTCTCGGGTTGCGTCCTTATCTAAGGGACTTTGAGGACCCTGAAGTGCACCTTACCTTTAGGCCCAGAGACCACAGGCTCCAATGACAGAACTGTGTCGCCCCCTCCGTGGACACTTACCAAGTCACTTCTTCTACTCAGGACCCTGAACAGTCAGAGAACAAGGAAGTAATGGCCTTTCTATGCCTCAGTTCTTCAATTGGCATCAGTTCCTGGAACAGTATGCACACCCCTACTGAGTTCACCACAAAATCTGAGCCCGAAGAATCAGTGGACCCACCAGTCTTAAAAAGAGTGTCCTGGTGCTAAGAGACTCCTGTATTGTGAGACGTTTTGTGCTTTTTCATAGACTTTTGTTTTCTTCTTTTCTGAACTTTATTTAAAAGACTTTTGCTGTTTTCCCTTTTTGCTAGGCCCCTACCAAAGACTTTAAAGTGTAATCCTTTTCAATAGGAATAAGTAGTATACTTGTACAAATGGGATTTTCCTTTGCATTTATTATGTGAAAAATGTTTATTGCAACCTTTATTTGTTTAAGAAATTGTGCAGAAGGGTAAAGAAAAACTGCGGAGTAAAGTTGTCTGCTCTTCCAGTAAGTGCCTGTTGTGAGTAATTGTATATAAATTAAGTGGGGAGGTTCCTGCTGCAAGTCTTAAGGCCCATTTACACCAGCAGATGATTGCTCAAAGATCTCTCAAAGGACAGTGACAGCTCTGAGAGAACATTTTGCATAAACTATTAAGTAGCTACTCAGCTACTTAAAGGGGTTGTCCCGCGCCGAAACGGGGTTTTTTTTTTTTCAACCCCCCCCCGTTCGGCGCGAGACAACCCCGATGCAGGGGTTAAAAAAGAACACCGGACAGCGCTTACCTGAATCCCCGCGCTCCGGTGACTTCTTACTTACCTGCTGAAGATGGTCGCCGGCATCTTCTCCCTCGGTGGACCGCAGGGCTTCTGTGCGGTCCATTGCCAATTCCAGCCTCCTGATTGGCTGGAATCGGCACGTGATGGGGCGGAGCTACACGGAGCTACACGGAGCCCCATTGAGAAACGAAGAAGACCCGGACTGCGTAAGCGCTTCTAATTTGGCCATTAGACGGCAAAAATTAGACGGCAACCATGGAGACGAGGACGCCAGCAACGGAACAGGTAAGTGAATAACTTCTTATAACTTCTGTATGGCTCATAATTAATGCACAATGTACATTACAAAGTGCATTAATATGGCCATACAGAAGTGTATAACCCCACTTGCTGCCGCGGGACAACCCCTTTAAGTACCAATTATGTGTGTAAATGAAGCATTCACTGAACACAGTAAATAGCCGGAGGGCTATTATCTGCGCTGAGATCCTTTGTTCTCCATGGGGAAACAATGCTATCAGCACTCCCCATGGAAAACTGCTGATAAGGGCACCCACCCACTGGCGTTTGCGTTTTCCGCGGGAAAAAAGCGGCGTTTACCGCGATTTTTCCGCGCGTTTTTCGCGGCGTTTTCGCGGCTTTTCCATTAATTTCCATTGACTTTCATGGGTGCATTAGGAGAAAAATAAGGACACATATGCAACTGACAGTTCCTATGTTAAAAACGCAAACGCAACGCAAAAAAAACGCCAGTGGACAGGAACACATGTTATCTCTATGCCTGTGCAGGAAAAACGCAAAACGCAGGTAAAAAAACGCCAGTGGGTGGGCGCCCTAAGAGTGAACAACGATTTTCAGGTTAGTTTGAATTTAACGATCAGCTAACAGTGCTCGAAAAGTGGACAATGGGCGCACATTTACCTGTACTGATTATCGCTAAAACAATTGCTGATTAGCGATTTTTTTTTTTTAGCAATCATCGGCTGGTGTAGATGGGCCTTTACTAGTCTGTATCTGTGTGCCAGCATGCACTTCTACCAGTCCCAGGGGAGGCATCTACAATTGACATTTTTTTTAGCTGAGTTGGGAGTATTTACCTAAGGTTACTACCCTTCATGAGATAATTTTCCTGGAAAGTGATGATCATGCCACTTATCCTGTGTTTAGGACTACAAGTCAACTCCTTCTCTATTTTGGGTCTAGTTGCTGTTACGTGTGCTGCAGGAATCTGTAGTTCTAAGCTTTCTAGCAGCACAGACCTCACAGGGTTAATTGATTGAGCTGGCTGGGTGTGGTATTTTCTGTTAGCCCATCTCCTGGGTGTATGCTCACCCTAAGGGCTATACAAAGACTGACCAGGAGCTGGGTTTATATGTGAGCATAGACCCAGGAGATGGGCTAGCAGGGAATACCACACTCAGCCAGCTTAATCAATTAACCCTGTGAGGTCTGTGCTGCTAGAAAGCTTAGAACTACAGATCCCAGCAGCATGCGTAACAGTTGCAGTGTGTTGCATCCTGTTTTTGTAGTCTTTAGAGAGAAGTGCCAAGAATTAGTGCCCCATAGCAATGTTAGTGCATCCTGGATTCTGCCCAGCCTAACAAAGGTAGTCTCAGTACCCTTAGATGGGTAAGCTCTAAAGTAGCACCGGAAAGGTGACTTGTGTTTACAGGTTTCACCTTGCACACTCAATGACTGTGTAGGTAGTTTTTCAGATGTGAGCTGATTGTCTGGAAAATGTATCCACTTGTTTGTCCCGTGACTTTGAAATATATATGTAACTGCAAGGTGCATACAAGGAGTTCTGGGTCTGGAGAGTTCTGAGTGGAGAGAGTTCTGTTCAGGATCTGCAGGATGACCACACAGGAACCTTCAGCCTCTGTGGCCCAGAAGGGAAGAGGCTGAAAGAAGCCTACAGCCTGCCCTGGGTTTTGCTGTACTCAGGGGATATGAAAGTACCCCTTCAATGTTAGGTGAGAGAATGAAGAACTGCCATGCAGTGTACCCTGTTTATCAAATGTGAGTGTTGACTGGTAGAGTGTTGAAGAGAAGAGAGTGTGTTGCCGGGATCAGGACCTACAGATAACAAGACTGTGGCTTCTCCTGTTCACCCGTGAGTCCTCCCTGTCACACCACTTTGATATGTTTGCACTGCTTTTCTGCTGGTGTGCATTTTGAAGTTGTAATCAAGTTACTTCAAGTAAAACGACAATCACCCATCCGTTTCCAGAGGCTGTGTCTTAAAAGAATCCCATGTATGTGTGGATTTACTCCAACAACCAGGAATTCCTCCACGGAGGCCGCGCTAGGGTGAGTTTACTTTGCCATCTAGGAATTCCCCAGCGGTAGAAGAAAAGGTGGTGTCACGCATAACATAAAGGACCAAGGTAATCCATTATTGGGTTCCCCATTGATTAACCTTCCCTTGGCCCTTGGACGTGTCGCTGGTTACCCTTTGGGTGGGAGATGGTAGAGCTACTGTGATAAGGCCTCAAACTCTACTCAGCTGTCTCCTATGCCGTGTTTCGCTCCTCAGATGCTGCAACCGTGTGCTACCAGGCTAGCAGTTTCCTAAATCTGATAGGAATGTTTTCTATCCCCAACAAGAGGACCGACAGTTTTGGTGTTGAGGTAACTCTTATCCCAACAATCCCGCTGAGGAGAGAGAAAAACTCTTGCCAAGTTGTTTGAATGTTTGAACAACTCCAAAAGATATGGAGTAAAGAACCACGCTTTCCACAACCCCTCCAACATTTGTGAGAGGAATCCGGGAAGAAGTTGGACAGCCTAACAGAGAATCTGTACCATCTTGTAACAACTTTGCTGTGTACCTCCCTCAAAGTAGCACAAGTAGAGGCCTTATTTGCCTACACATGTGCACTATTCCACTTTGAAATTGGAAATGATCATCCCATTTCCTTCTCACAATTCATGGGATGGGCTTTCTTATGCATTTTATGGACATCATCATCACCCCCACAAAAAAAATTGTAAATGTCTTTTAGCTTTAGTTTATATGCGGAGGGGGGGGGGGGGGGGGAATAAGAATCTATGTAACTATAGATGCAAAGAGGGCCTCTGAAGTGGGACTGTCGCCCATATCCTCTTGACTTGAGAATACAAGAAGAAGTCCCTATTCAGGAGACCATATTCTTCAAGTAGGCATTTAAAAGACTTCCTCCCCAAATCATCCGCCACATCTGATACCAAATTGATTCCTTTAGTTTTCAAGTTTCGTGTGTACAGATTACCTGACCAAAACTCTAAAATTTTAATTGGAGGGGAGACCATCTTCCTGGCAGAGTGATTTTTAGAAATTTGTATTAATAGCTGCCAAACAATTATTACAGTTTCAATCATGTGACCTTTCGGATTACTATATTGGGGTCCATGCTTGTTGCCAATAACAGGTTGCAGTGAGATCTTTTACCCAAAGACTGTTGTTCAATGTTTGGCCAACTAGTCCTCCTTTGTGGTCCACACCAAGCTCTCAACTGGGTGATGATATTCGCCTTATAGTAAGCTTCAAAATTTAGGACTCCCATTCCTCCATGTCTTCTAGGACTATACATTATAAATGTAGCCACGCTCGGTTCTTTCATCCTCCCAAATAAACGTCATCAGTTGTTTTTGTAACTTTTAAGTAGCCTAGTAGGACATTTAAATGCTATTGTACAGAATCTGTAAATAATTTTTGGAAGAACCAACATTTTATAAAGAACGATTCTCCCTAACCAAGAGAATGCCACTTTATTGTAGTTGAGAAGACTCTCGTGAATCTCGTCCATCAGGAAGATGATTGTTATACCCAAGTACTGGGTTCCTGCTGGGTCCCATCCGTATGGGAATTCTTTTTGAGTTTAACGGGGGCATTGATGGCTAAATTTTTGATTTTGTTGGGTTGATTTTATAGTAAGAAATCTTACCAAAGGAAGATAGGAGGTCAGATGCCACTCTGGGAGAAGTTAACATTAAAGTTATGTTGTCTGCAAATAATCCAATTTGATGTTGTCTAAATGATAAGGAAACCCCTTTGATATTGCTCTCCATGCGGATTGCTTCTGCTAAGGGTTCCATAGACAAGATGAACAAGGTGGGAGACATTGGGCAGCCCTGTCTAGTCCCATTTGTTATTTTAAATGATTTAGAGATAAGTCCATTTATTAATATTCTAGCAGACGGGGCTCCACATAAAGCTTGAATTGTTCCTAAGATTGCACCCTCAAAACCCAATTTCTTTAGGACTAAGAAGGCGTATCCCCAGTAAATCTGGTCGAATGCCTTTTCCGTGTCCAGGGTGAGGCGCACACAAGGTGTTCGAGAGTCCTCCACTTCCTCCATCACATCCAACAATCTTCTAGTGGCATCTGATGATTGTCTTCCCTTAACAAATCCAATCTGGTCGCTCTGAATAAGATCTGGAATTATTTACAAGATCACAACGCAGATATTTTTGCATAAAATTTTGTGTCCCTATTTAGTAACGATATCAGTCTATAATTTGCGGGGGGAGGATATGTCCTTACCGGGTTTGGTATTGGTACAATGTTTGCCTGGGGCATTTCCCACAGGAGGCAGCCCCTTGTCATGGCTTTATTAAATACATTCCCCATATGTATTACTAGTTGAGTTTTATAGATTTTAGGATCTTCATTGGTGAACCCCCCTGGGCCCCGGGCTTTGTCTTTCTGGGATTTATTAATAACTTGCAATATTTCTTGAGAGGATATAGGGCCATTATGTTTTTCCAAATGCTTCTTCTTTATTTTTGGGAATTGAATGGTGGATAAAAAACCTTTCTATCTTCTTTTCAGTGGAGAGAGGGCTCCATTTTAGGATTATATAGGGATTCATAGAATTTCCTAAATATTTCAGCTATTTCTCTCAGGTTTAATCTCTTGCTACCTGAGACTGGGTCAATTATAAAGGAGATCTTTTCTTTGGCTCTCTTTTGTTCAACTCCATTAGCCATTAGGCGGTTACATTTATTATTGCCAATATAATAGGAAGTTTTGAGAGATTTTAAGTTTTTCTCATGTTCATCTATAACGAAATTACGTACTTTAATTTGGGTCTTAGTGTGTTATGCAGAAAAGTAGTTGGTGAATTTTGGAGTTCTCTTTCTAGTCCTGCTAACTCTGACAGGGTGTTTTTAGGTAGTTTGTTTCTTTCCCTTTTATAGATGGAGCCCTGTTGGATCATTACATCTCTAACCACCGGTTTATGTGCATTCCCCAAAGTAAATCGACATGTCTCTGGGGAGTCATTAAAGCGAAAGTATTCCTCACTTCACTGACTTTCTTTTAAAATGTTGGTAATTTCCTTAGGATGGTGTTGTTTCTCCAGCTTCCATATGATGAAGACTGGGGACCCATCTTTAGCTTGAGCATGATCGGGGCAAGGTCTGACCATGTTGTCACTCCAATCTTTGCTTCTCATACCCTCCCAAGAACAGGGAAGTCCACCAGAAACATGTTGATTCTAGAAAATGATTTATGACGAAATGAGTAGAAGGTGTACTCTCTAGAATTCACATTTAAACATCTAAAGGCATCAAATAATTCAACTTTATGGATCCAGAAGGAAAGGGTACCTCTCCCTCTCACCAAGTAGCTGGTGTCTACAGTATCATCTGCTATAACATTAAAGTCCCCGCATAGTATCAGGTTACCCTATTGTACCCTCTTTATTTTCCTCATTACTTTTTCCATGTAATTCAGTTGCCCCGCATTAGGAGTGTATATGTCATGAGGAAACCCTCTATTTTGCAGAACATCTGCCCTCTCGATCCGCAACCTCCTCCACAAGTTGAAAATGCACCGAGTCCTTTATAACTATTAATACGCCTGCTTTCTTCTTGGGAGCATTGGACAAGAAGATCTTTTAGAGTGCCATAAAGTGGGAGGTTTGTTTTGTGCAAAATGAGTCTCTTGGATACATAAAATGTCTGCTTTGGAGGAAAGAGCCTCCTTCCATAATGCTGATATCTTGAAGGGTGAATTAAGTCCCCTTGCATTTAGGGATATCAGATTTATCTCCATCTGGATTTCAAAGATACAACTTGTGGGACAACCGTATTTACCCCGGTTTTCCCTTTTATAAGTTCTTGCTTTCTTAGGTTGGGCGGCACATTGTGAGGGATTATTTTTTGAAAATGGATCTAATTTTGAAACAGTAGGGATAGAGAGGAAAAGTTTTCCAGAGTATAATATCTATTAGTTATCAATTTTTGAGAAAAAAAACTGGGGTGAATGCAAAGAAATGGACCTTTTCGGATCATGGGATGAATGAGAACCCAATGAGGGATGGTCATGGTCTGGGGTGTAAACAGTTGAGCCTACTAACGGATGAAACTCTTTAACTTGGCTCGAGGGCTGCAAATAAGTGAATGGACATTCAAGTGCAAAAACCTCTTACGGTGGGGTGAAGTTTCCCTTCCTACTTTAAGTGCCTGTTTTTGGGACCAGTCTTTAGTTACGTATGGAGGAACATCTTCTTTAGGCTTGGGAAGGTTCCATTTTTCCAGTAAGGAAATGCCTTCATCAAGGGAAGTGATGATGCTAATTTTGCCTTCCGTATTTACGTAGCGCTTAGTTGGAACCCCCACCTATACATCATTTTATGCTCTCTCAGGTCTGCTATTATTGCATAGAATGTCTTGCGTGCAGACATGGTGATCTGTGAGAAGTCAGATAATAGTTTCATCTTCCTGACAGGGGGGGGCAGCTCTTTAAGATTCCTGGAGATTGTCATCAGGTCATCATTAATATGATACAAATGCACTCTAGCTATCACATTCCTGGGTGCAATTTCTGGAAAATGTCTAGGCTTGGGGAGGCTGTGAACTCTATTCAGGATAAGCTCCTCTGACTTAGAGTCCAGTAATAGGGATTTTATGAGGCCTTGTACATACGTATTGAGGTCTTCTGGTCTCACTGACTCTGCTATAGTTCTGAATTTGATTTTATTGCGCCTATTGCAGTCTTCCAGATTCGCTATTTTATGTTTCAGGGCATCAAAATCCTCCTCTAGTTTATGGTGGGCTTCTATCAACTCATTGTGTGAGCTTGTAATCTCGTTGGTCTTGCACTCTAGGTGATCCACTAGATCACCCAGATCTGTTGTAGCAGAGCTAACCTTAGTATTAAGCTCATTAAGATCTTTTTTCAGCGATCCTCTTAGTGCCAGCTACATGTCCCTTATGAAGTATTCAGAGGCAACTTGGCTGGAGCACTCTATGTTTGGATCTCTAGCCTCTTCATCGCCTATCCAGCTTTGGAGTTTTGTGGGGACTCCTCTCTCTTGGGCCTTCTTTTCTTTGGGCTCTCAGTGCTGATTGTAGGGGAGAAGATGGCGATGAGCTACTAGGTCACCTAGATCCCTCCCCTCTCTGCTCTGAGCTGGGCCTTCTTCTCTCTCCCCCGCTTCTGTAGCGCCATGGAGGTCTGCGCTTGTGTTGGTGACTGTGAGTGCTGATTATGCTGAGGGGGCAAGGGTAAGCCCACTTACCATTTCTCCTGGGTGCAGGGTCCCACTATCCTGCCGCCCCTAGCTCCTCACCGCTGTCAGCGCTGCATGTCGCGGCCTCCATGTCTCCTCTTCACTGCCGCACGCTGGAAAGAAGTCTGTCAGGCGCTTAGGTTCTGTTTTCGCTGGCTTCCTCCCTGTCATGTGCAGGATCTCTCCCCTCTCCTTCTCTGATTCTTCTGCGGTCCTCTTAGGTTGCTGTGGGTTACATTAGCTGCTTAGTTAGTGGAACTAGTTAACACACGTCCGCCATCAGTTTCATCCAGGCCACCCCATGCTGACCATTCTGATGCATGGTAAAAGGGATTCCGTGCCAGGACAAATAAGAAAGATGGAACAATACCTCTGCAGCACCACCTATTGGATGGCAGCATTTCTGCAGAGGTATTGTTCCATATTCCTTATTTGCATAAATTATGCAGACGAGCATGCATGGCCTGATAGGTCTCCTCACTCACTTTTCATGTGTCTCCTCACAGACCTTCTGGATGCTCTTCTTTAAGGAGAGATGACACCCCTCTTATCCCGGGACGGGTATGAGCATTACCCCTTGTATGTTTTATTCTGAGTTTCAGAATAAGCGCACTCTGATGCTTGACTGGGAAACAGAGCTTTGAGTCATGGAAGTTGGCCATGCTGGCTTCTGAAGACTGACCGCTCTCTGCCCTATTGTTCTAACCATGTGTAGCAAGGGGGATTCTTGGCTGCGGATCGCCGACCTCTTCACCTGGGAAATGGCGCACCTCACATGTAAACATCACTCCAAGAACAGGAATTTTTTTTAAAAACAGGCGCCTGCCAGCATTTATTTATCCGCAAACAGCATATAACACAGTCCATAGTTTAAGGTTCACAAACCCACAGGGTCACCGTCACCAACACCACCCGGGGCATCTGGAGGGCGTCCTCCTCTGTCAGACTAGCAACGGTTCCCAAGCAGGTCCACACAGGATCTCACTGGTCCAACTTGGACCTCAGGCTAGCAGCCCTTCAGCTCCACTGATCTGGTACTCTTTCCTCTGAGTCTGGCAGGAACTGGCTTTTATGCTTTGCTTCCTGCTACACCCAAAAGGTGTTAACCCTCTCAGTACCAGAATGCCTGTGTCTAGCCCTCTGTAGGCCATTCCCACAAATATAATATATGGATGGACTTTGTCTACTGCTCAAACTGTAAATAAGACTTAGGGCTCTTTCACACAAGGAGCTAGGCACGCAAAAATCCAGTGTTTAAAAAACATGCAGCTATTAGAACCAATGGTTTCCTATGGAAACATTTTGATTCCTTCATCTGAACCATTGGTTCTAATAGCCGTGTCTTTTTTACACGCGTAATGTTTGCGGACCTAGCTCCCCGTGGGAAAGAGCCCTATGATTGTATGAACTTCATTTTTCTATACATTACATTGTTTTGTGGCACTCAGAAGAAGACTCTCTATTGTCAATGGAACTTGTTATCAGCCATTGATAGATAAAAATCCATTCTGAGAGATAAGAAGGACACGTGAGAGGCAGCAGGAAGAAATCGGATGATTGTTCTTGTACATTTTTACATCTCCATCACTTTCCTCGATCATAGAGGGAAGGAACATCCTGAAGGAACCAGATGAGAGGTGGAGAAAATACTCACTACTGTCTATTATCTTCCTTACAGCCGATCGAGGAATGCAACGGGCCCATCATCCCAAATAATTCTGGAGGGATGCCTAGAACTCCAGCAGAGCCAGGTAATACCCCAACTGTGTCACAGCACCCCATAGTCAGGGCTTGCAGGAGGAAAGTAAACTAACATTATAGCTTTGTGACCCTCCTTCCTCAGGAAGGGGATGAAGGAAGACAAGGTCTTGAAACGTCCATTCAAGTGACATAATGGCTGACATTAAAGGTGTTATGAAGATGTTATTAATTAATACAGACCACTATATCTGACCCCATAACTAAAACAGACTACCATATCCAACCTAAATATTAATATAGACCACCTGATTCTTCCCCATAATTAATACAGAGCAGCAAATTCGACCCCATTATTAATAGAGACCACCATATATAATCCCATAATTAAAACAGACCACCATATCCGACCAATTAATAAATACAGACCACCATATCCGAACCCATTATTAATACAGACCACCATATCCACCCATGATTAATACAGACCACCATATCCGACCAATTAATAAATACAGACCACCATATCCGAACCCATTATTAATACAGACCACCATATCCGAACCCATTATTAATACAGACCACCATATCCGACCAATTAATAAATACAGACCACCATATCCGACCAATTAATAAATACAGACCACCATATCCGAACCCATTATTAACCTTCTCCAATCCACTGTCTGACGTCTAAAGACATTACGATTTAAGGCTGTACAGCTCCAATGTTGGAAGACGCCCGTCTGGGTTCTCTTACTGTATATTGCCAGCCTCTCTGCTGTTGGAGCCTATCCAATGTGTCAAATCATGCAGTACTGGCTTTAGCCAGCATATAGCACCATTGTATAACAGCAGAAAAAGAGTAAGCCGACTAGGAAAACCAGGATACAAATTGGATTGGAAAGGGTTAATACAAACAGATCCCAGAATTCAGACCCGACTATAAAAAATAATTGCTCCCCTTTCCTTTCTCTTTCTGTCCGTGACTCTGTGAATGTTTTGGGTGCCACCACTGATGCCGTTCCAATCCTCTGGGTCCTCCTCTGCTGAAGGGGCTGCTCCTTGTCCTGATGCCAATGCACACTACTTCCTGTCATGGGTGGTGGAGGAACTCGGTGCAGAATCTGTGCCTGGTGCAGAGGAGCCCCAGCGATACGCGATGAGCCATAAGAAACATGCCAGCCTCTCCCCCAGACTCTTGTAACAATGTGCACTTGCATCACTGATGGAGCTGCTCATTGTATAGAATGTTAAGTGTTGCAAATAAAATGTATTCACCAATTAGGTTGCACCTTGCCTTCCCCAAGACGTTCCCCTACCCATGTCCAGGCCCTGGCTGCATGTACTGTACCCAAGCTGTTGATTGGTGCTTCACATTACGCCTGGATTCCTGCTGTGAAGAGACAGAGCGGCTTCGAGTGTGTGGACACCGAACAGTGAGATCTAGAATAAAATGTCCAAAAATGTCAGTTTAAAAGACTTGTAAAAACCGCCAGTCCTAATACGTCTCCCCCAAGGTCACTTAAGACCATTTTCCGAAGGGAACAGTTGAAGTCACACGCTTTTTCTCTGATAACTCTCTTCTCAGCCCCCTCCAGTCTGGCTCCCGCCCCCTGCACTCAACCGAGACCACCCTCACAAAAGTGTCTAACGACCTGATGACGGCCAAATCAAGGGGCGACTACACCCTACTGATCCTCCTCGACCTCTCTGCAGCGTTTGACACTGTCGACTACGAACTCCTCCTTGCTATGCTTCGCTCCATCAGCCTCAAGGACACTGCTCTCTCCTGGTTCTCCTCCTACCTCTCTGACCTCTCTTTTAGTATCTCCTTTGCTGGCTCTATCTCCTTTCCGCTCCCCCTCGCTGTTGGGGTCCCCCAGGGCTTGGTCCTTAATCGCATTATATTTGGCCTCCAATATCAACTCTATGCTGATGACACCCAACTATACACCTCTTCCCATGATATCTATGCACCTTTCCTCGGAAACATCCCCGACTGTCTGCCCGCTGTCTCTAACACCATGTCCTCCCCTTTTCTCAAACTTAACCTTTCAAAAACTTACATCCTCGTCTTTACGCCCTCAACCAGCCGACCTCCCCCCTCCACCCCCCAACATCTGCATATCAGTATCTGGCACCACGATAACCCCCATACCACACGCCCGCTGCCTTGGGGTCACACTGGACTCTCACCTCTCCTTTACCCCCTAAATCCAATTTTCTGGCCCAAACATGCCACCTGCACCTCAAGAATATTGCTAAAATCCATCCATTCCTTACCATGGACAGGCTAAAGATACTTGTTGTCACCCTCATCCACTCCCGACTCAACTACTACGAATCGCTATTCATTGGCCTCCCCTGCACCAGACTCTCCCCTCACCAATCCATACTAAATGCGGCAGCTAGGCTCATCTTCCTATCCAGCCATTACTCAGACACCTCTGTACTATATCAGTCACTGCATTGCTGCCCATCCACTGCAGAACTCAATTCAAACTTCTCACCCTCATCCACAAAGCTCTTCATGGCGCCGCACCACTGTACATCACCTTCCTCCTGTCCCTTCATCACCCAACTTGCACGCTCTGATCCACTAACACAATCAGACTAAATGCCCATCTAATTCGAACCTCACATGCTTGTCTCAGGACTTCTCTAGAGCTGCACCAACCCTCTGCAACGCTCTATCCCAAAACATCCGGTCCAGGGGCATACCTAAAGGCTCAGGGGCCCAGGTGCAAAAGTTTAGCTCGGGCCCCCCCAGGCCCTTTTTCCCCCTCGCCCCGTATCTATGCCTGAGGGCCAATGTCCACGTGCTGATTTTATTTATAAAATCCACAGATGGCCCCCGCTCAGGAGATCCGTGCATCTTGCTGCCCATAGGGATGCATTGGCATCGGTAGGGCAGCTAAAAGCATGCAGATGGGATTCCTTCCTGGAGTGCGGGCCACACGCACAGGAAGAAATCACAGCATGCTCCATTTTCCTGCGGTTCTGCCACATGGACGGCTCCCGTGGCTTCCATTGAAGGCTATGGAAGACATTTTTGTGCTATGCCGCGGATACGCAGGAGAACAGGAGATTTTTTAAAATATTGGTGCGCCGACCGGAAGAAAGAAGGTCCGGCCTGCACAGAGGGGAGCCCCGCAGCGTCCGGAGAGGTGAGTATAATGTATTTTCCCTCTTCATGGCTGCGGGCATGTACAGATTTCACTGCGGGATTCAGCAAGTAGGCATGAGGCCTAAGACAGAGAGAGATAGATCGATACATAGATGGATAGATATATAGATATGGGAGAGATTCAGAGATAGATAGATAGATAGATAGGAGATAGATAGGAAATAGATAGATAGATAGATTGGGCCCCCTCAAGCACAGGGGCCGGGTCGCCGTTGCGACCCCGGCACCCCCGGCCGGTACGCCTATGATCCGGTCAATCCCCGACGCGCGGAACCTCAGACTCACCCTACAGACCCACCTCTTCATGGAGGCATACCAAACCTCCTGATCTAATCCCCCACCCCACAATAACCCCCTGCCCCTCCCTATGGCTTTGATCATGTACCCTTCCTGCCCCGCACCTCTTGTTCTACCCCCACCCCGTTTGTGTCCTAAAAGGTGTATATCGCATGTTATTGTCACATTGCTGTGTTCCCCTGTGCTCTGCTGACTGCCTCTGTACCTTCACTATCACCCTACCACCTGCCCCTGTATCTTCTGTATCACCCCACACCTCGCGCTCCACACAACCGTGATCACCTCCCTCCTGTCCTTCTGTATCACCCCCACCACTGTGTTCCCCCCCCCCTTGCCCATATACCTTCTGGATCACCACACCCTTGTGCTCCGGCGCCTGCCCCAATACATTGTGTATCACACCACTCCCGTGCTCCCCGTCTGCCCCTGTACCTTCTGTATAAGCCGACCCCCATGTTCCACCTCCTGCCCCCGTACCTTGTGTATCACCCCACCCCCATACTTCACCGCCTGCCCCTGTACCTTCTGCATCACTCCACCCCTGTGCTCCACCGCCTGCCCCTGTATCTCCTGTATCACTCCACTTCCATGCTCCATGTCCTGCCCCAATAAATTATGTATCACCCCACCCCTGTGCTCCACCACCTGCCCTTGTACCTTCTGTATCACCCCACCACCGTGCTTCAGCTTCTTTCCCAGTACCTTCTGTATCACCCCACCCCCGTGCTCCACCGCCTGCCCCTGTACCTTCTGTATCACCCCACCCCCGTACTCCACCGCATGCCCCTGTACCTTCTGCATCACTTCACTTCCGTGTTCCACGTCCTTCCCCAGTACCTTCTGTATCACTCCACCCCTGTGCTCCACCGCCTGCCCCTGTAATTTCTGTATCACTCCACCCCCATGCTCCACTGCATGCCCCTGTTACCTTCTTTATCACCCCACCCCCGTGCTCCACCGCCTGCCCCGGTACCTCCTTATCACCCCACCCCTGTGCTCCACTGCCTGCTTGTGTACCTTTTGTATCACCCCTTCCCTGTGCTCCCCCCGCCTGCTCCGATACATTGTGTACCATCCCACCACCATGCTCCACCATCTGCCCCTGTAACTTCTGTATAATAATAATCTTTATTTGTATGGAGCCAACATATTCCGCAGCGCTTACATAGACAGGGGGAATACAGAAAGACAAAATACAAACATTACAGAACCACAGTTACATAGTAATCAGTTGATTAATACAATAGGGGTGCGGGTCCTGCTCCAACGAGCTTACATACTACAAGTAATGAGGGGATACAGAAGGTAAAGGGCTGGAGATGTGCGCGGTATGGCGAGGTGGAGAGTGAGCGATGCTATACGCATAGACAATGGTCAGATATTAAGCCGTGTGACGGCAGAATCGGTATGTCTGCAGGAGCGGTTTATGATGGCTAGCAGGGATTGCAGTCAGTAGGTCAGTGTTATCAGGCGGCGTACAGAGGGGTTTGTTTAGGGAATGCGGTATGCCTCCCTGAAGAGGTGCGTTTTTAGAGGACGCCTGAAGTTCTGCGAGTCCTGGATTACCCGGGTAGCCTTTGGTAGTGCGTTCCAGAGGACCTGTGCTGCTCTGGAGAAGTCTTGGAGGTGGGAATGAGAAGTTTGAATTAAAGGGGCGCTCAGTCGTTTCATTAGCAGAGTGGAGAGCCCGGGCTGGTTGATGGATGCAGATGAGGGAGGCGATATAGGGGGGCGCTGCGCTGTGGAGGGCTTTGTGGATGAAGGTAGCGAGTTTAAATTGAATTCTGTATTTAACAAGCAGCCAGTGCAGTGACCGCCTTCCCCTGTACCTTCTGAATCACTCCACCCCCGAGTTCCGCGCCTACCCCTGTATCTCCTGTATCACCCCATCCCTGTGCTCTACCTCCTGCCCCAATACATTATGTATCACCCCACCCCTGTGCTCAAGGCCTTCCCCTGTACCTTCTGTATCACCCCACTAACGTGCTCCACCGCCTGCCCCCATTCCTTCTGTATCCCCCCCACTCCTGTGCTCCACCGCCTGCCCCCTGTACCTTCTGTATCACCCCATCACCGTGCTCTACCTTCTTCTCCAGTACCTTCTGTATCACCCCATCACCGTGCTTTACCTCGTTCCCTTGTACCTTCTGTATCACCCCATCACCGTGCTCTACCTCCTTCCCCAGTTCCCTCTGTATCACCCCATCACCGTGCTCCCCCTGTCTGCCCTGGTACCTCCTGTATCACCCCACCCCTGTGCTCTGCCTACTTCCCCTGTACCTTCTGTATCACCCCATCACCATGCTCCACCTTCTTCCCCAGTACCTTCTGTATCACCGTGCTCCGCCTTCTTCCTCAGTACCTTCTGTATCACCCCATCACCGTGCTTTACCTCATTCCCCGGTACCTTCTGTATCACTACACCCCCATGCTCTACCTCCTTCCCCAGTACCTTCTGTATCACCCCATCACCGTGCTCTAACTCCTTCCCCAGTACCTCCTGTATCACCCCACCCCTGTGCTCTACCTCCTTCCCCAGTACCTTCTGTATCACCCCATCACCGTGCTCCACCTTCTTCCCCAGTACCTTCTGTATCACCCCATCACCGTGCTTTACCTCTTTCCCCAGTTCCTTCTGTATCACCCCATCACCGTGCTCCACCTTCTTCCCCAGTACCTTCTGTATCACCCCATCACCGTGCTCTACCTCCTCCCCAGTACCTTCTGTATCACCGTGCTCCCCCTGTCTGCCCCGGTACCTTCTGTATCACTACACCCCCGTGCTCTACCTCCTTCCCCAGTACCTTCTGTATCACCCCATCACCGTGCTCTACCTCCTTCCCCAGTACCTCCTGTATCACCCCACCCCTGTGCTCTACCTCCTTCCCCCGTTCCTTCAGTATCACCCCATCACCGTGCTCCACCTTCTTCCCCAGTACCTCCTGTATCACCCCACCCCTGTGCTCTACCTCCTTCCCCAGTACCTTCTGTATCACCCCATCACCGTGCTCCACCTTCTTCCCAGTACCTTCTGTATCACCCCATCACCGTGCTTTACCTCCTTCCCCTGATCCTTCTGTATAACTCCATCACCGTGCTCCACCTTCTTCCCCAGTACCTTCTGTCTCACCCCATCACCGTGCTCCACCTTCTTCCCCAGTACCTTCTGTATCACCCCACCCCTGTGCTCTACCTCCTTCCCCAGTACCTTCTGTATCACCCCATCACCGTGCTCCACCTCCTTCCCCAGTACCTTCTGTATCACCCCATCACCGTGCTTTACCTCTTTCCCCAGTTCCTTCTGTATCACCCCATCACCGTGCTCCACCTTCTTCCCCAGTACCTTCTGTATCACCCCATCACCGTGCTCTACCTCCTTCCCCAGTACCTTCTGTATCACCGTGCTCCCCCTGTCTGCCTCGGTACCTTCTGTATCACTATACCCCCATGCTCTATGCTCTACCTCCTTCCCCAGTACCTTCTGTATCACCCCATCACCGTGCTCCACCTTCTTCCCCAGTACCTTCTGTATCACCCCATCACCGTGCTTTACCTCATTCCCCAGTTCCTTCTGTATCACCCCATCACCGTGCTCCCCCTGTCTGCCCTGGTACCTTCTGTATCACTACACCCCCATGCTCTACCTCCTTCCCCAGTACCTTCTGTATCACCCCATCACCGTGCTTTACCTCTTTCCCCAGTTCCTTCTGTATCACCCCATCACCGTGCTCCACCTTCTTCCCCAGTTCCTTCTGTATCACCCCATCACCGTGCTCTACCTCCTTCCCCAGTACCTTCTGTATCACCGTGCTCCCCCTGTCTGCCCCGGTACCTTCTGTATCACTACACCCCCGTGCTCTACCTTCTTCTCCAGTACCTTCTGTATCACCCCATCACCGTGCTTTACCTCGTTCCCTTGTACCTTCTGTATCACCCCATCACCGTGCTCTACCTCCTTCCCCAGTTCCCTCTGTATCTCCCCATCACCGTGCTCCCCCTGTCTGCCCTGGTACCTCCTGTATCACCCCACCCCTGTGCTCTGCCTACTTCCCCTGTACCTTCTGTATCACCCCATCACCATGCTCTACCTCCTTCCCCAGTACCTTCTGTATCACCCCATCACCATGCTCCACCTTCTTCCCCAGTACCTTCTGTATCACCGTGCTCCGCCTTCTTCCTCAGTACCTTCTGTATCACCCCATCACCGTGCTTTACCTCATTCCCCGGTACCTTCTGTATCACTACACCCCCATGCTCTACCTCCTTCCCCAGTACCTTCTGTATCACCCCATCACCGTGCTCTACCTCCTTCCCCAGTACCTCCTGTATCACCCCACCCCTGTGCTCTACCTCCTTCCCCAGTACCTTCTGTATCACCCCATCACCGTGCTCCACCTTCTTCCCCAGTACCTTCTGTATCACCCCATCACCGTGCTTTACCTCTTTCCCCAGTTCCTTCTGTATCACCCCATCACCGTGCTCCACCTTCTTCCCCAGTACCTTCTGTATCACCCCATCACCGTGCTCTACCTCCTTCCCCAGTACCTTCTGTATCACCGTGCTCCCCCTGTCTGCCCCGGTACCTTCTGTATCACTACACCCCCGTGCTCTACCTCCTTCCCCAGTACCTTCTGTATCACCCCATCACCGTGCTCTACCTCCTTCCCCAGTACCTCCTGTATCACCCCACCCCTGTGCTCTACCTCCTTCCCCCGTTCCTTCAGTATCACCCCATCACCGTGCTCCACCTTCTTCCCCAGTACCTCCTGTATCACCCCACCCCTGTGCTCTACCTCCTTCCCCAGTACCTTCTGTATCACCCCATCACCGTGCTCCACCTTCTTCCCAGTACCTTCTGTATCACCCCATCACCGTGCTTTACCTCCTTCCCCTGATCCTTCTGTATAACCCCATCACCGTGCTCCACCTTCTTCCCCAGTACCTTCTGTCTCACCCCATCACCGTGCTCCACCTTCTTCCCCAGTACCTTCTGTCTCACCCCATCACTGTGCTCTAGCTTCTTCCCCAGTACCTTCTGTATCACCCCACCCCTGTGCTCTACCTCCTTCCCCAGTACCTTCTGTATCACCCCATCACCGTGCTCCACCTCCTTCCCCAGTACCTTCTGTATCACCCCATCACCGTGCTCCACCTCCTTCCCCAGTACCTTCTGTATCACCCCATCACCGTGCTCCACCTTCTTCCCCAGTACCTTCTGTATCACCCCATCACCGTGCTCTACCTCCTTCCCCAGTACCTTCTGTATCACCCCATCACCGTGCTTTACCTCTTTCCCCAGTTCCTTCTGTATCACCCCATCACCGTGCTCCACCTGCTTCCCCAGTACCTTCTGTATCACCCCATCACCGTGCTCTACCTCCTTCCCCAGTACCTTCTGTATCACCGTGCTCCCCCTGTCTGCCCCGGTACCTTCTGTATCACTACACCCCCGTGCTCTACCTCCTTCCCCAGTACCTTCTGTATCACCCCATCACCGTGCTCCACCTTCTTCCCCAGTACCTTCTGTATCACCCCATCACCGTGCTTTACCTCATTCCCCAGTTCCTTCTGTATCACCCCATCACCGTGCTCCCCCTGTCTGCCCTGGTACCTTCTGTATCACTACACCCCCATGCTCTACCTCCTTCCCCAGAACCTTCTGTATCACCCCATCACCGTGCTTTACCACTTTCCCCAGTTCCTTCTGTATCACCCCATCACCGTGCTCCACCTTCTTCCCCAGTACCTTCTGTATCACCCCATCACCGTGCTCTACCTCCTTCCCCAGTACCTTCTGTATCACCGTGCTCCCCCTGTCTGCCCCGGTACCTTCTGTATCACTACACCCCCGTGCTCTACCTCCTTCCCCAGTACCTTCTGTATCACCCCATCACCGTGCTCTACCTCCTTCCCCAGTACCTCCTGTATCACCCCACCCCTGTGCTCTACCTCCTTCCCCCGTTCCTTCAGTATAACCCCATCACCGTGCTCCACCTTCTTCACCAGTACCTTCTGTCTCACCCCATCACTGTGCTCTAGCTTCTTCCCCAGTACCTTCTGTATCACCCCACCCCTGTGTTCTACCTCCTTCCCCAGTTCCTTCTGTATCACCCCATCACCGTGCTCCACCTCCTTCCCCAGTACCTTCTGTATCACCCCATCACCGTGCTTTTCCTCTTTCCCCAGTTCCTTCTGTATCACCCCATCACCGTGCTTTTCCTCTTTCCCCAGTTCCTTCTGTATCACCCCATCACCGTGCTCCACCTTCTTCCCCAGTACCTTCTGTATCACCCCATCACCGTGCTCTACCTCCTTCCCCAGTACCTTCTGTATCACCGTGCTCCCCCTGTCTGCCCCGGTACCTTCTGTATCACTACACCCCCATGCTCTACCTCCTTCCCCAGTACCTTCTGTATCACCCCATCACCGTGCTCCACCTTCTTCCCCAGTACCTTCTGTATCACCCCATCACCGTGCTCCACCTTCTTCCCCAGTACCTTCTGTATCACCCCATCACCGTGCTTTACCTCATTCCCCAGTTCCTTCTGTATCACCCCATCACCGTGCTCCCCCTGTCTGCCCTGGTACCTTCTGTATCACTACACCCCCATGCTCTACCTCCTTCCCCAGTACCTTCTGTATCACCGTGCTCCCCCTGTCTGCCCCGGTACCTTCTGTATCACTACACCCCCATGCTCTACCTCCTTCCCCAGTACCTTCTGTATCACCCCATCACCGTGCTCCACCTTCTTCCCCAGTACCTTCTATATCACCCCATCACCGTGCTCTACCTCCTTCCCCAGTACCTCCTGTATCACCCCACCCCTGTGCTCTACCTCCTTCCCCAGTACCTTCTGTATCACCCCATCACCGTGCTCCACCTTCTTCCCCAGTACCTTCTGTATCACCCCATCACCGTGCTTTACCTCTTTCCCCAGTTCCTTCTGTATCACCCCATCACCGTGCTCCACCTTCTTCCCCAGTACCTTCTGTATCACCCCATCACCGTGCTCTACCTCCTTCCCCAGTACCTTCTGTATCACCGTGCTCCCCCTGTCTGCCCCGGTACCTTCTGTATCACTACACCCCCGTTCTCTACCTCCTTCCCCAGTACCTTCTGTATCACCCCACCCCTGTGCTCTACCTCCTTCCCCAGTACCTCCTGTATCACCCCACCCCTGTGCTCTACCTCCTTCCCCAGTACCTTCTGTATCACCCCACCCCTGTGCTCTACCTCCTTCCCCAGTACCTTCTGTATCACCCCATCACCGTGCTTTACCTCTTTCCCCAGTTCCTTCTGTATCACCCCATCACCGTGCTCCACCTCCTTCCCCCGTTCCTTCTGTATCACCCCATCACCGTGCTCCACCTTCTTCCCCAGTACCTCCTGTATCACCCCACCCCTGTGCTCTACCTCCTTCCCCAGTACCTTCTGTATCACCCCATCACCGTGCTCCACCTTCTTCCCAGTACCTTCTGTATCACCCCATCACCGTGCTTTACCTCCTTCCCCAGATCCTTCTGTATCACCCCATCATCGTGCTCCACCTTCTTCCCCAGTACCTTCTGTCTCACCCCATCACCGTGCTCCACCTTCTTCCCCAGTGCCTTCTGTATCACCCCAGCACCGTGCTTTACCTTCTTTCCCAGTACCTTCTGTATCACCCCACCCCTGTGCTCTACCTCCTTCCCCAGTACCTTCTGTATCACCCCACCCCTGTGCTCTACCTCCTTCCCCAGTACCTTCTGTCTCACCCCATCACCGTGCTCCACCTTCTTCCCCAGTACCTTCTTTATCACCCCATCACCGTGCTCCACCTTCTTCCCCAGTACCTTCTGTCTCACCCCATCACCGTGCTTTAGCTTCTTCCCCAGTACCTTCTGTCTCACCCCATCACCATGCTCCACCTCCTTCCCCAGTTCCTTCTGTATCACCCCATCACCGTGCTTTACCTCCTTCCCCAGTTCCTTCTGTATCACCCCATCACCGTGCTCCACCTTCTTCCCCTGTTCCTTCTGTATCACCCCATCACCGTGCTCCACCTTCTTCCCCAGTACCTTCTGTATCACCCCATCACCGTGCTTTACCTCCTTCCCCAGTTCCTTCTGTATCACCCCATCACCGTGCTCTACCTCCTTCCCCAGTTCCTTCTGTATCACCCCATCACCGTGCTCCACCTTCTTCCCAGTACCTTCTGTATCACCCCATCACCGTGCTCCACCTTCTTCCCAGTACCTTCTGTATCACCCCATCACCGTGCTTTACCTCCTTCCCCTGATCCTTCTGTATAACCCCATCACCGTGCTCCACCTTCTTCCCCAGTACTTTCTGTCTCACCCCATCACCGTGCTCCACCTTCTTCCCCAGTACCTTCTGTCTCACCCCATCACTGTGCTCTAGCTTCTTCCCCAGTACCTTCTGTATCACCCCACCCCTGTGCTCTACCTCCTTCCCCAGTACCTTCTGTATCACCCCATCACCGTGCTCCACCTCCTTCCCCAGTACCTTCTGTATCACCCCATCACCGTGCTTTACCTCCTTCCCCAGTACCTCCTGTATCACCCCACCCCTGTGCTCTACCTCCTTCCCCCGTTCCTTCAGTATCACCCCATCACCGTGCTCCACCTTCTTCCCCAGTACCTCCTGTATCACCCCACCCCTGTGCTCTACCTCCTTCCCCAGTACCTTCTGTATCACCCCATCACCGTGCTCCACCTTCTTCCCAGTACCTTCTGTATCACCCCATCACCGTGCTTTACCTCCTTCCCCTGATCCTTCTGTATAACCCCATCACCGTGCTCCACCTTCTTCCCCAGTACCTTCTGTCTCACCCCATCACCGTGCTCCACCTTCTTCCCCAGTACCTTCTGTCTCACCCCATCACTGTGCTCTAGCTTCTTCCCCAGTACCTTCTGTATCACCCCACCCCTGTGCTCTACCTCCTTCCCCAGTACCTTCTGTATCACCCCATCACCGTGCTCCACCTCCTTCCCCAGTACCTTCTGTATCACCCCATCACCGTGCTCCACCTTCTTCCCCAGTACCTTCTGTATTACCCCATCACCGTGCTTTACCTCCTTCCCCAGTTCCTTCTGTATCACCCCATCACCGTGCTCTACCTCCTTCCCCAGTTCCTTCTGTATCACCCCATCACCGTGCTCCACCTTCTTCCCAGTACCTTCTGTATCACCCCATCACCGTGCTCTACCTCCTTCCCCAGTACCTTCTGTATCACCGTGCTCCCCCTGTCTGCCCCGGTACCTTCTGTATCACTACACCCCCATGCTCTACCTCCTTCCCCAGTACCTTCTGTTTCACCCCATCACCGTGCTCCACCTTCTTCCCCAGTACCTTCTGTATCACCCCATCACCGTGCTTTACCTCATTCCCCAGTTCCTTCTGTATCACCCCATCACCGTGCTCCCCCTGTCTGCCCTGGTACCTTCTGTATCACTACACCCCCATGCTCTACTTCCTTCCCCAGTACCTTCTGTATCACCCCATCACCGTGCTTTACCTCTTTCCCCAGTTCCTTCTGTATCACCCCATCACCGTGCTCCACCTTCTTCCCCAGTACCTTCTGTATCACCCCATCACCGTGCTCTACCTCCTTCCCCAGTACCTTCTGTATCACCGTGCTCCCCCTGTCTGCCCCGGTACCTTCTGTATCACTACACCCCCGTGCTCTACCTCCTTCCCCAGTTCCTTCTGTATCACCCCATCACCGTGCTCTACCTCCTTCCCCAGTTCCTTCTGTATCACCCCATCACCGTGCTCCACCTTCTTCCCCAGTACCTTCTGTATTACCCCATCACCGTGCTTTACCTCCTTCCCCAGTTCCTTCTGTATCACCCCATCACCGTGCTCTACCTCCTTCCCCAGTTCCTTCTGTATCACCCCATCACCGTGCTCCACCTTCTTCCCAGTACCTTCTGTATCACCCCATCACCGTGCTCTACCTCCTTCCCCAGTACCTTCTGTATCACCGTGCTCCCCCTGTCTGCCCCGGTACCTTCTGTATCACTACACCCCCATGCTCTACCTCCTTCCCCAGTACCTTCTGTTTCACCCCATCACCGTGCTCCACCTTCTTCCCCAGTACCTTCTGTATCACCCCATCACCGTGCTTTACCTCATTCCCCAGTTCCTTCTGTATCACCCCATCACCGTGCTCCCCCTGTCTGCCCTGGTACCTTCTGTATCACTACACCCCCATGCTCTACTTCCTTCCCCAGTACCTTCTGTATCACCCCATCACCGTGCTTTACCTCTTTCCCCAGTTCCTTCTGTATCACCCCATCACCGTGCTCCACCTTCTTCCCCAGTACCTTCTGTATCACCCCATCACCGTGCTCTACCTCCTTCCCCAGTACCTTCTGTATCACCGTGCTCCCCCTGTCTGCCCCGGTACCTTCTGTATCACTACACCCCCGTGCTCTACCTCCTACCCCAGTACCTTCTGTATCACCCCATCACCGTGCCCTACCTCCTTCCCCAGTACCTCCTGTATCACCCCACCCCTGTGCTCTACCTCCTTCCCCCGTTCCTTCAGTATCACCCCATCACCGTGCTCCACCTACTTCCCCAGTACCTCCTGTATCACCCCACCCCTGTGCTTTACCTCCTTCCCCTGATCCTTCTGTATAACCCCATCACCGTGCTCCACCTTCTTCCCCAGTAACTTCTGTCTCTCCCCATCACCGTGCTCCACCTTCTTCCCCAGTACCTTCTGTCTCACCCCATCACTGTGTTCTAGCTTCTTCCCCAGTACCTTCTGTATCACCCCACCCCTGTGCTCTACCTCCTTCCCCAGTACCTTCTGTATCACCCCATCACCGTGCTCCACCTCCTTCCCCAGTTCCTTCTGTATCACCCCATCACTGTGCTCCACCTTCTTCCCCAGTACCTTCTGTATCACCCCATCACCGTGCTCTACCTCCTTCCCCAGTACCTTCTGTATCACCGTGCTCCCCCTGTCTGCCCCGGTACCTTCTGTATCACTACACCCCCATGCTCTACCTCCTTCCCCAGTACCTTCTGTATCACCCCATCACCGTGCTCCACCTTCTTCCCCAGTACCTTCTGTATCACCCCATCACCGTGCTTTACCTCATTCCCCAGTTCCTTCTGTATCGCCCCATCACCGTGCTCCCCCTGTCTGCCCTGGTACCTTCTGTATCACTACACCCCCATGCTCTACTTCCTTCCCCAGTACCTTCTGTATCACCCCATCACCGTGCTCCACCTCCTTCCCCAGTTCCTTCTGTATCACCCCATCACCGTGCTCCACCTCCTTCCCCAGTACCTTCTGTATCACCCCATCACCGTGCTTTACCTCCTTCCCCAGTACCTTCTGTATCACTACACCCCCATGCTCTACTTCCTTCCCCAGTACCTTCTGTATCACCCCATCACCGTGCTTTACCTCTTTCCCCAGTTCCTTCTGTATCACCCCATCACCGTGCTCCACCTCCTTCCCCAGTACCTTCTGTATCACCCCATCACCGTGCTTTACCTCCTTCCCCAGTACCTCCTGTATCACCCCACCCCTGTGCTCTACCTCCTTCCCCCGTTCCTTCAGTATCACCCCATCACCGTGCTCCACCTTCTTCCCCAGTACCTCCTGTATCACCCCACCCCTGTGCTCTACCTCCTTCCCCAGTACCTTCTGTATCACCCCATCACCGTGCTCCACCTTCTTCCCAGTACCTTCTGTATCACCCCATCACCGTGCTTTACCTCCTTCCCCTGATCCTTCTGTATAACCCCATCACCGTGCTCCACCTTCTTCCCCAGTACCTTCTGTCTCACCCCATCACCGTGCTCCACCTTCTTCCCCAGTACCTTCTGTCTCACCCCATCACTGTGCTCTAGCTTCTTCCCCAGTACCTTCTGTATCACCCCACCCCTGTGCTCTACCTCCTTCCCCAGTACCTTCTGTATCACCCCATCACCGTGCTCCACCTCCTTCCCCAGTACCTTCTGTATCACCCCATCACCGTGCTCCACCTTCTTCCCCAGTACCTTCTGTATTACCCCATCACCGTGCTTTACCTCCTTCCCCAGTTCCTTCTGTATCACCCCATCACCGTGCTCTACCTCCTTCCCCAGTTCCTTCTGTATCACCCCATCACCGTGCTCCACCTTCTTCCCAGTACCTTCTGTATCACCCCATCACCGTGCTCTACCTCCTTCCCCAGTACCTTCTGTATCACCGTGCTCCCCCTGTCTGCCCCGGTACCTTCTGTATCACTACACCCCCATGCTCTACCTCCTTCCCCAGTACCTTCTGTTTCACCCCATCACCGTGCTCCACCTTCTTCCCCAGTACCTTCTGTATCACCCCATCACCGTGCTTTACCTCATTCCCCAGTTCCTTCTGTATCACCCCATCACCGTGCTCCCCCTGTCTGCCCTGGTACCTTCTGTATCACTACACCCCCATGCTCTACTTCCTTCCCCAGTACCTTCTGTATCACCCCATCACCGTGCTTTACCTCTTTCCCCAGTTCCTTCTGTATCACCCCATCACCGTGCTCCACCTTCTTCCCCAGTACCTTCTGTATCACCCCATCACCGTGCTCTACCTCCTTCCCCAGTACCTTCTGTATCACCGTGCTCCCCCTGTCTGCCCCGGTACCTTCTGTATCACTACACCCCCGTGCTCTACCTCCTACCCCAGTACCTTCTGTATCACCCCATCACCGTGCCCTACCTCCTTCCCCAGTACCTCCTGTATCACCCCACCCCTGTGCTCTACCTCCTTCCCCCGTTCCTTCAGTATCACCCCATCACCGTGCTCCACCTTCTTCCCCAGTACCTCCTGTATCACCCCACCCCTGTGCTTTACCTCCTTCCCCTGATCCTTCTGTATAACCCCATCACCGTGCTCCACCTTCTTCCCCAGTAACTTCTGTCTCTCCCCATCACCGTGCTCCACCTTCTTCCCCAGTACCTTCTGTCTCACCCCATCACTGTGTTCTAGCTTCTTCCCCAGTACCTTCTGTATCACCCCACCCCTGTGCTCTACCTCCTTCCCCAGTACCTTCTGTATCACCCCATCACCGTGCTCCACCTCCTTCCCCAGTTCCTTCTGTATCACCCCATCACTGTGCTCCACCTTCTTCCCCAGTACCTTCTGTATCACCCCATCACCGTGCTCTACCTCCTTCCCCAGTACCTTCTGTATCACCGTGCTCCCCCTGTCTGCCCCGGTACCTTCTGTATCACTACACCCCCATGCTCTACCTCCTTCCCCAGTACCTTCTGTATCACCCCATCACCGTGCTCCACCTTCTTCCCCAGTACCTTCTGTATCACCCCATCACCGTGCTTTACCTCATTCCCCAGTTCCTTCTGTATCACCCCATCACCGTGCTCCCCCTGTCTGCCCTGGTACCTTCTGTATCACTACACCCCCATGCTCTACCTCCTTCCCCAGTACCTTCTGTATCACCGTGCTCCCCCTGTCTGCCCCGGTACCTTCTGTATCACTACACCCCCATGCTCTACCTCCTTCCCCAGTACCTTCTGTATCACCCCATCACCGTGCTCCACCTTCTTCCCCAGTACCTCCTGTATCACCCCACCCCTGTGCTCTACCTCCTTCCCCAGTACCTTCTGTATCACCCCACCCCTGTGCTCTACCTCCTTCCCCAGTACCTCCTGTATCACCCCACCCCTGTGCTCTACCTCCTTCCCCCGTTCCTTCTGTATCACCCCATCACCGTGCTCCACCTTCTTCCCCAGTACCTCCTGTATCACCCCACCCCTGTGCTCTACCTCCTTCCCCAGTACCTTCTGTATCACCCCATCACCCTGCTCCACCTTCTTCCCAGTACCTTCTGTATCACCCCATCACCGTGCTTTACCTCCTTCCCCAGATCCTTCTGTATCACCCCATCACCGTGCTCCACCTTCTTCCCCAGTACCTTCTGTCTCACCCCATCACCGTGCTCCACCTTCTTCCCCAGTACCTTCTGTATCACCCCAGCACCGTGCTTTACCTTCTTTCCCAGTACCTTCTGTATCACCCCACCCCTGTGCTCTACCTCCTTCCCCAGTACCTTCTGTATCACCCCACCCCTGTGCTCTACCTCCTTCCCCAGTACCTTCTGTCTCACCCCATCACCGTGCTCCACCTTCTTCCCCAGTACCTTCTGTATCACCCCATCACCGTGCTCCACCTTCTTCCCCAGTACCTTCTGTCTCACCCCATCACCGTGCTTTAGCTTCTTCCCCTGTACCTTCTGTCTCACCCCATCACCATGCTCCACCTCCTTCCCCAGTTCCTTCTGTATCACCCCATCACCGTGCTTTACCTCCTTCCCCAGTTCCTTCTGTATCACCCCATCACCGTGCTCCACCTTCTTCCCCAGTTCCTTCTGTATCACCCCATCACCGTGCTCCACCTTCTTCCCCAGTACCTTCTGTATTACCCCATCACCGTGCTTTACCTCCTTCCCCAGTTCCTTCTGTATCACCCCATCACCGTGCTCTACCTCCTTCCCCAGTTCCTTCTGTATCACCCCATCACCGTGCTCCACCTTCTTCCCAGTACCTTCTGTATCACCCCATCACCGTGCTCCACCTTTTTCCCAGTACCTTCTGTATCACCCCATCACCATGCTTTACCTCCTTCCCCTGATCCTTCTGTACAACCCCATCACCGTGCTCCACCTTCTTCCCCAGTTCCTTCTGTCTCACCCCATCACCGTGCTCCACCTTCTTCCCCAGTACCTTCTGTCTCACCCCATCACTGTGCTCTAGCTTCTTCCCCAGTACCTTCTGTATCACCCCACCCCTGTGCTCTACCTCCTTCCCCAGTACCTTCTGTATCACCCCATCACCGTGCTCCACCTCCTTCCCCAGCACCTTCTGTATCACCCCATCACCGTGCTTTACCTCTTTCCCCAGTTCCTTCTGTATCACCCCATCACCGTGCTCCACCTTCTTCCCCAGTACCTTCTGTATCACCCCATCACCGTGCTCTACCTCCTTCCCCAGTACCTTCTGTATCACCGTGCTCCCCATGTCTGCCCCGGTACCTTCTGTATCACTACACCCCCATGCTCTACCTCCTTCCCCAGTACCTTCTGTATCACCCCATCACCGTGCTCCACCTTCTTCCCCAGTACCTTCTGTATCACCCCATCACCGTGCTTTACCTCATTCCCCAGTTCCTTCTGTATCGCCCCATCACCGTGCTCCCCCTGTCTGCCCTGGTACCTTCTGTATCACTACACCCCCATGCTCTACTTCCTTCCCCAGTACCTTCTGTATCACCCCATCACCGTGCTCCACCTCCTTCCCCAGTTCCTTCTGTATCACCCCATCACCGTGCTCCACCTCCTTCCCCAGTACCTTCTGTATCACCCCATCACCGTGCTTTACCTCCTTCCCCAGTACCTTCTGTATCACTACACCCCCATGCTCTACTTCCTTCCCCAGTACCTTCTGTATCACCCCATCACCGTGCTTTACCTCTTTCCCCAGTTCCTTCTGTATCACCCCATCACCGTGCTCCACCTCCTTCCCCAGTACCTTCTGTATCACCCCATCACCGTGCTTTACCTCCTTCCCCAGTACCTCCTGTATCACCCCACCCCTGTGCTCTACCTCCTTCCCCCGTTCCTTCAGTATCACCCCATCACCGTGCTCCACCTTCTTCCCCAGTACCTCCTGTATCACCCCACCCCTGTGCTCTACCTCCTTCCCCAGTACCTTCTGTATCACCCCATCACCGTGCTCCACCTTCTTCCCAGTACCTTCTGTATCACCCCATCACCGTGCTTTACCTCCTTCCCCTGATCCTTCTGTATAACCCCATCACCGTGCTCCACCTTCTTCCCCAGTACCTTCTGTCTCACCCCATCACCGTGCTCCACCTTCTTCCCCAGTACCTTCTGTCTCACCCCATCACTGTGCTCTAGCTTCTTCCCCAGTACCTTCTGTATCACCCCACCCCTGTGCTCTACCTCCTTCCCCAGTACCTTCTGTATCACCCCATCACCGTGCTCCACCTCCTTCCCCAGTACCTTCTGTATCACCCCATCACCGTGCTCCACCTTCTTCCCCAGTACCTTCTGTATTACCCCATCACCGTGCTTTACCTCCTTCCCCAGTTCCTTCTGTATCACCCCATCACCGTGCTCTACCTCCTTCCCCAGTTCCTTCTGTATCACCCCATCACCGTGCTCCACCTTCTTCCCAGTACCTTCTGTATCACCCCATCACCGTGCTCCACCTTCTTCCCAGTACCTTCTGTATCACCCCATCACCATGCTTTACCTCCTTCCCCTGATCCTTCTGTACAACCCCATCACCGTGCTCCACCTTCTTCCCCAGTACCTTCTGTCTCACCCCATCACCGTGCTCCACCTTCTTCCCCAGTACCTTCTGTCTCACCCCATCACTGTGCTCTAGCTTCTTCCCCAGTACCTTCTGTATCACCCCACCCCTGTGCTCTACCTCCTTCCCCAGTACCTTCTGTATCACCCCATCACCGTGCTCCACCTCCTTCCCCAGTACCTTCTGTATCACCCCATCACCGTGCTTTACCTCTTTCCCCAGTTCCTTCTGTATCACCCCATCACCGTGCTCCACCTTCTTCCCCAGTACCTTCTGTATCACCCCATCACCGTGCTCTACCTCCTTCCCCAGTACCTTCTGTATCACCGTGCTCCCCCTGTCTGCCCCGGTACCTTCTGTATCACTACACCCCCATGCTCTATGCTCTACCTCCTTCCCCAGTACCTTCTGTATCACCCCATCACCGTGCTCCACCTTCTTCCCCAGTACCTTCTGTATCACCCCATCACCGTGCTTTACCTCATTCCCCAGTTCCTTCTGTATCACCCCATCAACGTGCTCCCCCTGTCTGCCCTGGTACCTTCTGTATCACTACACCCCCATGCTCTACCTCCTTCCCCAGTACCTTCTGTATCACCCCATCACCGTGCTTTACCTCTTTCCCCAGTTCCTTCTGTATCACCCCATCACCGTGCTCCACCTTCTTCCCCAGTACCTTCTGTATCACCCCATCACCGTGCTCTACCTCCTTCCCCAGTACCTTCTGTATCACCGTGCTCCCCCTGTCTGCCCCGGTACCTTCTGTATCACTACACCCCCGTGCTCTACCTTCTTCTCCAGTACCTTCTGTATCACCCCATCACCGTGCTTTACCTCGTTCCCTTGTACCTTCTGTATCACCCCATCACCGTGCTCTACCTCCTTCCCCAGTTCCCTCTGTATCACCCCATCACCGTGCTCCCCCTGTCTGCCCTGGTACCTCCTGTATCACCCCACCCCTGTGCTCTGCCTACTTCCCCTGTACCTTCTGTATCACCCCATCACCATGCTCCACCTTCTTCCCCAGTACCTTCTGTATCACCGTGCTCCGCCTTCTTCCTCAGTACCTTCTGTATCACCCCATCACCGTGCTTTACCTCATTCCCCGGTACCTTCTGTATCACCCCACCCCCGTGCTCTACCTCCTTCCCCAGTACCTTCTGTATCACCCCATCACCATGCTCCACCTTCTTCCCCAGTACCTTCTGTATCACCGTGCTCCGCCTTCTTCCTCAGTACCTTCTGTATCACCCCATCACCGTGCTTTACCTCATTCCCCGGTACCTTCTGTATCACTACACCCCCATGCTCTACCTCCTTCCCCAGTACCTTCTGTATCACCCCATCACCGTGCTCTACCTCCTTCCCCAGTACCTCCTGTATCACCCCACCCCTGTGCTCTACCTCCTTCCCCAGTACCTTCTGTATCACCCCATCACCGTGCTCCACCTTCTTCCCCAGTACCTTCTGTATCACCCCATCACCGTGCTTTACCTCTTTCCCCAGTTCCTTCTGTATCACCCCATCACCGTGCTCCACCTTCTTCCCCAGTACCTTCTGTATCACCCCATCACCGTGCTCTACCTCCTTCCCCAGTACCTTCTGTATCACCGTGCTCCCCCTGTCTGCCCCAGTACCTCCTGTATCACCCCAGCCCTGTGCTCTACCTCCTTCCCCCGTTCCTTCAGTATCACCCCATCACCGTGCTCCACCTTCTTCCCCAGTACCTCCTGTATCACCCCACCCCTGTGCTCTACCTCCTTCCCCAGTACCTTCTGTATCACCCCATCACCGTGCTCCACCTTCTTCCCAGTACCTTCTGTATCACCCCATCACCGTGCTTTACCTCCTTCCCCTGATCCTTCTGTATAACCCCATCACCGTGCTGCACCTTCTTCCCCAGTACCTTCTGTCTCACCCCATCACCGTGCTCCACCTTCTTCCCCAGTACCTTCTGTCTCACCCCATCACTGTGCTCTAGCTTCTTCCCCAGTACCTTCTGTATCACCCCACCCCTGTGCTCTACCTCCTTCCCCAGTACCTTCTGTATCACCCCATCACCGTGCTCCACCTCCTTCCCCAGTACCTTCTGTATCACCCCATCACCGTGCTTTACCTCTTTCCCCAGTTCCTTCTGTATCACCCCATCACCGTGCTCCACCTTCTTCCCCAGTACCTTCTGTATCACCCCATCACCGTGCTCTACCTCCTTCCCCAGTACCTTCTGTATCACCGTGCTCCCCCTGTCTGCCCCGGTACCTTCTGTATCACTACACCCCCATGCTCTACCTCCTTCCCCAGTACCTTCTGTATCACCCCATCACCGTGCTCCACCTTCTTCCCCAGTACCTTCTGTATCACCCCATCACCGTGCTTTACCTCATTCCCCAGTTCCTTCTGTATCACCCCATCACCGTGCTCCCCCTGTCTGCCCTGGTACCTTCTGTATCACTACACCCCCATGCTCTACCTCCTTCCCCAGTACCTTCTGTATCACCCCATCACCGTGCTTTACCTCTTTCCCCAGTTCCTTCTGTATCACCCCATCACCGTGCTCCACCTTCTTCCCCAGTACCTTCTGTATCACCCCATCACCGTGCTCTACCTCCTTCCCCAGTACCTTCTGTATCACCGTGCTCCCCCTGTCTGCCCCGGTACCTTCTGTATCACTACACCCCCGTGCTCTACCTCCTTCCCCAGTACCTTCTGTATCACCCCATCACCGTGCTCTACCTCCTTCCCCAGTACCTCCTGTATCACCCCACCCCTGTGCTCTACCTCCTTCCCCCGTTCCTTCAGTATAACCCCATCACCGTGCTCCACCTTCTTCACCAGTACCTTCTGTCTCACCCCATCACTGTGCTCTAGCTTCTTCCCCAGTACCTTCTGTATCACCCCACCCCTGTGTTCTACCTCCTTCCCCAGTTCCTTCTGTATCACCCCATCACCGTGCTCCACCTCCTTCCCCAGTACCTTCTGTATCACCCCATCACCGTGCTTTTCCTCTTTCCCCAGTTCCTTCTGTATCACCCCATCACCGTGCTCCACCTTCTTCCCCAGTACCTTCTGTATCACCCCATCACCGTGCTCTACCTCCTTCCCCAGTACCTTCTGTATCACCCCATCACCGTGCTCTACCTCCTTCCCCAGTACCTCCTGTATCACCCCACCCCTGTACTCTACCTCCTTCCCCAGTACCTTCTGTATCACCCCATCACCGTGCTCCACCTTCTTCCCCAGTACCTTCTGTATCACCCCATCACCGTGCTTTACCTCTTTCCCCAGTACCTTCTGTATCACCCCATCACCGTGCTCTACCTCCTTCCCCAGTACCTTCTGTATCACCGTGCTCCCCCTGTCTGCCCCGGTACCTTCTGTATCACTACACCCCCGTGCTCTACCTCCTTCCCCAGTACCTTCTGTATCACCCCACCCCTGTGCTCTACCTCCTTCCCCAGTACCTCCTGTATCACCGTGCTCCCCCTGTCTGCCCCGGTACCTTCTGTATCACTACACCCCCATGCTCTACCTCCTTCCCCAGTACCTTCTGTATCACCCCATCACCGTGCTCCACCTTCTTCCCCAGTACCTTCTGTATCACCCCATCACCGTGCTTTACCTCATTCCCCAGTTCCTTCTGTATCACCCCATCACCGTGCTCCCCCTGTCTGCCCTGGTACCTTCTGTATCACTACACCCCCATGCTCTACCTCCTTCCCCAGTACCTTCTGTATCACTGTGCTCCCCCTGTCTGCCCCGGTACCTTCTGTATCACTACACCCCCATGCTCTACCTCCTTCCCCAGTACCTCCTGTATCACCCCATCACCGTGCTCCACCTTCTTCCCCAGTACCTTCTGTATCACCACATCACCGTGGTCTACCTCCTTCCCCAGTACCTTCTGTATCACCCCATCACCGTGCTCTACCTCCTTCCCCAGTACCTCCTGTATCACCCCACCCCTGTGCTCTACCTCCTTCCCCAGTACCTTCTGTATCACCCCATCACCGTGCTCCACCTTCTTCCCCAGTACCTCCTGTATCACCCCATCACCGTGCTTTACCTCTTTCCCCAGTTCCTTCTGTATCACCCCATCACCGTGCTCCACCTTCTTCCCAGTACCTTCTGTATCACCCCATCACCGTGCTTTACCTCCTTCCCCAGTACCTTCTGTATCACCGTGCTCCCCCTGTCTGCCCCGGTACCTTCTGTATCACTACACCCCCGTGCTCTACCTCCTTCCCCAGTACCTTCTGTATCACCCCACCCCTGTGCTCTACCTCCTTCCCCAGTACCTCCTGTATCACCCCACCCCTGTGCTCTACCTCCTTCCCCAGTACCTTCTGTATCACCCCACCCCTGTGCTCTACCTCCTTCCCCAGTACCTCCTGTATCACCCCACCCCTGTGCTCTACCTCCTTCCCCCGTTCCTTCTGTATCACCCCATCACCGTGCTCCACCTTCTTCCCCAGTACCTCCTGTATCACCCCACCCCTGTGCTCTACCTCCTTCCCCAGTACCTTCTGTATCACCCCATCACCGTGCTCCACCTTCTTCCCAGTACCTTCTGTATCACCCCATCACCGTGCTTTACCTCCTTCCCCAGATCCTTCTGTATCACCCCATCACCGTGCTCCACCTTCTTCCCCAGTACCTTCTGTCTCACCCCAGCACCGTGCTTTACCTTCTTTCCCAGTACCTTCTGTATCACCCCACCCCTGTGCTCTACCTCCTTCCCCAGTACCTTCTGTATCACCCCACCCCTGTGCTCTACCTCCTTCCCCAGTACCTTCTGTCTCACCCCATCACCGTGCTCCACCTTCTTCCCCAGTACCTTCTTTATCACCCCATCACCGTGCTCCACCTTCTTCCCCAGTACCTTCTGTCTCACCCCATCACCGTGCTTTAGCTTCTTCCCCAGTACCTTCTGTCTCACCCCATCACCATGCTCCACCTCCTTCCCCAGTTCCTTCTGTATCACCCCATCACCGTGCTTTACCTCCTTCCCCAGTTCCTTCTGTATCACCCCATCACCGTGCTCCACCTTCTTCCCCAGTTCCTTCTGTATCACCCCATCACCGTGCTCCACCTTCTTCCCCAGTACCTTCTGTATTACCCCATCACCGTGCTTTACCTCCTTCCCCAGTTCCTTCTGTATCACCCCATCACCGTGCTCTACCTCCTTCCCCAGTTCCTTCTGTATCACCCCATCACCGTGCTCCACCTTCTTCCCAGTACCTTCTGTATCACCCCATCACCGTGCTCCACCTTCTTCCCAGTACCTTCTGTATCACCCCATCACCGTGCTTTACCTCCTTCCCCTGATCCTTCTGTATAACCCCATCACCGTGCTCCACCTTCTTCCCCAGTACCTTCTGTCTCACCCCATCACCGTGCTCCACCTTCTTCCCCAGTACCTTCTGTCTCACCCCATCACTGTGCTCTAGCTTCTTCCCCAGTACCTTCTGTTTCACCCCACCCCTGTGCTCTACCTCCTTCCCCAGTACCTTCTGTATCACCCCATCACCGTGCTCCACCTCCTTCCCCAGTACCTTCTGTATCACCCCATCACCGTGCTTTACCTCTTTCCCCAGTTCCTTCTGTATCACCCCATCACCGTGCTCCACCTTCTTCCCCAGTACCTTCTGTATCACCCCATCACCGTGCTCTACCTCCTTCCCCAGTACCTTCTGTATCACCGTGCTCCCCCTGTCTGCCCCGGTACCTTCTGTATCACTACACCCCCATGCTCTACCTCCTTCCCCAGTACCTTCTGTATCACCCCATCACCGTGCTCCACCTTCTTCCCCAGTACCTTCTATATCACCCCATCACCGTGCTTTACCTCATTCCCCAGTTCCTTCTGTATCACCCCATCACCGTGCTCCCCCTGTCTGCCCTGGTACCTTCTGTATCACTACACCCCCATGCTCTACCTCCTTCCCCAGTACCTTCTGTATCACCCCATCACCGTGCTTTACCTCTTTCCCCAGTTCCTTCTGTATCACCCCATCACCGTGCTCCACCTTCTTCCCCAGTACCTTCTGTATCACCCCATCACCGTGCTCTACCTCCTTCCCCAGTACCTCCTGTATCACCCCACCCCTGTGCTCTACCTCCTTCCCCCGTTCCTTCAGTATAACCCCATCACCGTGCTCCACCTTCTTCACCAGTACCTTCTGTCTCACCCCATCACTGCGCTCTAGCTTCTTCCCCAGTACCTTCTGTATCACCCCACCCCTGTGTTCTACCTCCTTCCCCAGTTCCTTCTGTATCACCCCATCACCGTGCTCCACCTCCTTCCCCAGTACCTTCTGTATCACCCCATCACCGTGCTTTTCCTCTTTCCCCAGTTCCTTCTGTATCACCCCATCACCGTGCTCCACCTTCTTCCCCAGTACCTTCTGTATCACCCCATCACCGTGCTCTACCTCCTTCCCCAGTACCTTCTGTATCACCGTGCTCCCCCTGTCTGCCCCGGTACCTTCTGTATCACTACACCCCCATGCTCTACCTCCTTCCCCAGTACCTTCTGTATCACCCCATCACCGTGCTCCACCTTCTTCCCCAGTACCTTCTGTATCACCCCATCACCGTGCTTTACCTCATTCCCCAGTTCCTTCTGTATCACCCCATCACCGTGCTCCCCCTGTCTGCCCTGGTACCTTCTGTATCACTACACCCCCATGCTCTACCTCCTTCCCCAGTACCTTCTGTATCACTGTGCTCCCCCTGTCTGCCCCGGTACCTTCTGTATCACTACACCCCCATGCTCTACCTCCTTCCCCAGTACCTCCTGTATCACCCCATCACCGTGCTCCACCTTCTTCCCCAGTACCTTCTGTATCACCACATCACCGTGGTCTACCTCCTTCCCCAGTACCTTCTGTATCACCCCATCACCGTGCTCTACCTCCTTCCCCAGTACCTCCTGTATCACCCCACCCCTGTGCTCTACCTCCTTCCCCAGTACCTTCTGTATCACCCCATCACCGTGCTCCACCTTCTTCCCCAGTACCTTCTGTATCACCCCATCACCGTGCTTTACCTCTTTCCCCAGTTCCTTCTGTATCACCCCATCACCGTGCTCCACCTTCTTCCCCAGTATCTTCTGTATCACCCCATCACCGTGCTCTACCTCCTTCCCCAGTACCTTCTGTATCACCGTGCTCCCCCTGTCTGCCCCGGTACCTTCTGTATCACTACACCCCCGTGCTCTACCTCCTTCCCCAGTACCTTCTGTATCACCCCACCCCTGTGCTCTACCTCCTTCCCCAGTACCTCCTGTATCACCCCACCCCTGTGCTCTACCTCCTTCCCCAGTACCTTCTGTATCACCCCACCCCTGTGCTCTACCTTCTTCCCCAGTACCTCCTGTATCACCCCACCCCTGTGCTCTACCTCCTTCCCCCGTTCCTTCTGTATCACCCCATCACCGTGCTCCACCTTCTTCCCCAGTACCTCCTGTATCACCCCACCCCTGTGCTCTACCTCCTTCCCCAGTACCTTCTGTATCACCCCATCACCGTGCTCCACCTTCTTCCCAGTACCTTCTGTATCACCCCATCACCGTGCTTTACCTCCTTCCCCAGATCCTTCTGTATCACCCCATCACCGTGCTCCACCTTCTTCCCCAGTACCTTCTGTCTCACCCCATCACCGTGCTCCACCTTCTTCCCCAGTACCTTCTGTATCACCCCAGCACCGTGCTTTACCTTCTTTCCCAGTACCTTCTGTATCACCCCACCCCTGTGCTCTACCTCCTTCCCCAGTACCTTCTGTATCACCCCACCCCTGTGCTCTACCTCCTTCCCCAGTACCTTCTGTCTCACCCCATCACCGTGCTCCACCTTCTTCCCCAGTACCTTCTTTATCACCCCATCACCGTGCTCCACCTTCTTCCCCAGTACCTTCTGTCTCACCCCATCACCGTGCTTTAGCTTCTTCCCCAGTACCTTCTGTCTCACCCCATCACCATGCTCCACCTCCTTCCCCAGTTCCTTCTGTATCACCCCATCACCGTGCTTTACCTCCTTCCCCAGTTCCTTCTGTATCACCCCATCACCGTGCTCCACCTTCTTCCCCAGTTCCTTCTGTATCACCCCATCACCGTGCTCCACCTTCTTCCCCAGTACCTTCTGTATTACCCCATCACCGTGCTTTACCTCCTTCCCCAGTTCCTTCTGTATCACCCCATCACCGTGCTCTACCTCCTTCCCCAGTTCCTTCTGTATCACCCCATCACCGTGCTCCACCTTCTTCCCAGTACCTTCTGTATCACCCCATCACCGTGCTCCACCTTCTTCCCAGTACCTTCTGTATCACCCCATCACCGTGCTTTACCTCCTTCCCCTGATCCTTCTGTATAACCCCATCACCGTGCTCCACCTTCTTCCCCAGTACCTTCTGTCTCACCCCATCACCGTGCTCCACCTTCTTCCCCAGTACCTTCTGTCTCACCCCATCACTGTGCTCTAGCTTCTTCCCCAGTACCTTCTGTTTCACCCCACCCCTGTGCTCTACCTCCTTCCCCAGTACCTTCTGTATCACCCCATCACCGTGCTCCACCTCCTTCCCCAGTACCTTCTGTATCACCCCATCACCGTGCTTTACCTCTTTCCCCAGTTCCTTCTGTATCACCCCATCACCGTGCTCCACCTTCTTCCCCAGTACCTTCTGTATCACCCCATCACCGTGCTCTACCTCCTTCCCCAGTACCTTCTGTATCACCGTGCTCCCCCTGTCTGCCCCGGTACCTTCTGTATCACTACACCCCCATGCTCTACCTCCTTCCCCAGTACCTTCTGTATCACCCCATCACCGTGCTCCACCTTCTTCCCCAGTACCTTCTATATCACCCCATCACCGTGCTTTACCTCATTCCCCAGTTCCTTCTGTATCACCCCATCACCGTGCTCCCCCTGTCTGCCCTGGTACCTTCTGTATCACTACACCCCCATGCTCTACTTCCTTCCCCAGTACCTTCTGTATCACCCCATCACCGTGCTTTACCTCTTTCCCCAGTTCCTTCTGTATCACCCCATCACCGTGCTCCACCTTCTTCCCCAGTACCTTCTGTATCACCCCATCACCGTGCTTTACCTCCTTCCCCAGTACCTTCTGTATCACCGTGCTCCCCCTGTCTGCCCCGGTACCTTCTGTATCACTACACCCCCGTGCTCTACCTCCTACCCCAGTACCTTCTGTATCACCCCATCACCGTGCCCTACCTCCTTCCCCAGTTCCTCCTGTATCACCCCACCCCTGTGCTCTACCTCCTTCCCCCGTTCCTTCAGTATCACCCCATCACCGTGCTCCACCTTCTTCCCCAGTACCTCCTGTATCACCCCACCCCTGTGCTTTACCTCCTTCCCCTGATCCTTCTGTATAACCCCATCACCTTGCTCCACCTTCTTCCCCAGTACCTTCTGTCTCACCCCATC
Organism: Eleutherodactylus coqui; assembly: GCA_035609135.1. NCBI lineage: Eukaryota > Metazoa > Chordata > Amphibia > Anura > Eleutherodactylidae > Eleutherodactylus > Eleutherodactylus coqui. The sequence goes on from CM069408.1 coordinate 307,677,075, forward strand.
ACCGTGCTCCACCTTCTTCCCCAGTACCTTCTGTCTCACCCCATCACTGTGCTCTAGCTTCTTCCCCAGTACCTTCTGTATCACCCCACCCCTGTGCTCTACCTCCTTCCCCAGTACCTTCTGTATCACCCCATCACCGTGCTCCACCTCCTTCCCCAGTTCCTTCTGTATCACCCCATCACCGTGCTCCACCTTCTTCCCCAGTACCTTCTGTATCACCCCATCACCGTGCTCTACCTCCTTCCCCAGTACCTTCTGTATCACCGTGCTCCCCCTGTCTGCCCCGGTACCTTCTGTATCACTACACCCCCATGCTCTACCTCCTTCCCCAGTACCTTCTGTATCACCCCATCACCGTGCTCCACCTTCTTCCCCAGTACCTTCTGTATCACCCCATCACCGTGCTTTACCTCATTCCCCAGTTCCTTCTGTATCACCCCATCACCGTGCTCCCCCTGTCTGCCCTGGTACCTTCTGTATCACTACACCCCCATGCTCTACCTCCTTCCCCTGTACCTTCTGTATCACCGTGCTCCCCCTGTCTGCCCCGGTACCTTCTGTATCACTACACCCCCATGCTCTACCTCCTTCCCCAGTACCTTCTGTATCACCCCATCACCGTGCTCCACCTTCTTCCCCAGTACCTTCTGTATCACCCCATCACCGTGGTCTACCTCCTTCCCCAGTACCTTCTGTATCACCCCATCACCGTGCTCTACCTCCTTCCCCAGTACCTCCTGTATCACCCCACCCCTGTGCTCTACCTCCTTCCCCAGTACCTTCTGTATCACCCCATCACCGTGCTCCACCTTCTTCCCCAGTACCTTCTGTATCACCCCATCACCGTGCTTTACCTCTTTCCCCAGTTCCTTCTGTATCACCCCATCACCGTGCTCCACCTTCTTCCCCAGTACCTTCTGTATCACCCCATCACCGTGCTCTACCTCCTTCCCCAGTACCTTCTGTATCACCGTGCTCCCCCTGTCTGCCCCGGTACCTTCTGTATCACTACACCCCCGTGCTCTACCTCCTTCCCCAGTACCTTCTGTATCACCCCACCCCTGTGCTCTACCTCCTTCCCCAGTACCTCCTGTATCACCCCACCCCTGTGCTCTACCTCCTTCCCCAGTACCTTCTGTATCACCCCACCCCTGTGCTCTACCTCCTTCCCCAGTACCTCCTGTATCACCCCACCCCTGTGCTCTACCTCCTTCCCCCGTTCCTTCTGTATCACCCCAGCACCGTGCTTTACCTTCTTTCCCAGTACCTTCTGTATCACCCCACCCCTGTGCTCTACCTCCTTCCCCAGTACCTTATGTATCACCCCACCCCTGTGCTCTACCTCCTTCCCCAGTACCTTCTGTCTCACCCCATCACCGTGCTCCACCTTCTTCCCCAGTACCTTCTGTATCACCCCATCACCGTGCTCCACCTTCTTCCCCAGTACCTTCTGTCTCACCCCATCACCGTGCTTTAGCTTCTTCCCCAGTACCTTCTGTCTCACCCCATCACCATGCTCTACCTCCTTCCCCAGTTCCTTCTGTATCACCCCATCACCGTGCTTTACCTCCTTCCCCAGTTCCTTCTGTATCACCCCATCACCGTGCTCCACCTTCTTCACCGCTTCCTTCTGTATCACCCCATCACCGTGCTCCACCTTCTTCCCCAGTACCTTCTGTATTACCCCATCACCGTGCTTTACCTCCTTCCCCAGTTCCTTCTGTATCACCCCATCACCGTGCTCTACCTCCTTCCCCAGTTCCTTCTGTATCACCCCATCACCGTGCTCCACCTTCTTCCCAGTACCTTCTGTATCACCCCATCACCGTGCTTTAGCTCCTTCCCCTGATCCTTCTGTATAACCCCATCACCGTGCTCCACCTTCTTCCCCAGTACCTTCTGTCTCACCCCATCACCGTGCTCCACCTTCTTCCCCAGTACCTTCTGTCTCACCCCATCACTGTGCTCTAGCTTCTTCCCCAGTACCTTCTGTATCACCCCACCCCTGTGCTCTACCTCCTTCCCCAGTACCTTCTGTATCACCCCATCACCGTGCTCCACCTCCTTCCCCAGTACCTTCTGTATCACCCCATCACCGTGCTTTACCTCTTTCCCCAGTTCCTTCTGTATCACCCCATCACCGTGCTCCACCTTCTTCCCCAGTACCTTCTGTATCACCCCATCACCGTGCTCAACCTCCTTTCCCAGTACCTTCTGTATCACCGTGCTCCCCCTGTCTGCCCCGGTACCTTCTGTATCACTACACCCCCATGCTCTACCTCCTTCCCCAGTACCTTCTGTATCACCCCATCACCGTGCTCCACCTTCTTCCCCAGTACCTTCTGTATCACCCCATCACCGTGCTTTACCTCATTCCCCAGTTCCTTCTGTATCACCCCATCACCGTGCTCCCCCTGTCTGCCCTGGTACCTTCTGTATCACTACACCCCCATGCTCTACTTCCTTCCCCAGTACCTTCTGTATCACCCCATCACCGTGCTCCACCTTCTTCCCCAGTACCTTCTGTATCACCCCATCACCGTGCTTTACCTCATTCCCCAGTTCCTTCTGTATCACCCCATCACCGTGCTCCCCCTGTCTGCCCTGGTACCTTCTGTATCACTACACCCCCATGCTCTACTTCCTTCCCCAGTACCTTCTGTATCACCCCATCACCGTGCTTTACCTCTTTCCCCAGTTCCTTCTGTATCACCCCATCACCATGCTCCACCTTCTTCCCCAGTACCTTCTGTATCACCCCATCACCGTGCTCTACCTCCTTCCCCAGTACCTTTTGTATCACCGTGCTCCCCCTGTCTGCCCCGGTACCTTCTGTATCACTACACCCCCGTGCTCTACCTCCTACCCCAGTACCTTCTGTATCACCCCATCACCGTGCCCTACCTCCTTCCCCAGTACCTCCTGTATCACCCCACCCCTGTGCTCTACCTCCTTCCCCCGTTCCTTCAGTATCACCCCATCACCGTGCTCCACCTTCTTCCCCAGTACCTCCTGTATCACCCCACCCCTGTGCTTTACCTCCTTCCCCTGATCCTTCTGTATAACCCCATCACCGTGCTCCACCTTCTTCCCCAGTACCTTCTGTCTCACCCCATCACTGTGCTCTAGCTTCTTCCCCAGTACCTTCTGTATCACCCCACCCCTGTGCTCTACCTCCTTCCCCAGTACCTTCTGTATCACCCCATCACCGTGCTCCACCTCCTTCCCCAGTTCCTTCTTTATCACCCCATCACCGTGCTCCACCTTCTTCCCCAGTACCTTCTGTATCACCCCATCACCGTGCTCTACCTCCTTCCCCAGTACCTTCTGTATCACCGTGCTCCCCCTGTCTGCCCCGGTACCTTCTGTATCACTACACCCCCATGCTCTACCTCCTTCCCCAGTACCTTCTGTATCACCCCATCACCGTGCTCCACCTTCTTCCCCAGTACCTTCTGTATCACCACATCACCGTGCTTTACCTCATTCCCCAGTTCCTTCTGTATCACCCCATCACCGTGCTCCCCCTGTCTGCCCTGGTACCTTCTGTATCACTACACCCCCATGCTCTACCTCCTTCCCCAGTACCTTCTGTATCACCGTGCTCCCCCTGTCTGCCCCGGTACCTTCTGTATCACTACACCCCCATGCTCTACCTCCTTCCCCAGTACCTTCTGTATCACCCCATCACCGTGCTCTACCTCCTTCCCCAGTACCTTCTGTATCACCCCATCACCGTGCTCTACCTCCTTCCCCAGTACCTCCTGTATCACCCCACCCCTGTGCTCTACCTCCTTCCCCAGTACCTTCTGTATCACCCCATCACCGTGCTCCACCTTCTTCCCCAGTACCTTCTGTATCACCCCATCACCGTGCTTTACCTCTTTCCCCAGTTCCTTCTGTATCACCCCATCACCGTGCTCCACCTTCTTCCCCAGTACCTTCTGTATCACCCCATCACCGTGCTCTACCTCCTTCCCCAGTACCTTCTGTATCACCCCATCACCGTGCTCTACCTCCTTCCCCAGTACCTCCTGTATCACCCCACCCCTGTACTCTACCTCCTTCCCCAGTACCTTCTGTATCACCCCATCACCGTGCTCCACCTTCTTCCCCAGTACCTTCTGTATCACCCCATCACCGTGCTTTACCTCTTTCCCCAGTACCTTCTGTATCACCCCATCACCGTGCTCTACCTCCTTCCCCAGTACCTTCTGTATCACCGTGCTCCCGCTGTCTGCCCCGGTACCTTCTGTATCACTACACCCCCGTGCTCTACCTCCTTCCCCAGTACCTTCTGTATCACCCCACCCCTGTGCTCTACCTCCTTCCCCAGTACCTCCTGTATCACCCCACCCCTGTGCTCTACCTCCTTCCCCAGTACCTTCTGTATCACCCCACCCCTGTGCTCTACCTCCTTCCCCAGTACCTCCTGTATCACCCCACCCCTGTGCTCTACCTCCTTCCCCCGTTCCTTCTGTATCACCCCATCACCGTGCTCCACCTTCTTCCCCAGTACCTCCTGTATCACCCCACCCCTGTGCTCTACCTCCTTCCCCAGTACCTTCTGTATCACCCCATCACCGTGCTCCACCTTCTTCCCAGTACCTTCTGTATCACCCCATCACCGTGCTTTACCTCCTTCCCCAGATCCTTCTGTATCACCCCATCACCGTGCTCCACCTTCTTCCCCAGTACCTTCTGTCTCACCCCATCACCGTGCTCCACCTTCTTCCCCAGTACCTTCTGTATCACCCCAGCACCGTGCTTTACCTTCTTCCCCAGTACCTTCTGTATCACCCCATCACCGTGCTCCCCCTGTCTGCCCTGGTACCTTCTGTATCACTACACCCCCATGCTCTACTTCCTTCCCCAGTACCTTCTGTATCACCCCATCACCGTGCTTTACCTCTTTCCCCAGTTCCTTCTGTATCACCCCATCACCGTGCTCCACCTTCTTCCCCAGTACCTTCTGTATCACCCCATCACCGTGCTTTACCTCCTTCCCCAGTACCTTCTGTATCACCGTGCTCCCCCTGTCTGCCCCGGTACCTTCTGTATCACTACACCCCCGTGCTCTACCTCCTACCCCAGTACCTTCTGTATCACCCCATCACCGTGCCCTACCTCCTTCCCCAGTTCCTCCTGTATCACCCCACCCCTGTGCTCTACCTCCTTCCCCCGTTCCTTCAGTATCACCCCATCACCGTGCTCCACCTTCTTCCCCAGTACCTCCTGTATCACCCCACCCCTGTGCTTTACCTCCTTCCCCTGATCCTTCTGTATAACCCCATCACCTTGCTCCACCTTCTTCCCCAGTACCTTCTGTCTCACCCCATCACCGTGCTCCACCTTCTTCCCCAGTACCTTCTGTCTCACCCCATCACTGTGCTCTAGCTTCTTCCCCAGTACCTTCTGTATCACCCCACCCCTGTGCTCTACCTCCTTCCCCAGTACCTTCTGTATCACCCCATCACCGTGCTCCACCTCCTTCCCCAGTTCCTTCTGTATCACCCCATCACCGTGCTCCACCTTCTTCCCCAGTACCTTCTGTATCACCCCATCACCGTGCTCTACCTCCTTCCCCAGTACCTTCTGTATCACCGTGCTCCCCCTGTCTGCCCCGGTACCTTCTGTATCACTACACCCCCATGCTCTACCTCCTTCCCCAGTACCTTCTGTATCACCCCATCACCGTGCTCCACCTTCTTCCCCAGTACCTTCTGTATCACCCCATCACCGTGCTTTACCTCATTCCCCAGTTCCTTCTGTATCACCCCATCACCGTGCTCCCCCTGTCTGCCCTGGTACCTTCTGTATCACTACACCCCCATGCTCTACCTCCTTCCCCAGTACCTTCTGTATCACCGTGCTCCCCCTGTCTGCCCCGGTACCTTCTGTATCACTACACCCCCATGCTCTACCTCCTTCCCCAGTACCTTCTGTATCACCCCATCACCGTGCTCCACCTTCTTCCCCAGTACCTTCTGTATCACCCCATCACCGTGGTCTACCTCCTTCCCCAGTACCTTCTGTATCACCCCATCACCGTGCTCTACCTCCTTCCCCAGTACCTCCTGTATCACCCCACCCCTGTGCTCTACCTCCTTCCCCAGTACCTTCTGTATCACCCCATCACCGTGCTCCACCTTCTTCCCCAGTACCTTCTGTATCACCCCATCACCGTGCTTTACCTCTTTCCCCAGTTCCTTCTGTATCACCCCATCACCGTGCTCCACCTTCTTCCCCAGTACCTTCTGTATCACCCCATCACCGTGCTCTACCTCCTTCCCCAGTACCTTCTGTATCACCGTGCTCCCCCTGTCTGCCCCGGTACCTTCTGTATCACTACACCCCCGTGCTCTACCTCCTTCCCCAGTACCTTCTGTATCACCCCACCCCTGTGCTCTACCTCCTTCCCCAGTACCTCCTGTATCACCCCACCCCTGTGCTCTACCTCCTTCCCCAGTACCTTCTGTATCACCCCACCCCTGTGCTCTACCTCCTTCCCCAGTACCTCCTGTATCACCCCACCCCTGTGCTCTACCTCCTTCCCCCGTTCCTTCTGTATCACCCCAGCACCGTGCTTTACCTTCTTTCCCAGTACCTTCTGTATCACCCCACCCCTGTGCTCTACCTCCTTCCCCAGTACCTTATGTATCACCCCACCCCTGTGCTCTACCTCCTTCCCCAGTACCTTCTGTCTCACCCCATCACCGTGCTCCACCTTCTTCCCCAGTACCTTCTGTATCACCCCATCACCGTGCTCCACCTTCTTCCCCAGTACCTTCTGTCTCACCCCATCACCGTGCTTTAGCTTCTTCCCCAGTACCTTCTGTCTCACCCCATCACCATGCTCTACCTCCTTCCCCAGTTCCTTCTGTATCACCCCATCACCGTGCTTTACCTCCTTCCCGAGTTCCTTCTGTATCACCCCATCACCGTGCTCCACCTTCTTCACCGCTTCCTTCTGTATCACCCCATCACCGTGCTCCACCTTCTTCCCCAGTACCTTCTGTATTACCCCATCACCGTGCTTTACCTCCTTCCCCAGTTCCTTCTGTATCACCCCATCACCGTGCTCTACCTCCTTCCCCAGTTCCTTCTGTATCACCCCATCACCGTGCTCCACCTTCTTCCCAGTACCTTCTGTATCACCCCATCACCGTGCTTTAGCTCCTTCCCCTGATCCTTCTGTATAACCCCATCACCGTGCTCCACCTTCTTCCCCAGTACCTTCTGTCTCACCCCATCACCGTGCTCCACCTTCTTCCCCAGTACCTTCTGTCTCACCCCATCACTGTGCTCTAGCTTCTTCCCCAGTACCTTCTGTATCACCCCACCCCTGTGCTCTACCTCCTTCCCCAGTACCTTCTGTATCACCCCATCACCGTGCTCCACCTCCTTCCCCAGTACCTTCTGTATCACCCCATCACCGTGCTTTACCTCTTTCCCCAGTTCCTTCTGTATCACCCCATCACCGTGCTCCACCTTCTTCCCCAGTACCTTCTGTATCACCCCATCACCGTGCTCAACCTCCTTCCCCAGTACCTTCTGTATCACCGTGCTCCCCCTGTCTGCCCCGGTACCTTCTGTATCACTACACCCCCATGCTCTACCTCCTTCCCCAGTACCTTCTGTATCACCCCATCACCGTGCTCCACCTTCTTCCCCAGTACCTTCTGTATCACCCCATCACCGTGCTTTACCTCATTCCCCAGTTCCTTCTGTATCACCCCATCACCGTGCTCCCCCTGTCTGCCCTGGTACCTTCTGTATCACTACACCCCCATGCTCTACTTCCTTCCCCAGTACCTTCTGTATCACCCCATCACCGTGCTCCACCTTCTTCCCCAGTACCTTCTGTATCACCCCATCACCGTGCTTTACCTCATTCCCCAGTTCCTTCTGTATCACCCCATCACCGTGCTCCCCCTGTCTGCCCTGGTACCTTCTGTATCACTACACCCCCATGCTCTACTTCCTTCCCCAGTACCTTCTGTATCACCCCATCACCGTGCTTTACCTCTTTCCCCAGTTCCTTCTGTATCACCCCATCACCATGCTCCACCTTCTTCCCCAGTACCTTCTGTATCACCCCATCACCGTGCTCTACCTCCTTCCCCAGTACCTTTTGTATCACCGTGCTCCCCCTGTCTGCCCCGGTACCTTCTGTATCACTACACCCCCGTGCTCTACCTCCTACCCCAGTACCTTCTGTATCACCCCATCACCGTGCCCTACCTCCTTCCCCAGTACCTCCTGTATCACCCCACCCCTGTGCTCTACCTCCTTCCCCCGTTCCTTCAGTATCACCCCATCACCGTGCTCCACCTTCTTCCCCAGTACCTCCTGTATCACCCCACCCCTGTGCTTTACCTCCTTCCCCTGATCCTTCTGTATAACCCCATCACCGTGCTCCACCTTCTTCCCCAGTACCTTCTGTCTCACCCCATCACTGTGCTCTAGCTTCTTCCCCAGTACCTTCTGTATCACCCCACCCCTGTGCTCTACCTCCTTCCCCAGTACCTTCTGTATCACCCCATCACCGTGCTCCACCTCCTTCCCCAGTTCCTTCTTTATCACCCCATCACCGTGCTCCACCTTCTTCCCCAGTACCTTCTGTATCACCCCATCACCGTGCTCTACCTCCTTCCCCAGTACCTTCTGTATCACCGTGCTCCCCCTGTCTGCCCCGGTACCTTCTGTATCACTACACCCCCATGCTCTACCTCCTTCCCCAGTACCTTCTGTATCACCCCATCACCGTGCTCCACCTTCTTCCCCAGTACCTTCTGTATCACCCCATCACCGTGCTTTACCTCATTCCCCAGTTCCTTCTGTATCACCCCATCACCGTGCTCCCCCTGTCTGCCCTGGTACCTTCTGTATCACTACACCCCCATGCTCTACCTCCTTCCCCAGTACCTTCTGTATCACCGTGCTCCCCCTGTCTGCCCCGGTACCTTCTGTATCACTACACCCCCATGCTCTACCTCCTTCCCCAGTACCTTCTGTATCACCCCATCACCGTGCTCTACCTCCTTCCCCAGTACCTTCTGTATCACCCCATCACCGTGCTCTACCTCCTTCCCCAGTACCTCCTGTATCACCCCACCCCTGTGCTCTACCTCCTTCCCCAGTACCTTCTGTATCACCCCATCACCGTGCTCCACCTTCTTCCCCAGTACCTTCTGTATCACCCCATCACCGTGCTTTACCTCTTTCCCCAGTTCCTTCTGTATCACCCCATCACCGTGCTCCACCTTCTTCCCCAGTACCTTCTGTATCACCCCATCACCGTGCTCTACCTCCTTCCCCAGTACCTTCTGTATCACCCCACCCCTGTGCTCTACCTCCTTCCCCAGTACCTCCTGTATCACCCCACCCCTGTGCTCTACCTCCTTCCCCCGTTCCTTCTGTATCACCCCATCACCGTGCTCCACCTTCTTCCCCAGTACCTCCTGTATCACCCCACCCCTGTGCTCTACCTCCTTCCCCAGTACCTTCTGTATCACCCCATCACCGTGCTCCACCTTCTTCCCAGTACCTTCTGTATCACCCCATCACCGTGCTTTACCTCCTTCCCCAGATCCTTCTGTATCACCCCATCACCGTGCTCCACCTTCTTCCCCAGTACCTTCTGTCTCACCCCATCACCGTGCTCCACCTTCTTCCCCAGTACCTTCTGTATCACCCCAGCACCGTGCTTTACCTTCTTCCCCAGTACCTTCTGTATCACCCCACCCCTGTGCTCTACCTCCTTCCCCAGTACCTTCTGTATCACCCCACCCCTGTGCTCTACCTCCTTTCCCAGTACCTTCTGTCTCACCCCATCACCGTGCTCCACCTTCTTCCCCAGTACCTTCTGTATCACCCCATCACCGTGCTCCACCTTCTTCCCCAGTACCTTCTGTCTCACCCCATCACCGTGCTTTAGCTTCTTCCCCAGTACCTTCTGTCTCACCCCATCACCATGCTCCACCTCCTTCCCCAGTTCCTTCTGTATCACCCCATCACCGTGCTTTACCTCCTTCCCCAGTTCCTTCTGTATCACCCCATCACCGTGCTCCACCTTCTTCCCCAGTTCCTTCTGTATCACCCCATCACCGTGCTCCACCTTCTTCCCCAGTACCTTCTGTATTACCCCATCACCGTGCTTTACCTCCTTCCCCAGTTCCTTCTGTATCACCCCATCACCGTGCTCTACCTCCTTCCCCAGTTCCTTCTGTATCACCCCATCACCGTGCTCCACCTTCTTCCCCAGTACCTTCTGTCTCACCCCATCACCGTGCTCCACCTTCTTCCCCAGTACCTTCTGTATCACCCCAGCACCGTGCTTTACCTTCTTCCCCAGTACCTTCTGTATCACCCCACCCCTGTGCTCTACCTCCTTCCCCAGTACCTTCTGTATCACCCCACCCCTGTGCTCTACCTCCTTTCCCAGTACCTTCTGTCTCACCCCATCACCGTGCTCCACCTTCTTCCCCAGTACCTTCTGTATCACCCCATCACCGTGCTCCACCTTCTTCCCCAGTACCTTCTGTCTCACCCCATCACCGTGCTTTAGCTTCTTCCCCAGTACCTTCTGTCTCACCCCATCACCATGCTCCACCTCCTTCCCCAGTTCCTTCTGTATCACCCCATCACCGTGCTTTACCTCCTTCCCCAGTTCCTTCTGTATCACCCCATCACCGTGCTCCACCTTCTTCCCCAGTTCCTTCTGTATCACCCCATCACCGTGCTCCACCTTCTTCCCCAGTACCTTCTGTATTAGCCCATCACCGTGCTTTACCTCCTTCCCCAGTTCCTTCTGTATCACCCCATCACCGTGCTCTACCTCCTTCCCCAGTTCCTTCTGTATCACCCCATCACCGTGCTCCACCTTCTTCCCCAGTACCTTCTGTATCACCCCATCACCGTGCTTTACCTCCTTCCCCAGTTCCTTCTGTATCACCCCATCACCGTGCTTTACCTCCTTCCCCAGTACCTTCTGTATCACCGTGCTCCACCTTCTTCCCCAGTACCTTCTGTATCACCGTGCTCCCCCTGTCTACCCCGGTACCTTCTGTATCACCCCACCCCTGTGCTCTACCTCCTTCCCCAGTACCTTCTGTATCACCCCATCACCGTGCTCCACCTCCTTCCCCAGTTCCTTCTGTATCACCCCATCACCGTGCTCCACCTTCTTCCCCAGTACCTCCTGTATCACCCCACCCCTGTGCTCTGCCTCCTTCCCCAGTACCTTCTGTATCACCCCATCACCGTGCTCCACCTTCTTCCCCAGTTCCTTCTGTATCACCCCATCACCGTGCTTTACCTCCTTCCCCAGTACCTTCTGTATCACCCCATCACCGTGCTCCACCTTCTTCCCCAGTACCTCCTGTATCACCCCACCCCTGTGCTCCACCTTCTTCCCCAGTACCTTCTGTATCACCCCATCACCGTGCTCCACCTTCTTCCCCAGTTCCTTCTGTATCACCCCATCACCGTGCTTTACCTCCTTCCCCAGTACCTTCTGTATCACCCCATCACCGTGCTCCACCTTCTTCCCCAGTACCTCCTGTATCACCCCACCCCTGTGCTCTACCTCCTTCCCCAGTACCTTCTGTATCACCCCATCACCGTGCTCCACCTTCTTCCCCAGTACCTTCTGTATCACCCCATCACCGTGCCCCACCTTCTTCCCCAGTACCTTCTGTATCACCCCATCACCGTGCTTTACCTCCTTCCCCAGTTCCTTCTGTATCACCCCATCACCGTGCTCCACCTCCTTCCCCAGTTCCTTCTGTATCACCCCATCACTGTGCTTTACCTCCTTCCCCAGTTCCTTCTGTATCACCCCATCACCGTGCTCCACCTTCTTCCCCTGTACCTTCTGTCTCACCCCATCACCGTGCTTTACCTCCTTCCCCAGTTCCTTCTGTCTCACCCCATCACCGTGCTTTAGCTTCTTCCCCAGTTCCTTCTGTATCACCGTGCTCCCCCTGTCTGCCCCGGTACCTTCTGTATCACCCCATCACCGTGCTCCACCTTCTTCCCCAGTACCTTCTGTATCACCCCATCACCGTGCCCCACCTTCTTCCCCAGTACCTTCTGTATCACCCCATCACCGTGCTTTACCTCCTTCCCCAGTTCCTTCTGTATCACCCCATCACCGTGCTCCACCTCCTTCCCCAGTTCCTTCTGTATCACCCCATCACTGTGCTTTACCTCCTTCCCCAGTTCCTTCTGTATCACCCCATCACCGTGCTCCACCTTCTTCCCCTGTACCTTCTGTCTCACCCCATCACCGTGCTTTACCTCCTTCCCCAGTTCCTTCTGTATCACCCCATCACCGTGCTCCACCTTCTTCCCCAGTACCTTCTGTATCACCGTGCTCCCCCTGTCTGCCCCGGTACCTTCTGTATCACCCCCACCCCCTCTGTTTCTGAATAACTGAATTCCACATGTAACTTGTAATTTCTGTAATTGCTTATCGTCTGTGTTCCCCATTAACCTCAAAAGCTCTCTGGAATAAGTTGGCGCCATACAAATGAAGATGATGATGATGATTAGTATTATTATTAAGTCGTGATGAGTTTGCACAGATTTGTTTTTGCTTCTTGTAAACTATTAGTACATTGTGATAAATTTGTTTTCTTATCTAGACAGTTGCTGCAAGAGGTTCCGTTCTTCACTTGCAGGAATCTTCTGTAGTCCCAAGGAGGACCAACCTGAAGACCCTCCGCAGGTCAGCAGGGAATTTTTGGGTGGGGCTGACGTGATGGGGCAGCAGGTTACCTCCAATCCAATCATTACATACAAAGAGTTTTGAATTTGTAAAAACCTTTCTTAAAATGGAGCTCCAACATGAAATCATCTACTTGGGGCATAACAGTAGGGGGTGCAGAGGTAGGTAGCCCTTGAGGTGCCCCTCTACCACATACTGTAAGTACCAGAATTTACATGTGTTAGACGAGGGCCCAGTCACACATTTGACATTAGAGCCCAGGACTTTCTTGCTATGTTTAGGAGAGGCTCATGACCTCGGACTCTCATCAACTGGAAGACCTTATGCAACCTGAAAACTTGCTGAAATGGGCAAACCATGAGAGCTCTTAGACATCCCACACAACTCTTGGGGCAGCACAGAAGGATGAAGCTCTACCAGGAGATTGCCTACAAATGTCTTATTTTCATGTGACTGATTTCTAGGTCTACGGAACAAATGTCTACATAGCGTAGAGGCAGAGGATGTGCTGGTTGTGGGCCTGTTGAGAGGGTTTCCAGCCCTAGTTGGCTCTACCATCTTTGATACAAGAACCTGTGCAGGACGCCCCCCACAGGAACAAGAAGATGGGCGACTGATTATAGAAGAAGCAAAGTTCAGAACCTTCTCTTCTAGAAGGCGAAACCCAACACCATACTAAGGCTGGCTTCACATGGGCAACAAAACCGCTGAGATTTTTGTGTTACATAACGCACGAATATGAACCCCATTCTTTTGAATAGTGTCATACAGATGAGCGATGCGGGAAACACATCACAGCACGGCCTATCTATGTGCATGCTCTCGCATCGCATCTCCCAATGCTCTCAATGGGGCCCAGGAGCAGCATCGCACCACATGCTAGGTGCACGCGATGCCATACCAGGTCTCCCATTGAAAGCAACTACTGACAACCACAGTGGAGGATCGCATCTTCCCCAAAGTGATGCGTGACAGTTTTGATATAAACGCATTGCATCCACGGGCTGTCACATGTTGACGAGCGCGAAATCAGGCCATAAAACACGCATGCATTTTCCTTGCAGAAGCGAGAAACCGCGTCACAGAAATTTGGGAAGTCGCAATCCTCTTCCGTGGTTGTCAGTGGCTTTTCAATAGGAGACCATGCATGCGCCACTTGCACCTAGCACGTGGTACGATGCAGCCACCGGCCACATTGAGAACAGTGGGTACTGCCAAGCAAGATCACACACAAGATAGAACATTTGCACTGCCATGTGGAAAAACATCGCTCATGTGTATGAATCCATCCAAAAGGATAGTGTTCATATTCCTGCATCCCGCAGCGCACAAATCTCGCACAGTTTTCTTGCCCATGTGAAGCCAGCATTGGGCACATTGAAGTTTTGCTGTTGGACCCTTTTTCTTCCATGGACACCACTGCTACCGAGCACTGTGGCCCTTTCGACTGGCAGTCGATGAAGCTAGGACCTAATGAAGCAAGATAATTCAGAGCACGCACTTATACAACTGAGCGCTCCTTCAGGCGACTGCACCACTATGCTCGCCGTAACAGAGCGTATTTACGCATGAACAGCTGATTTTACCGCTCGAGCCTTCGTCTATGTGCCTTTTTTAAGCTGTTCAAACCCAACGCTGCTTCGTGCACAAAAAATACACACTGAAACAATGGAAAGAAACAAATGGAAGAAATGTTCGGAAGTTGTAATCATTGGCCCCGCCCACTGCCAGCAATTTGGTGTCCGCCAGGGCCGGAATTACACAGAATTGTTTTGCAAATGTGTCTGTTTGAAGATCCAAATGCTACTAAAGGGGCATGTGCGGCGTAAAATGCACAAGATAGGGCGGGGCTTATCTTTTTTTGTATGCAGGATTTGTATGCGAGAAATTTGCTTGTGAGAATGAAGCCATTGAAATCAAACGCTTCGCTGAGTTATACGGGCGAGATTGTCATTTCCGCAAATACGTTTGTCTGTTCAGGCCCTCAGTCACAGGACGCACTTTGGATTTTCTCGTTCATTGAACACAGGGTATGTCGGGGCATGACAGGTTCCTCTTAAGAATAAGTTCCACTCCTGTTGTGGGAAGTGACAGCGAGCCGCAGGATCTATCTTTTATATTCGTGCGCTTCCACAATCCAGCGCTGTCGTTCGGTGAAGTTGGCACGCCACATGAGAGTCGGACTCTTTTCAGGTTCTCATTCATGCACTCTGCCATAGATTTGTATATGAGAATGCGCACAGGAATCTGAAAAGAGTCTGATTTTCATGAGCGGGTCATGTGACTGTGATGTCATCGGAGCTTCTGCACTGATGATAAAGCAGATGATATGGACAGTATCACTGTGTAGTATTAGTATTACTGTGTAGTATCAGTATTGCTGTGCAGTATTACTGTGTAGTATTAGTATTACTGTGTATTATTAGTATTACTGTGTAGTATTAGTATTGCTGTGCAGTATTACTGTGTATTATTAGTATTACTGTGTGGTGTTACTGTGTAATATTAGTATTACTGTGTAGTATTAGTATTGCTGTGCAGTATTACTGTGTATTATTAGTATTACTGTGTAGTATCAGTATTGCTGTGCAGTATTACTGTGTAGTATTAGTATTAATATTACTCTGGAGTATTAGTGTGTAGTATTAGCATTGCTGTGCAGTATTAGGCCTTAGTCAGACGGGCGTTTTTTCGCCCGATTTGCGCATGTGCATGCGTCCGGCGATTTTATAAAACCATTGCTTTGCAATGGTATCGGACACATGAGCGCTTTTTATGCGCTCGTCTGATAAATTATAGAACAGAAATCGCAGATCGCACCTATCTGCGATCTGCGATTCCTGTTCTCTTCTCTATATGCGCTCAATGGGGCCGGCGGCAGCAGCACCGACCCCATGGAGAACATATAGAAGACAAATCATTCTTCTCTGCCAGAGCTGTAACAGCTGTGGCAGAGAAGAACGATGTTAGCCCATTGAATTCAATGGAGCCAGCAATACAGCAGGTTCCACTGAAAGCAATGGGCTGCCGGCGATCGCGGGATGAATTGTCGGGAAGGGCTTAAATATATAAGCCCTTCCCTGCAATTCATCCAGAAATGTGTAAAAATAAAAAAAAAATATATACTCACCTGGTCCCGGCAGACGGAGTTCAGCGCGGCCGGCTGGCAGTTCTCCTGAACTGCTCTGATTAGTATTCAGCAGGCGGGGATTTAAAATCCCCGCCTGCTGAATGAGCTGCCTCTGATTGGTCACAGCCTCACCACCAGAGGCAGCTCTCACTCACACCCATTCATGAATGGGTGAGTAAGTGCTGCCTCTGATTGGTCCCTGGGCTGAGCCAATCAGAGGCAGCACTCACTTACCCATTCATGAATTCATGAATGGGTGTGAGTGAGAGCTGCCCCTGATTGGTGAGTCTGTGACCAATCAGAGGCAGCTCATTCAGCAGGCGGGGATTTTAAATCCCCAGCTGCTGAATACTACTCAGAGCAGTTCAGGAGAACTGCCAGCCGGCTGCGCTGAACTCCGTCTGCCGGGACCAAGTGAGTATATATATATTTTTTTGTTTTACACATTTCTGGATAAATTTCCAGCAAGTGCTTATATTTTTAAGCCCTTCCCGAAAATTCATAGTGAGATCGCCCGCAGCCCATTGCTTTCAATGGAGCCGGCTGTATTGCCGGCTCCATTGAATTCAATGCGCTGGACAATGCGCTCTGTAGCATTAGTATTACTGTGTAGTATTACTCTGTAGTGTTACTGTGTAGTATTAGTGTTACTGTGTAGTGTTAGTATTATTGTGTAGTATCACTGTAAAGTATCAGTATGACTATGTAATAGTATTACTGTGAAGTCTTACTGTGTAGTATTAGTATTACCATGTAGTATTTATATTACTGTGGAGTATTACTGTGCAGTGTTACTGTGTAATATTAATATTACTGTGTAGTATTACTGTGTAGTGTTATTGTGTAGCATTACTGTGTAGTATTGGTATTACTGTGTGGTATTATTATTACTGTGTAGTATTACTGTGTAGTGTTACTCTGTAGTATTAGTCGTACTGCGTGGTATTAGCATTATTGTGTAGTATTACTGTGTAGTGTTACTATGTAGAATTAGTATTACCGTGCAGTGTTATTGTGTATTACTAGTAGTACTGTGTAGTGTTACTGTGTACTATAGTATTACTGTATAGTATCACTGTGTAGTGATACTGTAAAGTATTAGTATTATTGTGTAGCATTACTGTATAGTATTAGTATGACTGTGTAATAGTATTACTTTGAAGTCTTACTGTGTGGTATTCATATTACTGTGAAGCATTACTGTGTAGTGTTAATGTGTAATATTAGTATTACTGTACAGCATTAGTATTACTGTGCAGTATTAGTTTTACTGTGTAGTGTCACTGTGTAGTATGACTGTGTAGTAGTGTTTATGTGTAGCGTTAGTATTACTGTGTAGTATTATTGTGTACTGTTACTGTGTTGTATTAGTATTTTTGTGTAGTATTACTGTGAAGTATTACTGTGTAGTATTAGTATTACTGTGTTGTATTATTGTGTAGCATTACTGTTAAGTGTAGTATTACTGTGTAGTATTACTGTATACTATTAGTATTACTGTGTAGCGTCACTGTGTAGTATTAGTATTACTGTGTAGTATTAGTATAGCTGTGTAATAGTATTACTATGAAGTCTTACAGTGTAGTGATAGTATTGCAGTGTAGTGTTACTGTGTAGTATTAAAGTCTACTATTAGTATTACTGTGTAGTGTAGGGCCTCCTTCCCACGAACGGATTTCCGCCGCGTAATTCGCGGCGAAAATCCGCTGCGTTGCCTGCAGCTATTAGGTTCTATTGAACCTAATAGCACAATGCTCACGATGCGTAATTCCACCGCGGAATTACGCACCGCGATTTCTCCCGTCCTCACCCGCAGCATGCTCTATTTTCTGCGGGTGAGGACGGGCTGTACGCACTGACGGCTTCCATTGCAGTCAATGGAAGCCGTCCGTTCACGCTATCTCCCGCTGTAACCAGCGGGAGATAGCGTGAAAAAACGCTTTCCCGCCCACCGCCGCGCGTCATATGACGCCATATGACGCGGCCGGCCGCGTCACGTGACACGGCCTGTGACGCGGTGGCGGTGGGCGGTGACGGGCGGTGACGCGGCGGCGGTGGGCGGGGAAGCGATTTCACGCTATCTCCCGCAGGTAAGTATAGGGGCACTGGGGGGCGCCGTGACGGGCTTCACAGCGTAATATTACGCGGCGGAGCCCGTCACGCTCGTGGGAAGGAGGCCTTACTGTGTAGTATTATTATGATTGTGTAATAGTATTAGGGCGCCCACCCACTGGCGTTTGCGATTTCCGTGCGTGAAAAACGCAGCGTTTTCGGCGCGTTTTCCGCGCATTTTTCACGGCATTTTCACGGCTTTTTCGCGCCTTTTCCGTTAATTTCCATTGACATTCATGGGTGCATTAAGAGAAAAATAAGGACACATATGCAACTGACAGTTCCTATGTGAAAAATTGCAACGGACTGAAAAAAAAAACGCCAGTGGACAGGAGTACATTCAATTCTAATTGCTCTTGAGAAAAAACGCAAAACGCAAAGGAAAAAAAATCGCCAGTGGGTGGGAGCCCTTACTGTGTAGTGTTATTGTGTAGTATTAGTGTGTGGTATTATTGTGTAGTGTTATTGTGTAGTGTTACTGTGTAGTATAAGTATTACTCTGTAGTGTTACTGTGTAGTATTAGTATTACTGTGTAGTATTAGTATTACTGTGTGGTATTATTGTGTAGTGTTACTGTGTAGTATAAGTATTACTCTGTAGTGTTACTGTGTAGTATTAGTATTACTGTGTAGTGTTATTGTGTAGTGTTACTGTGTAGTATAAGTATTACTCTGTAGTGTTACTGTGTAGTATTAGTATTACTGTGTAGTATTAGTATTACTGTGTAGTGTTATTGTGTGGTATTATTGTGTAGTGTTACTGTGTAGTATAAGTATTACTCTGTAGTGTTACTGTGTAGTATTAGTATTACTGTGTAGTGTTATTGTGTAGTGTTACTGTGTAGTATAAGTATTACTCTGTAGTGTTACTGTGTAGTATTAGTATTACTGTGTAGTATTAGTATTACTGTGTAGTGTTATTGTGTGGTATTATTGTGTAGTGTTACTGTGTAGTATAAGTATTACTCTGTAGTGTTACTGTGTAGTATTAGTATTACTGTGTGGTATTATTGTGTAGTGTTACTGTGTAGTATAAGTATTACTCTCTAGTGTTACTGTGTAGTATTAGTATTACTGTGTAGTATTAGTATTACTGTGTAGTGTTATTGTGTGGTATTATTGTGTAGTGTTACTGTGTAGTATAAGTATTACTCTGTAGTGTTACTGTGTAGTATTAGTATTACTGTGTAGTGTTATTGTGTAGTGTTACTGTGTAGTATAAGTATTACTCTGTAGTGTTACTGTGTAGTATTAGTATTACTGTGTAGTATTAGTATTACTGTGTAGTGTTATTGTGTGGTATTATTGTGTAGTGTTACTGTGTAGTATAAGTATTACTCTGTAGTGTTACTGTGTATTATTAGTTTTACTGTGTGGTATTATTGTGTAGTGTTACTGTGTAGTATAAGTATTACTCTCTAGTGTTACTGTGTAGTATTAGTATTACTGTGTAGTATTAGTATTACTGTGTAGTGTTATTGTGTGGTATTATTGTGTAGTGTTACTGTGTAGTATAAGTATTACTCTGTAGTGTTACTGTGTAGTATTAGTATTACTGTGTAGTATTAGTATTACTGTGTAGTGTTATTGTGTAGTGTTACTGTGTAGTATTACTGTGTGGTATTATTGTGTAGTGTTACTGTGTAGTATTACTGTGTAGTATTATTGTGTAGTGTTACTGTGTAGTATTACTGTGTAGTATTATTGTGTAGTGTTACTGTGTAGTATAAGTATTACTCTGTAGTGTTACTGTGTGGTATTACTGTGAAGTGTTACTGTGTAGTATTAGTATTACTGTGTAGTGTTATTGTGTAGTGTTACTGTGTAGTATTACTGTGTGGTATTATTGTGTAGTGTTACTGTGCAGTATTATTGTGTAGTGTTACTGTGTAGTATTACTGTGAAGTGTTACTGTGTAGTATTAGTATTACTGTGTAGTATTATTGTGTAGTGTTACTGTGTAGTATTACTGTGTGGTATTATTGTGTAGTGTTACTGTGTAGTATAAGTATTACTCTGTAGTGTTACTGTGTAGTATTAGCATTACTGTGTGGTATTATTGTGTAGTGTTACTGTGTAGTATTACTGTGTAGTATTATTGTGTAGTGTTACTGTGTAGTATTACTGTGTGGTATTATTGTGTAGTGTTACTGTGTAGTATTACTGTGTAGTATTATTGTGTAGTGTTACTGTGTAGTATTACTGTGTAGTATTATTGTGTAGTGTTACTGTGTAGTATTACTGTGTGGTATTATTGTGTAGTGTTACTGTGTAGTATTACTGTGTAGTATTATTGTGTAGTGTTACTGTGTAGTATTAGTGTTACTGTGTAGTATTACCGTGTGGTATTATTGTGTAGTGTTACTGTGTAGTATTACTGTGTAGTATTATTGTGTAGTGTTACTGTGTAGTATTACTGTGTAGTATTATTGTGTAGTGTTACTGTGTAGTATTACTGTGTAGTATTATTGTGTAGTGTTACTGTGTAGTATTACTGTGTGGTATTATTGTGTAGTGTTACTGTGTAGTATTACTGTGTAGTATTATTGTGTAGTGTTACTGTGTAGTATTATTGTGTAGTGTTACTGTGTAGTATTACTGTGTAGTATTATTGTGTAGTGTTACTGTGTAGTATTAGTGTTACTGTGTAGTATTACCGTGTGGTATTATTGTGTAGTGTTACTGTGTAGTATTACTGTGTGGTATTATTGTGTAGTGTTACTGTGTAGTATTACTGTGTAGTATTATTGTGTAGTGTTACTGTGTAGTATAAGTATTACTCTGTAGTGTTACTGTGTAGTATTAGTATTACTGTGTAGTATTATTGTGTAGTGTTACTGTGTAGTATTAGTATTACTGTGTGGTATTATTGTGTAGTGTTACTGTGTAGTATTAGTATTACTCTCTAGTGTTACTGTGTAGTATTAGCATTACTGTGTGGTATTATTGTGTAGTGTTACTGTGTAGTATTACTGTGTGGTATTAGTATTACTGTGTGGTATTATTGTGTAGTGTTATTGTGTAGTGTTACTGTGTAGTATTAGTGTTACTGTGTGGTATTATTGTGTAGTGTTTCTGTGTAGTATAAGTATTACTCTGTAGTGTTACTGTGTAGTATTAGTATTACTGTGTAGTGTTATTGTGTAGTGTTACTGTGTAGTATTATTGTGTAGTGTTACTGTGTAGTATAAGTATTACTCTCTAGTGTTACTGTGTAGTATTAGTATTACTGTGTAGTATTAGTATTACTGTGTAGTGTTATTGTGTAGTGTTACTGTGTAGTATTATTGTGTAGTGTTACTGTGTAGTATAAGTATTACTCTCTAGTGTTACTGTGTAGTATTAGCATTACTGTGTAGTATTATTGTGTAGTGTTTCTGTGTAGTATAAGTATTACTCTGTAGTGTTACTGTGTAGTATTAGCATTACTGTGTAGTGTTATTGTGTAGTGTTACTGTGTAGTATAAGTATTACTGTGTAGTATTAGCATTACTGTGTAGTGTTATTGTGTAGTGTTACTGTGTAGTATAAGTATTACTGTGTAGTATTAGCATTACTGTGTGGTATTATTGTGTAGTGTTACTGTGTAGTATAAGTATTACTCTCTAGTGTTACTGTGTAGTATTAGCATTACTGTGTAGTATTATTGTGTAGTGTTACTGTGTAGTATTAGTGTTAGGCCTCTTTCGCATGGGCATTGCTTTTATGCATAACAGGCACATGAAAACATTTGCGTCTTTTAGAACCAATGGCTTACCAAATCTCACACCTATCAAAGATTTGGCACACGTGGGCCAAGCTGGCATCTAGGGGGCATGCTGTGTGACACGATCGGATCTAACCTGTCTTTGGTGCGTGATGCGCAGAAGTCTCCATAGACTCCTATGGCAGGAGTTTAGCCGTGTCTGAAGCTAGGAAAGGAAGATTACAAGTCATAAGGACGGCTTCTGCCAACCGAGGCATTTCCAAACAGCAGTGGCGCCGCTACACTCAGAAGCACAATGTAAATGTCCTGCTGTAAACTGTCCCCGCGGGGGGGATGGGAAGACCTGAGGGTTCAGTTCATCCCCCTGGGGGTTCTCTTAATCTCTGCAGGGACTAACAGGAGTTTATAATGGGACACTTAAAAGGTGATTCTGGGCAGCCAGCTTTAAATGTTACAGCGGGGACTCCCTCTACCTTTCTCCCCAGCATCGGGTTCCCCAAGAAATTTCCCCATAGCAGGGAGAGAAAGAAGATGGGGTTAAAGATCTTCCCTGAGATAATGGGTGGAGGGGGGGGGGATTAGAGTGATCCTCCCTTCTCTCTCCATGCAATTTGCCCGTTTATTCGATTTTTAGTGCAGATTAGCCGCACTTTTTTTGCACACCTATACTGCGCAAAGCCAAGCCCTGAAAGAGCCCTTACTGTGTAGTATTACAGTGTACTAACATAGTGCATTATTGCAGTGTACTATTAGGGCGAGCACCCACTGGCGTTTGCGTTCTCCGCGGGAAAAAAAAGCGTTTTCGCCGCGTTTCTCGCGTTTTTCCGCGCGTTTTTCGCGGCGTTTTTCGCGGCGTTTTGCGTTAATTTCCATTGACATTCATGGGTGCATTAGGAGAAAAATAGGGACACATATGCAACTGACAGTTCCTATGTTAAAAACGCAAACGCAATGCAAAAAAAACGCCAGTGGACAGGAACACATGTTATCTCTATGCCTGTGCAGGAAAAACGCAAAACGCAGGTAAAAAAACGCCAGTGGGTGCTCGCCCTTACTGTGTACTACTTCTACTGTGTAGTATTATTGTGTACTATTAAAGTGTAGTAGTGAGTAGTATTACTGTGTAGTATTACAGTGTACTATTACAGTGTACTAATATAGTGCATTATTGCAGTGTACTATTACTGTGTACTACTTCTACTGTGTAGTATTATTGTGTACTATTAAAGTGTAGTAGTGAGTAGTATTACTGTGTAGTATTACAGTGTACTATTACAGTGTACTAATATAGTGCATTATTGCAGTGTACTATTACTGTGTACTACTACTGTGTAATATTATTGTGTACTATTAAAGTGTAGTAGTGAGTAGTATTACTGTGTAGTATTACAGTGTACTATTACGGTGTAGTATTACAGTTTACTATTACTGTGTAGTATTACGTTGTACTACTACAGTGTATTATTATGGTGTACTATTACTGTGTACTATTAATGTGTAGTATTACAGTGTAGTACAGTGTAGTATTACAGTTTTCTATTGTTAACTGTTACTGTGTACTATTACTGTGTACTATTATAGTGTAGTATTACAGTTTACCATTACTCTGCACTATTTTCGTGCATTCTTACTTTGTAGTATTACAGTGAAGTATTAATGTGTATTATTATAGTGTAGCCTGGCAGAGTGCTATTATGTTGTGCTATTACTGTGTAGTATTACAGTGTAGTATTACAGTGTATTATTGCTGTGTACTAGTAGTGGGTACTATTACAGTTTACTATTACTGTGCATTAACGCTGTGCCCTATTACTGTGTATTATTACTGTGTACTAATCCAGTGTAGTATTAGAGCGTACTATTACAGTGTATTATTACAGTGTACTATTACTGTGTACTACTACTGTGTAATATTATTGTGTACTATTACTGTGTAGTGTTACAGTGTACTATATCTGTGTAGTATTACAGTTAAATATTACAGTGTATTGCAGTGTACTATTATCGTGTAGTATTACAGTGTAGTGCAGTGTAGTATTACAGTTTACTATGTTTGTGTACTGTCACTGTGTACTATTATTACTGTGTACTATTACAGTGTGCTATTAGGCCTTAGTCAGACGGGCGTTTTTTCGCGCGATTTGCGGATCGCATGACGGATGCGCATCCGCAAAGCGCGTGACCGGTGCCCGCAAGTCGCCCGCAAATCACCCGAAAATCTGCTCCTAGCCGCGTTTCATTAGAAACGGGCCGGAGCTGTCCAGCGCATTGCATTCAATGGAGACGGCAATACAGCCGGCTCCATTTAAAGCAATGTGCTGCAGGCGAGCCAGTGATGAATTGTCGGGAAGGGCTTAAATATATAAGCCCTTCCCTGCAATGCATCCTAAAATGTGTTAAAATAAAAAATATATATATACTTACCTGCTCCCGGCAGCCGGAGTTCCGCGCGGCCGTCCTGCTGTGGGTGTGAAGGGGGTGTGAGTCAGACCTGCCCCCTGATTGGCTCAGCGCTGAGAGGCAGCAGTCACTCACCCATTCATGAATTCATGAATGGGTGTGTGAGTGAAACCGGCCTCTGATTGGTCAGGGCTGTGACCAATCAGAGGCAGATCATTCAGCAGGCGGGGATTTTAAAGCCCCGCCGGCTGAATAGTGCCGAGAAGCAGTTCAGGAGAACTGACAGCGGCCGCGGCTGGACTCCAGCTGCAGCGGAAAGGTGAGTATACAATTTTTTTTTATTTTAACACATTTTAGGATGAATTGCAGGGAAGGGCTTATATATTTAACCCCTTCCCGACAATTCACCCCGCGCACGCCGGCAGCCCATTGCTTTCAATGGAGCGGCTGTATTGCCAGCTCCATTGAATTCAATGGGCAAACATCGTTCTTCTCTGCCACAGCTGTTACAGCTGTGGCAGAGAAGAATGATTTGTCTTCTATATGTTCTCAATGGGGTCGTCGCTGCTGCCGCCGGCCCCATTGAGCGCATATAGAGAAGAGAACAGGAATCACAGATCGCAGATAGGTGTGATCTGCGATTTTTTGTTCTATAATTTATTGGACGAGCGCATAAAAAGCGCTCATGTGTCCGATACCATTGCAAAGGAATGGTTTTATAAAATCGCCGGACGCATGCGCATGCGCAAATCGCGGCTAAAAATGCCCGTCTGACTAAGGCCTAACTGTGTATAGTTACTGTGTAGTATTAACGTGTACTATTACTGTGCATTATTACTCTGTACTATTTTAGTGCATTGTTACAGTCTACTTTTACTTTGTAGTATCACAGTGTAGTATTACAGTGTATTATTACTGTCTACTATTACAGTGTAGCCTTGCAGTGTACTATTATTGTGTGCTATTACAGTGTAGTATTACTGTGTACTATTACTGTGTAGCCTTGCAGTGTACTATTATTGTGTGCTATTACAGTGTAGTATTACTGTGTACTATTACTGTGTACTATTGCTTTGTAGTATTTAAGTGTATTATTACCGTTTACTTTTACAGTGTATTATTACTGTCTACTATTACTGTGTGGTATTACTGTGTACTATTACTGTGCATTATTACTCTGTACTATTTCAGTGTAGTACTACAGTTTACTATTACTCTGTACTATTTTAGTGCATTGTTACAGTCTACTTTTACTTTGTAGTATCACAGTGTACTAGCAGTGTACTATTATTGTGTGCTATTACAGTGTAGTATTACAGTGTAGTATTACTGTGTACTTTTACTTTGTAGTATCACAGTGTTGCATTACAGTGTATTATTACTGTCTACTATTACAGTGTAGCCTTGCAGTGTACTATTATTGTGTGCTATTACAGTGTAGTATTACAGTGTAGTATTACTGTGTACTTTTACTTTGTAGTATCACAGTGTTGCATTACAGTGTATTATTACTGTCTACTATTACAGTGTAGCCTTGCAGTGTACTATTATTGTGTGCTATTACAGTGTAGTATTACAGTGTAGTATTACTGTGTACTTTTACTTTGTAGTATCACAGTGTTGCATTACAGTGTATTATTACTGTCTACTATTACAGTGTAGCCTTGCAGTGTACTATTATTGTGTGCTATTACAGTGTAGTATTACTGTGTACTATTGCTTTGTAGTATTTAAGTGTATTATTACCGTTTGCTTTTACAGTGTAGTATTACTGTGTAGTATTACTGTATACTATTACTGTGTACTATTACTGTGTGCTATTACAGTGTAGTATTACAGTGTAGTATTACAGTGTACTATTACTGTGTACTATTACTGTGTGGTATTACAGTGTAGTGAGGACTCACATCAGGAATCTGCAGATGACTAGTTCAGGCGAGCAAAGGATTCCTTTCCTGTGTCTCGATGGGGGTGGGATGGGACAGAGTCCCACATCCAGGGACCATCCCAGAGAATTCAGGATGGTTGGGAGGCAAGGGGAAAGTTCCTCAAACCCTCCATGGAAGAAACAGCTGTGATATGAAGAGGTCTCTTCTTTTCTGTCTGCAGGAATGTGACCTGGAAGACACAATGACCCCAGAAGAGGTAAGAGTTGTGTCAAGTCTTGTCCTCCATGCCATTCTTCTAGGTCAGGATCATGTGATGTTGCACTTAGCTCAGCTCTCTCATATATATGCGCGCTCCTGCTGGGGAACAGGCAGGCTTACCTCCCTGAGTTCCAATATGGCCACTCCTGGCTCTCGGCATGCAGCATGCTGAATGAACATCAGACAATTATTTTATATAAGAATACATTTCCTTACACTGTTTTGCTCACATTTAAATGTAAGAATAGCGTAATACTGTTTTTCTGTGTATATGGAGTGAGAGACCATTGTTCTTTATTGGGTGTGAAATCATTGGTCCAGGACAGAAAGTAGAATTGGATGGAGAGGTTGGTAGACTCTGAGATAAGTAGTAGGGCTGAACCAGGGGCAAGGAGGAGGACTAGATGGAATCCGGAGGGGTCAGGGACCATGACTAGTGCCCCGCAGAGGCCAATGAACCAGGCGTAGCAGTTCAGCAGAGCCAAGTACGGAGATACTTGATGACCAGTCTCCGTATCCAGCAGACTTGGTGACAATAACTCTCACGTCTTCAGATTGCAGTCTGGGAGCAGCAGGAGCTCGGGAAGGTGGCCTCCTTCGATAGCTGTCTCATTGACCCCTCACCATTTCAGCTTGTGGAGAGGACATCCCTCCATAAGGTACGGCCAGGGCTTTCTATGACTCACCACCTTTATTATCTGTTCTTAATGTTTTCTCTAATTTTTGTAGAGATAAAAGTATACTGCTACCTGGAAACTATCAACAAGTAGGTCAGCTTCTGTCGACAGATCTTCTAAAACCCATATCCACTACAAATGGGATCTGTGTTTGCCCCATAGCTCAGCTCAGTCCGGATCAAGAAGGAATACTCCCATTGGGTAATAATGTATTAAATAATGAGCGTTGCAAGGTCATTAAGGAATCAGACAGACAAGAGCAGCTTGCTGATGGTTTCCCAGTAGCAAGAGGGGATTTGTTCTATGTTGGGAATCACAAACATTTTATAAAAGATATTACAAAATGATCTGAATATAAAAGCCAGGATGAAGAGGCGTCACAGCACTGCTACATGCCTGTCACACACACACACAACTCTGCTACATACACGTCACACACACATAGTTCTGGTACATGCATGTCACACAAACACACAGCTCTGGTACATGCACGTCGCACAAAAAGCACTGCTACATGCATGTCACACACTTAGCTCTGCTAAATCTATGTTACACACACACAGCTTTGCTACATACACGTAACACACACAGCTCTGCTACGTGCACGTCGCGCACACAGCTCTGCTACGTGCACGTCGCGCACACAGCTCTGCTACGTGCACGTCGCGCACACAGCTCTGCTACGTGCACGTCGCGCACACAGCTCTGCTACGTGCACGTCGCGCACACAGCTCTGCTACATGCACGTCGCGCACACAGCTCTGCTACATGCACGTCGCGCACACAGCTCTGCTACATGCACGTCGCGCACACAGCTCTGCTACATGCACGTCGCGCACACAGCTCTGCTACATGCACGTCGCGCACACAGCTCTGCTACATGCACGTCGCGCACACAGCTCTGCTGCATGCACGTCATGCACACAGCGCTGCTGCATTTACATCACACACAGCTCTCCTACATGCACATCACAAACAGCTCTGCTACAAACACAACACACACAGCACTGCTACATGCAAATCACACACACAGAGCTGTGCTACATACACATCATAGACACACAAAGTTTTGCTACATGTTGCACAGCTCTGGTACATGTATGTTATACACACACAGCTCTGCTTCATGCACGTCACACACACAAAGCTCTGGTAGATGCATATCACACAAACGCAGTTCTTCTACATGCATGTCACACAGAAACACAGTTTTGCTACATGCATATCACAGACACACACACAGCTCTGCTACATGCACGTCACACACACAGCTTTGCTACTTGAATGTCACACACACAGCTCTGTCTAAATGCATTTTACACACAGCTCAGCTACATGCACTCACACACATAGCTCTGCTACATGCACATCACACACATAAGCTCTGCTTTATGCACATCACACGCACAAGTTCTGTTACATGCACGTAAAACACACAGCTCTGCTATATGCATGTCACACACACGGCTCTGCTACATGCATGTCAGAAACACACGCACAGCTCTACTACATTCATGTCACGAACAGCTCTGCTACATGCATGTTACACGCACAGCTCTACTACATTCATGTCACGAACAGCTCTGCTACATGCACGTCACACACACAGCTCTGCTACATGCATGTCACGAACAGCTCTGCTACATGCACGTCACACACACAGCTCTGCTACATGCATGTCACATGTACACAGCTCTGCTGCATGCACCTTACACACAAAGCTCTGCTACATGAATGTCACACACACAGCTTTGCTACATGCATATCACAGACACACACAGCTCCGCTGCATGTACATCAAACACACGCAGTTACCCTGCATGCATGTAAAACACACTGCTCTGCTACATGCAGGACACACACAGCCCTGCTTCATGCATGTCACAAACACACACAGCTCTGCTACATGCATGTCACACTCACACAGCTCTACTATATTCACGTCACACACATAGCTCTTCTACATGCACGTCACACACTCATAGCTCTGCTACATGCACGTCACACACTCATAGCTCTGCTACATGCACATCACACACAGCTTTACTACATGCACGTCACACACACACAGCTTTGCTACATGTACATCATGCACACACAGGTTTACTACGTGTATGTCACACACCGCACACACACACAGAGCTCTGCTGCATGTACAACACACAGCTCTGCTACATGCACATCACACACACGCAGCTCTGCTCCATGAGCTTCGCACACACAGCTTTGCTATATGCACATCCCACACAGTGCTCTGCTACATGCATGTCACACACACAGCTCACCTACATGTATGTCACACACAGCACTGCTACATGCACGCCACACATACAGCTCTGCTACATGCATGTCACACACAGATCCGCTGCATTAATGTCACAAACACAGTTCTACTACATTTATGTCACACACAGCTCTGCTACATGTACATCACACACAACCATGCTACATGCACATCACACACAACCATGCTACATGCATGTCATGCACACAGCTCTGCAACATGCACATCACACAAGCTCTGCTACATGCCGTCACACACACAGCTCTGCTACATGCATATCACACACACTCAGCTCTTGTACATGCATGTCAGACACACTGCTGTGCTACATGCATGTCACACGGACATCTCTACTACATTCATGTAACACACACACAGCTCTACTACATGCAGGTCACACACAAACAGCTCTGTTGCATGTACTTCACACACACACACACACACACACACACACACACACTCTGCTCTGCTGCACGCACATCACATACATAGCTCTACTACAAGCATGTCACACACAGCACTGCTACATGCACATGACACACACAGCTTTACTGCATGTACATCACATACACACGCAGCTCTGCTACATGCACATGACACACATACACACAGCTGTTAGTATACGTCTGCTGTCCGATCCTGCAGGCTTTCAATAAAGTGAAGGACCTGTGATGACGTCACCGTCATGTGATCAGGGGTGGAGCTCAGAGCCCCGGTGACTGATCCCATGATTATGGCATCTTCACATGTAACTCACACAGTCACTCACCTACAGACAGATGGTTGTTAGTATTCCATAGCACCTGAGGCCGGGAGTTTTGTAGGGAATGTAGTCCGCCAGTAATCTGCACAGGATGAAAGACCTGTGATAACATCAGAGATGGTGAGGGAACACTTAGCTAACTTAAATGAATGTAAGTCTCAAGGTCCAGATGAATTACATCCTAGGATACTGAAGGAAGCAGCAGAGGTAATTGCTGAAACACTCGCCATAACCTGTCCTAGGCCCAGTGTGGGTCAGCATTGTTATAAATGATCTGGAGGAGGGAATTGATGAGAAACTAAGCAAATGTTCCAATGACACAAAGCTAGGAGGGATAGTTAACAGTAGGGAAGAGAGAGAAAGGATTCAAAAAGATCTAGAAAAGCTTGCACAGTGGGCAGCGACTAACAGAATGGTATTTAACAAGGAGAAATGCAAAGTCCTACATCTGGGCAAGAAACATGAAGAAAGCGCATACAGGATGGGAGGAATTGGGCTAAGCAGCAGCACATGTGAAAAAGACTTGGGTATACTAATAGATCATAGACTGAACATGAGTCAACAATGTGATGCAGCAGCCAAAAAGGCAAACATGGGATGTATTAAAAGAAGCATAGAGTCTAGATCACGTGAGGTCATTATCCCCCTCTACTCTTCCTTAGTCAGACCTCATCTGGAATACTGGGTCCAGGTCTGGGCACCCCAATTTAAAAAAGACATAGACAAACTGGAGCAAGTTCAGAGAAGAGTTACCAAGATGGTGAGCGGTCTGCAAATCATGTCCTATGAGGAACGGGTAAAGGATCTGGGAATGTTTAGCAGAAGAGAAGGCTGAGAGGAGACTTAATAGCGGTCTACAAATATCTGAAGGGCTGTCACAGTGCAGAGGGATCAGCCCTATTCTCATCTGCACAAGGAAAGACTAGAAGCAATGGGATGAAACTAAAAGGGAGGAGACACAGATTAGATACTAGGCAATGAGGGGATCAATGAGTGGAACAGGTTGCCACAGGAGGTGGGGAGTTCTCCTTCAATGGAAGTGTTTAAATAAAAGCTGGACAAATATCTGTCGGGGATGACTTAGTGAATCCTGCACTGAGCCGGGGGTTGGACCCGATGACCCTGGAGGTCCCTTCCAACTCTACCAGTCTATGATTCTATGTGATCAGAGGCGAAGCATGTAGCTCACTCACAGACACAGAGCCCAGGTGACTGATCACATGACATTGACATAATTACAGGTCCTGTTAGCACACGGGTGCTATCAGGCTCTGCATCCTTTATGTTTAAGGACCTTTGATGATGTCACTATTATGTGATCAGGGGTGGAGCATGTGACACACTCACGGATGGACAGGTGGTCAGAATTATTTTGATTTATATTTTATGGGGGAATTTTTGAATGTTTTTGTGTTAAATGGTCTATGTGGTTTTGTCCTCCTTTCCAGACGCACACGCTCTTCTCTCTTCTTGGTCTCAGCCAGGCATACATCACCAGTGGAGGAAAGCTGAGAGGAGTCATCGCTCTGAAGGAGGTAAAGAAGGCGTAGAGATGGGTAAACATGGAGTAAGACCGCTGCTAAAAAGATTCCTACAGGTTCACCCCGCAGGTTACTTATCCGGATGTCTACTCCAGTCACAGCCAAAGCTGCCCTCCAAAGTCTGCAACCTATCAGCACTGCATGTACAATACAGCAGCTACGGCCTGCTGCAGTGCATCATGGGAGGCTACTGTATGGCGTCTAAGAGCATGTGTTTTCTAGATCTGCAGCGTTTCGGATGGAGCTTTAGGCCCCCCTCGCACAGGGCGTTTGCAAAACGCTACCTTTTCAGCCCATTCATTTCAATAGGAGACTCAGCTGAAAATGCCCAAAGATGGAACATGCAGCGTTCTCAGCCCTGTGTGAGCCGCCCCATTGAAATGAATGCCTGGTACAGCGTTTAGCACAGGGCTGAACACGCCCGTGTGAGGGCGGCCTTACGTGTGGCGGGAGTATAAACCGGGACGTTGTCCAAGATGCAATGAAAACTAGGAAGCAGCTAATATTCTCTTTCTATGGTGCTTCAGCTTCATGAACCTCGGATTGGGAGTCCGGTCCCATCGCCAGCGCTGTATTCTTTAATGGCAGCGTTTTGGGGTTGATATATAAAGTATTTTATACTGCTGGATTCACGCAAATGGATTATGTACAAAAAATGTGCGCAGTGAATAGAACTTCTGGACTCCAGTGGCTTCGTTCACGTAAGCATATTCTACGAGCGCGTGCTCTGTTTGTGCAGGGAGAGAGCATGCGTTAACGCGCTCCGCCTGCGCTCTGTCACACGGCGTATGCCTTCACTGAAAGCGAGGTGTAAAATATGCGGCCGAGAAAGATCGAGCGGATGCGGTTTTCTCACGTGAATGAAGCCATTGAAATCCAATATTGCACGATCACGCTATATGTGCGTAAATACGGTCATCTGAATAAGCCTTACAACACAGCAATAAGCAGCGCCCACTGCGCAGATACGTGCATCAGTCCGCTTACGCCAGAGGAGTTCAGCATGCAACATATGTAATGTGCTTATATTTTCCGGTCGGCGGTAACGGCGATGCAACGTTTAGACACTTTTGATGTGCTGCTATTTTTACCCCCAAGCAGCAGAATATTTTGGCTCCATGGGGCTTCCCTTGTTGGGATGACTTCTGGTCTTCACGGATTCCATTTTTGGAAACATACAACATTTTTTCACTTTTTTTAAATATTAGTTACCATTTTTTCCACCTTTTCTCTCCTGCTTATTTTTGCAGCACTCGGGGACTCGAATGTCATGAAGGCTTATTCAATTGGGCTACAAAATTGCACAACTTTGTAGCGCTATAAAAGCGCATGTATATGAAGCTCAAGGTTTCCAATGGGTTCTTTGAGGCTATAAAAACATCTCATGTGAGAGAGCCCATTGGACACCATCGGCCTCACATACATGCCATTTTGTAGCCCGTGTGAATAAGGCTTAAGAGGGATCATTCCTGTAATACACAGCAATACTTCAGCATTGCTGTGTATTACATTGGTCTTGGAGACCCTTCCTCTGGCAGGGCCTCATAGAACACTGTAGATGGCAGACCTGGAGGCCATTTTCAAGCCTTTGGGTGCCATTAGCATCACAGCAGTACCCCACGATCCCACTGCAGAGGTCAGATGGGTATCAATAAATGTCCTTTTTTAAGTTAAACAAACTTGTTAATAATTGTTCATGATTTTCAATGTCACAATCTATATTTCAAAAAATTCCAAATGTCCTGCAGTTCTTAGACTGACTACTAAGCTTAATAATAGTGTGATGTCACAGCTCACCTCCTCCCCTCCCTGCACACTGGCCACTAACCCTAATAATAGTCTGACACTTTCTGTAAAGGAAACTTCTCATCTGTCCTCTCATTATCATAACAGGCAGGATTACTCTGAGAGGAGACACATATATATAGATAACACAGGATCCACCATTCACAATAGTCACAGCTCACCTCCTCCCCTCCCTGTACAGTCAGGATTACACTGAGAGGTGACACCTATATATAGATAACACAGGAACCACCATTCACAATAGTCACAGCTCACCTCCTCCCCTCCCTGTACAGACAGGATTACACTGAGAGGAGACACATATATATAGATAACACAGGATCCACCATTCACAATAGTCACAGCTCACCTCCTCCCCTTCCTGTATAGGCAGGATTACACTGAGAGGTGACACCTATATATAGATAACACAGGACCCACCATTCACAATAGTCACAGCTCGCCCCCCCCCCCCCCCCCCCTGTACAGACAGGATTACACTGAGAGGAGACACCTATATATAGATATCACAGGAGCCACCATTCACAATAGTAACAGCTCACCTCCTCCCCCCCTGTACAGACAGGGTTACACTGATAGGAGACACCTATATATAGATAACACTGCACCCACCATCCACAATAGTCACAGCTCACCTCCTCACCTCTCTGTACAGAGAGGATTACACTAAGAGGAGACATATATATATATAACACAGGAGCCACCATTCACAATAGTAGTGGGTCGAAGCCCTAATTCTCTGCTTTCTACTCTGCTGCAGATCTGCATCACAATTCCCACCTAAGTGGAGAGCAGAGAATTGAGCTGAGACTTGGGGGAGTGGCTGCCATTGGCTTGCCCCCTAAAAAGTATGTGTGCCCCCTGAGAAGTATGTACCCCACACAGAAAAAGTATGTGGGCACTCTCAACAAAGTATGTGCCCCCCCCCCCCTAATATATAAACGGTAAGGTATATTGGTGGCAGCTCACTTCTGATGTTCATGGGGTTCTCCTGATTTGACGCACTTACTCTACATCAGATCTGGTCCAAGATCTGCAGTAGTGGCTCGAACAGCGCTCTGCGCTGCGGTCATTTCCATGCGGACGCTTTCCATGCACAGATTTGAAATTTGCAGAAAATAAGAAGTGAGGTGCCTCTGGATGTGAACTTAGTGGTCGTATCTATGTCTCACCAAAACAGTCAGTCTAAGTCACTCCAAATTGTCTTCTCTTTCCATTAGCTGCAAAAAGCCATTGAAGGAACCGCTCAGACGGGAGTTCGCCTACGCCCACCCTTTGCCAGTTTTCGTGATGCTAGTCGTACATTGTCTCGAAAGGAATCCCAGAGACCGGTTCCCAAGGCTCCACCATCTCCTGACCCTTCCATGATTCCTGATGACCCTACATCCTTAGCTACTCCGGAAGTGACCCCAGATTCGGAGCTGGATGATCTGTCGGGTCAAGGATCGGAGAATGTATCACAGATCCTGAGGGACTTCCAGGTGTCTGCAGAGCACAGTGATGATGATGTGCCATTGTAACCTCAAGCCGTAATGCCTGGAGGAGGGGCAGGATGGTCAATGGAGGTGACTCTGCTTATTTCCTGGTGCCCAGTGACCCCGACTCCTGCTCTACATACTTACTGCTCTTACTATAACATTGTCATGGAAGATAAAGTAAGCCTGATGCTTTGTGACCCTTCTTATAATGTTCTTCAAGAATTTTACCAAGCAATAACCTCAAACCTTCTTCATTGTGCCAACGCTCTGCATTCCTCAACAAGAACTGACTCCTAAGCATCAAGTAATACAACTGCCAGCATCTGCTGAGTCCCTATGATACCGATAAGGGTGTCTTATCACCTCAAAGCCTGTCTACACCTGTAAATGTAATAACAGATCCAGAACGTGGACTTCACAATGGTTCATCCAGAGGCTGAAGGTTAGGGTGGGATGTGGGATGAATTATTAAGAGACATCCCAAGAGAAGGGTCTCCACCCAACTATGCACTAGCTCAGTACTGACCCATGGCTACCAATGGAGAGCCAAATCTAGGTTTCCAAACAGTTTTTTCAAAAGCACAATAGTATTGGTTGCATGTTATGATATCACTGCCTCTCCTCCACATCATTTTTTATACATGATCCCAGTGACATACTGTGGCTATAGTGTAAGTAGGTAGCAGTCACACCCAGTGTCTGGCACTCAAGCCCCTCGGCCACATAAGAAGACAACAATGGTACACGTGGCACATGATAGGTGGGAGCCCTGTTACCCATTTTACATTGGTGCTCTGGAGCTTCAATTACACCTCTGTATGACCCTTAAAGGGGTTGGCCACTTTTAGATGAGTCCTCGCAAAATGTGGGAATGATGGATTTATGTTGCTTACTAGTATTGAGCAAACCAAAACAGTCGAACCTTGTTTTGGGTTAAATTTTGAACCCAAACCTTGGGCAGTTCCTCCTGGCCAAATCATTAAAACTATTCTTCTTTTCCTCCTTAATAAATGTATGTGCTCTAAAAGTAAAGGTGATTATTCTGAAGAAGAAACCCACACAAGAACTGGGAGAACATACAAACTCCATGCAGATGTTGTCCTTGGTCAGACTTGAACTTAGGACCTCAGCGCTACAGGACTGCAGTGCAAACAAGTGAGCCACAGCACCCTCCTCCTCCTCCTCCCTCTCCTCCTCCCGCTCTCTCACTGGTTAGCACTCTTGCCTTGCAGTGATGTGATTCTACGCTCAAATCTAACCAAGGACAAGATCTTTATGGAGTTTGTATGTTCTCCCAGTGCTTGTGTGGGTTTCTTTCTCAGAATAATCACCTTTATTCATAGAGCACGTACATTTATTGGAGAAGAAGACAGTGTGGTACGCCACTTTTAGCGGTATTGGTGAAGTCCTGGCTCGGTTCGCATTCATTTGGATGGAACCCAACTTTTTCCTAAAGTTTTATGAAATGAAACTAAAATTTTCAAAAGTTCACTCAACACTTTAGCTTACTAATAGAGTCTTGATTGCAGATGTGTCCTGATGTACCTAGTTTTTAAGGCCCTCTCCATTACTTATCTGGCCTCCTGTCCCTTTCATACGATTGCAACCTATGGTGAATTGTTTCAATGGTGACAGTATGATAATGTCCTTGGGCTGCCATTGTATGGAAGGGATAGGAGGCTAGCCAAGCTATAGGCAGTGGCTTGAAAGCTAGGGACATCAGGACACATTTGAAATCAAGACTGTTAGTAAGTGGCCAATCCCTTTAATGGCTGGAAATGTCATTGATCATGAAAGTGTGTCAGTCTTCTGGGTTTGTTTTAGGGAAATATGTATATATTTGTATTAAATATTTTTAAATGCAAAAAAATCCCTCCAAGCGCGTACTTCAGACTCTGCTCTCTGCAGCAGCCCTGCGAGCACCTCCCTGTTCCTCTCTCCTAGCAAGAAATCCCAGCACTAAAGCAAACACCAATAAATGGCTTCTCCACTTTGAGCAACCTCTGTTTCTGTCCACTATAACCTCTTCTGTTTCCCCTTTAAGAAAGCAGTTACAAGATATGTGGGATCAGAGGAGGGGATTAAAGCTACTGAGCCTCAATTCCAAATCTTTCACAGAGCCCCACCTTACTGCAGCCCTTTTATGTGTCTGAGGAGCCTTGGTCTGGCTGCAACTGCACCCTCTGCCAGTGTCGTCTGGTCGGGGAAGCTAAATAATGTAATCACAACGCAGCTAACGAATATTAGCGCCACACAAAGCTGGCATAACACTCCGTTAGCAGATGATGAATGGCACACTGCGGTGCCATAAGGCTACTGTAATGGTTGGGTTGCTGGTGAAAGGCTGGGGGGAGTCTAGGAGGGGGATGAACTTCATGCTATGTGCGTGTGCAGTGTGTACTATGAACTTTGTAAACTTCATGCCATGTGCATGTGCACTGTGTACTGTGGATTCATGAGCTTCATGCCACGTGCATGTGCAGTGTGTACTGTGAACTCTGTGAGCTTCATGCCACTCGTGTGTCATGTCTGTACTCTGGACTTCATGCCATGTATGTGTGCAGTGTGTACTGTGGACCGCATGACACGTGTGTGTCATGTATGTTCTGTGGACTCTGTGAGCTTCGTGACACATGTGTGTGCAATGTCTACTGTGGACTCATGAGCTTCATGTCGTGTGTGTCATGTGTGTACTGTGGACTCATGAGCTTCTGGCCACGTACATGTGCAGTGTGCACTGTGGACTCTCTGAACTTCATAAAATGTGCGAGTGCAGTGTGAACTCATGAGCTTCATGCCACATGTGTGTTCAGTGTGTACTGTGGACTCATGAACCTCATACAACATGCGTGTGCAGTGTGTACTGTGGACTCTGAACTTCATACCGTGTGCATGTGCAGTATGTACGGTGAACTCTGTAAACTTTGTTAGGGATATTCCAGGGACCACAAATGATATGTTGCTGAGTTCCGAATTAGTATTGAAGTGTAGCAGGCCTGCAGGATTCACATGTGACAGACATGTTGCTGTATTCAAAGAATTCTAAGTTTATTACTACAAAAAGAGTTTTCATCAAGAAAAGGAGTCTTCATGGCTTTATGCCAAAGCTTCACATAAGGTCTCGTGTGAAACTATTCATGTGAGTAAGTTTTCATTCTCATGTGGAACTAACAGACAAGGACTTATCTACAAAAACCTGTAACATTTCTCCTGTGGAATTCTGAGATCACAAAGGAATGGCTGCACCCCCAGATGAATCCTCATCTCAGGCTGAGAACAGAATTGGGCTAAACTTCAGAGTTAGTATGAGACAAGACAAAATGGCGAGTAACAGACCTTCCGTCTTAGGGCCCGGTCAGATGGGCGTTTTTACATGCGTTTATTCACGCATAAAAAAGACCGCACTGCATAAAAAACCGCGTGACCACGTCCATTAACACCGATATATTCTATCTTTGGTAGGTGCAAATTTTTTGCACATGTAAAATTTGGACATGTGACCTCTGCCATTGAAAATCATTGGTTTTGTTAGATGCGGATTGCAAACGCACAAAACATGCGCAGCAAACAAACACCCGTCTGACTGAGGCCTTAAGATTTCCCCCATTTAAAACTGTTCATCTGGAGATTCTTGGCGACATTGCGTTACAGTTCCATTTCAGGGTTCTACTTTACCCCTGTGAGGCTTGTCCTGTTATTTTTCTTCTGTTTTTCTGCCCGATTCCCACCGTCACCGACTCTCTAGTGGCTGTTTTATCTCGCATACAGGTAGGAGTCCTGAAGTCTCCTTGCTTCTCTTTGTACTTGGTAACATCAAATGTCTAGTAATACAAAGAAAACATAATTATCACAGGGTACAATAACAGATGGCATTATTATTCCTTCTGTTTAACGCGCGGTTAGGCTAAGGGTTTTATCAAGACTGTTTCTGGTATGCCCAAAACATCCCATGCATAGAGACATTAAAGAAGGTATACATTGTATGCAGCAACATAACAATATACAAATGACCACTACCTCGCATACTATCCTGAACAACTGCCAGAGCCAAGATAGGCTGAACCAGAACCCGAACAACCAATCAAACCATTCCTGATCCTTGTCCTGATTGATTGCACTCTGCTCTGTATCCCCTGTATCTTTTTATGTATGGATTCTGCATTGTTAGTCAAAGTAAAACAGCACATTCCCAGAATCGCACTGGGGATTTAAGGCCAGCAGCATGTAGTCAGTTGTGGCCCTGTTCTGTAAAGTGGCTTTACACACCCCTTGTACATAAAGAAGCAACAAGTCCAGGGGTTGAGAAGTAGCATTCAGAGCCTTGTTCATGTCACATGCTATCCCATTTATTACTCGCCCAAGCCCCATACTCCCACTATGGAAGCTCCTAGTGCTATTACTTCTGAATTACTTAGAAAGGTTGGAGGTCCTTCACAGTTCTCATCCAGTCCTTTTGCCTCTCTCTTACTTCTGTGCAGAGGTTCTGGCTTCTGATACATAAAAATACTTAGATGGCACAGCGCACATGGTCCTCCTGTAATATTTGCAGGAATGTAGGTACAGTGTATATGTAATATTCCTGCAAGAAAAGACCTAGCCTGTAGGTAACTTGACATGTCTAAAGTGACTAGGACTTTTTACGGTGTTACATTTCATACAGTTGGTTATACTTTGGCATTTTGTTTGGTTACACAATATCATTGAATCAGATGTTGCTGACACCTGGTTGAGGGATATTTGTGCACATTTCCCTATCTCAGACTTGTTGCAGGTGAAGTTATAACAGACTTCTACTCCCGCCACCTGTCTAACTCGAAACTTGGTCATATTTGCCCACTGGGTGAGTTCTACTTGTGGGCACCTTGGACAGTAGTCATATATATATACAAAATTCTGGATATCACTGTCCTCTACCTTGGTGTCATTATGAATTACTGAGGATACACTTTTTAATACTGAAATTGAGGTAGGTACTGTTAACAGGCAGGTATGCAGTATATCCTCACTGCTCTTAAGATTTGCCATACACATATTAGTAATATTTAATATATCCCGGGCCAGGTATTCCCACCTGGTAGGGACCATCAAATCTGGGTTCCAGCACGCTCATCATGTGCCTCTGAATGACAACCCAATCTCCAGGCTGCAGGTCATGTGTACCTTCAATAGAATTAGGATCTGGAATAAAAGAGAACACTTAGTTGTGTGTTACTTTCAGACGTTTACTTAGAGACTGTACATAGTAGGTCAGTGTCCAAAACTGTGCCTGCAGTTGTTGAGGAAAGTACAGGCTTAGTCTGGGCACACTGCCAAACAAAAATTTCATAGGGAGACAATCCTGTCTTCCTATTAGGTATGTACCTAACTGGGAAAAGGGCTAATGGAAGGCACTCAGTTCAAGGTTTGCCTGTTTACCTCATCGCCTTTTGTATTTTTAATTTCAGGGTACCATTCATCCTTTCTACTTTCCCACTACTCTGTGGATGGTAGGTTGTGTGAAAGGCCTGGGATATACCCAGAGCAGATATGATGTGTTGCATTATTTCACCTGTGAAGTGTGTACCTGTTACGATCGTGTGGGCAACCTAAGCACGGGAGCCCACACGATCGCACCCAGAAATGGGAAATGTACGCACACAGGTGCACCAGGGTCACACAGGATTCACACAGGTTTCAAGCAAACTGACCTTGTACTACTGGGAGGTTGGCATGGCCCTACCTAAGTGGGGAACATTGCCCCAATAAGGGCAGCCCAGCGGTCTTCGGAACTCGGCCCTAGCTGACTCCTAGGAACCACGCCACAGAACAGGAGACATACACATGCCACATGACAAAGACAGAACAGGATACACAGCACACAACATGCAACCACTAGAAACAGATAAGCTGAACGTAAATACCAGGTATTGGTTGACATGTTGTACAATATGTGGAAGCTAGCGGGCCACTTCACGGCTCCTGGTTATACCGCTAGTCCCTACACTAACCAGGAGTCCAACAGAACCAGACAGAGTTCACACAGAAGGCTGGAACAGGACAGGACACAGATAGCAGGCTGACAAGAAACTGACAGAATTTAAACGTACAAACAGACATGAACCAGCAAGACAGAAATCACTCAGCAAAGCTTGCAACAGGACAGAACAGAGCACTGGACACACCACCAGCTGCATCAGGAACGGGACAGAGAACAGGGAACACAAGACAGACTCCACTCAGAACTCACATGTACACACAGCAAGTCTATGTGTCCTCATACCGGGGGGAATAGACAGTCAGCTACACAAGCTGACATAAGGGAGTGTCCAGTTACACCAACTGACACCCGGAGTAAGACATAAGATTTCTGGAGGCTGCACCTGAACAGGGGGAAGGAAAAGGGGGCTGCATGTACTGCAGACTAGGACGACAGGTGTCCAGACAATCTTGGGGAAGCAGAGCCACACAATAGACTTACTTGCAAACACAGATCAGAGTGGGAACAAGTTACAGGACACAGAACTAACATGACTACTCACCCTATTGGACCCAGCCAGAGACTGACAGGAGCTGGGTTATATGTGAGCACAGAACCAGAAGATTGGCTAGCAGGAAGTACCACACCCAGCCAGCTCAATTAACCCTGAGAGTGCTGCTAGGAGTACATAGTACAACAGATCCCAGCAGTACACGTAACAGTACCTTTGTCTGACTCAATCCCTTCCGGTACCCAGTATTTGCAGATTACCTCAGTCATTAGCTTCTTTGTG
Organism: Eleutherodactylus coqui; assembly: GCA_035609135.1. NCBI lineage: Eukaryota > Metazoa > Chordata > Amphibia > Anura > Eleutherodactylidae > Eleutherodactylus > Eleutherodactylus coqui. Next base: position 307,718,601 of record CM069408.1, read on the forward strand.
GTTACCTGCTCATTTACCTTGGTAACAGGGTAGGCCTCCAACCTGAAAATACATCAATAACAACAAGCAGATATTCATACTTCCCAACAGGTGGGAGCTGAATGTAGTCAATTTGCAATCTCTGAAATGGGTAGAGTGGCCTAGGCAAGTGTTTTTGTGGCACCTTTACCTTCTGTCCTGGGTTGCTTATGGCACAGATCATGCAAGATTGGACAAATGATGCAGCAGTTACAGAGAATCCAGGGGCCACCCACCATTTCTCAAGCATCAACATCATTGCTGCTTTTGATAGGTGTGTCTTTCTGTGCGTCAGCTGGGCCATAATGGGGTACAGGGACTGTTTCAAAACCTGCAGTTTCTTGTTGCATCAATGCTAGACAATCATCCTGATGTTCTACTTCAAATAGATCAGAATCTTGTTGCAAAGAATTTAAAAATAACTGATCAGCAGTACCTTGATCACCTATGTCTCTCCCTCCCCCATTTGAACCATGGTACTCAATCGGAAGAAGAGTAGCTGGGTTCAAGGTAGTGCACCATTGAAAAGAGATGCTAGAAGGCATGAAGAGAGCACATTGTAGGTAAAAGTGGCATTCTATGGAGCAAAGTCTGAGCGAAAAGTCTCAGAACGTCTGTCCAGCTGCAGTTAGTGTTTCTAACACAAAAGGGTGCAACACAAGCAACGGGGTGAAGGCGTGCTGAGTAATATGCCATGGGGTGTTACCAACCAGTCTGAGCTGGAATGAGAGCAGCAAAACTAAACAATTCTTCTTTTTTCTTTTTTATCAAAGCCTGGGCAGGTAATGCGGAAAATGCTTTACTGGGAGGCAAACTTAATCACTGCTTATCTTGAACTCCTGAGTTCATGAATAGAATATCACAACTGCAGTGAAAACTGACACTGACATATACAAACTCATAGAAATAGAAAAACAAAAATGTGGCTGAAATTGACACCCTACTCTAAGCGGTCATTTAAGTCTTATGCATAGAGGGAGAGAAATTTTTATCACCAGTCAATCTCTGCATCACACATTTTACATTCATCACAGACTGAACACTGGTGATTAACTCTCATCCATCCATGCGGTCAAGTCTGTCTCTCTCATATAAATATTAAGAACCATATAATCCTTCACAGAAAGGCTGACTAGAGACAGGTTAGACAGAACTCAAATGGCAGACAGAGCTCAGAGAGCGGGGCAGAATTGAGACAGAACAGAGTAACAGAATGACCAGAAAAGGCTGAGTGTCAGGAACAAATAAACATCAAGTGAAAGGCATTAAAGTGCATCAGTTCAGCTAAAATAGGGGTGTAAGGATTAATGAACCCCTCAGGTGAGCTCACAAGGAGAGAGCTGGTTAACCCTCTCAGTGTTGGACAAAAGCAGACTGGGAAAGCAGAGAGACACTAGCAACAGCATCACACAAGCACTACAGCCCCCCTCCTCCATATACAAATGCATTCAATGGCTACCACCTCCCTCTGGAATTCCAAGAGCAGCAAAGAGTAGAAGAACATTCAAACTTTACCTGTTTTCAATACTAGAGCTGTACAACAGATTCCACAGCAACCACTAGTATCTCTAAATTTTCCCATAGAAGGAACACTCAGGTCTCACATAGAGGCTATCAGCAACTCATTTCTCCTACAGGACATTCTCACAGAGAAAACACAACAGTAACACCATTTAGCAAGTACACACACGTCCAACTAATCACAGAACTGACATTTACACAAATAACAGCAAGAATATACCTTAAAATTTATATATCTTTTTTAAGACAATATAATTCACTTGATTTATTACAAATTTCTATTCCATTCACAGAAAGAGTACCGCTGCAATATTTTGCAAGGTCAATCACACACTACTCCCCCTGTCCCTTCTGTTCACTATTAAACCTTCTTCTATCTTTCCTTAACTTGTTGTTTAGCTGTTTTTTTGTTTGTTTTTTTAAAATTATTACTGTCCGCTATCTTTTGCTATCTGACACTTGTATGAAGGGGACTAAGATGTACAACAAAGATCAGATTACATAACATCAAGACATACAAGACGAGCAGTAGTAGTTATTTGTCACATGATTGTCCACAGACTCAGCATGAACTTGCTTCATTTCATAGGGGGACACAGACTATAAAAAGATTCCCTTTCTCTGATTACCCATTACTGCCGTATCTATACTTGCCTTAATCCAACTGTCCACCATATCTCCCAATCCATTAATACTTTAATCCAACCTCCGTGACTATCCCTAAATCCTTCCCAAACTTGCTGGTCTAAGACTCCATTCTCCTGAAATGCCTGTTTCAACAGCTTACTAAATCCTTTCCCCACAGCTTGTTTACCTTCTGTTTCTTCTACTATTTCTTTGGCTGCTTTCCATGTAGGCATACTCTTGCCCTGTACGTTTCCCATACTCTGTCATTAGTGCGCTATACTTCCGCCCCCTCTTATTTGTTCCATGACTATTTTCCATTCGTTTACAAAAGATTTCCTTAGGAGCTACTATAGAAAGTTAATTTTAAGTTAAAGGTTGTACCTATTTAGAGGTTAGTAAGGGGGCTCCACGGCTTATCATTGCCTGTATCTCTGCGCCACCTTCTACAATACCCAGACTAGGAATAGTACATATAAACAAATACCAACAGTCAAGCAAATATCTTCTCACTCAAGCAACATATCAGCCCATCTGAGTTCTTATGGACTCGAGGACTTACAAAGAAGCATGCACACATATCCTCAGACAGGAGAAGGAACAACCAAGAAGCACAGACCAGATTGACAAGATAATGTCTTACCGTACAGCACTGTGTTTCAGTCTGTGGTTCTGGGCTGCTTCCTCCCACTTGTGTTCCGAGAGTTGGAGTACAATGATCATCCTTCTGTCGACTAGAGACCCGAGTTGCACACCAAGTTTATTAGGGATATTCCAGGGACCACAAATGATATGTTGCTGAGTTCCGAATTAGTATTGAAGTGTAGCAGGCCTGCAGGATTCACATGTGACAGACATGTTGCTGTATTCAAAGAATTCTAAGTTTATTACTGCAAAAAGAGTTTTTATCAAGAAAAGGAGTCTTAATGGCTTTATGCCAAAGCTTCACATAAGGTCTTGTGTGAAACTTAATTCATGTGAGTAAGTTTTCATTCTCATGTAAAGCTAACACAGTACTTATGTACAAAAACTAGTAACATTTCTACTGTCAAGAAATTTGATAGGTGGCGCTCACTTATTCAGAAGTCCATAAAGACGTCATATGGGCTCATAACGAGATGATAGATGTGTGATCTTTGTAGTCTGGCAGATGGTGATTTTGCCCACATTTATGCAGATCGCTGGTGCACTGCAGAGCGGCTTGCAGAAACTCCGATCATGGATATGATGGAGTAAATACAAAGAAAATGGAAAGAAGAAAAAAATCTCAGTGCTCAAATATGGGTACAATGATAAATATAGATGATGGAGACAGAAAAAAGGGGAAAAAAAACAAAAAAAGGATGTGGACTTACTTCACGGAGGCGTCGTTTTAATAGACGCCCCCAGTCTATTGGAACCACTAATCCTGCTGCCGACGGGAATTTGTTACGCTTGCTGGGACTGGGGGAGTCTATTCAAAGGACGCCTCCGTGAAGTAAGTCCACATCCTTTTTTTGTTTTTTTTCCCCTTTTTTCTGTCTCCATCATCTATATTTATCATTGTACCCATATTCTGAGCGCTGAGGTTTTTTTCTTTCCATTTTCTGAGACAACTGAGCAAGCTATATTTCACGAGAGATTCTGAGATAGCAAAGGAATGGCTGTACCCCCAGATGAATCCTCATCTCAGGTTGAAAAAAGAATTGGGCTAAAGTTCATAGTTAGTGTTGCATGAGACAAGACAAATTTTAGAGAAACAAAACTTCAGTCTTAACAACTTTATGTCACATGCGTGTGCAGTGTGTACTGTGGACTCTTGAGCTTCATGCCACGTGTGTGTTTAGTGTGTCCTGCAGACTATGTGAACTTCATACAACGTGCGTGTGCAGTGTGTACTATGAACTCTGTGAACTTCATGCCACGTGCATGTGCAGTGTGTACTGTGGACTCTGAACTGCATGCTGTGTGCATGTGCAGTGTGTGCTGTGAACTCTGTGAGCTTCATGCCACCTGCGTGTGTATAGTGGCCCAGTACAATGGGGCCCCTCCTCACAAGTGTGCACGCATTGTGTCATCTTGTCGGTGTCTTTTGTGTTGCATGACTGAGGTATATTGCATACCTGCCGCACTGAATGGGTTGAGTGTCTGGTAATGATAGGAATGTCTGCGTAATGTACCTTTTTGTCTGTCATGACCATTCTTGATATATGTTTTTGCAAAAGGTGCGCGAGATATAGTTAGGTAGAGAGAGAATAGTGGAGAAGTTGCAGAGGAGCTACATGGGCACCTTCATCTCCATTTGGCCCAGAATGGAGGAGGCTGAGAGAATAGCCTGATGGCTGCTGAGAACTACTACCACTCCCTGGAGCTCACAGCCAACAGTGAGAGAGAGAATGAAGAGAAGTTCTGCAGCATATTCTCTTGTTACCGTGAGTATGGACCAGTAGAGACTGAAAAAAAGGAAAGAGTGTTGCTGGGCCAGGACCTACAGATAACTACAACAGTGGTTTCTCCTGCATTCCCGAGAGTTCTCCCTGTCACATCATTTGTCAAGATGCTGTTCAGGTGGCACTAGATGCAAAGAGTTCTGTTATGGAGGGTTCAGTAAAACAACCAGCCGTCCATCCATTTCCAGAGGTTGTTTCTTAAAAAGAACCCGTGTGTGTGTGGATTTACTCTGTCACCTAGGAATTCCCCCACAGAAGCTGCACGAGAGAGAGTGTACTCCACCAACTTGGAATTCCTCGCAACAGAAGAAAAGGTGACGTTACGAGTGACAAAGAAAGGATTCAGGTAATCCACCATTGGGTTACCCTGTTTAAAAGCCTGCCCTCGGCCCCTTGGACGTGTCACCGGTTACCCTTCGGGTGGAAGAGGGTAAAGCCACCGAGAAAAGCCCCAAACTCTACCCCGCTATCTCCTAGGCTGTGGCCGCTCATTGGACACTGTATGTCTAATGTGTACTATGGACTCTGTGAACTTCGTGCAGTGTGTGCAGTCTGCACTATGGACTTCATGCCATGTGCGTGTGTAGTGTTTACTGTGGACCTCATGCCACGTGCATGTCATGTGTGTACTGTGGACTTTGAACTTCATGCCCCATTTGTGTGCAGTGTGTACTGTGAACTCTGTAAGCTTCATGCCACCTGCGTGTGTAGTGTGTACTGTGGACTCTGGGAACTTCATACTACTTGCTTGTGCCGTGTGTACTCTGAACTTCATGCCAAGTACATGTGCAATGTGTACTGTGGACCTCATGCCACGTGAGTGTGCAGTGTGTACTATGGACTCTGTGAGCTTCATGTCATGTGTGTGTGCAGTGTGTACTGTGGACTCATGAGCTTCCGGCCACGTGCATGTGCCGTGTGTAGTGTGGACTCATGAGCTTCATGCCACGTGCATGTGCAGTGTGTACTGTGGACTCTTTGAGCTTCATTCCATGTGTGTGTGCCGTGTGTGCATTGGACTCTGTAAGCTTCATGCCACATGAGTGTGTAGTGTGTACTGTGGACTCATGAGCTTCATGCCACATGTGGCCCAGAATGGAGGAGGCCGAGAGAATGGCCTGATAGCCGCCGAGAACTACTACCACTCCCCGGAGCTCACAGCCAACACTGAGAGAAAGAGAATGAAGAGAAGTTTTGCAGCATATTCTCTTGTGACCGTGAGTGTGGATCGGTAGAGACTGAAAGAGAGGAAAGAGTGTTGCCGGGCCAGGACCTACAGATAACTACGATTGTGGTTTCTCCTGCATTCCCGTGAGTTCTCCCTGTCACAACACTTCTCAAGATGCTATTCAGGCGGCATTAGATGCAAAGAGTTCTGTTAGGGAAGTTTCAGTAAAATGAGCAGCCATCCGCCCATTTCCTGGGGCTGTGTCTTAAAAAGTGCCCTGTGTGGATTTACTCTGTCACTTAGGAATTCCCACACGGAAGCTGCACAAGAGAGGGTTTACTCCACCAACTAGGAATCCCTCACAACAGAAGAAAAGGTGACGTTACGAGTGACAAAGAAAGGATTCAGGTAATCCACCATTGGGTTCCCCTGTTTATAAGCCTGCCCTCGGCCCCTTGGACATGTCACCGGTTACCCTTCAGGTGGAAGATGGTAGAGCCACCATGACAAGGCCCAAACTCTACCTGACTATTTCCTAGGCTGGGGCTGCTCCTCTCACACTGCATGCGTAATGTGTACTGTGGACTGTGAACTTCATGCCACACGCATGTTATGTGTGTACTGTGGACACTGTGAACTTCATACAACGTGCGTGTGCAGTGTGTATGTACTGTGGACTCATGAGCTTCGTGCCACGTGCGTGTGCAGTGTGTACTCTGAACTTCATGCTATGTACGTGCCGACAGAATCTTTAAGTCTTTAAGAAATCACCAATACCAGGTAGAATTAAAATAATTAGTCATAAGTGACAACGACCATTAAAGAAGACTCAGAAACAGATCATCTGAATAACAGTCAATGGTGGCAGGTTCTGCTGCCTCCCCTGCTCATTGCTGTGTTTTATTGAAGCATAAAAAGGGTGTTAATCTACACAAGTGGGCTGCTCTAGACATGGTTACATAATTCAAAGTATATGAGTACATACATTTTTGGTTATAAAAGTGTTTTCTCAAAGTACAACATTATTGTGGCAAAAACAAACTAACATCTGGTGGTGACGATTGTAGATTTCATAAGAGCTGGACAATACATGTCCCACCATTAGTTAAAGACAGGAGATTCTTGTGAAAATAATGTAAGAAAGCCAAACCATTGGTTGGATAGACAGTGTGTCTCTACTATTCCAAGAACTTGTGCAATGTTATAATCAGATGATAGCTCTTTAAAGGTCAGCATGACACTGCTGAAGTAGGAAAGGCATCAGCCTCTGTTAAAGGGGATTAAGTTTCTTCAACAGTTCCCTCCTTTTATTTTCTCAAGAATATCCTGACACCATGCCTCGACGATGGCAAGGTAAACCTGGTATTCCTTCCTCACAAAGACCCTCCCCTGAGGATCGTTAAGAGATCTTCCTCTGACTCCGCAATTCCCCCAGCTGGTGCAGGCCTTTTCTGTCCCTGTAGCTACAACCTCCAACATTATACCAAACAAAGTCATTGGAAGATAAATGTAAACTATATGCAAATGCTTAATTAATATCATGTGGTTGCTCTATTAGTCTATGAAGAATATAAGTCTAGTATAAAAAAAGTGTATAAAAATTTCCTGTGTACAGTTCAATATGTATAAATCTTTGGCCCTTTATGATGAAAGTAGGTGTCCATAGTTCATGCAGTTTATTCTTGCAGAGTATGTTTTCCATACAAGGTACATGTTAGCTTAGCAGTTGTCATAACAGTCATAAAATGCACATCAGGGGTAGACTGCTCCACAAATTTCACTGACAATTTCCCCAAAAAACATCTGCAATTAGTGCTCAAAACAGTAAAATTAGAACCTTAACAATGATTAGATTACAAATATTTGAAATAACCCTCCTTATGAGGCTACAAGATAATCTAATACTACAGTATGTTGATTAGTGACCAGAATTAACTGTTTAGTGTATTCATTTTGAACCTTAAGCATATCAAATAATATATATGTGATATTATCAAACGCATCTCCTAGTGCTTCTATCATATGGGTGTTCCTTAGGGTGTTGACCATCATACCTATGGGTCCACCCAACACTGCATCGGTTTTGCAGGCTCAGTGAGTATAAGAAAAATGCACCTTCTTATCAGGAACATCACACTTATACAATAGGTGTGAAGGAATATATTGGTAAGGAAATTCATCATTTTTCGAAACCCAAGTTGCTGGTTCCGATTTGGCTAAATTACACATCTATATGCATTACTGCCACATACTGCATAGATGCCACCTGGAAGCTTAATCTGTATCCCATGTATGAACGCATCTGCAATATAAACTAATAACACAGTATTAGGTAATAAACATCAAGAATAAACTTTACCATTAATACATTTTTCATAGTAAGCTTTAGCTAAGACAGGGGCATGAGAGCGGACCCCACATGTTAACAGATCTCTTACTCTAGATATGATCTCACGATACATAATAAATTTGTTACTGCATTCTTTATCTGATGCATGCTCACTAGACACAATTGAAATATTGCAAATAATACAGGAAGGGAAGTAACATATTTCCTTTTGTTCATTTCCTTTACATCTTTACAGAAGTAGGAGTCGTCAATTGAACTTGGTAAAGGCCTTCAGTCTTCTGATTGCAGGTTATTAGTACTATGCAAGGATGATAAGAGGTTTGGAATGGAACTGAAAACATGTTTAGGAATCTGCTGCAATATTTTCTACATAAAATGTGAAGTCAAAACATAATCTATTGGTCGCTGAAATGGGTACAAGGACCTTAGTGGAAAATTTAAGTGGGCTCGTAAAGGGGTTGTCTCGCGAAAGCAAGTGGGGTTCAGCACTTCTGTATGGCCATATTAATGCACTTTGTAATATACATCGTGCATTAATTATGAGCCATACAGAAGTTATTCACTTACCTGTTCCGTTGCTAGCGTCCTCGTCTCCATGGTGCCGTCTAATTTCAGCGTCTAATCGCCCGATTAGACGCGCTTGCGCAGTCCGGTCTTCTCCCTGGTGAATGGGGCCGCTCGTGCTGGAGAGCTGGTCCTCGTAGCTCCACACCATCACGTGTGCCGATTCCAGCCAATCAGGAGGCTGGAATCGGCAATGGACCGCACAGAGCCCACGGTGCATCGTGGGTGAAGATCCCGGCGGCCATCTTAGTAAGGTAAGGAAGAAGTCGCCGCAGCACGGGGATTCGGGTAAGTACTAAACGTTTTTTTTTTTTAACACATGCATTGGGTTTGTCTCGCGCCGAACGGGGGGCCTATTGGAAAAAAAAAACCCGTTTCGGCGCGGGACAACCCCTTTAACAGTTTTTTTCAACATTATGGCAGGCACAGGTGGCACAATCCTTGCACTACCCTAGCATCAGCGTGATGACCTCCTGATGTTACCCATTGCTGTTTAGCAGACTTATCATTGCCTTCTTGAACTGATATGTAGGTCCTTGTAAGATGGCACAGGTCACAAGGTGCCTAAACCCCACCAATGACTACCTGTGGCTTTTATAACTAAAACAGGGTTACAAAATTCCATAATGTAATCAAGAATGGGATCACCTTCCAATCAAAAGGTTGACATTTTATAGTTCCGTTAATAAGTGATTAATAACTTCTAAATGTTTCTTTCAAATGCTCAGGATTTTTTAAACAATCAGATAATGTAATATCACATTTATTACACTGCTCCCTAATATTTCATTTACTAGCAACACAAAACCAATTCTGTCAAATTTGGGCTCGAGAAAAAAAAGCTGAAAAAAAATTATAAAAGAAAACCACAACAAAACAGTCATATGGGGAATACAAATGTCTCTTTATCTTGAGGTCTTCTTTGGATCCCAAATATGCAGGGTTTCTGATGCAGGGAAGCAGAGGGATTTATGTGCCCTTATTACTTTCCCTGGTTAGTCTGCTGTCAGTCAATCTCCTCCATTCTTCATACCCATAGATGTAAGGTATTCACAGGTGACTATCGAGCCCCTTGTTCCTTGTAGATTCCACTCTTCCAGATGCCCTTTGTACACCATTGGTCGCCTCAGGTCTCCAGGGAGGAGCTATAATGCTTAGCCCTCCTTTGACTAGTCACCAGCTGGCAGTTAGGCACTGGTATGAACACTTGTCAGGTCTTCAGGCTCAGTTGAATAGTCACAACGTATAGAGAGATACAGCTGGCACTTTAACTCAGTTCATGAATTTACTCCAAAATAACCTCGATCACAAATAATTTAGTCCATAATAAATTAAAACACAATCACAGTCCTGGGTCTTGTGGTACTCTTCCTCATCCGTCCATAAAAATGAATGAACCAAGTTTCTATATATTAATGTTATTAATCTCTATTAGCCTTCTGCTGCAGCAAACAAATATTTCTAATATGCCTAATAAATACCTATATCTATGACAGCATGCACAACGTCTGTATACTTTATACATACATCTCATGTATTAGTCTTTTGAACGAACAGTACAACTCAAGTTAATCAAGTTTACAAAACAATCTTAAGGTTTATCATTATCATCAGTACATTTATAATTAGTAACTTTCATACTTTGTCAGTCTAGCCTTCCTTCACGCCTTCTTTTTTGGGGCAGGGACCCAATACACACATCATCCAGCTCTCCCCCTTTGAGTCCAGCCAGTTGTTTAGACCATTAAACCTCAAATGCAAAAATAAAGGTGATCAGAGCATACCTCAATACCTCATTATATTTGCATTAATAGCACTTCACACATTTGTACCAATCAGATTTACAGGACAGTTCTTAGAAACCAACAGCTGGATACAAATATCATCAGTATCCACTATATATTGATTTTGTAAAGATTTTGTCTGTTACAGCAAGTAAGATCTATCAACTCCCACTCCTTATCAGGTTCAATGAACCGAGAACTTATGTCCTGTTTACATATTGTCGATTGGCTGGCTAGGGAGTACTATAGCCAAACCTCTGCATCTATGTCTGGCTTCTACCTAATGGGCAATTTTCCTTCATGGAACTCCTGCTTCCATAACATCCCTCTCTGGCTGTGGACGGGATATGAATTTATTGCAGCCTCTCGTGATCCAGATCAGTGAGATTTTCACTTAAATTGCTTTATATATATTCTCTCTATTATGTATTACTTATACAGGAGAACAGCCATAAGTACGAATAGCAACAAAACAAATTTAAAAAACAAAAAAAATGAAATAAATTGTATGATCAGGAATGCACGAAGTCTGATCGGTAAAGTGGGCGAGCTTGAAGCAAGAATGACTGATGAAAGTTATGATATAGTTGGAATTACTGAAACATGGCTTGATGATAAGTGCGATTGGGCGGTGAATTTGCAGGGGTACAATCTCTTCAGAAGAGACCGAAGGAACCAGAAAGGGGGAGGGGTATGTCTGTACGTCAAATCGAACTTGAAGCCGAGGCTACGGGAGGATATAGGGGTAGGAGACGAACAGGTGGAATCTCTGTGGGTAGAAATACAGGGAGGAAAAAATAACAAAATCCTGATAGGGGTCTTCTATCGACCACCAAAAGCAACAGAAGAAACTGAAGACTTACTACTAAGGCAGATAGAAGAGGTGTCAAAACGAAACAAAGTAATTATCATGGGGGACTTTAATTACCCAGATATAACATGGGAGAACGAAACCTGCAAATCTCACAGGGGTGATAAGTTCTTGAGAGTAATTAAAGACAATTACCTGAACCAACTTGTGCAGGAACCAACAAGAGGGAGGGCCATTCTGGACCTAGTACTAACTAACAAACCGGAACGTATAAAGGGGGTGCAGGTTGAGGGGCACTTGGGGAACAGCGACCACAATATAATCAACTTCCAGCTGTCAATCAATAGGAAGCCTTATCAGGGAGAGACAAAGAAACTAAACTTTAGTAAAGCAAAATTTGATGAGCTTAGAACTACTATCGGTAACATTAATTGGGACAACATCCTCAAAAATATCAGTACAGAGGACAAATGGGAGGAGTTTAAAAGGATCCTAATCACCTCATGTGAACAGTTCATTCCCTTTAAAAATAAAAGAAACTCAGCTAAAAGGAAACCAATGTGGCTCGACAAGACGGTACGAGGGGCAATAAACGAAAAGAAGAAAGCGTTCAAACTACTAAAGCAACAAGGCAGCGAAGAAGCGCTAAAATCATACAGGGAAAAAAACAAAATATGCAAAGATACGATCAAAACTGCCAATGAGGAAGCAGAAAGACGGATCGCAAAAGAGAGCAGAAACAACCCGAAGCTATTTTTCAACTACATAAACAGCAAAAGGATTTGCAGGGAGAGCGCTGGCCCTTTAAAAAACAATGCAGGAGAAATCATTGATGATGACGAAGGGAAAGCAAGTCTACTAAACAGTTTCTTCTCAAGTGTATTCACAAAAGAAAAGGAAATGCCACACGAGATGCAGGGGAATAAAACGAACCCCTCACAAAATATCTCATACCTAACGCAGGAGGAGGTGCGGAAGCGTCTAAAGAAAACTAAAATTGATAAATCACCGGGCCCAGATGCATTACACCCAAGGATACTAAAGGAACTAAGTGATGAGATAGCTAGGCCGCTATACCTAATATTTCTAGACACTATCAAGACCGGAATAGTACCATTGGACTGGCGCATTGCCAACGTGGTTCCAATTTACAAAAAAGGGAGCAAAAGTGAGCCTGGTAACTACAGGCCAGTAAGTCTCACTTCAGTAACGGGAAAAATTTTCGAGGGGATTCTGAGAGACGCCATCAATGAGTACCTCAAGGAAAACAAGGGAATAACTCCTCACCAGCATGGATTCATGAAGGGTCGCTCATGTCAGACAAATCTGATCAGTTTCTACGATGAAGTAAGCTCTAAGCTGGACCAGGGAGAATCTATTGATCTTGTATATCTGCACTTCTCTAAAGCCTTTGACACCGTGCCACATAATAGGCTAATATACAAAATGAGGCAGCTCGGACTGGGCGAAAACGTGTGTAAGTGGGTAAAAAATTGGCTCAACGATAGAAAGCAGAGGGTGGTAATAAATGGTTCGTACTCTGATTGGACCACAGTCGCTAGCGGGGTGCCACAGGGTTCAGTATTAGGCCCCACTCTGTTCAACATATTTATTAATGACCTGATAGAGGGGCTGCACAGCAAAATATCAATATTTGCAGATGACACAAAATTATACAATATAATTAATACAACGGAGGACAATGTGCGGCTACAAACGGACCGAGATAAGCCGGGGGCTTGGGGGGGAAAATGGCAAATGAAGTTCAATGTTGAAAAATGTAAGACTATGCACATGGGCAGGAGAAACGGATGTCACCAATATTCACTTAATGGGGTGCCACTAGGGAAAAGTGATATGGAAAAGGATCTGGGGGTATTAGTGGATAGTAGACTAAACTGGAGTAACCAATGCCAGTCAGCCGCTGCAAAGGCAAATAAAGTCTTGGGGTGCATCAAAAGAGGTATAGGGGCGAAGGACGAGAACATTATCCTTCCATTATATAAGGCACTTGTCAGACCTCACATGGAATACTGCGTACAATTCTGGACACCGGTGCTCAGGAAAGATGTCACAGTGCTTGAGGGGGTTCAAAGAAGAGCGACTAAACTAATACATGGAATGACGGGACTGGAATACCCCGAGAGGTTATCAATATTGGGACTATTTACTCTAAAAAAAAGAAGGTTAAGAGGCGACCAAATAACCATGTATAAGTACATGAGGGGACAACACATGGATCTCTCCCGCGATCTGTTTACACCCAGGACCACGACGGTAACAAGAGGACATCCGCTACGATTAGAGGAAAGTAGGTTTCATCACCAACACAGAAAGGGGTTCTTTACTGTAAGAGCAGTTAGACTGTGGAACTCTCTACCGGAGGAAGTGGTGATGGCAAAATCCATAGAGGAGTTTAAAAGGGGACTTGATGTCTTTCTGGAGAAGGATATTACAGGATATAAATATTAGGTTAAGTGTCAATCCTGGTATATAGGCAGGTAGGAACTATTAGGGGTTGATCCAGGGAACAGTCTGATTGCCATTAGGGAGTCGGGAAGGAATTTTTCCCCCAAAAGGGCTAATTGGCTTCTGGCCTTGGGGTTTTTTGCCTTCCTCTGGATCAACACAGTAGGATAGACAGGCTGGACTAGATGGACAATGTCTTCATTCGGCCTTACATACTATGTTACTATAACATCCAAGTTCAATCAACACACAAATAAAATTCCTTTTAGAATAGTAAGAAAATACAGACATACAGTTCTGAATAGAGATGAGCGAGCACACTGGTCCCAGCTTGATGCTCGTTCGAGTATTGGGCTACTCGAGATGCTCGGTAATCGAGTCGAGGAACACGCGGTACTCGAGAAAATTTAATTTCCCTTCCCCACATGCTTAGCGTCATTTTTTAGCCAATAAACAAGCGGGGAAGGCATTACCACTTCCTGCTGTGACGTGCCAGCCCTCTGCCTGCCAACAGCTGTGAGTGGCTGGCAGGATCAGGTGACCACCGAGTACTTAAACTGGTCCCGCCCGCGGCTTGCCTCAGACGCATGCTGGCAGACCTTAGGGATAGTGCTGCTGCTGATATAGGGACAGTGTTAGAGAAGGATCCTCTGTTCAAGAACCCCAACGGTCCTTCTTAGGGCTACTCCTCATTGTGTGCATTACTGTTGTGGCTGGCTGGGAGCAGTAGTGCACCATTTTTTAAAGCATCTAGGCCTGCGCAGAGCATTTCAGCTATACCGTTCTCAGTGTGCAGTGCATTAGGCAGCGTTCTCACCACTAAGCAGTACACAAATTTTTCCTGGCCCACTGCGGACCATTTCAGCTATACCGTTCTATGTGTGCAGTGCATTAGGCAGGGGTCTCATTGCCAAACAGTACTCTAATATTTCCTCGGCCATTGCAGACCATTTCACCTATACCGTTCTATTGGTGCAGTGCATTAGGCAGAGGTCTCATCGCTAAATAGTACGCTAATATTTCCTGGGCACCTGCAGAGCATTTCAGCTAGACCGTTCTATGTGTGCAGTGCATTAGGCAGATTTCTCAGCGCTAAATGGGACGCTAATATTTCCTGGGCCACTGCAGAGCATTTCAGCTATACCATTCTATGTGTGCAGTGCATTAGGCGGATTTCTCATCGCTAAATAGTATGCTAAAATTTCCTGGGCCACTGCAGAGCATTTCAGCTATACCGTTCTATGTGTGCAGTGCAGTAGGCAGAGGTCTCATTGCTAAATAGTATGCTAATATTTCCTGGGCCACTGCAGAGCATTTCACAGATACCATTCTCTGTGTTGGGTGAAGTAGCCGCAGTTATCAGCACTATCCACTAGCTTTAGCATTAGCCCCTGTGCAGAGCGTCTCACAATACCCTTTCCTTGGGTGCGGTGTAGTATCCGCAGTTATTCGCACTATCCACTGGCTTTATAGCTTTCTGCACCTGTGCAGAGCATCTCACAATACCCTTTCCTTGGGTGCGGTGAAGTAGCCACAGTTAGCCACACTATCCACTGGCTTTATAGTTTTCTGTCCCTGTGCAGAGCGTCTCACAATACCCTTTCCTTAAGGGGGTTGAGGTAGCTGCAGTAACCAGCACTATCCACTGGCTTTCTAGTTTTCTTCCACTTCATACAGCCTTTCTTGTCTACAAGTCTCTGTGAGCAGTAAATGACCCCTAGGTATCAGCGCAAGACAGAGGTTTAATTTCCTCTGGTCACAGCTTAGAGCCTACAGTATCTACAAGTCTCTGTGTGTGGTGAATTAGCCAACTTCATATCACAATTTTCGGGTCTGCGTGGTAGACCTTTATTACAAACAGAGCAGTGCGAGCAGGTCCTGTCGTGGATGGCAGAAAATGCATCCAGCAATGTATCGACCACCCAGTCTTCTACGCTGTCCACTGCTCCTGGCTTAGGGACTGCAGCTCTGAATCCTCTGGCTGCTGCTCCTCCTTCCTCCCAGACTCCCCACTCCATGAAAATGACAGATTCTGAGCAGGCAGACTCCCAGGAACTGTTCTCGGGTCCCTGCCCTAAGTGGGAAAAAACTGTTCCTCTCTCACTTGAGGAGTTTGTCGTGACCGATGCCCAACATTTGGAAAGTTCCCAGAGTCCGGGTGATAAGGCTGGGGCCTTTGGCAACTGCAGAGCTGTTTTTTTTTAAACCAAGTTTTATTAAGGTTTTACATTAATTAAGACATTCAGTTTTCCATAGACCAATCACAAAGATAATTGTTAACATAAAATAACAGCAGAGGTACCGGATTGCAATGAGAAGAGTCTGTGTCTGCTGCTCCACGGTCTCTGGCATATGCTGTAACAGTAACATTAAAGATAACTTATAATTACTATAATGTAAAATGAAACTTTTTTCTCATCACTGCGGACGGGGCGCCCATTACCTAAGGGGGGGTTGGCGTCTTTTTGCCGCATAGCATAAGTACACCGTTATCGCGCCCATTTCCCGTGAGAGAAAAGGTAAACAAGTTTAACTTCTGAACAATTCTTATGGGGGGGGGGGGGTTGGGGAGAGGGGGGGATGGGAAGAATAAGGTAAAAAAGGGAGGGTAGGGGATAAAAGAGTGATCCATCAATATCTTAGTATGATCTAGGGGGTTACCCCCGTCGGGAATTGGTTAACTATTTGCTTCTCTAGAGAGGTACTCACAATCAGGACTCAATCTGCCGCTCTGATGGGTGCTAGATGCCGTGGAGCCGCCCATTACTACCTCCCGAATGCACCAGATCTCGGTCCTCAACTCCAGGAAGTTCACACTCCAGTCAAGGGCCAGTATGTGTTGGGGGGACGAGCTCCTTGGGATCTCATGTGTTACATGTCCCTGCAGACTTTCATTCCTGGGTCTCCATCTAATGTGTATGATGTATAGTGCGCATGGGGTCATTGTTCTGGTTTATTTGTCTCCAAGGGTGCCATGTCTTAATAAATCCCTTGTGTGAGTCCGTGTTCCAGCTATGTAACTCCTCCATGTTATAGATTGCCTCGACTTTGGTTTTCCAAAGTGCTAGAGTGGGTGGTGCTTTCTGGAGCCAGAGGGAGGGTATCAGTGCTTTGGCTGCATCTAATAGGAAGGCCAATAATTTGTCCCTAAGGGGGTGGAAGTTTGCTGAGGGTCTCCAAAGGAAGAGAGTGTCTGGTGTGATTCGGAAGTTAGGTTTAAGTAAGCGTAAGACCTCCTCTACATCTTTCCAGAATGTGATGAGTGCATTACACTCCCACCAGATGTGATTGTAAGAGCCTGTTGCTGCACCGCATCTCCAACATTTGTCCTGTTCAGCTAGTTTATGTGTATATAGCCATTGTGGAGTCTTATACCATCTGGCTAAGACTTTATAGTGGCTTTCCTGAAGCAAGATGCAAGGAGACAGGCCGAATGAGGTCTGTAGGATCAGTTTTATGTCCGATGTAGTGAGGGTTATTTTGAGTTCTTTTTCCCACGATGTTAAGAATGCCGGTTTGTAGGGGGCTGTGGGTGCGATGAACCTGTTGCGAATACTGGATATGGAGCTATTGTTTGGGTGGCTTTTAAAAGTCTTCTCAAAAGGGGTCTCTGGTCTCGTTGATTTAGAAGTTCTCTGGAATTTGCCAAATGTTTGTGTTATTTGGGCTTTTTGTAAGAAGGATAGAGGGAGTTGCGGCGCTAACGTTTCCAGAATATCAGCTGGTTTTCTGTGTATTTGTGTTTGTAGGTCACCTAAATTAAATGGTGCAAATCTCTTCCATAGGTTTCTGGATACGCTATCAGATGGCTGCTTTAGGTACCTATTGATGGTGCTCAATGGAGCTATAGGGGAGGGGTTTGGAGCCAAGGAGTGTCTGTACTTTTCCCAGGCCTCGCATGGGCCCCTTAGGAGTGGATTGAAATTTTTGGATCTATATTTATTTTTGGTTGGGAACCAGAGTTCCTCCAGGAAGGAGTCTCCCACACCCCCTTTAGCCAGTGTACGTAGGGTGTCATCGCCCGCAGGGGACACTAGGTCTAGCCAGTACCTAGGTTGGACTGCCTGGAAAAAGTCATGGACGCACGGTAACCCTATTCCCCCCTCGTTCTTCCTTTTGATCATAAGACTAAAGGCCAGCCGAGGTCTCTTTTGTCTCCATGTATATCCTGAGAAGGCAGAGCGTATAGCTTTGAAGAACGTCTGGGGTAAATGAATGGGCACCATTCTGAGTTTGTATAAGATTTGAGGGAGGACATAGGACTTTAATATATTTTTCCTGCCTAGCCATGAGGCGCACGGGATGTCGTATTTCTGTAGTAGGAGTTTAATCTGCGTCAGTAGGGGGGCGAAGTTAGCGTTGTACAGGTCGTTGGTGTTCTTAGTGATCTTAATTCCTAAGTAGTCTATGGATGTATCGGACCATTCGAAGGGTGAGCTGGACTTAAGCTGGGCCCAACGAGCTGGGGGAATCGATACATTGAAGATAGCGGATTTAGTGAAATTTATCTTAAAGTTAGAGATGGAGCCAAAGGTATCCAATAGGGTAATAAGGTTGGGGATTCCTGTTTCTGGTTCAGAATTATGAACATAATGTCATCCGCAAAGGCTGCCGCACTCAGGCTAACTGAGTCCCCCTTCAGGCCCCTAATAGTAAGAGATAGCCTAACCATTCTCAATAAAGGTTCTAGAGTAAGAATGAAGAGAGACGGCGAGAGCGGGCAGCCCTGGCGGGTGCCGTTTCTGATGTCAAATGGGGGGGAAAGTAAATTATTTATCTTTAGTCTTGCGTAAGGTTCCTTATATAAGGAGAAAATGGCAGAGATAAAGGTGGGTGGGAAGTTGAGGTGACTCAGAACTCTTTCCATATAAGTCCAGCTCACCCTATCGAACGCCTTTTCGGCGTCAGTACCAACTAGTGCCAGTTCTATATTGTGGGTCTGCGGGTATCTAATGGCGTGGAGCAATCTCTAGCAGTTGTCCCTGCCCTCTCTATTTTTGACAAAACCAGCTTGTTCTTTGTCTATCAGACGTGGAATGATGTCTTCTAGCCTTTTTGCCAGGAGTTTTGCCCAAAACTTAACATCTACATTAATAAGTGAGATGGGCCTGTAACTGCCACAGAGCTCCGGATTTTTATTTTCCTTATGGATGAGCGTTATGTGCGCCTCTTGCGCCTGTTTTGGGAGTTGTTTTCCTGACATGAGTGCATTCATCACGTCTCTCAGTTTGGGGGCCAGCGTGTCTTTGAATGTTTTATAATATATTGCTGGGAGACCATCCGGACCAGGACTCTTCCCATTAGGGCTATTCTTAATTATATCTTCCACTTCCTTTAAGGAAATAGGTTGTAATAAGTTCAATGCCTCTGTATCCTTCAGCTTGGGGAGATTAGCGGAAGAGAGGAAGTGGTCAATCTGATCTTTGGTGTTATTCCGATCTGTGGGAGAATCTGGGTTTTTAAGGTTATAGAGATCAGCATAGAACCTTTGAAAGGTCTCCGCTATTTCCTTTGATGAGGACTTGGTTACGCCTAGATGGTCTTTAATGGAGGAAATGTGGTTCCTAGATTTGGCTTTCTTAATTAAGGAAGTAAATAGCTTGCTGCCCTTATTGCCATGTGCATAAAATTTGTATTGAAGATAAAGATGCTTTTTATTATATCTAGATTCTAGCAAGCGTTTAAGTTCCCGCCTGAGGTCCAACAGTTCCTCCATGTTATTCTTAACTAGAAACAGTTTGGTAAGTTGTTCTAGTTTCGCAATTTGGGTTTAAAGATTATCTATTTTGAATTGGTGTTGCTTTTTGAGTTTGGAACCCAGAGAGATGAACAGGCCTCTCATGTATGCCTTGTGAGTCTCCCACAAAACCGGGGAGTTTACATCACCCGTGTCATGAAGCAGGAAGAACTCATCTAGCAGACCTGTGAGGCAGTCCCTCTCTAATTCTGAGTCCAATAAAGAGGCGTTTAATTTCCAGATCCATTCCCTATGTCCTTCTGCGGTAAGTCTGAGATCTATGTGTATGGGTGAATGGTCTGAGATGGTGATTGCATCTATTTTTGCTTTCACCACCTTGGTCAGGATTCTTGGGAGACATAGATATGATCAAGTCTCTAGAACGATTTATGTACTTGTGAAAAGTACGTATAGTCTTTTTCTGAGGGGTTAATGGTTCTCCACGCGTCCACGACCTTCATCTCCTGAAGTATTTTATGTAGTTTTTTTGTTTGTCTCTGGGAGATCCATGATCTATCCTTTGACGAGTCCAGTAGGGGATTGAGGAACAGGTTAAAATCTCCTCCTAATAC
This sequence comes from Eleutherodactylus coqui, assembly GCA_035609135.1. Lineage (NCBI taxonomy): Eukaryota > Metazoa > Chordata > Amphibia > Anura > Eleutherodactylidae > Eleutherodactylus > Eleutherodactylus coqui. Next base: position 307,738,648 of record CM069408.1, read on the forward strand.
GATTGGGCCCTTAGCAAATTCTTTCAGTGTTCTCAATTGTTCTAGCAGCCAGTCTACTTGGTTCGAGTTAGGGGCGTAAAGATTTGCTATTGTTATTTTTACGTTATTAATGGAGCCTTTTATGAAAAGCGTTCTCCCTAGCTCGTCAGAGTACTTAGCTTTCAGGGTGAACACAATGGACTTGTGGATCAAGATTGACACCCCTTTAGAAGCGGAGACAGGATGTGTGTTATGGTAGTACTGGGGGAAGTTTTTCTCGGGGAGGTGACTATGTTTATCGGCCTTAAAGTGTGTCTCCTGGAGGAGCAGGATCTTGGTGTTGTATTTTTTGACTAATTGTGATATGCTGTACCTTTTTTGAGGAGAGTTCATTCCCCGAACATTGAATGATGTGAATCTGAGCGGTTCCGCGGCATCCGGCTTCTCCATCACTCCCTGGCAAGATCGAGTGATGCTTTTATAAACACTAGGAGATGAAGATAACAAAGTCAGAAGTCAGCGAACAAATTAGACACTTTGTAAATCTCTAGGACACTGATTATGCTATCAGGCGTCACGGTCCGGACCGTATCTCAGATATCTGAAGCTGTTTATGTGTTGGGAGTTAGGGTGGGAGGGAGGTTTAGGAAAATGAGAGGGAGAAAAAGAAGGGGGATGGGTAGGTTGTACAATGGAAAAAAGGCTGTTAAGTTAAGTTAACGAGTCAGCACCTTTAGTGCTGTATGAGATACGAATGGGCTCTGTAGAATTACTAGAGCACAGACGTATACTCCGGGCGGAAAGGACATTTTTCGACTATGAAATGAAAAAGTTTAGCTAATGCCTAATCGGGGGAGCACAATAAGGCACTATTCTTGTGGGGAAACATAGTAAGGGGGAATCAACCAGAGAGTTACAGCCGGCGGAATCTGGCTGCATCGTCAGAACGCTGTAATTCGGCGAACATTTCTTCTCATGTCCGTAAGGTGAACTTCCCGTGCCTTGTCAGCAAAGCCTTGTTAGACTTAGGAGTTCAAACAGTTCTTTAAACATAGCAGGGGGATTAGAAGAATCCCTGACTTTTCAACTTCAGGTGGTTCTGTCGGTGTTTTCCTCTCTTTGTTTCTTTTTCTGTTTACTACGAGGGGATTTCGCATTGGTGACTGTGTGCCAGCTGTCTTGCGAAGGTAGTGTAGGCAGGGTCGGGAGCCTCGGTAGCTCTGGGAGGGGGAGCCAGTTGGGGAGGTTTATGGGTTCAAGTCCCAAGAGGTGCCAGCATTCCTGTAAGTCCTCTGGGGATCTTATGTTAATCCTCCTTCCTTTGTAAGTGATCCCAATTCTGAAAGGAAACAGCCACCCATATTTGATGTTTTGGGCTTTTAGTTCCTCCAAAAGGGGTCGCAATAACCTGCGCTTGGCTAGGGTAGAGGGGGAGAGGTCCTGGAAGATCTGGATTGTCACGCCGTCATACTGCAAGTTTCTGGAGCTACGTGCCGCATTCAAAATGGCCACTGCGTCCGGAAATGACAGCACTTTGCAAACTATGTCTCGGGGGGGGGGGGGGGGGGGGGGGTCAGATGTGGCCGGTTGTGGTCTGAGGGCCCTGTGAACTCTCTCTATGATGATCTCTGCTGCTCTGTCCTCCCCCAGTAAACTCACAAAAATCTACATCACAACTTTCTGCAGGGCTTCAGGTGCCCAGGACTCTGGAAGTCCTTTTATGCGGACATTATTGCGACGGCTCCTGTTCTCCAAGTCCTCTTGCATGAGAATCATCTTATTTAGCTGGGAGTGCTGCTCCTTCACTACTGCTGCCAGCTCCCCCGTATGTGTGATGATGGTTGCCGTAGAGCTCTCAAGCTCTTCCATTCTCCTCCCCACGCTCCTTACCTCCTCCTTGATGGCTGTTAATTCAGCAAGCAGGGGACTCATAGGTGCTGACAAAAGATCCCTCATGAATCCTTTTGAGAGGGGTCCGTCCTCTTCTCCCTCCGAGGAGACTTCTCCATCCCGCGCTGCTGTCAGAGCTGAAGCTGCCGCCGGCGCCATCTTGCCTGCCGCATGTGGAGAGCGGGAGCTTCTATCTTTCTGAAATCTCTGAAGATCTGTTTGTCCCCGGGCTGTACGAGGAGTCACAGCGTGATCTCCTGCTTTCTCCCTTCCAAGTTTCCCCATTTTCAGGTAAGAGCGCTGCTGATAGATGCCCGTTTATGTGCTATGGAGATGGAGCACAGGCTCTAAGCGTCCATCTCTCTCCGTGGTTAGGCTCCGCCCCCCAACTGCAGAGCTTTTTGTTGGTGAGGATGATGAGACACAGTTGTCTGTCAGTGAGGTAGTAGTAAAGGCAGTAAGTCCGAGGGAGGAGCGCACAGAGGGTTCGGAGAAAGAGCTGCTGGACGATGAGGTGCCTGACCCCACCTGGTTTGCTAAGCCTACTGAGTACAGGGCTTCAGAGGGGGGGGGGCAAGTGCAGCAGCAGGACAGGTTGGAAGAGGCAGTGGGGTAGCCAGGGGGAGAGGCAGGGCCAGAGCAAAGAATCCCCCAACTGTCTCCCAAAGCACCCCCTCGCGGCAAGCCTCTGTGTAAAGGGCTAGGTGTTCAAAGGGGAGGATGTTTTTTAGTGAATACGCGGATGACCGACGAACAGTGGTGTGCAAACTGTGCTGCACCAAGATCAGCCGGGGAGCCATCACTACCAGCCTCACCACCACCAGCATGCGTAGGCATATGATGGCCAAGCACCCCACAAGGTGGGACGAAGGCCATTCACCACCTGCGGGTCACACCTTTGCCTCTTCCCCTGTGCCCCAACCTGCCACACAAATCCAATCCCCCTCCCAGGACGCAGGCACTAGCGCCTCCCAGCCTGCACCCACACCTTCACCTCCACAGTCCTCCACTCCATCCAGCAATGTCTTTCAGTGCAGCGTTCAGCTGTCGCTAACACAAGCGTTGGAGCGAAAGCGGAAATACACCGCCACCCACCCACAAGCACAATCTTTAAACGTGCACATTGCCAAATTAATCAGCCTGGAGATGCTGCCGTACAGGCTTGTGGAAATGGAGGCTTTCAAAAACATGATGGCGGCGTCGGTCCCATGCTACTCGGTCCCCGGTCGCCACTATTTTTCCCAGTGTGCCATCCCTGCCCTACACTAGCACGTCTCCCACAACATAAACCGTGCCCTCACCAACGCAGTTACAGGAAAGTCCACTTAACGACAGACACGTGGACAAGTACTGACGGACAGGGACACTATATCTCCCTGACGGCACATTGGGTGAACTTGGTGGAGCCTGGGACCAAGTCAGAGCCTGGGACTACTCTCGTGCTACCCACACCGAGAATAGCTGGTCCTACCGTGGTGCTGGTATCTGTGGCGTATTATGCCACTTCCTCCACCCCTCCCTCCTCCTCCTTCGCCACCTCCACCTCTCAACTAAGAAGTGTGACCACCTCCCCAGTAGTCGTGGCAGCACAGCGGTGGGCAAGCGTCAGCAAGCCGTGCTGAAACTAAGCTGTTACAGGGTCTGACAGAGCAGACCGACCTCTGGCTTTCGCCGCTGAGCTTCCAACTCGGCATGGTCATGTGTGACAACAGCCGTAACCTAGCGGCAGCTCTGCAGCTTGGCAGCCTCACACACGTGCCATGCCTGGCCCACATCTTCAATCTGGTGGTTCGCGGTTTCTGAAAAACAACGCCCACTTGTCTAACCTCCTCGGCAAGGTGCACCGCGTGTGCACACATTTCCGCAAGTCCACCACGGATGTTGCCACCCTCAGGACACTGCAACGTCGGTTTCAGCTGCCAGAGCACAAACTGCTGTGCGACGTGCCCACGCGTTGGAATTCTATGCTGCACATGTTGGCCAGGCTGTACGAGCAGCGTAGAGCAATTGTGGAATACCAGCTGCAACATAGACTGCGGAGTGGTAGTCAGCCTCCGCAGTTCTTTGGGCATGGATGGCAGACATCTGCCAGGTCCTCGGAGACTTTGAGTCTACCCAAATGGTGAGCAGCGATGCGGCCATCATTAGCGTTACCATCCTGCTGCTTTGCCTGCTGAGAAGTTCGCTGCTATGCATAAAATCCGACACTTTGCGGTTAGAACAGGAGACGGGGGATGACAGTATGCCGCTTGATAGCCAGACCACCCTCACGTCTATATCTCAGTGCGTTTTGGAGGAGGAGGGGGAAGAGACCGCTGACCACACTGCAGAGGGTACCCATGCTGCTTGCCTCTCATCTGTTCAGCGTGTATGGGCTGAAGAGGAGGAGGATCCTGAAAGTCATCCTCCTAGTGAGGACAGCCATGTGTTGCATACTGGGACCCTGGCACACATGGCTGACTTCATGTTAGGCTGCCTTTCTGTGACCCTCGCGTTAGACGCATTCTGGCTACTACGGATTACTGGGTGTACACCCTTCTTGACCCACGGTATAAGGAGAGCCTTTCCACTCTCATTCCCGAAGAGGAAAGGGGTAAGAGAGTGATGCAATACCACAGGGCCCTGGTGGAAAAAGTTATCCTAAAGTTCCCTTCTGACAGCGCTAGCGGCAGAAGATATAGTTTAGAGGGCCAACTAGCAGGGGAGGCGTGAGGATCAGGCAGCATGTTCAGTGCAGGCAGGGGGACACTCTGCAAGGCCTTTGCCAGTTTTATAGCTCCCCAGCAAGACTGTGTCACCACTCCTCAGTCAACACTGAGTCGGAGGGAGCACTGAAAAAGATGGTGAGGGAGTACATAGCAAATTGTACCACCGTCCTCCATGATGCCTCTGTTCCATACAACTATTAGGTGTCAAAGCTGGACACGTGGCATGAACTTGCGCTGTATGCCCTGGAGGTGCTGGCCTGCCCTGCCGCTAGTGTCTTGTCAGAGACGGTGTTTAGTGCAGCTGGGGAGATCATCACGGATAAGCGTACCCGCCTGTCAACTGTCATCACCGACATGCTTACACTCATAAAGATGAACAATTTCCCCAGACTTCTCTTCGCCACCGGTGGAAAGCAGTGTATCCTAAAGATTCTTTTAGCTGCAACAGGAGAAATATGTGTCCTCTATCACCCCAAAAAAGGAGAGAAGTAGCTTGGTCTATCCCTCTCAGATATTACTCCTCCTCCTCCTCCTCCTCAAACAGCATGTTATCGCGCTGAACCGCCAATTTTTCTGCGGGCCAAAAGTCTCTCTTAAAACCAATGTTTTCGGAGTGCTGCCGATTGTACCACCGTCCTCCGTGATGCCTCTGCTCCATCCAACTATTAGGTGTCAAAGCTGGACACGTGGCATGAACTTGCGCTGTATGCCCTGGAGGTGCTGGCCTGCACTGCCTCTAGTGTCTTGTCAGAGACGGTGTTTAGTGCAGCTGGGGGGATCATCACTGATAAGCGTACCCGCCTGTCAACTGCCATGACCGACATGCTTACACTCATAAAGATGAACAATTTCCCCAGACTTCTCTTCTCCACCGGTGGAAAGCAGTGTATCCTAAAGATTCTTTTAGCTGCAACAAGAGAAATATGCATCCTCTATCACCCCAAAAAAGGGGAGGAGTAGCTTGGTCTATCTCTCTCAGATATTACTCCTCCTCCTCCTCCTCCTCAAACAGCATGTTATCGCGCTGAACCGCCAATTTTTCTGCGGGCCAAAAGGCTCTGTTAAAACCAATGTTTTCGGAGTGCTGCCTCCAGGCTCTGTTACAAATTAAGCAACAGCGAGCTGTATCTTTAAAAAATGTTTATGGGTTTCACCTGCCCTCAGGGTTAAGCAATTTTTCAGCAGTACAGTTGTACTCTTGGTACACCAATTTTTCAGGCCCTCGCCTATAGTCTTAGCCAACTAATTTTTGCGGGCTTCGCCTATACTCCTGCTAAACAAATTTTTTCAGGTGTTCGCCTACACTCTTGGTATACCAACGTTTGAGGGTTCGCCTATACTCTTGCTAGAGAAATGTTTGAGGGGTTCGCCTAGACTCTTGCTACAGAAAGGTTTCAGGGGTCCGCCTATGCACTTGCTAATGAAAGGTTTGAGGGGTTCGCCTATACTCTTGCTACCGAAAAGTTTCAGGGGTCCGCCTATACTCTTGCTACAGAAAGGTTTGAGGGGTTCGCCTATACTCTTGCTACAGAAATGTTTGAGGCGTTCACCTATACTGTGGGTGCACAAAGGTTTCCCATAGCAGTGTTCAGCTGTCTGGCACAAATACATTGAATGACTTGGGCAGAAGTGTGGGCCGATGCCGTGGTCCTGGGTGGGGTGAAACTCTGCCATGTTTGGGCACTCTCATTTCTTCATGTGTAATACTGTATTTGGGTTTCATGAGCTCGCCTATGCTGTGGGTGCACAAAGGTTTCTGAGTCCGCTTTAGGCCCACGATTGCTGAGTGTGTTGGCAGAGGCCGAGGTCCTGGGGGGAATGCAACTGCGCCAGGTTTGGCCTGTGGAACCTCTTTGTGGTTCATCCAGTCTTTGGAGCGATGAAAGCAACCGTTACTGATTTAATGAGACGTTTGAGGGGTCCACTTGCTACAGAAAGGTTTGAGGGGTTCGCCTATACTGTGGGTGCACAAAGATTTCCCATTGCAGTGTTTTAGCTATCTGGCACAAATACATTGAATGACTTGGGCAGAAGTGTGGGCCGAGGCCGAGGTCCTGGGTGGGGTGAAACTCTGCCATGTTTGGGCACTCTCATTTCTTCATGTGTAATACTGTATTTGGGTTTCATGAGCTCGCCTATGCATTGTTCAGCTATCTGGCACAAATACACTGAATGAATTGTGTGGGGACACATGGATTTCCCATTGCTATGTAACTCATGGCACCTTGAGTCACACAAGGTGGAGGCTGGGACCGAGCCTGACCCAGGGCCCGCTCACGTGCTTCCCACACAGAGTATTGTGGGTCCTACCTTGGTCACGGTTTCTCGGGCTTATTATGCCACCTCCTCCTTCTCCTTGGGGTCTGGGGATCAGCGTTGGTCGGCATGTATTATCTCTCGTGCTACAAATTACCACAGTTATCCAAGATACTGGATTGGAGTGTTCAGAGGAAGTGAAACTGATTTAATAAGACTTTCACAGGGTCACTCTATACCTGTGGTGGCTACTTTTGCAACACCCCCTGTCTCAAACCAATCTTTGGTGTCAGTATGCACTGCTGCATTGTGGAGATGTGTCCCATTTATGCCCATGTTTGCGGCTCCTGACAATTTTGCGACGGAGGTGGCACGGGATTGGAATTATGATTGGACATCAATTTATCATCAATTCTCATCAGCATTGTGGGCTATCGCCCACATTTTCAAAGAGTGTTGCTGCCTGGCCCTGCCAACCCTCTGCAGTGTGTGTCTCCGGTTCCTCCTCATCGCAGACACACTTATAAATAGACATGTGGGTGGTGTGGTTATGAAGCAAGCGTGTGGCATGAGGGCAGCTGAATGCTGCGCAGGGAAAATTTTGTGTGCGCTGTGGATGCAGGCTCATGCGGGAGATATGGACAGCAATGCCAGCATGTAACACAGGAGAAGAGGCAGCGGTGTCACCCACAGGCAGTGATTGTCAATGGTTGTAGGTAGTGTGGTGCTTAGCTAAGATGTGCCAGCGCGTGTGCCTTGCTAATGATGCTCTGTCCCAACTAAATTGTTAGGGGGGGGGGGGGGGTGACCACCAGGCTCTTGCCCCCAATTTGGCTTAATATTGGGACCGGGGGGGCTCAGATGCACCCATGCATGCTGCCCCTGCCGTTCCCTATTTCTGTGGTGTTTCCATTACTTTTTCATGTTTTCAGGTGTTTCAGGTGCATCGGTGAGCTTGAAAAATGTTCGAGTCCCCCATTGACTTCAATGGGGTTCGTTACTGGAAACGAGCTCTCGAGCATTACGAAGAGTTCGACTCACGTAACGAGCACCCGAGCATTTTGGTACTCGCTCATCTCTAGTTCTGAACATAAAAGGCTATACAGTTAATAAACACCATATATTGCCCAATTAAAACATATAAACATACAGAACTAATGACAATTAAAGAGGAGATTGCATGATGAAATATTTGCTACGCACTTGGCACAGTACCAACAGACGGTCAGCTATGTACCCACAATCGCAGTGCAAACACACAAATAACAAATCATTCACAACAGAAAATTAAATATAGTCATAATCCATCATATTTTATACTCGTATATATTGAGGTAACAGATCCATATGAACTATCTGAGCATGATTTCCTCAAGACAGCACTCATATTCTCTTTTTTTTTTTTTTTACATAACTTACTCCATTGCACAATGATAAAGCATCTGGTTTCAATTTAACCTTCAGCAATATAACTCAACATACCAATATCCAACTAGTTACTAGTTACTAGCATTCTCTACCCCCCCCCCCCCCACACCTAATAATCGAAGTGACACATAAATGAAGCACCCCGAGATTAGAGAAGAGGTTGGCCCACCTTGCAAACATCACTACGTAAATCCATTTAACCGCTCCACCTTATCACTACTCTGTCACTCTCAATCACCTCTGGTATTCCATACCTGCACAAAAACACTGACAACAGTTTCTTTGCAACAGTTTTTGCACCTGCCTTGGTACAGGGCCAACCTTCCAAACAGTTTGAGAAGACATCAATCAATCTGCAGTTGCTGAAAATTAGCCCCAGGCATTAAGATCAGGACTGCCAGTTTTTGGTGATTTGGCCTTCCGCAGTATGGTAGCTGCATTTATCACAGCTGATCTCCCAAAAGTAATCCTAGACAAATCAACAATAGTTGGCTTATACTTTGACATCGTGTTGAATATTGTGAGAATCACACCCATAGCAAATCTGTCAAAGAGTGCTAGTCTTTTCTTCAGATACCCTGCTATGCAATTTTCCTTACTGACAAAGCAGTTGGTGACCAGCTACTTCCCCCCACAGTTATGTATCCTCTACACTCCAGCACTAAGCCCTAACACTAGAGTTGTAGAACCCGGGCAAGATCAGATGTGAGAAAAAAAATCAAAATCACCACAGAGGATATCACACTACAGTAATGTCAGCAGCTATGCCTCTATGCCAGAACTCCCTTCTGAAACATCAAAATTATTATCAATGACAGTACAATTACTGACACACAACACAATTAAGCACACAGAACAGGAAATTAACAGTTAATAAGGAGTTAAAGTACACAAAAGCACAGAGATACGGAGCTGGCTTTAACCCATCAGCAGACTCTGTAAGCACTGTAAGACAGACTTCAGAAATAGCATGGAGGAAACATAAGAAACAATTTACAAATAATGAAAAAGTAATACTACCTGATAGGAAGCAAAGTTCAGTATTGCTGAGAGGGCACTGACCACTGACTCTGCAGGCGTCCCACTCCCCAGGGAAAAGACAAGAGAAAATTCTCCTACCTTGGGTCATGCTTTTCCAAAGAGAGAAATCTGCTGCTCTTGTTCAGTGCTAAGTGTTATTCTAGCAATCTCGCTGGGGCCTCCAAAATGTCGGCAGACTCTACGTTTTTAAGAAATCACCGATACCATGTAAAATTAAAATAGTCACTAGTGACAATGCTCATTAACGAAACAGATCATCTGAATAGCAGTCAATGGTGGCAGGTTCTGCTGCCTCCCCTGCTCATTGCTGTGTTTTATTGAGGCATAAAAAGGGTGTTAATTAGAGATGAGCGAACGCGTTCGTCCGAGCTTGATATTCATGCGAATATTAGGGTGTTCGGGATGTTCGTTATTCGTAACGAACACCATGCGGTGTTCTGGTTACTTTCACTTCCTTCCCTGAGACGTTAGCGCGCTTTTCTGGCCAATTGAAAGACAGGGAAGGCATTACAACTTCCCCCTGCAACGTTTAAGCCCTATACCACCCCCCTGCTGTGAGTGGCTGGCGAGATCAGGTGTTCGCCTAATATAAAAGTCGGCCCCTCCCGCGGCTCGCCTCAGATGCGGTGTGAGTTAGATGAGGGACAGTGCTGTTTATACCGGAGCTGCTGTAGGGAAAGAATTGGTAGTTAGTGTAGGCTTCAAGACCCCCCAAAGGTCCTTATTAGGGCCACTGATAGCTGTGTGTTGGCTGCTGTTAGCAGTGGGATTTTTTTTTTTCTCAAAATCGCCTCTGCAGACCGTTGCACCTGGCATTAGGGACAGAAGTGCTGCATAGGCAGGGAGAGTGTTAGGAGTGAGTGTAGCCTTCAAGAACCTCAACGGTCCTTTCTAGGGCCATATTTATCAGTGTGCAGTACTGTCCAGGCTGCTGTTAGCTGTGCTGCATTTTTTTTGGGCTTCTCAAAATCGCCTCTGCAGAGCATTCCACCCTCCATTGATACTGCAGGGAAAGAATTGTATAGGCAGGGCCACAACACAGTTATTATTCATAGAATATACGCAGTGCTGCCTTTTGGTGGGAAAAAACTGAAAACAAATCTATTTGTCCAGCCTCTGTCCGTCCTTACGGGCTGTGGACACGTGTGAGCTGCGTGAAAAACATTGCTAAATCATACGCACCCAGCTACGCTTTACTGCTGGCTTCGCCATTTGCTTTCCTTAATTGGGAAAAAAAATACCTGCTCTGCCACAGTTATAATAACTCTGCTACCCTCACGTTCTGTGACACATAAGCAGGGACACAGCACAGTTATTAAACTTCTCATGTTCATAGAATATACGCAGTGCTGCCTTTTGGTGGGAAAAAACTGAAAACAAATCTATTTGTCCAGCCTCTGTCCGTCCTTACGGGCTGTGGACACGTGTGAGCTGCGTGAAAAACATTGCTAAATCATACGCACCCAGCTACGCTTTACTGCTGGCTTCGCCATTTGCTTTCCTTAATTGGGAAAAAAAATACCTGCTCTGCCACAGTTATAATAACTCTGCTACCCTCACGTTCTGTGACACATAAGCAGGGACACAGCACAGTTATTAAACTTCTCATGTTCATAGAATATACGCAGTGCTGCCTTTTGGTGGGAAAAAACTGAAAACAAATCTATTTGTCCAGCCTCTGTCCGTCCTTACGGGCGGTGGAGACGTGTGAGCTGCGTGAAGAACAGTGCTAAATCATACGCACCCAGCTACGCTTTACTGCTGGCTTCGCCATTTGCTTTCCTTAATTGGGAAAAAAAATACCTGCTCTGCCAGAGTTATAATAACTCTGCTACCCTCACGTTCTGTGACACATAAGCAGGGACACAGCACAGTTATTAAACTTAGATTATTCATTCACTAGAGACAGTGGGGCCTTTCGTTTTCCCAAAAGGGCAAAAATTATATTTGGCCTGCAGTCTTGCGCCAATTTATTTCCTGCCTGTTAAATCAAATCACTGGTAATACAGCATGCTGAGGGGTAGGGGTAGGCCTAGAGGACGTGGACGCGGCCGAGGACGCGGAGGGCCAAGTCAGGGTGTGGGCACAGGCCAAGCTCCTGATCCAGGTGTGTCGCAGCCGACTGCTGCGCGATTAGGAGAGAGGCACGTTTCTGGCGTCCCCACATTCATCGCCCAATTAATGGGTCCACGCGGGAGACGGTTATTAGAAAATGAGCAGTGTGAGCAGGTCCTGTCCTGGATGGCAGAAAGTGCTTCGAGCAACCTATCGTCTACCCGCAGTTCTGCGCCGTCCACTGCTGCCAATCCGAATCCTCTGTCTGCTGCTCCTCCTTCCTCCCAGCCTCCTCACTCCACTACAATAACACCTGCTCAGGAGCGGGAGCACTCCCAGGAACTGTTCTCGGGCCCCTGCTTAGATTGGGCAGCAGCGGTTCCTCTCCCACCAGAGGAGTTTATCGTCACTGATGCCCAACCATTCGAAAGTTCCCGGGGTCCGGGGGAAGAGGCTGGGGACTTCCGCCAACTGTCTCAACAACTTTCTGTGGGTGAGGAGGACGATGACGATCAGACACAGTTGTCTTGCAGTGAGGTAGTAGTAAGGGCAGTAAGTCCCAGGGAGCAGCGCACAGAGGATTCGGAGGAAGAGCAGCAGGACGATGAGGTGACTGACCCCACCTGGTGTGCAACGCTTACTCAGGAGGACAGGTCTTCAGAGGGGGAGTCAAGGGCATCAGCAGGGCAGGTTGCAAGAGGCAGTGCAGTGGCCAGGGGTAGAGGCAGGGCCAGACCGAATAATCCACCAAGTGTTTCCCAAAGCGCCCCCTCGCGCCATGCCACCCTGCGGAGGCCGAGGTGCTCTAAGGTCTGGCAGTTTTTCACAGAGACGCCTGACGACCGACGAACAGTGGTGTGCAACCTTTGTCGCGCAAAGCTCAGCCGGGGAGCCAACACCAACAGCCTCACCACCACCACCATGCGCAGACATATGATGGCCAAGCACCCCGCAAGGTGGGACAAAGGCCGTTCACCGCCTCCGGTTTGCACCCCTGCCTCTCCCCCTGTGCCCCAACCTGCCACTGAGATGCAACCCCCCTCTCAGGACACAGGCACTACCGCCTCATGGCCTGCACCCACACCCTCATCTCCGCTGTCCTCGGCCCCATCCAGCAGTGTAGTTCAGCGCACCGTTCAGCCGTCGCTTGCGCAAGTGTTCGAGCGCAAGCGCAAGTACGCCGCCACGCACCCGCACGCTCAAACGTTAACCGTCCGCATCGCAAAATTCATCAGCCTTGAGATGCTGCCGTATAGGGTTGTGGAAACGGAGTCCTTCAAAAGTATCATGGAGGCGGCGGCCCCGCGCTACTCAGTTCCCAGTCGCCACTACTTTTCCCGATGTGCCGTCCCAGCCCTGCACGACCACGTCTCCCGCAACATTGTGCGCGCCCTCACCAACGCGGTTACTGCCACGGTCCACTTAACTACGGACACGTGGACAAGCACAGGCGGGCAGGGCCACTACATCTCCCTGACGGCACATTGGGTGAATTTAGTGGAGGCTGGGACAGAGTCAGAGCCTGGGACCGCTCACGTCCTACCCACCCCCAGAATTGCGGGCCCCAGCTCGGTGCTGGTATCTGCGGAGGTGTATGCTTCCTCCACTAAAGCACCCTCCTCCTCCTCCTCCTCCTCTGTCTCACAATCAAGATGTGTTAGCAGCAGCATGTCGCCAGCAGTCGGTGTCGCGCGGTGTGGCAGCACAGCGGTGGGCAAGCGTCAGCAGGCCGTGCTGAAACTACTCAGCTTAGGCGATAAGAGGCACACGGCCCACGAACTGCTGCAGGGTCTGACACAGCAGACCGACCGCTGGCTTGCGCCGCTGAGCCTCCAACCGGGCATGGTCGTGTGTGACAACGGGCGTAACCTGGTGGCGGCTCTGCAGCTCGGCAGCCTCACGCACGTGCCATGCCTGGCCCACGTCTTTAATTTGGTGGTTCAGCGCTTTCTGAAAAGCTACCCACGCTTGTCAGACCTGCTCGTAAAGGCGCGCCGGCTCTGCGCACATTTCCGCAAGTCCCACACGGACGCTGCCACCCTGCGCACCCTGCAACATCACTTTAAGCTGCCAGTGCACCGACTGCTGTGCGACGTGCCCACACGGTGGAACTCTACGCTCCACATGTTGGCCAGGCTCTATGAACAACGTAGAGCTATAGTCGAATACCAACTCCAACATGGGCGGCGCAGTGGGAGTCAGCCTCCTCAATTCCTTTCAGAAGAGTGGGCCTGGTTGGCAGACATCTGCCATGTCCTTGGTAATTTTGAGGAGTCTACCCAGGTGGTGAGCGGCGATGCTACAATCATTAGCGTCACCATTCCTCTGCTATGCATCTTGAGAAATTCCCTGCAAACCATAAAGGCAGCTGCTTTGCGCTCGGAAACGGGGGCGGGGGAAGACAGTATGCCGCTGGATAGTCAGGGCACCCTCCTGTCTATTTCTCAGCGCGTACAGGAGGAGGAGGAGCATGAGGAGGATGAGGAGGAGGGGGAAGAGACAGCTTGGGCCGCTGCTGACGGTACACCGGCTGATTGCCTGTCATCCTTTCAGCGTGTATGGCCTGAGGAGGAGGAGGAGGAGGAGGAGGAGGATCCTGATAGTGATCTTCCTAGTGAAGACAGCCATGTGTTGCGTACAGGTACCCTGGCACACATGGCTGACTTCATGTTAGGATGCCTTTCTCGTGACCCTCGCGTTGCACGCATTCTGGCCACGACGGATTACTGGGTGTACACACTGCTCGATCCACGGTATAAGGAGAACCTGCCCACTCTGATTCCCGAAGAGGAAAGGGGTTCGAGAGTGTTGCTATACCACAGGACCCTTGCGGACAAGCTGATGGTAAAATTCCCAGCCGACAGCGCTAGTGGCAGAAGGCGCAGTTCCGAGGGCCATGTTGCAGGGGATGTGCGTAGATCGAGCAGCATGTACATCCCAGGCAGTGCAACAGTCTTTAAGGGCCTGGCCAGCTTTATGGCTCCCCACCAAGACTGTGTCACCGCTCCCCAGTCACGGCTGAGTCGGCGGGAGCACTGCAAAAGGATGGTGAGGGAGTACGTAGCGGATCGCACGACCATCCTTGGTGACGCCTCTGCCCCCTACAACTACTGGGTGTCGAAGCTGGACACGTGGCCTGAACTAGCCCTGTATGCCCTTGAGGTGCTTGCTTGTCCTGCGGCTAGCGTCTTGTCGGAAAGGGTGTTTAGTGCGGCTGGGGGAATCATCACAGATAAGCGTAGCCGCTTGTCAACCGACAGTGCCGACAGGCTAACACTCATCAAGATGAACAAAGGCTGGATTTCCCCAGACTTCTCTTCTCCACCAGCGGACAGCAGCGATACCTAAGCAATACGTAGGCTGCACCCGCGGATGGAAGCATCGTTCTCTCTCACCATCCAAAACGGGGACATTTCTGCTTCATCAATCTGTGTCTAATATTCCTCCTCCTCCTCCTCCTGCTCCTCCTCCTGAAACCTCACGTAATCATGCTGAACGGGCAATTTTTCTTAGGGCCACAAGGCTCACTCAAATAATTTTTCAGAACAATTTTTATAAGTTTCAATTAGCTTAAAAGCGTTGGAACTTTAACTTGAACCAATTTTTCGTTACACTGGGCTGCCTCCAGGCCTAGTTACCACTTAAGCCACATTAACCAAAGCGATTCACCTGCCATCTTGGTTGGGCATGGCCAATTTTTACTGAGGTACATTAGTACTGTTGGTACACCAATTTTTTGGGGCCCTCACCTACAGTGTAATCATAGTAATTTCTATGTTCTTCGCCTGCACTCATGGTACAGAAAGGTGTGTGGGGTTGGCCTACACTTTAGCTACATAAATGTCACTTGTGCCTTGGCTATACTAAGGCTACTGAAATGGAACTAAGACTGCGCTCCCGCTATACTGCTGCTTCAGAATTGTTACTGGGGCCTGTCTTGAGTGCTACTATTGCTTACATGGAACGAAGACTGCGCTCCCGCTATACTGCTGCTTCAGAATTGTTACTGGGGCCTGTCTTGAGTGCTACTATTGCTTACATGGAACGAAGACTGCGCTCCCGCTATACTGCTGCTTCAGAATTGTTACTGGGGCCTGTCTTGAGTGCTACTATTGCTTACATGGAACGAAGACTGCGCTCCCGCTATACTGCTGCTTCAGAATTGTTACTGGGGCCTGTCTTGAGTGCTACTATTGCTTACATGGAACGGACACGTGGAGAGGACACGTAGTGCCTCAAAAACATCCCCCTCCTCCTCCAACAGGGAAAACATTGTTGGCAAATGCCTTTGCATTGGTTCGTCTGGTGGCAGTCCAAGAATTTCACCTTTACCGACACTACAAGAGAGCCCCCCCACCATCCCCCCGCCACGGCCCACTTAATCCTGGCCACATTCCGAAAACCAACAAAATACAACCGTGGTACTAGGTCCGCAGTCACCACCACATTACCACCAACGCGGTTACTGTTAAGGTGCATATAACCACGGACACGTGGAGAGGACACGTAGTGCCTCAAAAACATCCCCCTCCTCCTCCAACAGGGAAAACATTGTTGGCAAATGCCTTTGCATTGGTTCGTCTGGTGGCAGTCCAAGAATTTCACCTTTACCGACACTACAAGAGAGCCCCCCCACCATCCCCCCGCCACGGCCCACTTAATCCTGGCCACATTCCGAAAACCAACAAAATACAACCGTGGTACTAGGTCCGCAGTCACCACCACATTACCACCAACGCGGTTACTGTTAAGGTGCATATAACCACGGACACGTGGAGAGGACACGTAGTGCCTCAAAAACATCCCCCTCCTCCTCCAACAGGGAAAACATTGTTGGCAAATGCCTTTGCATTGGTTCGTCTGGCGGCAGTCCAAGAATTTCACCTTTACCGACACTACAAGAGAGCCCCCCCACCATCCCCCCGCCACGGCCCACTTAATCCTGGCCACATTCCGAAAACCAACAAAATACAACCGTGGTACTAGGTCCGCAGTCACCACCACATTACCACCAACGCGGTTACTGTTAAGGTACATATTACCAGTCTGACTGGGGCATGCAGACACCTTGACAGAATGAATAGTGTGTGGCACATAGGTTCCCCATTGCTATACCCACGTTTGCAGCTCCTGATGGCGGTGGCACAGGATTCTATTTCTCATTGCTTCTGTACAGCATTGTGGGCTATCGCCGCGCCCCTATTAAAGAGGGTCGCTACCTAGCCGTGCCAACCCTGTGCAGTGTGTGCCTGCGGTCCCTCGTCGTGGCAGACGCACTTCTAAATAGACATGAGGGTGGTGTGGCATGAGGGCAGCTGAAGGCTGCGCAGGGACAGTTTGGTGTGCGCTGTGGGGGGGAGGGGGTGCGGTTGGGCAGCATGTAACCCAGGAGAAGTGGCAGTGGAGTGTCATGCAGGCAGTGATTGTGCTTTGTTGGAGGTAGTGTGGTGCTTAGCTAAGGTATCCATTGCTAATGAGGGCTTTTCAGAAGTAAAAGTTGTTGGGAGGGGGGGGGCCCACTCTTGCCGCTATTGTGGCTTAATAGTGGGACCTGGGAACTTAGGATGCAGCCCAACATGTAGCCCCTCGCCTGCCCTATCCGTCACTGTGTCATTCCCATCACTTTCCTGAATTGCCCAGATTTTCACACATGAAAACCTTAGCGAGCATCGGCGAAATACAAAAATGTTCTGGTCGCCCATTGACTTCAATGGGGTTCGTTGTTCGAAACGAACCCTCGAGCATCACGGGAAGTTCGTTACGAATAACGAACACCCGAGCATTTTGGTGTTCGCTCATCTCTAGTGTTAATCTACACAAGTGGGCTGCTCTAGACATGGTTACATAATTCAAAGTATATGAGTACATAGATTTTTGGTTATAAAAGTGTTTTCTCAAAGTACAACATTATTCTGGCAAAAACAAACTAACATCTGGTGGTGACGATTGTAGATTTCATAAGAGCTGGACAATACATGTCCCACCATTAATTAAAGACAGGGGATTCTTGTAAAATAATACAAAAAGCCAAACCATTGGTTGGATAGACAGTGTGTCTCTACTATTCCAAGAACTTGTGCAATGTTAAAATCAGATGATAGCTCTTTAAAGGCATCAGCCACTGTTAAAAGGGATTACATTTCTTCAACAAACATGGGCAGTGTGTACTATGGACTCTGTGAGCTTCATGACACATGCCATGGGCAGTGTGTTTTGTAGACTCTGTGAGCTTCATGCCATGTGCATGTGCAGTGTGTACTGTGGACTCATGTGCTTCATGCCACGTGAGTGTGCAGTGTGTACAGTGGATTCATGAGCTTCATACCACGATAGCGTTCACTGTTTACTGTGGACTCATGTGCTTCATGCCATGTGCGTGTGTACCGTGTACTCTGTGAGCTTCATTCTATATGCATGTACAGTGTGTACTGTGGACTCTTTGAGTTTCATTCCACATGCGTGTGCAGTGTATACTGTGGACACATGAGCTTCATATCACATGCGTGTGTACTGTGGACTCCGTAAGCTTCATGACATGTGGGTGTTTACTGTGGACTCCGTGAGCTTGATTACATGAGCATGTGCATTGTCTACTGTTGACTCATGAGCTTCATTCCATGTGTTTATAGAGTGTGTACTGTGGACTATTGAGCTTGAGGCCACATGCGTGTTCAGTGTGTGCTGTGGACTCTGTGAACTACATACAACAGGAGTGTTCAGTGTTTACTGTAGACTCTGTGAACTTCATGCCACATGTGTGTGCAGTGTGTACTGTGGACTCTGAACTTTATACATGTGTGTTCAGTGTGTATTGTAAACAGTAAACTTGTATGTGTTTACTGTGGACTCTGTTAGGTTCATGCCATGTGCGGGTCTAGTGTGTACTGTGGACTCTGTGAACATCATACATGTGTGTTCAGTATGTACTGTGGACTTGTGAGCTTCATGCCATGTGTGTGCAGTGTGTACTGAAGAGTCTGTGAGATTCACGCCATGTGTGTGTGCAGTGTGTATTGTGGACTCTGTGAACATCACACAACATGTGTGTTCAGTATTTACTGTGGATTCTGTGAGCTTCATGCCAAGTGCATGTTCAGTGTGTACTGTGGACTCTGTGAACTTCATACAACATATGTGTTCAGTGTGTACTGTGGACTCTGTGAACTTCATGCCACATGCGTATGCAGTGTGCACTGCAGACTCTAAGCTTCATGCCACCTGCATATGCAGCGTGTACTGTGGACTCATGAGCTTCATGCCACATGTGTGTGCATTGCGTACTGTGGTCTTTGTTAGCTTCATGACACGTGCGTGTGTACTGTGGACTCTGTGAGCTTCATGACATGTGCATGTGCATCGTTTACTGTGGACTTATGAGCTTCATTCCATGTATGTGTACAGTGTGTACTGTGAAATCATGATCTTCAGGCCACGTGCGTATTCAGTGTGTACTGTGGACTCTGTGAGCAATATGCCACATGCGTGTTCAGTGTGTACTGTGGACTCTGTGAGCAATATGCCACATGCATGTTCAGTGTGTACTGTGGACTCTGTGAACTTCATACAACATGCATGTGCAGTGTGTAATGTAAACTCTCTGAACTTCATACAACATGCATGTTCAGCGTTTACTGTGGACTCTTGGAATTTCATACAACATGTGTGTTCAGTGTGTACTGAAGACTGTAGCATGAGCCTCCAGTATTCTGCAGCTTTTGGGAATGCCTGATGTTCTGATTGTTGCTGATTTTCACTCGTTGAGGATAATTAAGGACATGCAAGTCTTAATGTTTAATAGAATAGCCTGCATTTGTGTAATAATTGCGCTGCCGCCACAGTACGCAGCCGCCCTGCACAGCACTGGCACTACACATTACTGTATTTGAAGTCTATATGATCTTATTTTTTATACTAAGGTGCAAAATGCTTTCTGATATCTCGCACTTGTTGATCGTGTGAGATAAATGAGCCAGTCATGAAATACATGTTCCTTATAAAGACTAAGGAGACTATTATACCGCGTCTGTCGTACCGTCACAAGCAGATATCATAAAGCAAGAGCATTTCTTAGAAGATGAAAGTAGTAATATTTGTATCAATGCATTTAAAGCTATGCGAAGGATTCTAACATGCAGTCCACAAGGTGCGCCACTAGAGGGCAGCAAAGTGGTAATCGATATCCTTTCGGGAATATATTGGCGTCTTGTATCCAATGGCATAAAGGAACAGAAGTGAGCAAATCAGCTGCAAAGGTCATAGTGAGCGGGATGATCCCCTTATGTGTCTCTGACTGTACATGAACAGTGCAGGATGAAGGTTCCTGTAGGAGCTGCGAAGTTCGGGCACACACTCCCAATAATACACAGCAGACCAGCCAGAGAACAAACTCACCTGCAACAGAAGGGGGATGAATCCATGAAGGCGGCAGAAGCATAAAGGATTTGTAACAACTGCGAGAACGACTGATTTTATCCTTTGTTTTGCCATGCTGAACGGCAGCGGTTGAAGTGAACGCGGTGCACTGGAGGTTACATTGAAGTCTTCCATTGTCTAATGTTCTGTTCACGATCATTTTTTATATCCAATAAAGTACCCCAACCGCCCCGTAATTACCCCCCACCCTCACCCTCATCTAGTGGCGTTAGACTCCTTTATCTTTCAGATCCGCAGGGATTCATTGTGGTGTAGATTCCTCTTTGTGATGACACTGTTCTGCAGGAATACTGGCCCTTGTGGACAGGAAGCTGCCTGTAGTTGCTGCAGATTAGATGGCAGTGCTGACATGTTCTGACCGGCTGACAGGAAGGGGTCAGCGATTCATGCTGCTTGCCCCAAATTCTGACCTCCCATCAGCAACAGAAACCTGCATCCATCTGACCAGAAGATGTTTCTCCGCTGCTCAGTGATACAAGTTTTGTGGTCTTTTGCTCACTGGAGTCTTTCTGTTTCTCTTAGACACAATGGCGCTGGAACTGGTCGACCGCTGTTATACCATCTGTGCGGAGGAACGGCGAGTTGTGCGTTCGGACATGTTAGTTGGAGCTCCAGCGTTGTATTCAGCTGACTGTGCAGCCCGTTGGTCAGAACGATTCCTGACATCCTCCTCCGACCCCTTTCAGTGATGAGTTGTTTCCGTCCGCAGGATCCCCTTCCCCTGGATGTTTTCCTCGATCGTGCCATTCTCTGTATACTCTCCACACCGTTACATGATAAAACCCGCCGCAGTTGGCGGTGAGACCCCGGCTAGTCTAGCACCGATGACCGGCCTCGTTGGAAGTCGCTCCGATCGCTGGATCTTCCATCTAATGAGGATCCACACTGAAACTGATCAGCGGAAAACTTGTCATGGGATTTTATGCCGCACTCCGGGGTCACGGGGAGAATTATCATAGAGGGAAGCACCAATTTTGAGAGGGCTGGGGGCTCTAATAAAAATATGGGGGGGGGGGGGCCCAAAGGAAGGGACCATTTAGTGTATGTTTGGAAGGGATTCATTTAGTGTATGCAAAAAGGATTCAAACAAGTTAAAGTTCTAAGTGTAAATGAAGTCTGAAGTTCCTGTAAACCTTTCGATCCGTTTTTGTTGTTCAGCTGAAGTTTTTCCATCTGAGACTTTTTCCGTTGAAGTTAATGCGACAATGAATGGAAATATGGCTGAAATTGAAGATAACATTATCATCCATTGTATCAGTCTGTTGCTCGTCCTGTCACTACACACTAGGGGGCGCTAAGCATTATAACACGGGTCACTATAAATTCTCTATAAATGATGAGCTTTTATCGGTTGAGTTGCCCTCAGACACCCATTTTTGCCCAACATTATGGGATCAAAGCTGCTGTAAGTTTGGGTTAGTAGATCTGTGAGATCTATTGTGCTGTGAGTTTGAATCAGTAGAAAAATCATTGGACAGTGACAGTTGTCTATTATGTGCAAAAATATGCCCATTTTATGCTCATCCTATAGTGGACTTATACAGATATCCCAAAGTAAAGGGAGGACTGTTGGCTTAAAAATCCCTTGTTTTAGAGGTAACATAGTTACATATAGAGATGAGCGAGCACCAAAATGCTCGGGCGCTCGTTACTCGGGATGAAATTATCGCGATGCTCGAGGGTTCGTTTCGAGTAACGAACCCCATTGAAGTCAATGGGCGACCCGAGCATTTTTGTATATCGCCGATGCTCGCTAAGGTTTCCATTTGTGAAAATCTGGGCAATTCAAGAAAGTTATGGGAATGACACAGCAACGGATAGGGCAGACGAGGGGCTACATGTTGGGCTGCATCTCAAGTTCCCAGGTCCCACTATTAAGCCACAATAGCGGCAAGAGTGCCCCCCCCCCTCCCAACAATTTTTACTTCTGAAAAGCCCTCATTAGCAATGCATACCTTAGCTAAGCACCACACTACCTCCAACAAAGCACAATCACTGCCTGCATGACACTCCGCTGCCACTTCTCCTGGGTTACATGCTGCCCAACCCCCCCCCCCCCACGACGCAGTGTCCACAGCGCACACCAAACTGTCCCTGCCCAGCCTTCAGCTGCCCTCATGCCACGCCACCCTCATGTCTATTTATAAGTGCATCTGCCATGAGGAGGAACCGCAGGCACACCCTGCAGAGGGTTGGCACAGCCAGGCAGCGACCCTCTTTAAAAGGGGCGGGCCGATAGCCCACAATGCTGTACAGAAGCAATGAGAAATCCAATCCTGTGCCACCTCCATCTGGAGCTGCACACGTGGGCATAGCAATGGGGAACCTATGTGCCACACACTATTCATTCTGTCAAGGTGTCTGCATGCCCCAGTCAGACCGCGGTTTTTTATAAATAAATAGTCACAGGCAGGTACAACTCCGCAATGGGAATTCTGTGTGCACCCACAGCATGGGTGGCTCCCTGGAACCCACCGGCGGTACATAAATATATCCCATTGCAGTGCCCATCACAGCTGAGGTAATGTCGTGCTTAATGCAGGTGGGCTTCGGCCCACACTGCATGCCCCAGTCAGACTGGGGTTCTTTAGAAGTGGACACATGCAGTTACAACTCCGTGTGGACCGACAGCATGGGTGGGTGCCAGGAAGCCACCGGCGGTACATAAATATATCCCATTGCAGTGCCCACCACAGCTGATGTAACGTCAGCTGTAATGCAGGTGGGCTAAAAATTAATTGGATTACACTGTAGGCAAGGGCCCCCAAAAATTGGTGTACCAACAGTACTAATGTACCTCAGAAAAATTGCCCATGCCCAACCAAGAGGGCAGGTGAAACCCATTAATCGCTTTGGTTAATGTGGCTTAATTGGTAACTAGGCCTGGAGGCAGCCCAGTTAAAATACAAATTGGTTGAGATGAAAGTTTCAACGCTTTAATGAGAATTGAAACGTATAAAAATTGTTTACAAAAATTATATGACTGAGCCTTGTGGCCCTAAGAAAAATTGCCCGTTCAGCGTGATTATGTGAGGTTTCAGGAGGAGGAGCAGGAGGAGGGGGATGAATATAATACACAGATTGATGAAGCTAAAAGGTCCCCGTTTTGGATGGTGATAGAGAACGATGCTTCCATCCGCGGGTGCAGCCTACGTATTGCTTAGGTATCGCTGCTGTCCGCTGGTGGAGAAGAGAAGTCTGGGGAAATCCAGGCTTTGTTCATCTTGATGAGTGTAAGCCTGTCGGCACTGTCGGTTGACAGGCGTGTACGCTTATCCGTGATGATTCCCCCAGCCACACTAAACACACTCTCTGACAAGACGCTAGCCGCAGGACAAGCAAGCACCTCCAAGGCATACAGCGCGAGTTCAGGCCACGTGTCCAGCTTCGACACCCAGTAGTTGTAGGGGGCAGAGGCGTCACGAAGGACGGTCGTGCGATCGGCTACGTACTCCCTCACCATCCTTTTACAGTGCTCCCGCCGACTCAGCCTTGACTGGGGAGCGGTGACACAGTCTTGCTGGGGAGTCAGAAAGCTGGCAAAGGCCTTGGATAATGGTCCCCTGCCTGCGCTGTACATGCTGCCTGATCTCTGCGCCTCCCCTGCTACCTGGCCCTGGGAACTGCGCCTTCGGCCACTAGCGCTGTCGGATGGGAAGTTTACCATCAGTTTGTCCACCAGCGCCCTGTGGTATAGCATCATTCTCGAACCCCTTTCCTCTTCGGGAATGAGAGTGGAAAGGTTCTCGTTATACCGTGGGTCGAGCAGTGTGTACACCCAGTAATCCGTAGTGGCCAGAATGCGTGTAACGCAAGGGTCACGAGAAGGGCATCTTAACATGAAGTCAGCCATGTGTGCCAGGGTACCTGTACGCAACACATGGCTGTCCTCACTAGGAAGATCACTTTCAGGATCCTCCTCCTCCTCCTCCTCTGGCCATACACGCTGAAAGTATGACAGGCAAGCAGCATGTGTACCCTCAGCAGTGGGCCAAGCTGTCTCTTCCCCCTCCTCCTCATGCTACTCCCCCTCCTCCTCCTCCTCCTCCTCCTCTGGCCATACACGCTGAAAGGATGACAGGCAAGCAGCATGTGTACCCTCAGCAGTGGGCCAAGCTGTCTCTTCCCCCTCCTCCTCATGCTCCTTCCCCTCCTCCTCCTCCTCAACGCGCTGAGATATAGACAGGAGGGTGCTCTGACTATCCAGCGACATACTGTCTTCCCCCGCCTCCGTTTCCGAGTGCAAAGCATCTGCCTTTATGCTTTGCAGGGAACTTCTCAAGAGGCATAGCAGAGGAATGGTGACGCTAATGATTGCAGTATCCCCGCTCAGCATCTGGGTAGACTCCTCAAAGTTTCCAAGGACCTGGCAGATGTCTGCCAACCAGGCCCACTCTTCTGTAAATAATTGAGGAGGCTGACTCCCACTACGCCGCCCATGTTGGAGTTGGTATTCCGCAATAGCTCTACGCTGCTCATAGAGCCTGGCCAACATGTGGAGCGTAGAGTTCCACTGCGTGGGCACGTCGCACAGCAATCGGTGCACTGGCAGATGAAATCGATGTTGCAGGGTCCGCAGGGTGGCAGCGTCCGTCTTGGAGTTGCGGAAATGTGCGCTGAACCGGCGCACCTTTCCGAGCAGGTCTGACAAGCGTGGGTAGCTTTTCAGAAAGCGCTGAACCACCAAATTAAAGACATGGGCCAGGCATCGCACATGCGTGAGGCTGCCGAGCTGCAGAGCCGCCACCAGCTTACGGCCGTTGTCACACACGACCATGCCCTGTTGGAGGCTCAGCGGCGCAAGCCAGCGGTCGGTCTGCTCTGTCAGACCCTGCAGCAGTTCGTGGGCCGTGTGCCTCTTCTCTCCTAAGCTGAGTAGTTTCAGCACGGCCTGCTGACGCTTGCCCACCGCTGTGCTGCCGTGCCGCGCGACACCGACTGCTGGCGACGTGCTGCTGCTGACACATCTTGATTGCGAGACAGAGGTTGCGTAGGAGGAGGAGGAGGAGGAGGAGGGTGGTTTAGTGGAGGAAGCATACACCGCCGCAGATACCACCACCGAGCTGGGGCACGCAATTCGGGGGGTGGGTAGGACGTGAGCGGTCCCAGGCTCTGACTCTGTCCCAGCCTCCACTAAATTCACCCAATGTGCCGTCAGGGAGATATAGTGGCCCTGCCCGCCTGTGCTTGTCCACGTGTCTGTTGTTAAGTGGACCTTGGCAGTAACCGCGTTGGTGAGGGCGCGCACAATGTTGCGGGAGACGTGGTCGTGCAGGGCTGGGACGGCACATCAGAAAAAGTAGTGGCAACTGGGAACCAAGTAGCGTGGGGCCGCCGCCATCATGCTTTTGAAAGCCTCCGTTTCCACAAGCCTATACGGCAGCATCTCCAGGCTGATCAATTTGGCAATGTGCACGTTTAACGCTTGAGCGTGCGGGTGAGTGGCGGCGTACTTGCGCTGACGTGCAAACAGTGGCGCTAGCGACGTCTGGACGCTGCGCTGAGAGACATTGCTGGATAGGGCCGAGGACAGCGGAGGTGAGGGTGTGGGTGCAGGCCAGGAGACGGTAGTGCCTGTGTCCTCAGAGGGGGGTTGGATCTCAGTGGCAGGTTGGGGCACAGGGGGAGAGGCAGTGGTGCAAACCGGAGGCGGTGAACGGCCTTCGTCCGACCTTGTGGGGTGCTTGGCCATCATATGCCTGCGCATGCTGGTGGTGGTGGCTCCCCAGCTGATCTTGGCGCGACAAAGGTTGCACACCACTGTTCGTCGGTCGTCAGGTGTCTCTGTGAAAAACTGCCACACCGTAGAGCACCTTGACCTCTGCAGGGTGGCATGGCGCGAGGGGGCGCTTTGGGAACCAGTTGGTGGATTATTTGGTCTGGCCCTGCCTCTACCCCTGGCCACCACACTGGCTCGGCCTGTGCCCACACCCTGACTTGGGCCTCCGCGTCCTCGCTCGCGTCCACGTCCTCTAGGCCTACCCCTACCCCTCAGCATGGTGTATTACCAGTAGTGCAGAAACAGAACGCTTAAATTAAATGTGCCGCTTATTGGCCTGTGGTTGGAGGCTGACTTCGCTTACGGAACGCCAGGAAATAATTTTCGCAAGCCTGCTGTAACACTTAGCTGGCTGCGTATGAATTAGGATGACTACTACACCCAGCACAGACCCAGAACACTGAGGACAGTCACAGGCAGCCCAAATAGATTTTTTTCCCCATATATTTTTGCAAAGGCCCACTGCCTATATTCAATAAATGTCTTCTGTCCCTGCCTCACAATATATGTGTTCTGTCCCTGCCTCACCACCACTTCTGTCCCTGTAGTATTACTGCAGGGTGCAATGCTCTGCACGGCCGATATGCAAAAAAAAAAAGTGCAACACTGCAAAAAGCAGCCTCCACAGTACTGCACACGGTTAGATGTGGCCCTAAGAAGGACCGTTGGGGTTCTTGAAGCCTAAAATACTCCTAACGCTCTCCCTATAGCAACTCCACCAAGACAGCATTTTCCCTAAACTATGTCAGAACGCATCTGTGGCGAGCCGCGGGAGGGGCCGATTTTTATACTCGGGTGACACCTGATCTCGCCAGCCACTCACTGCAGGGGGCTGGTATAGGGCTTGAACGTCGCAGGGGGAAGTTGTAATGCCTTCCCTGTCTTTCTATTGGCCAGAAAAGCGTGCTAACGTCTCAGAGATGAAAGTGAAAGTAACTCGAACATCGCGTGGTACTCGTCACGAGTAACGAGCATCTCGAACACACTAATACTCGAACGAGTATCAAGCTCGGACGAGTACGTTCGCTCATCTCTAGTTACATAGTATGTAAGGCCGAATGAAGACAATGTCCATCCAGTTCAGCCTCTTTATCCTGTTATGCTGTTGATCCAGAGGAAGGCAAAAAACCCCAAGAGCAGAAGCCAATTAGCCGTTTTGGGGGAAATTCCTTCCCGACCAACCCCTAATAGTTCCTACCTGCCTGTATACCCGGATTAACAATTAACCTTAGATTTATATCCTGTAATATCCTTCCCCTCTAGAAAGACATCAAGTCCCTCTTATACTCCTCTCTGGATCCTGCCATCACCACTTCCTCAGGCAGAGAGTTCCACAGTCTCACTGCTCTTACAGTAAAGAACCCCCTTCTGTGTTGGTGATGAAACCTGCTTTCTTCTAGGCATAGCGATGCCCTCTTGTTACCGTCGCAGTCCTGAGTATAAACAGATCCTGGCAGAGATCCTTGTATCATCCCCTCATGGATTTATACAGAGCTATTTGGTCACCCCTCAGCCGTCTTTTTTCCGGGGTGAATAATCCCAGTTTTGATGCCTCTCTGGGTATTCCAGTCCCTTCATTCCATGTATTAGTTTAGTTGCTCTTCCTTGAACCCCTCCAGCACTGTAACATCTTTCCTGAGCACCGGTGACCAGAACTGTGCGCAGTATTCCATGTGAGGCCTGACAAGTGCCTTATATAGTGGGAGGATAATGTTCTCATCCCTCGCCCCTATACCTCTTTTAATGCACCCCAAGACTTTATTAGCTTTTGCTAATGTTAATCACAAAATGCCTTTTCTACATAAAGTTGGCCATATATGGCAAATATGGAGGCATTGAGGCCAATCAATTGTTTGTGGGATTATTGATACAATGGATCCCACCAGCAGCAGGCCAGATGAAACTGTCTGCTGAGGGACACAAAAAAAAGCAGCCTTGGAGCCAGAAGGCTTTATCATCTGACTCGGCTGCCCCGCCTGCCCTGCTGGTCCTCACCTCCGGGGACATATTCTGACACAGGGTCATGTGACCACTGCAATAGAGCTGGTGATTGACCCTGCACAAGGCCAGCCAAGCAACAGGAATGGAGTCAGGGGAGTACGCCTTATAAATCAGCCCATCATGCCATACACTTGCTATTTTGGTTATGATCGGATGAAACTTTCCAACAAGACAGGTCAGGTCTTTGGTGGCCTCTGGTCTGCCATCGTCCATTGCAAATGTTTCCATTTAGTAGTCCAGGACGTTGACTTTGGGGGAGCTGTTTGTTGGTGCCTCTACATGGTAGAGACCCTTTAGTGGTCCTGGGTGACCCTGTATGTTACATCAAGCACAGAGAGCGCAAAACCCACTCTCCAACTCCTCATATCTCAGCTTCCTAGAGCTCTGTTACTGTACGTTCACACTGCGAAATGTGATGCAGAATTTTCCATGCATGTTCACCACTACAACTGCAGGAGACATCAGCGTTTTTTACTGTAGATCTGCATGCGGATGCAGCTGTCAATGGGCAACATCTGAGTGCGGAATTTCTGTGTGAAGAATCACACCATGTCTTGACGCAGGTCTGTGCGGAAACGTGCTGGAAATTTTGCTTATTGACAGGGCTAAATCTGCATGTGGATCTATGCTTAAGTCCACGGACGACTAGTTGCCGATTTCTGCTCCAGTTTTTGAGGCGGACCATACTCTAAGGCCTCATTTACAATATGCAATTTTCCCTGTTTTTGCTGTGTGTAATATATGCATTTTTGGTGCGTATGCACATTTTTCATGTTCATGTTGCATCCATGTTCATAGTGTTTTTCATGCACCAAGGCCAAATTGGTGTCACTTTTTTCCACTGTCTTCTGGCAAGAGGCATAAAAATGCAGTGAATCCACACGTAGCATCCATTCGCTGCATTTTTACACTACCATAGACTTTCATGGGTGATTTTGGTCTGTAATATAAACCAAAATAGAACGTGGTGTGATTTTGTTTTCTTACATGTGTAAAAAACGCACTTCTGAATTTAAGTTAATGGATACTTCAGCTTACTATCCAGGCTGAGTGTGACAGGAGGAAGGTACACCTGTAATTACAGTCAACCTGGAATTTTAACATTTTTAAATGGGCTGTCTCATAAAACCAAGTTGTCCCCAAGGATAGTCTGACTGCTGGGACAACTTGGCCAAGATCTGGACTTGGTGCATCTTGAAGGGAGGGCAGTGACGGTCACACATGAACTCGGCAATCTGTAGTAGTTCCATAAGTCACCGCCATTGCCCTTCAAGACACGCCGGATTCCTGGTTTTGGGATTGTGGGGGATAAGATATAACTTGCTTACATATGTCACTTCAGTAAACGCCAAAATTCCTTTTCTCTTTGTATTAGACTGGAACACATCCAAGAAGTTGAGATATGGGATGCTGTTCGGTTGTGTTTTCATATTGTAGATGGAAACAACAAACCCTGTTAGGACTTCCCTATTCTAAAGGCAGGCTTATTGCTTCAACAATACCCCTGCTAAATGACTCATTGAAGATCTAATATTAATATTGGAATCATTGCTATCATTTGTTTCACATTATGATCCTTGCTGAATTGTTCCACGGAGTTTTTTTTTTAAGGCCATGCACAAAATCATCCTTGTTACATTAACATTAATTATCTTGGCTCAGTCTCTCTTCCTCCCATAATCCCGTGACCTCCTCACGGTGCTAATATTAGACCACTGCACTCTCTGTCCTCCTGCATTATTCATTGTTGTATCGGACAGGTAATGGCTTTAATTAGGATTGTCAGTAACGATGATCTGAACTAAGCAAAATAATATTAGGGGGGATCTGATAAGGTAATATCTTCCAACCAGGTGAGTATGAAGCGAGCTGTATGCCACGAGTGTGCTGAAAGTTAGACAAACTCTGCGAAAGCCAGATGACAACCAACAAGACCACCTCTAAAGAAAGAGTCTACCAGCTCCATCAACACCATTAAACTAATTATAGTGTCAGATGGGGGAGTGAAACACATTAGCACACATAGCTTTATGGCTGCAAAAAGAGGTCTAATTAAAGAGAAAAGGAACTTTCATCCAATGTACAATGAGCCACAAGGACCCAGTGGACAGTCTCAATTGCAGCTTGCTCCATCTCTCTTCCGAATCCTTGCCCTATGCCTCTCACTTTGTCATGATGGAAAACCTCTGTCAGTGTTGCAGACAATGACTTTGGACAGCAAAGGCCCAGGAAATGATTTACAAAGAGGAAAAGGACCCCAATAGTAAATGGTGTGCCTTCCATGTGCAAGAGGTTAGTTCACCCTGATCCACTCAGTCATGGGGAGGGAATATTGAGCAATCTGAGACAGGACCGGACTGGGACTAAAAGCAGCCTAGGCACAGAAATCACACTAGCCCATATACATTACTGTCTCCCCCCTCACATATTGGAAAATAGCAATATATGGTGTGCCAAATTGTTCTTTATTTGGTCACACCACTTTCTAAAATATCGTTAGCGTAATCGCTCACCTAAATATACTGTGGGTGCCATGTTAAATGTGGTTGGTAGGAGCTCGGAGAAAATCATCTCATACAGCACAATGGCATGAATGTGTTACCCAAGAGATCTTCTCATTTATTGTATTAACACACAACTTTAATAGACACAAAGTTAGATCTCAGGTTGATACAGAAAGGGGTGTTACAAAGCCAAACACAGTTACATCATTTGTTTGGTTGAAACTGGTTTTCCTTTGAAGTGTAAAGAATGATCAGTTTCTGTTGACTCCACTCTGGTGGCTTCATTGTTCTACAGGAAATCTCCTGTACATTATCTTTGTTGACTCTGTCTTTGTCTCAAGTGATAAACCTCATATACAGAGTATAAGGAATTTATTCTGCAGAACATTCTGCTTGCAGACATAAATGAAATTAGACCAAAATATAAAACTAAATCATAAAATATATAATTTCAATCACTAAACTACAACATCAACAAAACAAAATAAATAGAAGTGGAACATAGAAAAAACAGAGATTGGAGCTCCAGGAAGATAATTTGCATTTCCCTGGTGCATTCTGGGAACAGTGAATTGTCGCTGTGAGTGGGAAGATTGCTGGGTTTAGCTGGGTGCAACTGCTCGAAGGAAATCGCCACACCATGCATCTTCGCGCACACAAACTTTTACATTTAGTAGCATCTTATAGGTTATATATCAGGACATGATCAGGGTCCTCTTCTACCCCTACGGGATAGGCCGTTTACCTGCGATTGTCTCAGACTAAATCGCTAACACTACTCGACAGGGCATATCATCTCACAATCACAAAACATACTACTTCACAACTTCAGAATATATCTCTGGACCCGGGTCTTACCTTTTCAGCTGATCTCAGAACTTCCCCGTATACCATTCAGTACCATAGTCCCTTTAGGGTTCCAACTGCTTGGTCTGAAAGTATAGACACAACAGGCTAGGAGAGTGTTCCATTCTACCTAGAGAAAGTTACTGGGCAGGGACCCATAGTCTGGTCTCCGTAGCCTCTTTGCCCTTACCTGCAGACAGGAGCCGATGCAAAAATGCAATCTGCATCAGATCCCGGACTACGAGCCCCCATATGAAATACGAGCTGACATCCAACACGATACCCGGAACATAGGAAATGAAGATTTATTCAATGTCGACATTAATGAGTCTAGGAGACATGAAGGTACTCAAATCCAGACTGACTTGTGAGATCACAACAGATTCTTAAATACTAGGTAGGCAGTCTTATTAGAAGCTAATACTTATTGGTTCATCTTATCTCTTATACTAGTTACATGTACAAAAAGTAGTGGTAGGCAGAGCTAAGGGGGGCAGCAGGGGGATCATCGCTGCATCCCAACATCCAGTTTACACTCTGCTCTTCAGATTTTCATACGTACAAAGTTGTGAATTCCTGTGCCTGCTCCTAGTACAGCGTTGCACGGTCTCCCTGACTACCACTTACATCACACAGTAAAAGTTTACATTCTTAAGAAAAGGAGATTGCATACACATGTTTATAGTTAAGGAACTTAAAGAAAAGGTGAAGTTAGTATACAGTAGCTATATTTCATTTGTTAGATACTTATAATTACGTTTGTACTTATGTGTAACAGAACAATATATATTTAAAATGCTTGAGCCTTCGGGCTGGTAACAGAGAAACAATAGCTTACAAGTCCTCGTACCATATTTCCCTCCCTTTGATAGCTATCACTGGCTTATAGCCTATCATCCTAATTTAGGGGTTTAAACCCCCATAGACTTGAGTATAGCCTGCGTATCCTATGCTTCATCAGTGTCTATCCATGTTTTAGAGGGAGAATATACTGGATTATAGCATATGATCTGCAAACCTTGTTCACACTTGTAGTAGGTGGTTTTATTGTATGTGCAACCCCCTACTTGTCTCCCCTTACCCATGTAGTAAGTATGGTACACTAATGTTCCTGTGATGTGTGTACCCATTCTAACTTCTTGTATACATTTATCACCATTATTGGCACAAGTCCAAATTTCCCGTATAGCGTAATTCCCTCCCCAACAGTTTTTAATAGGTTCTTCAGTCTTCTTGTTGTCCTGCAGCTGTAGTTATCCCCTCTCCTAGGTGTTTGAGGGAAAAACAATGTCTCTGTGAAGAAAACACTGTCTCTGTGAAGGAAACACTGTCTCTGTGAAGGAAACACTGTCTCTGTGAACGAAACACTGTCTCTGTAACAAAAACACGGTCTCTGTGAAGGAAACACTGTCTCTGTAACAAAAACACGGTCTCTGGTGCCTCCTGGGCTTCCAGGAGGGGGCAAGGTCCTTGTCTCATCTAAGGCACTTCTGGAGGTTTTTAAGGTGAGCTTCAGGGGATCCGTCAGGTGTGGTAAGCAGGCATGGTCAGTGTAGGCCACATTGACTCTGGTCCCATCTCAGCAACTTTAACAATAGTTGAGGTAGATGGGATAACGGTGTATGGACCCTTCCATCAAGGTTTGCGAGGCCTCTGGTGCCAGTCTTTCACCAAGCCTTTTTTCCCTGAAAGAAAAAAGAAGTACACAGCAGTATTCTGACATAAAAGAAGTACACAGCAGTATCCAGACATACAGGTAAGTACACAGCAGTATCCAGACATACAGTAAAGTACACAGCAGTATCCAGACATACAGGTTAGTACACAGAAGTATCTGGACATATAGGTAGCTTTTGCACAGCAATATTCAAACAAGTAGGTAACCTTTCTCCTGCTCTTTTGGCGATGGTTGCCATGGTCTTACCCAGGATAAGCATCTGCTGGTAATTTGTCTGCTCTCCCACTAGTTTGTTGTCTGCTCTATTCCCCAACACTACTTGTCTAGGCCTCCCCCTACATCATCTTAAGAGGGGAACAACCAGTAATTTTGGTGGCGGCAGATCTGTTTCCGAGCAGAGCAATGGGTAGGACTTGTGGCCATTATAGGTGAGTCTCCTGACAGAGCGTCTCTTAGGTAAGTTTTAAAGTCCAGTTCATGCGCTCAGCCTTCCCTGAGCTCTGAGGTCTGTAGGCAATGTGCAGTTTCCATCTGATCTTGAAGCAGTTTTACCAACTCTTGTTTGTTCTCCGCAGCAAATGCTGGTCCATTGTCTGACCCAATCTGTACCGGTAGGCCGTGTCTTTGAATTATGTCTCTCAGTAGTGGTCTGGCCACTTAAGTTGATTTTCTCAGTCCTAGTGGGGTAGGCCTCCACCCACTCCCTGTAAGTGCAGACAACGACCAGGAGATACTTCCATCCATCAGCTGCAGGCATTCGAGTAAACTCTACTAGTACATCTTGGAAGAGAGCAGCTCCATAAGATTGTATCCCTGGAGTCTTCAGAGGTCCTTGTCTGGGACTATTTTCAGCTTAAATGACACATTTTCTGGTGCTCGCCTGGTAAGTTTTAGGATGTACAGCACATCTTGGATTAGCTCTTCTATAGTGGTGGACCCATAACAGGTCCTCATGCACTTTGTTGACGATCTCCGTTGCTAGTGCTGTTGGGACCACACTTCTTCCATCCAAGAGGATGAACCAGCCTTCAGGTGTGTATTTCCCATCTTCTGTCTTCAGCCATTCCTGTTCGCTTTGATTGTAGCAGGGGTTCCAGTTGCTGAGGGGAAACAGGAAAAACGCTTGTAGTTTGAGAGAACTTTCAGCGTTTCAAGAGAGTGGCAGCTCGCTTGGCATTAGCATCTGCAAGGAGTGAGTCTCCCTTCTGTTTTCCTTTACAGTGAATGACCCACACCTCTTCTGACAGTTCCGGAATGAGAGTAGCGTGCTTCACTTCTTGACCCGCTGAAGGGACCAGACTCTTCTCTCAGGGCCCCATGAACATAGAGTGTGGGGAAGGCATACTTCGATTCAGTGAAGATATTGACTTTCACCCCAGCTGCCAGCTGTAGGGCTCTGATAAGTGCAATAAGTTCTGCCTTTTGAGCTGAAGTTCCTTTGGGCACTGGTTTTGCTTTTGTAGTAGTCTGTAGGGTGACCACCGCATATTCAACATAGCATATACCTTCATCCATGAGGCTGCTACCATCTGTGTACTATTCAACATCAGGAGCTTCGAGAGGTGTGTCTCGTAGAACAGGATAGCTGCTGAAGACTTCATCTATCACCTCACAGCAGTTATAGTCAGGGGCTCCAGTTCTGGTCGGCAACAGATTTGCTGGATTTAGAGTAGTACACACTTCCAATGTCAGTCTTGGGTTTTCACATAGGAGGCCTTAATACTTGATCATGCGAGCCTTTGTCAGCCAGCCTTTGTCTGGTGACCTTGGCATTCATCAGAGCTAGGACAGAAGGTGGCAATCGTAGTGTAAGATCTTGACCCAGGGTTAGCTTGTCAGCTGTCGCTGCCAGTCTTCTCAGGCAGGGAGGCCATCCCATGGCCACATTATCAAGTTGCTTGGAGAGATAGGCAACAGGTTGATGCCATGATCCCATCATCTGGATGAGAACGCCGATCACCAGTATTTTCTTCTTATGAACATACAAAATAAGTGGTTTCTCCAGAATAGGCAAGGCCAGTGCAGGTGCTTTTAGAAGAGCTTGCCTGATGTTGTCATAGGCCCTTGTGTGTTCCTGCTTCCAGCAGTAGAGGGCATCTTCACCTCCCTTTGTGACTTCATAGAGGGGTTTGGCCATTTTAGCAAAACCGTTTATCCATATTCTGCAGAATCCGGCAGCTCCAAGGAATTCTCTGACTTTTTCTTCTGGTGGTTGGTACAGGGATATTGTAGACTGCCTACTTTCTTTCAACTTCCAGTTGTACCTTTCCTTGTGAGATATGAGATTCCAGGTATTTGACAGTTGCTTGACAGATCTCTGGCTTCTTTTATTGAGACTTTGTATCTGGCTTCATAGAGAAGATGAAGCACTGTCTTAGTGTTCTGCAGACTTTGTTCAGAATTGGATCCGGTTATGAGGAGGTCATCCATATGCTGTAGCAATACAGTGCCTGGCTGGGAAGGGAGAGAGAGTTTCCTTAGGTCAGTAGCAAGAGCATCTCTGAAGAGTGCGGGTGAGTTCTTGAGCCCTTGGGGCAAGCAGCACATTTCTCCAGTTCTTGGGTCTTCCCATTGGAAGGCAAAGATAAGCTGACTGTCCTCTATCAGTCTGATGGTGCAGAAAGTGTTTTTCAAATTCAGCACAGTAAAGTGAGTAGCTTCTCCTAGTATCAGTCCAAGCAGTGTGTACGGACAGCTGGGCACTGTTTGATGCATAGTAACCACAGCTTGATTCACTGCTCTGAGATCCTGGACTGGGCAGTACTCTGTTCTACTAGGTTTCTTTACAGGATGGAGAGGGGTGTTCCAGGGTGATTGACATCTCTTCAGGATACCATACTTCAGAAACGTTTCCAGATGCAGTGTGATGTCCTAGCCGGTCGCAGATGGTAAGCAGTATTGCTTGATGGACACCGGTTGTGCCCCTGGCTTCAGCTGCACTGCGACTGGAGGTATATTCTTGTTATGTATTCATGTGTGGAACCACTGTGTTATCCCTCTGTGGAGGAAAACCACTCAGTGAAACTGACAGCTGACCCAGAGACCGGATACTCACTCCTCAGCCCTGCATTGGTGAGGAATATGAAATCCCTGCCCTCCTCCTGAAGCACTGGGCTCTGCCTATATTGCTGCTACTGAAATGTTACTGGCTTCTGCCTATACTGCTGCAACTGAAATGTTACTAATACTGGGCTATGCCTATACTGCTGCTACGGAAATGTTACTGGGGTCTGTCTATACTGTAACTACAGAAATGTTACTGGGGTCTGTCTATACTGTAACTACAGAAATGTTACTGGGGTCTCCCTAGACTTCTGAAACATAACTGTTAGTGGGGTCAGCTTATACCTTTGCTACAGGAATATTACAGGGGTCTGTGTATAGTATGGGTGCACTACGTTTTCCCATCGCGGTGTTCTACGTATCTGGCCTTAAAAAAAAAAAAAAAAACAGACTGACTAGGGTATGCAGTGTGGGCCGAAGCTAACCTGTATTTGATCTCACGTTACCGCAGCTATCCGGCGCACTGCATTGGGACAAACAAGAGGAGCGATACAGTACTAATGAGACGTTCACAGTTACGCTCTAGGCCCGCGATTGCTGAGGGTTTGTGCAGAGCCCTATGTCCTGGGTGCAGTGAAAGTCCGCTTCCTGCCTACGATTGCTAAAGCTGTTGGCCAAGGCCTATGTCCCGGGGGAACTGCAACTGTGCCAGGTTGGGGCTGTGCAAATTTTTCCTGGCTAATCCAGTCATTGTAGCGGGGAAAGAAAACGTTACTGATTTACTTAGCCAGGTAGGCCTTTCTGCAGGCAAGCGTATAACTTTTTCGGCCTACAGTGTGCGTTACAATACCGCTGTCAGCCTCCAAGCGCAGGCCAATAATGGCCTAATTTTTTACACCGCTCTGTGCATCCCGTCAACTTCCTGCACAGCGTACGTCCACCTCCGCTGATAGAGGGAAAGACATATACACGCTATCTAGGCTGCTGTTTTTTTCAAAAACATCTGCAAAAAAAATCCTCCTTAGGGTTACCTGTGCGCGTGTGCAGTTTACTGCGTGGCACCTAGGAGTTGTAGTGGCTCACTATTAGCCAGCCTGGCCTTTCTGCAGGCAAGCGTATAATTTTTTCGGCCCACAGTGTGCGTTACAGTACCACTGTCAGCCTCCAAGTGCAGGCCAATAATCGCCAAATTTTTTACAATGCTCTGTCTCTGCTGTATTCGAAATACACCATGCTGAGGGGTAGGGATAGGCCTAGAGGACGTGGCCGTGGACGCGGGCGAGGATGCGGGGGTCCAAGTGAGAGTGTGGGCACAGGCCGAGTTCCTGGTCCAGGTGAATCGCAGCCGGCTGCTGCGGGATTAGGAGAGAGGCAAGTTTCTGGGGTCCCCAGCTTCATATCACAATTTTTGGGTCCATATCATAGACCTTTATTACAAACTGAGCAGTGTGAGCAGGTCCTGTCGTGGATAGCAGGAAATGCATGCAGCGATGTATCGACAGCCCAATCTTCTACGCAGTCCACTGCTGCAACTCTGAATCCTCTGGCTGCTGCTCCTCCTTCCTCCCAGCCTCCTCACTACATGAAAATGACACATTCTGATGAGCTGGCAGACTCCCAGGAACTGTTCTGGGGCCCCTGCCATGAGTGTGAAAAAATAGTTCCTCTCCCACCTGAGGAGTTTGTCGTGACCGATGCCCAACCTTTGAAAAGTTCCCGGAGTCCGGGTGATGATGCTGGGGACTTCCAGCCAAGTACTAAAATATGTGGGTGTCCAAGCAGTTCTCTCCAGTCAGTTGTTTATCTAAGAACTGATTGTGTATTCAGGGATCTACAAGGACAATCAGTCTAAGATGATTTTGTACTCAACATTATCCATTATAACTATAGTTCCACCTTTATCAGAGAGTTTAATGACTACTGATTTATCCTCTACAAGACTGACCTATAGCAGTCTTGCAGAGATTGAATTATACCTACTGTATGTTATGGCGACTCTCTAGTTCCCGAGTTACAACCTTAGTAATAATATCACCCATCTAGGCTATTCTGATGAGCAGGCAGACTCCGCTGTCCTCAGCCCCATCCAGCAATGTCTCTCAGCGCAGCGTCCAGCTGTCGCTAGCGCAAGCGTTGGAGCACAAGAGCAAATATGCCGCCACGCACCCGCACACTCAAGCATTAAACGTGCACATTGCCAAATTGATCAGCCTGGAGATGCTGCCGTACAGGCTTGCGGAAACGGAGGCTTTCCAAAAACATGATGGCGGCGGCCCCGCGCTACTCAGTCCCCAGTCGCCACAATTTTTCCTGGTGTGCCGTCCCAGGCCTACAGCAGCACGTCTCCCGCAACATCAATCGTGCCCTCACCAACATGGTTACTGGGAAGGTCCACTTAACCACGGACACGTGGATAATTACTGGCGGGCAGGGCCACTATATCTCCCTGACGGCACATTGGGTGAATTTGGTGGAGGCTGGGACCGAGTCAGAGCCTGGGACCGCACACGTCCTACCCGCACCCAGAATTGCGGGTCCTTCCTTGGTTCTGGTATCTGCGGTGGTGTATGCCACCTCCACTAAACCTTCCCCCTCCTCCTCCTCCAACAATGAAAACATTCTTGGCAAATGCTTTCGCTGTGATCCGTCTTGCGCCGGTCCAAGAACTTCACCTAAACCGGCACAATAGGAATGCCCCAACCCCCCCCCCCCCCCCCCCCGTCCCTCTTAATCCTAGCCACAGTTCCGAAAACCAACTAAATACAACCGGGGTCGTATTCGATTATTCCTAGCTGAAGCATTCAGCCGACCGGTGGAGCAATAGCGGCTTCCATCTTGTTGGTACTGATAATAATTACATATTTTAGTGTACAGCTGAGGTAGGAATAGAGCCGACTATAGAACACAGCATCCCTGCATGGCTGGGGACAGAGGAGCAGCAGGCACATATCCTTGGTGGAAGCAGGCCAGATGAGAGCCACATACTCCCAGACTGATTTTGGACTGATTGATGAGGCCTTTACTTGTGATCATCTTTGGTAATTCCTGACAAAGAGGAGTGGTATAGCCAGAAACTTGCATTGCTAACACTTTGAAATGGTCAACAGAAACCATATGAATGAAGCCTTTCCATATTTCTGATGGAGATGAGAAGTTCAGACTTTTAGTTCCTAGAATATCCTTTTCATTGCTATCAAATGCCCCTCTTGTATCAAAAAATACTAGCTTTTCCACAAAGCTGTTGTCGCTTCCACTTTTGTTCTGTGGCTTTACTTTTGTCCATTGGCTCATATTCGTATCTGAAGGTTTGATTTTGCCCATGAAGGCAAAATGCAAGGTGGAGGCGCGGAACCGAGCCTGACCCTGGGCCCGCTAATGTGCTTCCCACACAGACTATAGCGGGTCCTGGTCATGGTTTCTTGGCCTTGTAATGCCACCTCCTCCTCCTGCTTGGGGTCAGGGGATCAGCAATGCGCATCATGTATTTTCTCTCGTGTTACCACAGTTATCTGAGACACTGGTTTGGGCCAAAGAAGAGGAGTGTAACTGCATTAACGTTACAGGGGTCTGCCTATACTTCAGCTGCAGAAATGTTACAGGGGTCTGCCAATACTGCTGCTACATAAATGTTTCTGGTGTCTGTGTATACTTCTGCAACTAAAATGTTACTGGGGTCTGTCTATACTGTTACTACTGAAATGCACCTAATACTGGGCTCTGCCTATACTGCTGCAACGGAAATGTTACTGGGGTCTGTCTATACTGTTACTACTGAAATGTTACTAATACTGGGCTCTGCCTATACTGCTGCAACTGAAATGTCACTGGGGTGTGTCTATACTGTTACCACTGAAATGTTACTAATACTGGGTTCTGCCTATACTGCTGCTACTGAAATGTTACTGGGCTCTGCCTATACTGCTGCAACTGAAATGTTACTGGGCCCTGTCTATACTGCAACTACAGAAATGTTACTGGGGTCTACCTAGACTTCTGCAACCTAGCTGTTAGTGGGGTCAACTTATATCTTTGCTACAGGAATATTACAGGGGTCTGTGCATAGTATGGGTGCACTAAGTTTTCCCATTGCGGTGTTCTACGTATCTGCCCCCCCCCCCCCCCCCTCCAGACTGACTAGGGCACTCAGTGTGGGCCAAAGCCAACCTGTATTTTATCTGACGTTAGCTCAGCTATCCGGGGCACTGCATTGGGACAAACAAGAGGAGTGATACAGAGCTAATGAGACGTGCACAGCTACGCTAACATTGGAGTCCGCTGTAGGCCCGCGATTGCTGAGGGTTTGTGCAGAGGCCTATGTCCTGGGTGCAGTGAAAGTCCGCTTCCTGCCTACGATTGCTGAAGCTGTTGGCCGAGGCCTATGTCCCAGGGGAACTGCAACTGCGCCAGGTTGGGGCTGTGCAACTTTTTCCTGGCTAATCCAGTCATTGGAGCGGTGAAAGGAAAGCTAACTGATTTAATGAGCCCGTCACAGATGAACTAGCATCGAACTCAAGCCTACGATTGCTGAAGCTGTGGGCCGAGGCCTATGTTGTCGGTGCGGTGCAGGTCTGTCATGTTTGGCCGCTCTGATTTATTTATTGTTCATGTCTTGGGTTTCCTAGGACCCACCTATGCTGTTGGTGCACACAGACTTCCCATCGCGGTGTTTGACCTGTCTGTCACAAAGACACTGACTGACTTGGATAGGGGGCAGAGTGCAGATGGCTTTCCCCTTGCGGTGTCAATTTAGCTATGCAACACCTAGACAGAATGAATACTGTGTGGGCACATGGATTCCCCATTGCTATGTAACTCATGCCCACATTTGCAGCTCCTGACGGAGGTGGCACAGGATTGGAATGCAGGTCGAACATCAATTTCTCATCGATTCGCTACATCATTGTGGGCTATCACCCCGCCCCTTTTAAAGAGGGTCGCGACCTGGCACTGCCAACCCTCTGCAGTGTGTGCCTCCGGTTCCTCCTCATGGCTGACGCACTTAGAAATAGACATGAGGGTGGTGTGGCTATGCGGCCAGCGTGTGGCATGAGGGCAGCTGAAGGCTGTGCAGGGACACTTTTGTGTGCGCTGCGGATGCAGGGTCGTGCGGGGGTGTTGGGCAGCATGTAACCCAGGAGAAGAGGCAGCGGTGTGTCCCGCAGGCAGTGCTTGTGCTTGGTTGGAGGTAGTGTGGTGCTTAGCTAAGGTCTGCCTTGCTAATGAGGGTTTGTCCGAAGTAAAAATTGTTAGGGGGGGAGCCCACTCTTGCCGCTATTGTGGCTTAATAGTGGGACCTGGGAGCCTGAGATGCAGCCCAGCATGTTGCCCCTCGCCTGCCCTATCCGTTTCTGTGTCGTTTCCATCACTTTCGTAGGTTTTGAAGATTTGCACAAATGAAAACCTTAGCGAGCATGGGCCATATACAAAAATGCTCGAGTCGCCCATTGACTTCATTACTCGAAACGAACCCTCGAGCATAGCGGAAAGCTCAACTCGAGCAACGAGCACCCGAGCATTTTGGTGCTCGCTCATCTCCAATAATAATCCTTTTTCTCTCTGAAAGTTTTTTTCCCCGCAGATTCTGCATGAACTTGCATAGGGAGACACAAACTGTATAAATGAGAGGATAAAATCCCCTTTTTTCTCCCCATTTAACAACTATATGTGCAGGCAATTTTAACACAATATTGGGCAGAACAGCCTAAGGTGGGTGCTAATACAGGCTGAAGCAGATAACCAGGGTGGTTTGAATATTCCTATGCAATTCGGAGAACGCACCAATCCTTGATGCATTGGGATGCCAGGTAAAAGGTACATCGATGAGAGGTGAGAAGCACGTGACAGTTGTGGAGTTAAGATGGCGCTTGGGCGGCTGTCAAAGATATTCTTACAGCAGATTCTAAAATAGCTGCTGGGCCATGGCTGGCACTGAAATGGCCACCGGGGATGTGGCCTGACTGGGCGATGGTAAGGGGTGGTTCTGCACACTAAACACGTATTAAGGTATGCAGACTGCTACTGGCCACATTAACAACACGGCCATCTATGCAATAGGCGATAGCGAGGAAACCCCCTCCATGACACATCTAGGGTGGAGCCCTCAGATGGTGAAGAAGGGCTGACCTTCTTTGTTTTTGACACAAAGCACTTCTAAAAATCGCCATCTTGTAACTTCACTATCTTTTTTTCCTTTTAATCACTACTTAAACATTTTTCACCAGGTCTCTGTAAACTTGAGCAATCGTCCATCAGCCAAAATTCCTTCATTATCATCTAACACATTTTTTCAAACCTTCTTGTCTAAACAACAGTCAGTTTTCCATCACTAACTGTATGATACCATTTACTGAAATTCTGCAACATACATTTCAAAGGTGACACTTGAGATAGTGTTCAAATCCTTGGTAGAGCCCATCTACCAAGCTTATTTACTTCAGACTAGCAAGGTTCATTAGCAAATATCTACGAACCGTGCTACGATGACCTCCAGAATAAATCACTGTTTTCTCTACTAGGTAACACGGTACCAAACCTGACTAGATCACATACAGAGGTGTCCGGTTATAAGCTGCCTTTTGTTAGAGGCACCTATATACGGAGCTCAATGATCTCACACTTGTGGCATTTATTCATAGAACTACAAGTCCCAGTCCACAATCTAACTACTCCCCTCTTCTTTGTTCGGCCTCTGGCCATAGAGGGTACCGTAAGAAGGAGATGCCATATTTTGGGTGCAGCTTTTTCACTATTTTTAATCATCTTTATGCAACATTCCTTTGCATATCTTAATACATAATGCTTTCATTTTACAACCTGAATGCATCAATTCAACGTACTGAAGCATATACTGACTTTTCCAAGCACTTCTAAATCAAGGCTGCCAACTTGCGGCCAAGTTAATAATAGCTTTGGCCATTCTATTTCACACAAATATTTTAACCTTTTGTTGTCCAATTTCACCTTACTAACTTTACAGGACAGTTTACTGAAGTTTTTTTTTATTAGCATGCATTCATGCGGTGATTGTGAGATTGCGCTGCCCATACTTGGTTTGACCTGTTTTCCCTATGCACAGAAATCAATTGCCGAGTTTAACACAGTTTTTTTTTTCTTTTTCATTTCCGCTGGACTGTTAACCCTGGAACATCAACGTGTCTTCACTCCCAAAATCCGATGGAGCTACTGAGGCTTGTCTCAGGACATGATCAGGGTCCTCTTCTACCCCTACGGGATAGGCCGTTTACCTGCGATTGTCTCAGACTAAATCGCTAACACTACTCGACAGGGCATATCATCTCACAATCACAAAACATACTACTTCACAACTTCAGAATATATCTCAGGACCCGGGTCTTACCTTTTCAGCTGATCTCAGAACTTCCCCGTATACCATTCAGTACCATAGTC
The DNA here is from genome assembly GCA_035609135.1 of Eleutherodactylus coqui. NCBI lineage: Eukaryota > Metazoa > Chordata > Amphibia > Anura > Eleutherodactylidae > Eleutherodactylus > Eleutherodactylus coqui. The sequence goes on from CM069408.1 coordinate 307,781,656, forward strand.
CCTTTAGGGTTCCAACTGCTTGGTCTGAAAGTATAGACACAACAGGCTAGGAGAGTGTTCCATTCCACCTAGAGAAAGTTACTGGGCGGGGACCCATAGTCTGGTCTCCGTAGCCTCTTTGCCCTTACCTGCAGACAGGAGCCGATGCAAAAATGCAATCTGCATCAGATCCCGGACTACGAGCCCCCATATGAAATACGAGCTGACATCCAACACGATACCCGGAACATAGGAAATGAAGATTTATTCAATGTCGACATTAATGAGTCTAGGAGACATGAAGGTACTCAAATCCAGACTGACTTGTGAGATCACAACAGATTCTCAAATACTAGGTAGGCAGTCTTATTAGAAGCTAATACTTATTGGTTCATCTTATCTCTTATACTAGTTACATGTACAAAAAGTAGTGGTAGGCAGAGCTAAGGGGGGCAGCAGGGGGATCATCGCTGCATCCCAACATCCAGTTTACACTCTGCTCTTCAGCTTTTCATACGTACAAGTTGTGAATTCCTGTGCCTGCTCCTAGTACAGCGTTGCACGGTCTCCCTGACTACCACTTACATCACACAGTAAAAGTTTACATTCTTAAGAAAAGGAGATTGCATACACATGTTTATAGTTAAGGAACTTAAAGAAAAGGTGAAGTTAGTATACAGTAGCTATATTTCATTTGTTAGATACTTATAATTACATTTATACTTATGTGTAACAGAATATATATTAAATATGCTTCAGCCTTTGGGCTGGTAACAGAGAAACAATAGCTTATAAATCCTCGTAGCACAATAGCACCCCCACACACACACACACACACATATTGAGATCATACCACTGTATGAGTTGTAACACCCCATAGTAATAGCACCCCCCACACACAGTGGCCCCCATAGTAATAGCACCCCCCCCCACGCAGTGGCCCCCGTAGTAATAGCACCCCCCACACACACATACTGAGATCATGCCACTGCATGGGATGTAACACGTCACTAAAAATACATTTCTTCAACAATCATTTGACCTTTTCCCGGATAACCTTGGCGTTGTTAGTGATGAACATGGAGAACGGTTCCACCAGGACACTTCTAAAATGGAAGAGTGTCATCAAGGCAAATGGAATGCTGCAGTGCTGTCCGACTGCTGCTGGCCCTTACGGAGACGCTCCCGAGGCAGAGGACCGCAGGACATCTTTTCAGGTGTGTTTCCTCAATTCTCTTCAGTCTTATGTTTTTATATGTTTGATTTCTTCGTGAACTGACAGGTTTTTTGGACTCTTGTGGCAGAAGCTTGACGTTGTGCCACATACATATAACAGCTGCATGTGCCGACACACGCGTGTACAAAAACCATTATTACATGGAAACTGAGGTGGATACAGGCATTCTGAAATGAGATCTGGATTCAGGGAAGAATTAGACCAGTGTTACCAGTCTGTACCTGATGTGAGATAAAACCTGGGGCCCCCCGCTTCCTAGCGGAACCTCCAAGGACAACCCCTCCTGGAATGACCTAGATTAACCATTGACCCCTTCACTGCCTAAGACTTGAAATATAAGGGAAACCAGGACTGTGTTTTGCAGGTTGTACATGACGACACGCCTGCAGCCCACCCACAGACCTGAGAGAAGTGCGGAGGCTCCTTCAACGCTGCGTGCGCCCATCTGCGCCAATCTCAGCTGAACAGGAATAAATTAAGAATCTAATTGAATAATGAGGGAATTTTTATAAATAGATTTACAGAATAGCAATAAAACATCCAACAGCAGCTTGCTGACGGCTTCCAAGTTGAAACATAATCTTTGAGATTCATAATATGGGGTAAAAGAAAACCTGTTCTTGTTCACTGTAGCAGCCAATCACAGCGCAGCGCTCAGTTCTTATTGCGCTCCCACAAAATGAGAGCTGCGATGTGATTGGTTGGGGAACAACGTTTTCTTTTAGACAATGTTATAAATCTGCCCCACATTTTTTTCAAGTTACAACAAATATATAAACTGAATGTCCCCTTTAGGCCGAGCTCACGCGACCGTGTCGTACCAATCTGCCATAGACGGCCATGTTGGCGTTCACTGAATTGTGTAAAATATGTGTGAAGAAAAATCACAGCATGTTCTATCCTGGTGCGTATTACACCCGCCAAATTATTACATGGCGCTGCTGCAGTTTATGGCCATGTGAGCCTGGCCTTTATTAGACCCCTGGCCCTCTCATGATTGGCGCTCCCCTGTATGGTAATTCTCCCCGTGACCCCGCAGTGCGGCATAACATCATGTGACAAGTTTTCCGCTGATCAGTTTCAGTGTGAATCCACATTAGATGGAAGATCCAGCGATCGGAGAGACTTCCAATGAGGCCGGTCATCGGTGCTAGACTAGCCGGGGTCTCACTGCCAACCGCAGGGGGGGGTTTATCATGTAACGGTGTGGAGAGTATACAGAGAATGGCGCGATGGAGGAAAACATCCAGCGAAAGGGGATCCAGTGGAAACAACTCCTCACTGAAAGGGGTCGGAGGAGGATGTCAGGAATCGTTCTGACCAACAGGCTGCACAGTCAGCTGAATACAACGCTGGAGCTCCAACTAACGTGTCCGAACGCACAACTCGCCGTTCCTCCGCACGGATGGTATAACAGCAGACGACCAGTTCCAGCGCCATTGTGTCTAAGAGAAACAGAAAGACTCCAGCGGGCAAAAGAGCGCAAAACTTGTATCACTGAGCAGTGGGAAAACATCTCCTGGTCGGATGGATGCAGGTTTCTGTTGCTGATGGTAGGTCAGAATTTGGCGCAAGCAGCATGAATCGCTGACCCCTTCCTGTCAGCCGGTCAGAACATGTCAGCACCGCCATCTAATCTGCAGCAACTACAAGAAGCTTCCTGTCCGCAGGGGCCGAGATACCTGTAGAACCATTTCATCACCGGGCGGGATCTACACCACAACGAATCGCTGCGGGTCTGAAGGGTAAAGTGTAACGCCACTAGATGGGGGGCTCTAATAAACGGGGTCGGTGTTTATAGACGCACTGTAAGAATAATAGAAGACACAATACAACAATAATGGTGCGGACACGGGGTTGGTCATTTCTGTAGGCTTTATTCCGTGCACCCTCCCGCATGCTGTCTGACCAAGACTCACCCATTATACAGGTTCTCCTGCGTGAGTATATATATATATATATATATACATACGTACTTCTATATGTATATATCTTATAGATGTACAAACTGGGAGCCAAAAGAAGCAGAAAATGAAAAAGAATTACATTCAAAGGATAAGAAAAATTCAAAAAAGACAATAGAAACCCATTGAAATAGGAAACCAATCAACCGTCTCCACCACAGAACCCTGCAGAGCATCGCAACCAGAAAGATGCCTGCAGCAGGCCGCACCCCCAGGGTGAGGAAGCCGTCTGCAGTGCATCACACTGGCAGATTGGTGCAGAATGGAGAGTGGCGCAGAACATCGCTCCTCTACAGTCTGCAAAATGGAAAAAGGTATCTCAGTCAAAACACAGATCATTGCAGAAAAGAAGATATCTGCAGATGGTTTCACCCAATGAGGGAAACTGTCTGCAGCGCATCACACTCGGAGGTTGCTATAGAGTGGATATGCAGAGCATTGCACCTTGTAGAATCCTACATAGCATAAGCTAGAACGTTCCCTTCATATCTTCAGACCTCTGCAAAGCATCAAGGCATTTTTACTTCTAAAAAAACTTTCTATGCAACAGTTTTTCTTTCTTCTGACTGTAAAACTGGAAGGAAACCAATGACCAAAGGAAAAACTCCAACCGCTCTCAATGAGATCCCTCTTCTGGGATGATATCACTGGTCGCTGACATGTTTTACAGCCAGGAGATGATTTCACTGTACAGAGGCCATCCAACACAAAGGGTTAATCTCCAGGGGATACAGGGCCCACCTATGGGCTATAGACACAAAGGGTTAATCTCCAGGGAATACAGGGCCCACCTATGGGCTATAGACACAAAGGGTTAATCTCCAGGGGATACAGGGCCCACCTATGGGCTATAGACACAAAAGGTTAATCTCCAGGGGATACAGGGCCCACCTATGGGCTATAGACACAAAAGGTTAATCTCCAGGGGATACAGGGCCCACCTATGGGCTATAGACACAAAGGGTTAATCTCCAGGGAATACAGGGCCCACCTATGGGCTATAGACACAAAGGGTTAATCTCCAGGGGATACAGGGCCCACCTATGGGCTATAGACACAAAGGGTTAATCTCCAGGGGATACAGGGCCCACCTATGGGCTATAGACACAAAGGGTTAATCTCCAGGGGATACAGGGCCCACCTATGGGCTATAGACACAAAGGGTTAATCTCCAGGGGATACTGGGCCCACCTATGGGCTATAGACACAAAGGGTTAATCTCCAGGGAATACAGGGCCCACCTATGGGCTATAGACACAAAGGGTTAATCTCCAGGGGATACAGGGCCCACCTATGGGCTATAGACACAAAGGGTTAATCTCCAGGGGATACAGGGCCCACCTATGGGCTATAGACACAAAGGGTTAATCTCCAGGGGATACAGGGTTCAATATGACACATTCAGGACAGAACAAAGAAAAGTTTTAAAGGTATATCTTAAAGTAACCGCAGACAAACTTCAATAATTACTGGGCCGACCCGACCAAAACTGAAGACATAGGTTATATACTATAAGTGTCCTGCTTGACAGTATCCCCAATGATCAACTGGAATTGGTGGGAAAACCCCACAGCAAGTGGTCAATGTTCCTGCAGCGCCCCTACAGGGTAAATGAAGCAATACAAAGTGACCATTCATGTCAATGTGTTGTCTGTGCAGTGCAGGATGGGACGGGTCCCTTACGAGGGCGAGGGGGGCTCTTTGGAACCCTCAAGGATCCGGAACCGAGGACCCTCCTCTATTACCTCTTTGAACATGATGAGACAAAGGGTTTTCTTAACTAATCAACCCCCTGAAGCAGAGACGTAACTTGAAGCTCCCGGGCTCCGATGCAAAACTTGTAACAGGACCCCCAACTATAATGCTTTACTTATAGTACTGGGTTCCCTATATGGAGAAGAGAGGCCTTATGGGTCCCCTAAGGCTCCTGGGCCCGGGTGCAACCGCATCCCCTGCATCCTCTATAGTTATGCCCCTGCCCTGAAGGGTCTTAAGGTGGCTCTAAATGCACCAAAAATGGGGTTATTTCAACCAAGATCAGTCATTGGTTAATATACAAAGATCCAAATCCATTAGGTGGAGAATTTCGATAAAGGTGTGCTGGGCTGAGAGTGGATGGAGATACGACTGTACCGACTGGGATTGTCTGCAGCTTCAGACGTTTGAGTTTTTATTGGTCCTGCTTTGTGTCTTCCATTGAGTTAGATCTTATAAACTATTAGGATGGATCTGAGACATAATCTAGACCCAACTTTTTTATATTCCACTTTTTGTGGAGTTGGGTGATCAGAGTCAGGTACATGCGAAATCAACAGGGTGTTAGCAGCACTCGTCCACCGCAGAGAGCGGAGGTCTGCAATACCAGGAGCCCCAGATGTAGAATATCCCAGAAGCACCAAGACAGCATCTTAGGTGCCAAAAAAACTTCACCTCCATATTGCAATGTTTCCGCAAGAAGGTATTTCATAAACTCAAGAAAGTCCTTCTTGTTGACATGTTGCACTATGGAGAATTAAAGTCCATCTGTCCTGCTGTGGGGGTAAGTGAGCAATACCAGGTATGAGCTCTGGCGGGATTCCAACAGTCTCTAAATCACTTAATATCAACCACAATTTACTATTGTGCAGAAACCGGGCTTTCTAGGGAACTCCCTGAAGATTAGACCCTCAAGAGCAACTTGAATTAATCACTGACGCTTTCACCACCCTAGACCACCAGGAAAGGTAATGTGAACCTATCCACTGCCTTAGACCACCGGGAACTACTTGCTCAAGACGGTTCTAGATTTTTGTATTTCTTATTACTTTTAGAAACAGACACTTAAAAAAGTGTAAATAACTTAAAGAGTTAAAGTTGACAAAAAAATCCATTCACCACCCAAACACAGAAGACATTGGCAGGATGAGCAGTGATGGCATGGCAGAAGAGATATGATGGCACGGAGTCTTGTAGAGGGACTAGTGGATGAACGTGTGACATCCTGTGCAGATGGAGCAGAGAGGAACGTCTCAATGGGTTCCTTCAGGCTTCACCACTTTATAACTGCACTTACAATTCATATCAATGAGCCTGACTTGACTATATATAAAATCCAGTGCTATATACTCACAGAGCGAATGGCTCAACGGCGGGGATGACAGTGAACCGCATGACATCACACATTACTATGTATCATCTCTCACAGACACCGCTTCATTGTCCCGGGGAAATAGCAGAATGTCTGGAAGTTGCAGAGAGATTCCAGCTGCAATTTGTATTAAGTGAAAATCAAAAAACAGATATTTATATGAACTCCCCCAATATGCTTCAGCATGGAAGATAGACTTCATATTCTTCTACGGAGGAAGAAGGCGTCTGGTGCGCTCGTTACACTGTGCGAGGTATGGGGGAAGCGACAACTACTCTCATCTCATTTCTGTCTTAGGGCTTATGCACACGAGCGCAAATTTTGCATGCGTAATGTGCAGAGAATACAACCCACTGGTCTGAATGGGTTCCCTCATACCAATAATTTATACATGCGCAAATCGCTTTATTTTAGTGCTTTATTTTGGAGCGCGCCTGCATACCAAATAAGTCTATGAACATCCGTATGTGTGGGTATGCGCACAACACTGCACATACCTGCGAACACTGGCACCTCATTTGGTTTAACAGCAATGTAAATCAGGACGGCGTTATTCTGCTGCCCATGTCAAGTATTTGTGCGAGCACCGGTGCAAAAAGCACTCCTTCACTGCGCAAATACGTTGAGCAGAAGCAAGCGTTTTTGCACTTATGCTCGTACAAAGAAGGCCTAATGGCCCTATTACACAGAACAATTATCATTCAGAATCGTTCAAATTCCTGCAGCGACTAAACACCGGAACACTCATTCAGGTTATGTATGCAGAAAACGGAACGACGAGCCCATAAGTATAAAAAGTAGTCAGTCACTTCTGTATAGACTGTCTGTGTACTGTGAATAGAAGTGGGTGGGAAGAAAACACTTCTAGAGTATAAATACTATATTACAGCCTCCTATGTACAAGAATATAACTACTATAATACTGCCTCCTATGTACAAGAATATACCTACTATAATACTGCTCCCTATATACAAGAATATAACTACTATAATACTGCCCGCTATGTACAAGATTATAACTACTATAAGACTGCCCCCTATCTACCAGAATATGACTACTATAATACTGCCCCCTATGTACAAGATTATAACTACTATAAGACTGCCTCCTATGTACAAGAATATAACTACTATAATACTGCCTCCTATGTACAAGGATATAACTACTATAATACTGCCTCCTATGTACAAGAATATAACTACTATAATACTGCCCCCTATGTACAAGAATATAACTACTATAATACTGCCCCCTATGTACAAGGATATAACTGCTATAATACTGCCTCCTATGTACAAGGATATAACTGCTATAATACTGCCTCCTATGTACAAGGATATAACTGCTATAATACTGCCCACTATGTACATGAACATAACTACTATAATACTGCCTCCTATGTACAAGGATATAACTACTATAATACTGCCCCTATGTACTAGGATATAACTACTATAATACTGCCCCCTATATACAAGAATATAACTACTATAATACTGCCCCCTATGTACAAGAATATAACTACTATAATACTGCTCCTATGTACAAGTATATAACTATAATACTGCCACTATGTACAAGAATATAACTACTATAATACTGCCCCCTATGTACAAGAATATAACTGCTATAATACTGCCTCCTATGTACAAGAATATAACTAATATAATACTGCCCCCTATGTACAAGAATATAACTACTATAATGCTGCCTCCTATGTACAAGAATATAACTACTATAATACAGCCTCCTATGTACAAGAATATAACTACTATAATACTGCTCCTATGTACAAGAATATAACTACTATAATACTGCCCCCTATATACAAGAATATAACTACTATAATACTGTTCCCTATGTACAAGTATATAACTACTATAATACTGCCTCCTATGTACAAGAATATAACTACTATAATACTGCCACTTGTGTACAAGAATATAACTACTATAATACTGCCCCTATGTACAAGAATATGACTACTATAATACTGCTCCCTATGTACAAGAATATAACTACTATATTACAGCCCGCTATGTACAAGAATATAACTACTATAATACTGCCCCCTATGTACATGAATATAACTACTATAATACTGCCCCCTATGTACAAAAATATAACTACTATAATACCGCCCCCTATGTACAAGAATATAACAACTATAAGACTGCCTCCTATGTACAAGAATGTAACTACTATATTACTGCCCCTATGTACAAGAGCATTACTACTATATTACAGCCCCCTATGTACATGAATATAACTACTATAATACTGCTCCCTATGTACAAGAAAATAACTACTATAATACTGCCCCTATGTACAAGAGCATTACTACTATATTACAGCCCGCTATGTACAAGAATATAGCTACTATAATACTGCCCCCTATGTACAAGAGCATTACTACTATATTACAGCCCGCTATGTACAAGAATATAACTACTATAATACTGCTCCTATGTACAAGAATATAACTACTATAATACTGCCCCTATATACAAGAATATAGCTACTATAATACTGCCCCCTATGTACAAGAATATAACTACTATAATACTGCCCCTTCTGTACAAGAGTATAACTACTATAATACCTCCCCCTATGTACATGAATATAACTACTACAATACTGCCCCCTATGTACAAGAATATAACTACTATAATACTGCCCCCTATATACAAGAATATAACTACTATAATACTGTCCCCTATGTACAAGAATATAACTACTATAATACTGCCTCCTATGTACAAGAATATAACTACTATAATACTGCCTCCTATGTACAAGAATATAACTACTATAATACTGCTCCCTGTGTACAAGAATATAAGTACTATAATACTTCCCCCTATGTACAAGAATATAACTACTATAATACTGCTCCTATGTACAAGAATATAACTACTATAATACAGCCTCTTATGTACAAGAATATAACTACTATAATACTGCCACCTATGTACAAGACTTTAACTACTATACTACTGCCCCCTATGTACAAGAATATAACTCCTATGATACTGCCCCCTATGTACAAGAATATAATTACTATAATACTGCACCCTATGTACAAGAATATAACTCCTATAATACTGCTTCCTATGTACAAGAATATAACTACTATAATACTGCCCCTTATGTACAAGAATATAACTACTATAATACTGCCCCCTATGTGCAAGAATATTACCACTGTAATAATGCCGATATGTAAAAGAATATAATTACTTTAATACTGTTCCTATGTAGCAGAATATATCTACTATAATACTGCCCCCTATGTACAAGAATATAACTACTATAATACTGCTCCCTATGTACAAGAATATAACTACAATACTGCCCCTATGTACAAGAATATAACTACTATAATACTGCCCCCTATGTACAATAATATAACTACTATAATACTGCCTGCTATGTACAAGAATATAACTACTATAATACTGCCCCCTATGTACAATAATATAACTACTATAATACTGTCTGCTATGTACAAGAATATAACTACTATAATACTGCCCCCTATGTACAATAATATAAGTACTATAATACTGCCCCTATGTACAAGTATATTTTTTCTCTAATACTGCCCCCTATGTACAAGAATATAACTACTATAATACTGCCTCCTATGTACAAGAATATAACTACTATAATACTACCCTTATGTACAAGAATATATCTACTATAATACTGTCCCCTATGTATAAGAATATAACTACTATAATACTGCCCCCTCTGTACGAGAATATAACTACTATAATACTGCCCCCTATGTACACGAATATAACTATTATAATACTGCCCCCTATGTACAAGAATATAACTACTATAATACTGCCCCCTATGTACAGGAATATAACTACTATAATACTGTCCCCTATGTACAAGAATATAACTATTATAATACTGCCTGCTATGTACAAGAATATAACTACTATAATACTGCCCCCTATGTACACGACTATAACTATTATAATACTGCCCCCTATGTACAGGAATATAACTACTATAATACTGCCCCCTATGTACAAGAATATAACTACTATAATACTGCCCCCTATGTACAAGAATATAGCCACTATAATACTGCCCCCTATGTACAGGAATATAACTACTATAATACTGCCCCCTATGTACAGGAATATAACTACTATAATACTGCCCCCTATGTACAAGAATATAACTACTATAATACTGCCCCCTATGTACAAGAATATAACTACTATAATACTGCCCCCTATGTACACGACTATAACTATTATAATACTGCCCCCTATGTACAAGAATATAACTACTATAATACTGCCCCCTATGTACAAGAATATAACTACTATAATACTGTCCCCCATATACAAGAATATAACTACTATAATACTGCCCCCTATGTACAAGAATATAACTACTATAATACTGCCCCCTATGTACAAGAATATAACTACTATAATACTGTCCCCTATGTACAGGAATATAACTACTATAATACTGCTCCTATGTACAGGAATATAACTACTATAATACTGCCTACTATGTACAAGAATATAACCACTATAATACTGCCCCCTATGTACAAGAATATAACTGCTATAATACTGCCCCCTATGTACAAGAATATAACTACTATAATACTGCCCCCTATGTACAAGAATATAACTACTATAATACTGCCCCCTATGTACAAGAATATAACTACTATAATACTGCCCCCTATGTACAAGAATATAACTACTATAATACTGCCCCCTATGTACAGGAATATAACTACTATAATACTGCTCCTATGTACAGAATATAACTACTATAATACTGCACCTATGTACAAGAATATAACTACTATAATACTGCCCCCTATGTACAAGAATATAACTACTATAATACTGCTACTATGTACAAGAATATAATTACTATAATACTGCCCCCTGTGTACAAGAATATAACTACTATAATACTGTCCCCTATGTACAAGAATATAACTACTGTAATACTGCCCCCTATGTACAAGAATATAACTACTATAATACTGCTCCCTATGTACAAGAATATAACTACTATAATACTGCTCCCTATGTACAAGAATATAACTACTATAATACTGCCCCCTGTGTACAAGAATATAACTACTATAATACTGGCCCCTATGTACAAGAATATAACTACTATAATACTGTCCCCTATGTACAAGAATATAACTACTATAATACTGCCCCCTATGTACAACAATATAACTACTATAATACTGCTCCCTATGTACAAGAATATAACTACTATAATACTGCTCCTATGTACAAGAATATAACTACTATAATACTGCCCCCTATGTACAAGAATATGACTACTATAATACTGCCCCCTTTGTACAAGAATATAACTACTATAATACTGCCCCCTATCTACAAGAATATAACTACTATAATACTGCCTCCTATGTACAAGAATATAACTACTATAATACTGCCCCCTATGTACAAGAATATAACTACTATAATACTGCCCCCTATGTACAAGAATATAACTACTATAATACTGCCCCCTATGTACAAGAATATAACCACTATAATACTGCCCCCTATGTACAAGAATATAACTACTATAATACTGCCCCCTATGTACAAGAATATAACTACTATAATACTGCCCCCTATGTACAAGAATATAACTACTATAATACTGCCCCCCTATGTACAGGAATATAACTACTATAATACTGCCCCCTATATACATGAATATAACTACTATAATACTGCCCCCTATGTACAGGGATACTACCATTATAATACTATAATATTAATGTTGCATATTTGTTTTGTTTTACAATAAAATACCTACCTGGAAACCATCAGCAAGCAGGGTTATTTCTATTGTTTGTGGAACTTATTACATGATGTTTTTTTTTCTAATCATGCCCATTGTGAATAAACAAGTTGAAGAACACAGTGAATTTGGAGCAACACAACCTCGTGAATTCAAAGCAATTTAGGGGTTAACAATGACAAAAGTAATTGAGCCATAGCTGGTTCCGTCATCAGCAACTAGTAGCCTGCTTATGGATGGTTGCCAATTGGAAGCTGATGTTTTTGAACTCACAGCACAATGTCCTGGTATATAAAGATGGAGTAGAAGTGGGTGAAAGTTTTTCTTTTATTGAAGTCGACAGGATAAAGTCCATTTAATAAGCGGCCTCTGTAATGTCTCCTAAATGTGCGGCCGCTCTGTGTAGGGGGGGGGGGGGTCGCAGAGGAGTTTCCAGCAGTTGCGGTCCCCTTCTAATGTCATCAACTGATTTTATCCAATGTACTTCAATGAAAGAAACCCCTTCCCCCGGACTGCCGGGCGCCCCCGATTCTGGCCGCTGCTCCTCGGGGATGTAGGCGGCCAGGCGGCGTCTTCAGGTTGTGTTCAGCGCAAACAGCAGCTTTTATTTGTAAACAGTAAAAACAAAAGGTAAATGTGGAAAAGGTCTCTATCCGCCGAGCGCACAGCTGCTGATAGTTCCCAGGACATACATGATGATTGTTACCCTTCCACCGCCTGTTGTTCTGCGCTAGTATTCCCTATACTTTCTATTGTTACAGTAATGTTATTGCACTGGTATTTTCTATGTTTGGATTTTCTATTGTTTTTGTATTTGGCGTTGTGTATTGTTCGGGCACTTTATACTTTGTTGCTATTTTATGCTGTTTTGGCTTTTTATGCTGTAATGGTTCTAAGTTATTCTTTATACGCTATTTTCGGTACTGATATTTTATACTGTCCTGGTACTTTGTATTGTTCTGTTATTGTAACATGTCCTCTTGTGGCAGTTTGTATTTTCTATTACACGGCTCTATTGATTCTTTTAATATTTCTGATTTCATTTACAAAGTGCGCAATCTATCAACAATAGTATCTACCTCCCACGACACACATGATCCCCCCCCCCCAAAACCCTTTCGCTGCAAATGAAACCCCCCTACTCAAAACCATTTTTATTTAAAGACGACACTGAAGCACAGAACAATTGTGTCTTTTCTATTGTACTGGTGTCTTCTAATATTCCGCTTTACTTCTACCTTTCTGATGTTTCCTATTATGACATTTACCTTGTTTGTATCGTTCTGTTTTCCTATTTGACTGTTGTTTTTTATGGATCATATTCTATTGTGGGTATTTTAGATTATTCTGGCATTTTCTGTACTTCTTGGATGTTATAGACTGTATTTTATATTGTTTTGCTCTGCTCTGCTTTGTTGGTATTTTATGCAGTTATTATCTGACAGCGATTATCATTATTATTGTCTTTATATGGCTCTGCAACATTGTATCATGCAGCAATGGTGAGACAATGTACTCAGTGTTCTGCCGCAGTGTAATTATCCAGCCCGAGATCAAGGGCTCATTTCATAAGAAGCCAATTAACCTGTCAGTAAGTTTTAGGGTGCGGGCAGACGAGCGCATAAACGGCACGTTTTTGCGACCAAACGTATATACGTGACCATCTGAGGCAATGGTTTCGAATTTATTCGTTCACATGGGCGATTTTACGGCGCGTAAAAACGGCAATTCGAAAAAAACCGGAACATATGCGACCGAAATACGCGCCAACGCATATTCGATCGCCGAAAAGACCGTTTGCAAAGTAGGAACAAACGAAAATACGCTTTCTAGCTCTGGTCGTGATCGGTGAAAAACGATCGCTCGGGCGATTATACGTTGCGCTCGTGCGAACGTAAATACGCCTACGCTCGTCTGCCCGCACCCTCAATGTGGTAGGAAAAAACTGAGTGCCTCATAAAAACTACTGCACATATGATATATCACTCCCATGTTATAGCTTGCATCATACAAATAAACAGCTTGCAGTATTATTACACATAGTATAATGGATATCATTCAGTGTTGATAGTATACACAGCTTACATCATACAGCGCTGACGATATACACGGCTTATATCATACAGCACTGATATACACAGCCTATTTCATACAGCACTAACACTATATACTACTTGCATCATACAGCACTGACAGTATAAACAGTATATATCATACATTATATTTGCAGTAAAGACCGTTTGCAGTACTGCAGTGCAGTACATAACTGCTATTATATGCTGCCCATATCATACACCACTAATAATGGACAGAACTGGTAGAACACAACATTTATGTCACAAGACTTCTATCATACAACATTGTGCACCCAGTTTATAGACAGGCGGCATAAGCTAACACTACACCAACAACACTAATAGTATAAAGCGCTTGTAGCATATACCCCGTTTCCCCGAAAATAAGACAGTGTCTTATATTAATTTAGGCCGCAAAAGTTTTTACTTTTTTCCATATATAGCTGCCTGGACACTATTTAAATTGATTTTGTTGTATTACCTGTAACTAGGGCTTATTTTTGGAATAGGGCTTATAGTTCAAGCATTCTCAAAAATCCTGAAAAATCATACTCCATCTTCAAAAATCTAAAAAAATCATGCTAGGGCTTATTTTCAGGGTAAGTCTTACTTTCAGGGAAACAGGGTAGTATACACAGCTTACACCATACAGCACTGATAGTATACATAGTTTATATCATACAGCACTGTCGATATACACAGCCTATATCATACAGCACTTATAGTATACACAGCTTATATCATACAGCGCTGATAATATATACAGTTTATATCATAGAGTACAGGTAGTATACACAGCCCATATCATACAGCACTGATAGTATACACAGTTTATATCATACAGCACTGACGATATACACAGCCTATATCATACAGCACTCATAGTATACACAGCCTATATCATACAGCACTGATAGTATACACAGTTTATATCATACAGCACTGATAGTATACACAGTTTATATCATACAGCACTGTCGATATACACAGCCTATATCAACAGCACTGATAGTATACACAGTTTATATCATACAGCACTGACGATATACACAGCCTAAATCATACAGCATTGATAGTATACACAGTTTATATCATACAGCACTGACGATATACAAAGCCTATATCATACAACACTGTTGATATACATAACCCATATCATACAGCACTGTCGATATACACAACCTATATCATACAGCACTGTCGATATACACAGCCTAAATCATACAGCACTCATAGTATACACAGCCTATATCATACAGCACTGATAGTATACACAGTTTATATCATACAACACTGTCGATATACACAGCCTATATCATACAGCACTGTCGATATACACAGCCTAAATCATACAGCACTCATAGTATACACAGCCTATATCATACAGCACTGATAGTATACACAGTTTATATCATACAGCACTGACGATATACACAGCCTATATCATACAACACTGTTGATACACACAACCTATATCATACAGCACTGTCGATATACACAGCCTAATATACACAGCCTATATCATACAGCACTGATAGTATACACAGTTTATATCATACAACACTGTCCATATACACAACCTATATCATACAGCACTGACGATATACACAGCCTATATCATGCAGCACTGATAGTATACACAGTTTATATCATACAGCACTGACGATATACACAGCCTATATCATACGGCACTCATAGTATACACAGCCTATATCATACAACACTGACAATATACACAACATATATCATACAGCACTGTCAATATACACAGCCTATATCATACAGCACTTACAGTATACACAGTTTATATCATGCAGCACTGTCGATATACACAGCCTAAATCATACAGCACTTACAGTATACACAGCTTATATCATACAGCGCTGATAATATACACAGTTTACATCATAGAGTACTGGTAGTATACACAGCCCATATCATACAGCACTGATAGTATACACAGTTTATATCATACAGCACTCATAGTATACACAGCCTATATCATACAGCACTGATAGTATACACAGTTTATATCATACAGCACTGTCGATATACACAGCCTATATCATACAGCACTCATAGTATACACAGTTTATATCATACAGCGCTGATAATATACACAGTTTATATCATAGAGTACAGGTAGTATACACAGCCCATATCATACAGCACTGATAGTATACACAGTTTATATCATACAGCACTGACGATATACACAGCCTATATCATACAGCACTCATAGTATACACAGCCTATATCATACAGCACTGATAGTATACACAGTTTATATCATACAGCACTGATAGTATACACAGTTTATATCATACAGCACTGTCGATATACACAGCCTATATCAACAGCACTGATAGTATACACAGTTTATATCATACAGCACTGACGATATACACAGCCTATATCAACAGCACTGATAGTATATACAGTTTATATCATACAGCACTGACGATATACACAGCCTAAATCATACAGCATTGATAGTATACACAGTTTATATCATACAGCACTGACGATATACAAAGCCTATATCATACAACACTGTTGATATACATAACCCATATCATACAGCACTGTCGATATACACAACCTATATCATACAGCACTGTCGATATACACAGCCTAAATCATACAGCACTCATAGTATACACAGCCTATATCATACAGCACTGATAGTATACACAGTTTATATCATACAGCACTGACGATATACACAACCTATATCATACAGCACTGTCGATATACACAGCCTAATATACACAGCCTATATCATACAGCACTGATAGTATACACAGTTTATATCATACAACACTGTCCATATACACAACCTATATCATACAGCACTGACGATATACACAGCCTATATCATGCAGCACTGATAGTATACACAGTTTATATCATACAGCACTGACGATATACACAGCCTATATCATACAGCACTCATAGTATACACAGCCTATATCATACAACACTGACAATATACACAACATATATCATACAGCACTGTCAATATACACAGCCTATATCATACAGCACTTACAGTATACACAGTTTATATCATGCAGCACTGTCGATATACACAGCCTAAATCATACAGCACTTACAGTATACACAGCTTATATCATACAGCGCTGATAATATACACAGTTTACATCATAGAGTACTGGTAGTATACACAGCCCATATCATACAGCACTGATAGTATACACAGTTTATATCATACAGCACTCATAGTATACACAGCCTATATCATACAGCACTGATAGTATACGCAGTTTATATCATACAGCGCTGATAATATACACAGTTTATATCATACAGCACTCATAGTATACACAGCCTATATCATACAGCACTGATAGTATACGCAGTTTATATCATACAGCGCTGATAATATACACAGTTTATATCATACAGCACTCATAGTATACACAGCCTATATCATACAGCACTGATAGTATACACAGTTTATATCATACAGCACTGTCGATATACACAGCCTAAATCATACAGCACTGATAGTATACACAGTTTATATCATAGAGTACTGGAAGGATAGGCACACTCAAAGGGCGCAGCTCAAGTCTCCCGGGGGCAAAAGTGCAGCTACACTGCATGACTACCTGCTGTGGTCAGCCCCCCAAAATATACACAGAGGGGAACAGGCTTCTGTAACCCTTTCACTGCTGGAGAAATGACATCCACCCACAGAAGTGAAGCAGTGAGGACAATTATGTAGGAGTTTAGGGTAACTTAGTGTAAGGACCCCTGTAGCAGGTATATCACATATAGCAGGACACACTGAGGGATTGCTGATACCATAGGAAGCCAATTGTCTCCATTGTAAGTCCCAGCCATGTTAGTGGTGGTGGAGTGCCCTAGCCAGATGGCCCGGCTGTAATTGCCACCCCTGTGACCCCTATTGCTGTACACACAGCTTATATCATGCAACACTAAAGCAATATGCAGTTCATATCATATATCACTGATGGCATATATACATCATAACATACAGTGCAGTTAATATACTATCATTCTAGTATGACATAAGCTACAGAATACAGACTATTAGTATATGTAGCTTCTACAGATCTAGCAATCGTTAACATGACCGGCACATTGTGATAACTCTATTTCCAGCTTTGTGCTTAAATTGTCAAATGTCAAGTTAAAGTTTGCTGCATCTGTATAGAGACAGGTGAGACTCTAGGGAGGAGGGCGCTATACCCAATTACTTCTCTTATTAAGGTGTTGTTCCACCTGACCAAGCAAACAATGTCCGAGTCCGCTCGGCAGCCTCTTTATACCGCAGATACATCGCCGGCTCGTTCACATTCGCTGTGTAAGGGAGAGCGACTAAGCGGTTGATATTTAAACCGAATGATTAGCGAACGAGGCCACCATGTTTTTCATGCCTGCATTAAACTATCTATCATTCATCATTCGAGGCGGCAGCGCGGGGCCCGTCGGAGGTTACTAGATCTGCCATGGATCTCACTCTATTAAGCCCTGCCTGTGGCGATAAAGAAGTATTGCAATATACTGTACAAGCAATTAGACAACCGCAAGTCCCTTTAATGGGACTAGAAAAAAAAGGAAAAATAACTAATAGCTTAAATATTAAAAAAGCAAAAAACTTCAAAAAAAAGTCTTTGAATACAAATAAAAATCTCAAAGCGAACTAGTTTGCCCAAAAAGTCCAAACTATTGAGATATGCCATTATCTTGGACATGGCATCCTCTAGTTTCTGTGTGTGATGCTGTTATCTAGCCACCATGTGGCGCCGCACGGTCCCGTGTGACACGGTTAGCCGGTTACTATATGCTGGGATTTGGATGATTGAGCTGCTGCAATACAACACAAGATATCAATCACATACTACTGATACTATAGTTATTGTATACCATTATTACATATCAGATATGACACAGGAGTGCATCCATGCATGTAACATAGAACTGTTATTACATATCTCACTGACTTCATATATGACCACTACTATATGGAACTGACACTATATAACAACCGTATTCCATAGGAAGGCTACAGCACGTCACTGACTTCATATAGGACCATGAGTATCAGTATTATACGCAGCCGGGAAACATTTATCATGCTTGTTACATAGGACTGCTGATATGATGGAAACCACAGCAGGAGTCATGGAGAGGCCTGGACCCTGATCACTGCTGTATATAGATTGTATACCTTCATTACATGTATCCCA
Source organism: Eleutherodactylus coqui (assembly GCA_035609135.1). Lineage (NCBI taxonomy): Eukaryota > Metazoa > Chordata > Amphibia > Anura > Eleutherodactylidae > Eleutherodactylus > Eleutherodactylus coqui. The sequence goes on from CM069408.1 coordinate 307,801,105, forward strand.
GTTACATCCAGCCGGCCAACCAGTCGCTCTCCATACCGGTAGACCGTTATATACTCAACATGTTGGACACATAGAAGCGCTCACCATATCTGCTCAGCAGTAATATCCTGTAGGGCGAGGATGACAATTTATTGTCCGTCGTTCGATCGTTGGCCGAGTTTACACTGAACAATTATCCTTCATTTTTTTGCTCATTTAAACGATCTTTTGAATGTTAATCGTTCCGTGTAAAAGAGAAACTAACTGCATCACATATGTCAAACAAGCAGATAAAAACAGCTACATCACTCTGTACTTTATAGTGACCTGACGAAGCACGCTGTCCGAGTAAGAAGCACGCTGTCTGAGTAAGAAGCACGTTGTCCGAGCACGAAGCACGTTGTCTGAGTAAGAAGCACGTTCTAGTCTCTGGGGAAATCATTTCCAGGGATTGTCCACTAGCTAGAAGGGTCTCCTGACAATAAGCTGATCATATAGTGTCCTACTTCTGTGTCCCCCAAGTAATCAGCTGTAATCAATGGAGGAATCCACAAGCAAGCGATCAATTGTTCTGCAGCACCCCCACAGGGGAGATGAAGAATTGCATATTTTAATTTAAATTAATGGGCTGTCTGTCTAATGCTCATTAATGCCTGTGTTCCCCACCCCCTGCACCTCCTGTACCACCCCCAAGCCATTTGTGTTTAACCCAATGTACCTCATATTGTAATTGTTTTGTTTTGCATTTATCCAGGCCTGAAAGCGCTGCGGAATAAGTTGGCGCCATACAAATAAAGATTATTATTATATTATTATAAGCAACTTGTCATGAAAAGTACAGACATTCAAGGACCCCAGTCTTGGCAGAAGGACATGCAACAGCCTCAAATACAGACCAAAGGCCAGAAATGTTGTTGAAGACCAAAACCTCTAAGGGAGATTGCTCAGGATGACCTTCAAAAAAAGAGTAATTAATTACATAGATCGATGTATATTTTACCAGTCTTTAAGCTTCAAGGATAGGCTGATGTCCAAATGGCAGGACTGGAGATGGATGAACTGAAGGTTCCCTACTGTATGGATGTATCTAGATAAAACAGGTCTACAGCTCACCGTAAACTGGATCAGTAGACAGAAGATAGAGAGGTCACACCAATGTATATGCATGGAACAGATGATGAGGTCACCCTAACCGCTACCTGTAGACAGAAGGTAGAGGTAACCCCAACCTCTATCCAAGGACTGTAAAGGTGCCGTCACATGGAGCAACTATTGTTCAGATAGTCAGTCAGCCGTTCATTCGCTTTTACACAGACCAATGATTGTTCATTAGTTGTTTGCCACGAAATCCCCCGTAGGAGATCTCCATGCAAATTCGTTCACAAGTCATTCAAATACAAACAACTGTGACTTCACACCAGATGACTTTTGATCAAGTAACAACTATTTTTTTGGTAAACTGCAGTGACAAGGCTGGCAACCTATTGCTGGTCGCCCCGATGGTGGCCATGTGACACTCAACAACTATTGCTTGAATACGCTCTTGAGTATTTATTCGCCCAGGAGTCATCCAGTGTGGAGAGAAGGTGAAGAGTCCAACACATCTTGTATGGACAGACAGTAGATAACGAGGACAATCAATAATTATCTACAGACTGAAAGCAGGAGGTCCCCCCAACCTGTACTTAGATATTATAGGTATAGAGGTCACCACGAGCACATCTAGGGATTATAGGAAGTGTTCGCCACAACCGGTATTATCATCACCATCGGCAGACTGCAGCTAAGGAGGAACCGGCAACCTGAAGACAACCACCATGAACCCTTTGTCCTACATCTCTATGTGAGGAGGTCACCATGAATTGCAGGTATGTACAGACTGGTAAAAGGCTCATTACAGGGAATAGACGTAGAATTATAGGATGGATTCAAGGACAAGAGATTAGTGCCATGATGCTCTGCAGGTCTTTGCCACAAGGAAGAATACATTAGTCAACCATATGCAATGCTCTGCAAGCAGACAGTAAGGGCTCAGTGACTCAATTCTGCAAATGAACTTTGCCAGCAAGCTGGAAAATGAGACTATTACATTTAGAAAAAATGAAAAATAAACCCCACGGATGGCGTACAATGCCCAGTATGTATATTTGTAAAGGTTGGCATGGGAATAGTTGGCAAGAGGATGGAGTACAATGCCCTTTAGAATTCTGGCATGGGATAGGATTCATTAAGCAATGCTCTGGGGTCTTTGGCAGGAATGCAGATAAAAGTTTTTTGGGAGGTTTTGGCAATGATTTTTAGCATGTTTTAAGGAGGTCACTTTAAGGCATGCGAGACCTCCCCAAACCGAGCAGTCTGTTCTTCCACCACCTGAGTCTGCATGAGTGGAACTTCTTTATGTCTTGGACTTGTCTTTATCACAGATGAGTATGGGGAGGTGGAAGGTGGTCCTCATCTCCTGGACAATACGGGAAGACGTTTCTGCGGTGCTAGTTGGGCAGACAGACAGCCTGTGCCTTTTTTGCACATCTTGGATGCTGTTTTCCCTCCTTGATGCCCACTGTTTCAATACCTCTTTGAATGGGGTCATTTATCAAATCAACTTGCAGTTAAATGCCAACATGTTACTTAGGCATGAAAGCGATTCAGAAATCCACGGCCTAATGTAAGAGCTCTAGGCCGGTGGATGCCGGAACAAGATAAAAGCATCAACGGAGAAGAGGGATCTCTTTGAAAGCGTTTGGAGTTTTTCCTTCGTTGGACTTGATGCTGTTGTTTTGTTCCTCAGACGTAAAGCACATTAAAAGCATTAACATATTTTACAAAAACTTGGGAAAGGAGTCGTTATATGTAATTCTAAACTAATGATGTCTTAGTATGCATACATGGAGCTTCTATTGCCCTACGGGCTGTGGTCTACATATGGGTACCCCAGGCTGCCATCTGAGGCCTCCTTCACGCAAAGTAGGCACGTCAAAAAAATCGCACCTATTGGAACCAATGGTTTCCTACGGGTTCCTCCAGACAAACGATTTTTTGATGCGCCTAAAAATTTGTGCATCAAAAGATAGAACAGAGGTGCGGCATTTTAACGCCAAAATTTCTATCATGTCAAAAGATGGGTCTTGTCCAATCTTTTGACAGCAAAACGCTGGAGGCTCCATAGACTCCTATGGGCGAATACGTCAGTCGTCCAAAAAGGGGAGGGAGTTTAACAGCAGCTAGCGCTGCAAACAATGACAGGTGCTTCTAGTGAAAGTAATTGCAGTAGTTTAGCCGACCGAGGGATTTCAGGGCAGTGTCATCAGTTCACTGCAAGATGCCACAGCCAGCTGTGAAAAATCACCAAGAATAGCCGCAAATTAGTTGCAGCTATTCACCGTTCATGCGATTTTGAGCTTCGTTGCCCGCAAATTTTTAGCACGGCTATCAGAGCATCAAAATGACTCTTGTGTGAAGGAGGCCCAAGTGCATCATTAAGAAGACACTGAAGAACAATAATCCAACAGAAGTGGCCTACTGTGCGAGCCTCCATTGCCCGGAAGGTGTTGTGTTGTTTGTACACACCCGAAAACTGATGTATACGCTGAGGGGTTGGAGATGACATACATGTCCCATTTAGGTTGTTGGCCTGAGGGTAATGAGTAAATGATTAGGATTTCTTAGACAAAACTATTTTAAAAAAATGAGATTACGGAATAAAAATAGGAAAACAATGGTTCCTGCCATATGTACAAAAAGTAAAAATTGGGGTGGCCCATTGTGCAATTGGAGCATCTGTTGCTCTAAGGAGAACGGAGACATGAAACCTCACAGGATAGTACAAAATCCAAATGATTGAGCCCGACATACCCAAGGGGATAAAGATGCCAGCCTGAGGGCCCCACAATGCAAAATGCTGGAGAGCAGCAACAATTGTGTCCAGGTGATCTATAGGCATCACCCAGCTGCCATCCCCCCTTCGGGAGGTGTTGATAAATGACCCCAGCCATAAGCCATCTTACACGGACATGCTCGCAATCACTTCCTTTCCTCTAGATCCAAGCCTCAATTTTCCACTTCTCTTTCCTCCTCTTCCTCTCCAGATTGCACCCCTGATGTGGCAACATCTGACACCTTCCGGCTGTGGGGGGGGCTCTCGCACTCCTCGTGTGGCGGGGAAAGAGACTGCAAGTCATGGCAAACGACATCATCTTCTTCTGAAGGGGATGTTTTAGAGTGCAGCAACTGAGGGGCGATCTCACAGATGTTTTCGAGTTGTCTTTCTTCCACTTCAGGTCCGGGATTTGTAGGTAGGACGCCTGTTGGTGCTGGCGATACGGTCAACGACTGCTCGCTGCTGGCCCACGCTTCAGAGGAGCCCAGACAGTAGAGTCCTTGTGACACGTAGGAGTGTGGCCAGCAGTCGGAGTGCGTCTGTGCAAGGTTGTCTATACAGGAGAGAAGACAGAAAGAAGACATTAGACACCGATATCAACTGCTCTGCTCGCCACCCTAATCCGCTCGGCTTGTTCACACACTGAGGGCGCCTTCGCACGGGACATTATGCACGCAGTTTCGCAGTGGTAATTAATAAGACCGGGGACTAATTAGGCTGCTCAGCCGGATCAATAATGGCACAAGTGTGTTTTGCTCCGATGTGAATGGGCCCGGCAGTGCAAAAAGGTACCAGAGAACATCCACGACAGCGCACCCTTCACATCGTGCTCTCGTAAGCGTATATACGCCTACTCTCGTCTGCAGGAGCCCTTAGGTTCCACGGCGGAATCCACACCAGTTTTAGAGCACATGGAATGTGGTATAAATCTGCCCCGCAGTTCATACCGAGTGGATTTCATTGCCAGAATTACCCGAATAGGCGGAATAAAGGCGGGCCGAGGCTGCGCTGACACGTGAAATCCACACCAGACTTCAATGAAATCCCCTACAGAAATCCGCACATTGCATGAGGATTTCTGCGCAGACTTTCATATGTAGCCGCCATGGATCTACATGTGGCTTTACACCATTTCAGCGAGGCAATCCTGCATTTCGATATCCTCGCATGCATTCTTTTGTTTCCACTACTTGGATTTCAAATCTGCGTCTGGAAAAATCTGCCCAGCATGGACATTAGCTCTTCACGACGCGACGCGTGACGCATCCTACCCCCTTTAGAATTAACCCATGTTCTGGTTCCACAAATCAGGTTGACCCAAAGTCTCCACCAGTTGTGGGTGGGCTCCATCATCCACGACACAGTCAACAGCCGCTGAACTACCTGTCTCCACGGCCGGATGCACATGAGTGGACAGGTATTTGCACGTGGAAGTGTAGCATTTTTGCAGAATGAATTATGTTTTTTGCTCACGCATCGACATATTTTACTGTACTTTTGTTACTGCAAGTCATGCACAATTGTGCACCCCCAAAAATATGCACTGATGCTCCCAGCCATAACACTGCCCAACGATGATTTTGTTTCGGGCTCAAAGTTAGCGTATTCTTGTATTTCCATCTGCTGAATTCAAAAATCACCATAAAAGTGACCGATTGGCTCTCTCATTGGAGATACAGTGACATCATTTTTAAGAGTCTACGTTTTTATTTTTTGGGAATTTTTTGTGTGTGTGAGTGGGGGGGTGGGCACACCTCTCAGCGGACAGAACACAATGTTCTCCATATGTTTGTAGCTTAAACATAATAAACGTTGCTATGACTGAGTTTCATATTTTTTCTGTTTTTCAGAATTTCTGGTTTTCTGCTTTTGAAGTCTAAAATTTGCTCTATCAAAATGCCCTGAAAATGTGTAAATTTAGTGAATAATTTTTGCTATTTTGTGGTGAAATAACATTTTCATCACAGAAACGCAATCTGACGCCTCTGGTGAAGACTGCCTGTCATCATTATTTTAGTCTGAAGGTCGGGGACCAGGACAAGTCATGGGCTCCACATATATGCTGTAACTCTTGTCAGTTGAACTACGAGGATGGCTGAAAAATGACCCTGACTTGAGGTAAAAGATGATACACCAAGCAGAACTGAGTGATCTCATTCCAGACCTTGACTTGTCAAAGGAGAAGGCCGAACTTCTAGGGTCAAGACTACAGCAATGGGATCTTCTCCATCGTGACGTCAGGGTCTCACAGTACGGAGAACCTCAGATGGATCGGCTTCCTTCTGGTTATTTGCTGCGACATTAATGGTTGATGAAATGTTTGACTTTGACCCATGATCCAACTGAATGGAGGCGATTCATAGACTCCTCCAAGCTTAGTCTGAAAGCTGTATTACTTCACAACGGCAACCGTCTTCCTTCTATTCCACTTGGTCATGCAGTTCACATGAAGGAGACTGATGCAAACATAACAGCCCTCCTCGACTCAATCAAATGCTGAACACAAGTGGACCATCTGTGGTGATCTAAAGGTCATGGCTGTACCCTTAGGATGCAACTGGGGTCACTAAATACTGTGGCCTTTTATGTATGTGGGACAGGAGGGACAGGAAATCACTTTACATTCAAGCAGAACGGCCTGCAAGAAATCTTCACACTACTGAGAAAAATGTCATTGCCGAGCCTCTCGGGGACCCAAAAGAGGTTCTTCTTCCACCCCTTCATATAAAGTTGGGTTTAATGAAAAGTGTTGTGAAAGGTATGAACCAGGAAGGACGGGCATTTAAGTACTTAAGAGACAAATGTCCGAGATTAAGTGATGCAAGGGTTAAGGAAGGTATTTTTGTAAAGGATCCTGCGTTTGACCAAGTTTTGGAGGGAAAAGGAAGCTTAGCAAGCCTTAAAGGGAGGTATTCGTGGGTTCTTAGGCAACAGATGATAACGACACTCAGTTGGTGACAGGACTTCTGGAAATATACCATCAACTTGGATGCAACATGTCCCTTCACATCCATGTTCTCCACTCCCACCTAGACTTTCCCTCCTAGTTGTGGAGCGGTCAGTGATGAACACGGGGAAAGATTCCACCGAGATATTCCTGTAATGTAACACAGATATCAGGGCCATTGGAATGAAGCCATGCTTGCTGATTACTGCTGGTCTGTGTAGGGATGCTCCAGAACTCACAAGAGGCAAGCCAAAAGGAAACGACCTCATGAAGTCACAACATGATTGTCCTCACACCGACCCGCCGGCCAGGAAGTCTTCCATCAGTTTGGAACTCTTAGAATGTAACGGTCACTATAAACATTCCAATGCCCTTTCAGTGTTGTTCACACATAATCCGATAAAGTAACACACTTCCATCTATTGTATCACAGAAACCAGAGCGAAGAAATAATGCCTTTGTCATATATGTTTTTCTCACCCCAAAATTAGTAAGATTTGACTCATGAAGTTAAGGAAACATTTCTAAATAGTGTAATTAGTCTAATAAGTCCAAAATGTGTTCTATTTCCTGCGAAGTTCTGCCGTGTTTCCCGTGTTTCCTGGCATGCGGCACGTGCATTTGCACATTTTTGGTGTGAAAATGTGCAAGAAAACAGAGCATGCTGCCTTTTTTTTGCGCAAGCGAAATGCAGAGGGAAACACATGCATGTGAAATAAATGCGTTCTATCCTCTGCGTGCAAAAATATGCCGGTAAGAAGCCTTTGCTGTGGGCATTTTATAGTGTGCACTGGTATTATTAGGACGCTATTCAAGCACAGTGACTGGGCGTGGTGCTGGCATTAAACAGGGCAAACACAGCAGGATAATAGGGACCCTCCACAGCTCTTGGTGGGCTTATGTCTACTATCCCTCTCGAGCCCTGCTTTACAGTTGGGGGCGCAGTTAGGGTCACTTTTCTCTGCTCTATGATCTAGAATTGACATTTTTCCCTTTTCTGGTGTCCCCAAGGACTGGACTGGTGACCCAACAGGCTGATAACGAAGATTGTTACCCTGGTTCTCCAGCAGCTCCTGATAAGTTTCACTCTGTCTTTCCTGGTTGGAATTGACACTTTCTTCTTCGCCATCCATGGACGACCAGGCCATCAGCGTTGCCTCAGAGATCGCAAATTGTTGCATGACACCTTGAGAGAAAAGAGCGACAAGTAATGAAAAGCATGGGAGAGCGGCACAACAAGCCTGCGGCACGGAGGAGTGGTCGGAGTGCTCCTACTGCTAATCACTGAGCCATGTGATGGTGGCACTGATCATCCACTCGGCCGGTGATTACATCTTTTACATGACACCAAACATCAACATTGCTGGTGGCACATCGCCCCGGGTGAGTGGGGGGTGCTGCCAGCAGTGAGGAGACAGCATGAGGGGCGAATGATCGCATGAACAATTGGTCATCCCTCAGACAAACTGGAATCGGCCCATGCGAAGGCCAGACAGATGAGCACCCAACTCGTCGAGCGGCGCTTGTTGTGCGGTACACAAAAGGACACAAACTGTAGATGGCTTCATCCTAAACAAACGTTGCTGACTTTTGCCCATGTTCGAGCTCGGATGTTGTGTCCTATTAGGGCTGCGCTGGGAGAATCATTTATCAATACTCTCTTCATAGCCCACGGCAACAAATCACAGATTTCATTTTATTCCAGTAGTTTCAGAACTGAAAGCTGCCCTGTGATTGGCTGCTGATGGGCAGCAAGGACCATCCTACTATTAGACTTAAGAAATGAGGCCATGCGGCAGAAGACGGCGGCAGAGCCACCACACTACATTGGGGGCAGCGAAGCAGCGACCACTACAAGCAGATTTTAACTCCATATGCCCTGGCCCTACTTACCATACTAGACCATTACACAACATTTTACATATACTGACTTTCCCCTTATAAGACCCCCGGCCCTCTCATGATTGGCGCTCCCCTGTATGATAATTCCCCACACACACACACCCCCCTTGACCCCGGAGCGCAGCATAAAGTCATGTGACATTTTTTCCGCAGATCAGTTTCAGTGTGAATCCACATTAGATGAAAGGTCCAGCGATCGGAGCGACTCCCAACGAGGCCGGTCATCGGTGCTAGACTAGCTGGGGTCTCACCGCCAACTGCGAGGGGGGGGAGTTCTCGTATACCGAGAATGGCGCAATCAAGGAAAACATCCAACGAAAGGGGATCCCGTGGACGGAAACAACTCATCAGTGAAAGGGGTCGGAGGAGGATGTCAGGAATCGTTCTGACCAACAGGCTGCACAGTCAGCTGAATACAACGCTGGAGCTCCAACTAACGTGTCCGAACGCACAACTCGCCGTTCCTCCGCACGGATGGTATAACAGCGGGCAACCAGTTCCAGCACCATTGTGTCTAAGAGAAACAGAAAGACTCCAGCGGGGCAAAAGAGCGCAAAACTTGTATCACTGAGGAGCGGAGAAACATCTCCTGGTCGGATGGATGCGGATTTCTGTTACTGATGGTATAGTGCCCCAGAGTAGGGAGCCTCCAGTGCCTATCTTCTGTGGTGTGGATGTGGATGTATTGGTATGTGTATTGCCTTGTCTGGGCCAATGGAAGTTCATTTGTCTGCTGTTTGTGTAACCTAATCTTGAGTGACTAGCAGAACTCACCCTAACCTTGTGAGTCTTGTCAGTCATCTTAAGCAGCCCTGGGATTGGCTGAGTGAATCACCCTATAGTTGTTCATATAACTGTAAAGTTTAGTTGTTGGGAAGGAGTTGGAAGTTAGTGAGTTGGCAGTAGAATGGAGGAGAGGGAGGAGGCTGAAAGTGGAGCTTAAGCCAGTCGGGCCTAATGGATTGGTCAAGCTCAGTGCAGGAGTCTGGAGTTGAAGGAGTCTCTTTCATCCCTGCTAGAGAGCAGACATCTAGACAAGGCAGACCCTTCGAAACCAAGAGGAGAAAGACCATTACCCAGCGTGAGTCTAAGTTAAAGAAATCAGCCTGATCCCTTCATTCATCCAAATACCCATTGGAAGAATCCTCCAGATAACTTAGACTGGTGGGTCCATCTTCCTGTACAGAAGAGAAGTTAAGAAATAAGCACATGTATTTTCTGCTCAAGTGGAACTGTCGAACTTAATGCTCACTGAGATTTCTGTGAAGTGTGAACTGTTGTTAACTTTTCAAACGTGGAGTATACAATGTACCTTTGTTTTACTATTAAATCTGGTTTGAACTCTTCCTTTCATCATTACCAGAACGCTTCATTAAAGAGGTACTGGCGTCACGAGAACATTTAATCTATGCCATTCTATCGCTAATGTTCTGGTTTTCCCATTGTGTATCAAATAAAAGAAGCAAAAGATCAGCGGCACTCACCACTATGCCAAGATGTGGCGGAGTAAATGGGAAGAAGATGCTCACCTCTATGGGACTGACCTCTATGGGACTGGATCCACGGTCCCCAATAATAGTCCAATAAATTGTGCGTAGAAGACCCCATCAGAGGAGACGCATATATGGAAAGGTTAAAAAGCCTTTATTTTGCTCATGGTACAGGCGCAAGCGACATGTCAACCCGCAATGGGTTTTTCTCAAGATGGTTACATAGACGACATACACAACTTAAATACAGACAGTGCACCACCCAGCCCCATGTTATACAGGTGTGAAAACACAGACCGACCGCATGTCAATCAGGTGATGTCCAAACATTGTAGTTGCAGCTCCTTCTCCATCATGCCTTCCCTGCATCCCCCCATTCATCGTTCCCATGAGAGGTTCTTACTGACTCCACTAAACCATTATTCTATAAGTACGCATATGCAGGACTTATGACCACACAGGATTTTAATTGACGTACTACGCCAGCATCGGCCAGACGAGCATGCTCAAACCCACCAACCCCGCAAGTATATGAACAGGTCTGCCCACATACTCCCATGGGCGCATGGGCAGAGCGCAACGATCCTGATAGAGGATTTTATATATGAACTAAAACATAATTATTAGGTACATTGAGCTACGACTCGAGAAAAAGAAAGAGAGGGCCTTGCCTAGTAGATACCCTTAGCCCAATGTACCCTTGGGAACCCCCAAGAAGATGGGAGCAATACATGTAAGTCCCACACACCATATATCATATGTATAGGTAACGACCATAACTAAGATCTGTTTTGCCATTGTGCACAGACAGTCCAGGTTGCAACTGGACATTACAGGGAGGGACAGTAGAGCTGCCGTTGACATCCAACTTGTACCCTGCTGTCACCCCATTAAGGTCTGTGCTCGGCTGCCACAATGGGAGGTCAGAATTTGGTACAAGCAGCATAAATCACTGACCCCTTCCTGTCAGCCGGTCAGAACATTTTAGCACTGCCATCTAATCTGCAGCGACTACAAGAAGCTTCCTATCTGCAGGGGCCGATATTCCTGCAGAACGATGTCATCACCAAGTGGAATCTACGCCACAACGAGTTGCAGATCTGAAGGTCAAATGAGTCCAACGATATTAGATGGGGTTCTACTGATCATTTGTGGAAATGTGTCCCAATATCGTTCTGCTGCTGTCGGCAGCACATCCAAGTTCTTGTAGGGAAATTTGCTACCAACAGTGATTTTTCTTCGTGCTTCTCACCTGACGAATAAATGTTTGCTTGTTCATTGGGTGGCCAACTACACCTTCACAGGGCCCAATAACCGGACAAACGTTCTTCCCTGATCATTGTGCCATGTGGAAGACTCTTTACGTTCCTTGGCAATGTTAAGTTGTGCGTCTGGGACCCATGGTTCTACAGGTTTCCATGAGCACAGCTTGACAGGTGAGGGATAATTGTCGAGGTCAGGCATATCAACTAGTATATATATATATATATATATATATATATATATATATATATATATATATATAAAGTTAAAAGCCTTCACTGACTGACTGACTCGCCCCTAATTCTCTAACTTCCCAAGGTCGTATAAAAAATGAAATTTGGCAGGAGCATTCTTTAGGTTCTAAAAAGGAAAAGTAAAGCGGTCACAACTTAATTGTTTAATGCTAAGTGCAAAAGTATGGGCACCCCTGTGTAATGTAGCTAATCTAATTCTCTAACTTCCCAAGGTCGTACAAACATGAGATTGGCATGATCATTCCTTAAATCCTGAATAGGAAAAGTAAAGGGGTCACAACTAGAGATGAGCGAGCACCAAAATGCTCGGGTGCTCGTTACTCGGGACGAAATTATCGCGATGCTCGAGGGTTCGTTTCGAGTAACGAACCCCATTGAAGTCAATGGGCGACTCGAGCATTTTTGTATATCGCCAATGCTCGCTAAGGTTTCCATTTGTGAAAATCTTGGCAATTCAAGAAAGTGATGGGAACAACACAGCAACGGATAGGGCAGGCGAGGGGCTACATGTTGGGCTGCATCTCAAGTTCCCAGGTCCCACTATTAAGCCACAATAGCGGCAAGAGTGGGCCCCCCCCAACAACTTTTACTTCTGAAAAGCCCTCATTAGCAATGCATACCTTAGCTAAGCACCACACTACCTCCAACAAAGCACAATCACTGCCTGCATGACACTCCGCTGCCACTTCTCCTGGGTTACATGCTGCCCCCCCCCCCCCGCACACAACCCAGTATCCACAGCGCACACCAAAGTGTCCCTGCGCAGCCTTCAGCTGCCCTCATGCCACACCACCCTCATGTCTATTTATAAGTGCATCTGCCATGAGGAGGAACCGCAGGCACACACTGCAGAGGGTTGACACGGCTAGGCAGCGACCCTCTTTAAAAGGGGCGGGGCGATAGTCCACAATGCTGTACAGAAGCAATGAGAAATAGAATCCTGTGCCACCGCCATCAGGAGCTGCACACGTGGGCATAGCAATGGGGAACCTATGTGCCACACACTATTCATTCTGTCAAGGTGTCTGCATGCCCCAGTCAGACCGCGTTTTTTTATAAATAGTCACAGGCAGGTACAACTCCGCAATGGGAATTCCGTGTGCACCCACAGCATGGGTGGCTCCCTGGAACCCACCGGCTGTACATAAATGTATCCCATTGCAGTGCCCATCACAGCTGAGGTAACGTCCGATTAAATGCAGGTGGGCTTCGGCCCACACTGCATGCCCCAGTCAGACTGGGGTTCTTTAGAAGTGGACAGATGCAGTTACAACTCCTTGTGGACCCACAGCATGGGTGGGTGCCAGGAAGCCACCGGCGGTACATAAATGTATCCCATTGCAGTGCCCCTCACAGCTGAGGTAATGTCGTGCTTAATGCAGGTGGGCTTCGGCCCACACTGCATGCCCCAGTCAGACTGGGGTTCTTTAGAAGTAGACACATGCAGTTACAACTCCCTGTGGACCCACAGCATGGGTGGCTCCCTGGAACCCACCGGCGGTACATAAATATATCCCATTGCAGTGCCCAGCATAGCTGATGTACCGTCAGCTTTAATGCAGGTGGGCAAAATATTAATTGGATTACACTGTAGGCGAGGGCCCACAAAAATTGGTGTACCAACAGTACTAATGTACCTGAAAAAAATTGCCCATGCCCAACCAAGAGGGTAGCTGAAACCCATTAATCGCTTTGGTTAATGTGGCTTAATTGGTAACTAGGCCTGGAGGCAGCCCAGTTAAAATAAAAATTGGTTGAGTTGAAAGTTTCAACGCTTTAATGAGCATTGAAACGTATAAAAATTGTTTACAAAAATTATATGACTGAGCCTTGTGGGCCTAAGAAAAATTGCCCGTTCGGCGTGATTATGTGAGGTTTCAGGAGGAGGAGCAGGAGGAGGAGGAGGAATATTATACACAGATTGATGAAGCGAAAAGGTCCCCGTTTTTGATGGTGATAGAGAACGATGCTTCCATCCGCGGGTGCAGCCTACGTATTGCTTAGGTATCGCTGCTGTCCGCTGGTGGAGAAGAGAAGTCTGGGGAAATCCAGGCTTTGCTCATCTTGATGAGTGTAAGCCTGTCGGCACTGTCGGTTGACAGGCGGGTACGCTTATCCGTGATGATTCCCCCAGCCGCACTAAACACCCTCTCTAACAAGACGCTAGCCCCAGGACAAGCAAGCACCTCCAGGGCATACAGCGCGAGTTCAGGCCACGTGTCCAGCTTCGACACCCAGTAGTTGTAGGGGGTAGAGGCGTCACGGAGGACGGTCGTGCAATCGGCTACGTACTCCCTCACCATCCTTTTACAGTGCTCCCGCCGACTCAGCCATGACTGGGGAGCGGTGACACAGTCTTGCTGGGGAGCCAGAAAGCTGTCAGAGGCCTTAGAGAGTGTTCCCCTGCCTGTGCTGTACATGCTGCCTGATCTCTGCGCCTCCCCTGCTACCTGGCCCTCGGAACTGCGCCTTCGGCCACTAGCGCTGTCGGATGGGAATTTTACCATCAGTTTGTCCGCCAGGGTCCTGTGGTATAGCATCATTCTCAAACCCCTTTCTTCTTCGGGTATGAGAGTGGAAAGGTTCTCCTTATACCGTGGGTCGAGCAGTGTGTACACCCAGTAATCCGTAGTGGCCAGAATGCGTGTAACGCGAGGGTCACGAGAAAGGCATCCTAACATGAAGTCAGCCATGTGTGCAAGGGTACCTGTACACAACACATGGCTGTCCTCACTAGGAAGATCACTTTCAGGATCATCCTCCTCCTCCTCCTCCTCAGGCCATACACGCTGAAAGGATGACAGGCAAGCAGCATGGGTACCCTCAGCATTGGGCCAAGCTGTCTCTTCCCCCTCCTCCTCATGCTCCTCCCCCTCCTCCTCCTCCTGAACGCGCTGAGATATAGACAGGAGGGTGCTCTGACTATCCAGCAACATACTGTCTTCCCCCGCCTCTGTTTCCGAGCACAAAGCGTCAGCCTTTATGCTTTGCAGGGAACTTCTCAAGAGGCATAGCAGAGGAATGGTGACGCTAATGATTGCAGCATCGCCGCTCACCACCTGGGTAGACTCTTCAAAGTTTCCAAGGACCTGGCAGATGTCTGCCAACCAGGCCCACTCTTCTGTAAAGAATTGAGGTGGCTGACTCCCACTGCGCCGCCCATGTTGGAGTTGGTATTCCACTATAGCTCTACGCTGCTCATAGAGCCTGGCCAACATGTGGAGCATAGAGTTCCACTGTGTGGGCACGTCGCACAGCAGTCGGTGCACTGGCAGATGAAACCGATGTTGCAGGGTGTGCAGGGTGGCAGCGTCCGTGTGGGACTTGCGGAAATGTGCGCAGAGCCGGCGCACCTTTCCGAGCAGGTCTGACAAGCATGGGTAGCTTTTCAGAAAGCACTGAACCACCAAATTAAAGACGTGGGCCAGGCATGGCACGTGCGTGAGGCTGCCGAGCTGCAGAGCCGCCACCAGGTTACGGCCGTTGTCACACACAACCATGCCCTGTTGGAGGCTCAGCAGCGCAAGCCAGCGGTCGGTCTGCTCTGTCAGACCCTGCAGCAGTTCGTGGGCCGTGTACCTCTTCTCTCCTAAGCTGAGTAGTTTCAGCACGGCCTGCTGACACTTGCCCACCGCTCTGCTGCCACGCCGCGCGACACCGACTGCTGGCGACGTGCTGCTGCTGACACATCTTGATTGTGAGACAGAGGTTGCGTAGGAAGATGAGGAGGAGGAGGGTGGTTTAGTGGAGGAAGCATACACCGCCGCAGATACCACCACCGAGCTGGGGCCCGCAATTCTGGGGGTGGGTAGGACGTGAGCGGTCCCAGGCTCTGACTCTGTCCCAGCCTCCACTAAATTCACCCAATGTGCCGTCAGGGAGATATAGTGGCCCTGCCCGCCTGTGCTTGTCCACGTGTCCGTTGTTAAGTGGACCTTCCCAGTAACTGCGTTGGTGAGGGCGCGTACAATGTTGCGGGAGACGTGGCCGTGCAGGGCTGGGACGGCACATCGGGAAAAGTAGTGGCGACTGGGAACTGAGTAGGCGGTGAACGGCCTTCGTCCCACCTTGTGGGGTGCTTGGCCATCATATGTCTGCGCATGCTGGTGCTGGTGAGGCTGGTGGTGGTGGCTCCCTGGCTGATCTTGGCGCGACAAAGGTTGCACACCACTGTTCGGCGGTCGTCTGCACTCTCAGTGAAAAACTGCCAAACCTTTGAGCACCTCGGCCTCTGCAGGGTGGCATGGCGCGAGGGGGCGCTTTGGGAAACAGTTGGTGGATTATTCGGTCTGGCCCTGCCTCTACCCCTGGCCACCGCACTGCCTCTTCCAACCTGCCCTGCTTCTGCACTTGCCTCCCCCTCTGAAGACCTGTCCTCAGTAGGCGTAGCAAACCAGGTGGGGTCAGTCACCTCATCGTCCTGCTGCTCTTCCTCCAAATCCTCTGTGCGCTCCTCCCTCGGACTTACTCCAATTACGACTACCTGAGTGATAGACAACTGTGTCTCATCGTCATCGTCCTCCTCACCCACTGAAAGCTCTTGAGACAGTTGCCGGAAGTCCCCAGCCTCATCCCCCGAACCCCGGGAACTTTCCAAAGGTTGGGCATCGGTCACGACAAACTCCTCCAGTGGGAGAGGATTCGGAATCATTGCTGCCCATTCTGGGCAGGGGCCCGAGAACAGTTCCTGAGAGTCTGCCTGCTCCTCAGAATGTGTCATTTTCATGGAGTGAGGAGGCTGGGAGGAAGGAGGAGCAGCAGCCAGAGGATTCAGAGTTGCAGCAGTGGACGGCACAGAACTGTGGGTGGTCGATAGATTGCTGGATGCACTTTCTGCCATCCACGACAGGACCTGCTCATTTTCTAATAAAGGTCTACCGCGTGGACCCATTAATTGTGAGATGAATGTGGGGACGCCAGAAACGTGCCTCTCTCCTAATCCCGCAGCAGTCGGCTGCGATACACCTGGATCAGGAGCTCGGCCTGTGCCCACACCCTGACTTGGTCCTCCGCGTCCTCGCCCGCGTCCACGTCCTCTAGGCCTACCCCTACCCCTCAGCATGCTGTATTACCAGTAGTGCAGAAACAGAACGCTGTAATTAAATGTGCCGCTTATTGGCCTGTGGTTGGAGGCTGACTTCCCTTACGGAACGCACAGCAGAGCCAGGAAACAATTTTGCGCACGCCTGTAGTGAGACGTAGGTGCGTATGACTGAGCTAGTGGAATTCACAGCGCAGAAGCAATCAAGTGGCCAAAGGCCACTAGTAGGCCTTAAGTGTTTTGCTTCTATTTTTTTTAAATGCTGAGCTGAGACAGCAGACAGATACTGTAGGCAGCGTATAATATTATGTATACTGTTTCCCTCTGGCGGGATGACGGCGGTGATGTAACAGAGACAGCAGATCCAGGAAAAAATTTTGCGCAAGCCTGCTGTAACGCTTAGCTGCGTATTAATTAGGACTACTACCCCCAGCAGACACGCAGTAAACTGAAGACGGTCACAAGCAGCCCAAATATAGTATTTTCCCCCAATTTTTTGGAAAAAGCCCACTGCCTATATAGCCTGAATATCTCTTTCCCTGCCTCACCAGTACTGCCCCTATACTCTGTACAATGTAATAATTCTTTAATTAGATCCTTTAAAAACATATATGGGCTACTTTCAACATACACAACATAAAGACCAAAGGGTATCACGGTATCCTTTCCATACAGAAAGTCTCTAGTTTCAGTCGTGAGACTACTCGGCCTGCAGGCAAGAAGCTAAAGCTGGATAGCCGTGTGGTAGTTACAGATTTACTATTAAGTAAAATATCTACGGCTCTCTCCACCGGACCACCAGAACCCATCTAGAGCACGTGAACTGACATATTGCTTCTAGAATAGGTGATCTTCCGGACAACCATAGCTGTCGCTCATTGCCGAGACAGTAGTTGGACAGCTGATTTGACTTACTATAGCCATTTCAACTGTCGCTTGTACTGGAACGAAATAGGTCTGAATAAAAACAAATAAAGCGCACAAAAGTGGAAACACTTCGCCTTACAGGATACATCTACTTACCTCATAAGTCCTTTACCATCATCAAGTGGTCTTTATTTACTACTCAGTCCAGATAAGACTGTGCTTATTGAAAAAATAGTACTATACACTCGAGCAAACCTCTGTACTTTCATGTATCTCGGACTATCTGAACTTAAGTCCCGAGATATTAATGACTAATATTTTTATCATCACTGAGACCCGATCAACCCTCAAGTTCTGTAAGGTTCTCTTTGAATATTAGTCAATTACACTCTAACTGACTTCTCAGCGGCCATATGCACTATCTGTAACTACCACACGGCTATCCAGCTTTACCTTCTTGCCTGCAGGCCGAGTAGTCTCACGACCGAAATTAGAGACTTTCTGTATGGAAAGGATACCGTGATACCCTTTGGTCTTTATGTTGTGTATGTTGAAAGTAGCCCATATATGTTTTTAAAGGATCTAATTAAAGAATTATTATTTTAGTCTATAACTGTGAAGGGCGAAATTAGTAAAAATATAGACTTTCCCGTTTCTGTGAATAAATACTCTGTACAATGACTGCAGACTGCGGACGCAATGCTCTGCACGGCCGATATACAAAAAAAAAATATTGTGCAACACTGTTAAAAGCTGCCTCCACACTACTGCACACGGTCAGATGTGGCCCTAAGAAGGACCGTTGGGGTTCTTGAAGCCTAAAATCACTCCTAACGCTCTCCCTATAGCAGCTCCAGCACCAACAGCACTGTCCCTGATCTCTGTCAGAATGCATCTGTGGCGAGCCGCGGGAGGGGCCGATTTATATACTCGGGTGACACCTGATCTCGCCAGCCACTCACTATTGTTTAGGTGCTAAATGAGGAAATTACTCACTGACTGACTCACTGACTGACTGGCCACTAATTCTCTAACTTCTCGGTGTTGTACAAACACAAAATTTGGCTGGGGCATTCTTTCGGTCTTAAGTAGGAAAAGATAGGGGGTACCAACTCGATTATTCAATGCAAATTTAAAAAGGAAGTGCACCCCTATGTAATGTAACTTCCTGATGTCATACAAACATGAAATTTTGGATGATCATTCTTTAGGTCCTAAATAGGAAAAGCAAAGAGTAGAGATGAGCGAACACCAAAATGCTCGAGTGCTCGTTGCTCGAGTCAAACTTTTCGTAATGCTCAAGAGCTCGTTTCGAGTAACGAAACCTATTGAAGTCAATGGGCGACTAGAGCATTTTTGTACGAGACCGATGCTCCGCATAGGTGATGACTTGTCAAACACCATAAAACATCAGAAAGTCCAGAAAACACCACAGAAGTGGATAGGGAATGGCAGGTGTAGCATGCATGGCTGCATCTGAGGATCCCAGGTCCCAATATTAAGCCAAAATGAGGGCAAGAGTCTGGCGTCACCCCCTAACAATTTACTTTGGACAAACCGGCATTAACAAGGCACACGAGCTGGCACATCTTAGCTAAGCACCACACTACCTGCAACCATTGACAATCACTGCCTGTGGGTGACACGCTGCCTCTTCTCCTGGGTTACATGCTGGCATTGCTGTCCGCCCTCCCTTCCCCCGCATGACCCTGTGTCTACAGCACACACCAAATTTTCCCTGCGCAGCATTCAGCTGCCCTCATGCCACACGCTCGCTTGATAGCCACACCACCCTCATGTCTATTTATAAGTGCATACTGGATGAGGAGGAACCTGAGGCACACACTGGCAAAAGGTTGGCAGGGCCAGGCAGCGACCCTCTTTGAAATTGTGGGCGATAGCTCACAATGCTGTTAAGAATTGATGATAAATTGACGTACGATCATCATTTGAATCCCGTGCCACCTCCGTCACAAAATTGTCAGAAGCCGCAAATGTGGGCATAAAGGGGACTCAGGTGCCAGTACTTCTACACATCTCCACAATGCAGCAATACTCTGTGTGGGAAGCACGTGAGCGGGCCCAGAGTCAGGCTCGGTCCCAGCCTCCACCTTGTGTGACCCAAGGTGCCGCGAGTTACATAGCAATGGGAAATCCATGGGTCCCCACACAATTTATTCTGTGTAGGTGTCAGATAGCTCAACACCGCAATGGGAAGTCTTTGAGTTCCTTGGGCTTGCCTATGCTGTCGGTGCACAAAGATGGTATTACACATAAAGAAATCAGAGCGCCCAAACATGGCACAGTTTCACCCTGCCAAGGACCTCGGCCCACATTTCTACCCTAGTGAGTCAGTGTATTTGTGCCAGACAGGTAAAACACCGCAATGGGAAGTCTTTGTGCACCAACAGCATAGGTGAGCCAAAGGAACTTAAAGATGGTATTACACATGAGGAAAACAGAGTGCCCACACATGGCAGAGTTTTACCCTGCCAAGGACCTCGGCCCACATTTCTATCCTAGTCAGTCAGTGTATTTGTCCCAGACAGGTAAAACACAGCTATGAGAAGTCTTTGTGCACCCACAGCATAGGCAAGCCCAAGGAACTTAAAGATGGTATTACACATAAAGAAATCAGAGCGCCCAAACCTGGCAGAGTTTCACCCTGCCAAGGACCACGGCCTCGGCTCACACCCTCATTATTCGTGGGCATAAAGCAGACTCAGATGCTAGTGCAGCTGTGAATGACTCATTAATGCAGTAACGCTCCTTTTGTTTGGCCCAAACCACTGTCTCAGATAACTGTAGTAACACGAGAGAAAATACATGCTGACCCCAATCAGGAGGAGGAGGTGGCATAATAAGGCCAAGAAACCATGACTGAGGTAGGACCCGCAATACTTTGTGTGGGAAGTACGTGAGCGGGCCCTGGGTCAAACATGGCAGAGTTTCACTCTGCCAAGGACACCAGCCTTGGCCCACTTTTCTGTCCAAATTTGACTTGAAAAAGGTCACTAAGTGGGCCGAAACATTGTGTCATTTTACTGGATATGGATTAATAAAGAAGCATCTGAGGATGGACTTTTAAAAGAACAATCACTCCTGACGCTGCTCATTTCTGTTGATTGCTGTGGATCACATTTCTGCCCAAGTCAGTCAGTGTATTTGTGCTAGATAGGTAAAACACCGCGATGGGAAATCTTTGTGCACCCACAGCATAGGCAGACCCCAGTAACATTTCTGTAGCAAGAGTATAGGCAGACCCCAGTAACATTTTTTATAGCAAGAGTATAGGCGAACCCCAGTAACATTTTTTATAGCAAGAGTATAGGCGAACCCCAGTAACATTTCTGTAGCAAGAGTATAGGCGAACCCCAGTAACATTTCTGTAGCAAAAGTATAGGTGAACCCCAGTAACATTTCAGTAGCAAAAGTGTAGGCAGACCCCGGTAACATTTCTGTAGCAAGAGTATAGGCAGACCCTTGTAACGTTTCTGTAGCAAGAGTATAGGCGGACCCCAGTAACATTTCTGTAGCAAGAATATAGGTGGACCCCAGTAACATTTCTATAGCAAGAGTATAGGCGGACCCCAGTAACATTTCTGTAGCAAAAGTATAGGCGGAACCCAGTAACATTTCTGTAGCAAGAGTATAGGCGGACCCCAGTAACATTTCTGTAGCAAGAGTATAGGTGGACCCCAGTAACATTTCTGTACCAAGAGTATAGGCGGACCCCAGTAACATTTCTGTAGCAAGAGTATAGACAGACCCTTGTAACATTTCTGTAGCAAGAGTATAGGTGGACCCCAGTAACATTTCTGTAGCAAGAGTATAGGCGGACCGCAGTAATATTTCAATAGCAAGAGTATAGGCGAACCCCTCAAACCATTCAGTAGAAACTGCATAGGCGGACCCTAGTAATATTGTAGCAAAAGTATAGGCAGAACCCTGTAACATTTCTGTAGCAAGAGTGTAGGCGAACCCCTAAAACATTGGTGTACCAAGAGTATAGGCGAAGGCCTGAAAAATTAGTTAGATAGCAGTATAGGCGAGGGCCAGAAAAATTGGTGTACCAAGAGTACAAGTGCACCCCTGAAAAATTGCTCAACCGCGAGGGCAGGTGATACCCATAAACAGCTCACCGTTGCTTAATTTGTAACAGAGCCTGGAGGCAGCCCTGTGAAAAAAATGGCAGTTCAGCGTGATGACATGCTGTTTTAGGAGGAGGAGTAGGAGTAATATATTCGAGAGTGATTAAGAAAAGCTAATTCCCCCTTTTTTTGTGGTGATAAAGGATGCATTTTCTCCTGTTGCAGCAAAAAGAATCATTAGGTTCCGCTTCTTTCCGCCGGTGGAGAGGAGAAGTCTGGGGAATTCCAGCCTTTGTTTATCTTTATGAGTGTAAGCATGTCAGCACTGGCAGTTGACAGGCAGGTACGCTTATCTGTGATGATTCCCCCAGCTGCACTAAACACCCTCTCTGACAAAACACTAGCGGCATGGCAGGCCAGCACCTCCAGGGCGTACAGCATAAGCTCGTGCCTCGTGTCCAGCTTTGACACCCAATAGTTGTATGGAGCAGAGGCATCACGGAGGATGGTCATACAATTGGCTACGTACTCCCTCACCATCTTTTTACAGTGCTCCCTCCGACTCAGCCTTGACTGGGGAGTGGTGACACAGTCTTGCTGGGGAGCCATAAAGCTTGAAAAGGCCTTGGAGAGTGTTCCCCCGCCTGCGCTGGACACGCTGCCTGATCCACGCTCCTTCCCTGCTACTTGACCCTCTGAACTGCGTCTTCTGCCACTAGCGCTGTCAGATGGGAACTTTAGCATCACTTTTTCCACCAGGGCCCTGTGGTATTGCATCACTCTCGTACCCCTTTCCTCTTCGGAAATGAAAGTGAAAAGGTTCTCCTTATACCATGGGTTGAGAAGGGTGTACACCCAGTAATCCATGTTGGCCAGAATGCGTCTAATGCGAGGATCACGGGAAAGGCAGCCTAACATGAAGTCAGCCATGTGTGCCAGGGTCCCAGTACGCAACACATCGCTGTCCTCACTAGGAGGATGACTTTCAGGATCCTCCTCCTCCTCAGCAGCCCATACACGCTGAACAGATGAGAGGCAAGCAGCATGGTTACCCTCTGCAGTGTGGCCAGCTGTCTCTTCCCCCTCCTCCTCCTCCTCCCCCTCCCCGAAAAGGCGCTGAGCTATAGACATGAGGGTGGTCTGGCTATCCAGCGACATACTGTCATCCCCCATCTCCTGTTCCAACCACAAAACGCCGGCCCTTATGCTTTGCAGCGAACTTCTCAGCAGGCAAAGCAGCGAGATGGTAACGCTAATGATTGCTGCATCACCGCTCACCATCTGGGTAGACTCCTCAAAGTTTCCAAGGACCTGGCAGATATCTGCCATCCATGCCCACTCCTGAGTAAAGAATTGCGGAGGCTGACTACCACTCCGCCGCCCATGTTGCAGCTGGTATTCAACTATTGCTCTACACTGCTCATACAGCCTGGTCAACATGTGCAGCGTAGAATTCCAGCATGTGGGCACGTCGCACAGCAGTCGGTGCTCTAGCAGCTGAAACCAACGTTGCAGGGTCCTCAGGGTGGCAGTGTCTGTGGTGGACTTGCGGAAATGTGCGCAGACGTGGTGTGCCTTGCCAAGCAGGTCAGAGAAGTGGGGGTAGTTTTTCAGAAACTGCTGAACCACCAGATTGAAGACGTGGGCTAGGCATGACACGTGTGAGGCTGCCGAGCTGCAGAGCCACCACCAGGTTACAGCCGTTGTCACACACGACCATGCCTGGTTGGAGGCTCAGCTGTCGAAAGCCAGAGGTTGGTCTGCTCTGTCAGACCCTGCAGCAGCTCAGGGGCCATGTGACTCTTGTAACCTAAGCTAATTAGTTTCAGCACGGCTTGCTGACGCTTGCCCACCACTGTGCTGCCGCACCACGCGCTACCGACTGCTGGCAACGTGCTCACACTTCTTAATTGAGAGGTAGAGGTGGCAGAGGATGAGGAGGGGGAGGGTTTGGAGGAGGTGGCATAAAACCTTGCAGATAGCAGCACCGAGGTAGGACCCGCTATTCTGGGTGTGGGTAGGATGTGATCGGTCCCAGGCTCTGACTTGTTCCCAACCTCCACCAAGTTCACCCAATGTGCCGTCAGGGAGATATCGTGGCCCAGCCCGCCAGTACTTGTCCACGTGTCCGTAGTTAAGTGGACCTTCCCAGTAACCGTGTTGGTGAGGGCACAATTTATGTTCCAGGAGACATGTTGGTGTAGGGTTTGGACGGCACACCGGGAAAAATAGTGGCAACTGTGGACCGAGTAGCGCGGGATCGCCGCCGCCATCATGTTTTTGAAAGCCTCCGTTTCCACAAGCCCGTACGGCAGCATCTCCAGGCTGATTAATTTGGCAATGTGTATGTTTAAAGCTTGTGCATGCGGGTGGGTGGCGGCGTATTTGCTTGTGTTAGCGACAGCTGAACGCTGCGCTGAGAGACATTGCTGGATGGAGTGGAGGACAGTGGACATGAGGGTGTGGGTACAGGCCGGGAG
This sequence comes from Eleutherodactylus coqui, assembly GCA_035609135.1. Lineage (NCBI taxonomy): Eukaryota > Metazoa > Chordata > Amphibia > Anura > Eleutherodactylidae > Eleutherodactylus > Eleutherodactylus coqui. The sequence goes on from CM069408.1 coordinate 307,825,296, forward strand.
GCGCTTGTGCCTGCGTCCTGGGAGGGGGATTGGATCTGTGTGGCAGGTTGGGGCACAGGGGAAGAGGCAGTGGTGTGACCTGGAGGTGGTGAATGGCCTTCGTCCCACCTTGTGAGGTGCTTGGCCATCATATGCCTGCGCATGCTGGTGGTGGTGAGGCTGGTGATGGTGGCTCCCCGGCTGATCTTGGTGTGACACAGGTTGCACACCACTGTTCGTCGGTCGTCCGCACTTTCAGTAAAAACCATCCACACCTTTGAACACCTAGCCCTCTGCATGGAGGCTTGCTGCTAGGGGGTGCTTTGGGAAACAGTTAGGGGTATCCTTCGCTCTGGCCCTGCCTCTACCCCTGGCCACCCCACTGCCTCTTCCAACCAGGCCTGCTGCTGCACTTGTCTCCCCCTCTGAAGCCCTGTCCTCGGTAGGCTTAGCAAACCAGGTGGGGTCAGTCACCTCATCATCCAGCTGCTCTTCCTCCGAATCCTCTGTGCGCTCCTCCCTCGGACTTAGTGCCCTTACTACTACCTCACTGCAAGACAACTGTGTCTCATCGTCATCGTCCACAAAAAGCTCTTAAGACAGTTGCCGGAAGTCCCCAGCCTCATCACCCAGACCCCGGGAACTTTCCAAAGGTTGGGCATCGGTCATGACAAACTCCTCAGGTGAGAGAGGAACCGTTTTTTCCCACTCATGGCAGGGACCCGAGAACAGTTCCTGGGAGTCTGCCTGCTCAGAATATGTCATTTTCATGGAGTGAGGAGGCTGGGAGGAAGGAGGAGCAGCCAGAGGATTCAGAGTTGCAGTCCCTAGGCCGGGAGTAGTGGACTGCGTTGAAGACTGGGTGGCCGATACATTGCTGGATGCATTTTCTGCCATCCACAACAGGACCTGCTCACACTGCTCTGTTTGTAATAAAGGTCTACCACGCGGACCCATAAATTGTGATATGAAGCTGGGGAGCCCAGAAACTTGCCTCTCTCCTAATCCCGCAGCAGCCGGCTGTGATTCACCACACCCAAGAACTCGGCCTGTGCCCACATCCTCATTTGGACGTCCGCGTCCTCGACCCTTACCCCTACTCCTCATCATGGAGGATTAAGAATAGAGCAGGGCCCAAATAAATTACCCCACTGTACAGCGCTGACAACTGTGGATAATTCACCGCACACAGAGACTTGTAGATAGCGGCGGCTCTATGCTGTGACTTGTGTCTTGCGCTGATACCTAGGGGTAATTTACTGCTCGCAGAGACTTGTAGATAATAGAGGCTGTGTGGAGTGGGAGAAAACTCTAAAGCCAGTGGATAGTGCTGGTAACTGCGGCGATCTCAACCCCACCAACGGAAAGGGTATTGTGAGACGCTCTGCACAGCGGCAGAGCTGAAATACTCTGCAGTGGCCCCGGTAATATTACAGTGCTGTTTAGCGGTGAGACCGCTGTCTAATGCACTGCAGACACAGAACGGTATAACTGAAGTCGTTTGCAGCAGGCTAGGAAATGTTAGAGTGCAGTTTCACGGTGAGAGCTGGTTGTACGGCACTGCAGGCTGAGAACGCTATTACTGAAAGCCTGGGAACAGGCCTAGATGCGTAATACAAAAATTGATGCACTACTGCTCCCAGCCAGCCACAACTATAATACACACGGTGAGATGTAGCCCAACGAAGGACCATTGGGGTTCTTGTACAGAGGATCAGGAGGACTGTATAACTTTTCCTATATAAGTAGCTCTTTCCCTGCACTCTGCCTTATGCACTACAGACACAGAACAGTATAGCTGAAATTGCCTCCACAGCCCGAGATGCTTAAAAAAACAAAAATGGTGCACTACTGCTCCCAGCCAGCCACAACAGTAATGCACACGGTCAGATGTAGCCCTAAGAAGGACTGGTGGGGTTCTTGAAGACTGGATCCTACTCTAACACTGTCTCTATATCAGCAGCAGCACTTTCCCTACCCTCTGTCAGCATGCGTCTGAGGCGAGCTGCGGGCGGGACCAGTTTAAGTACTCGGCGGTCACCTGATCGGCCCAGCCACTCACTACTGTGGGAAGGGGGGGGGGGGGCTGGCACTTCACAGCAGGAAGTGGTAATGCCTTCCCTGCATGTCTATTGGCTAGAAAATGGCGCTAAACATGCGGGGAAGGAAATGCAGTTGACTCGAGTACCGCGTGGTGTTCATCTCGAGTAATGAGCATCTCGAGTACCCTAATACTCGAACGAGTATCAAGCTCGTACGTTTTTTAGGGTTTATAGTGAACCCTGCCTTTCTGATAGAATCTAGAACAGCTTGAACTCTACTCAGGTGGCTCTCCCAATCCAGGCTAAATATAACTATGTCATCTAGGTAGGCCTGGAAAGTGTCAGGAGCCCCCTTGAACCCGAATGGCATCCTCACATAGTGAAAGCAGCCCTCCGGGGTAGAGAAGGCCGTCTTCTCCTTTGCACTCTCAGACATGGGAATTTACCAATATCCTTTAGTGAGGTCTAAGGTGGTAATATACCGAGCAGGAGCCAATCGTTCAATTAGCTCATCTACCCTAGGCATAGCGTAGGCGTCAAACTTAGAAACTTCATTCAGTTTTCTATAATCGTTACAGAGCCGCCCCTCCCCCGAGGGTTTTGGTACTAAGACTATTGGACTCGACTACTCGCTTTTGAATTCTTCAATCACCTCTAGTTCTAACATTTTTTTTTATCTCTCCCGGCGGGCTTTGGGATTTCGATAGGGTTTTACTTTTACTCTCACGTGGGGTTCTGTAATGACCTCGTGCTCAATTACATTAGACAAATCGGGCAAGTCGGTAAACAAATCTTTGTTTTTCTGTAACAACTCCTTTTACTGTTGTTTCTGGGATTTTGATAGGCCCTCCGCTATTATCAAGTCCTGAATGCCACTTCTTGCCTCAACCATACAACAAGGAGAATTAAGAGCCTCTCGTTCTCTCCAGGGCTTTAGTAAGTTTACATGATATAATTGAAAAAGGTTTCTTCTACCGGGTTGGTGCACTTTATATTAACCTCTCCAACTTTTTCAACAATTTTGTATGGCCCTTGCCACTTGGCAAGAAACTTACTCTCTGCCGTGGGTATTAAAACTAGTACCCGGTCTCCTGGACTGAATTGTCTAACTCTCACATCCCTGTTATAAACCCTTGCTTGGTTTTCTTGACCTTTAAGGAGGTGTTCTTTCACTATAGGCATTACTTTTGAAATCCTTTCTTGCATTTGGGAAATGTGCTCTATTACACTTTTGTGAGGGGTAACCTCGGTTTCCCAAGCTTCTTTAGCTACATCAGGCAATCCACATGGGTGCCGACCATACAACAACTCAAATGGTGAGAACCCGGTGGATGCTTGAGGAACTTCTCTAATGGAGAACAGTAGGTAGGGCAGTAAATAATCCCAGTCACGGCCGTCCTTCTAAACCACTTTCCTTAACACACTCTTAAGGGCTCCCACCCACTGGCGTTTTTTTCTCCACTGCGATGCGATTCTAAAGTTAAAGTCTCGCATCGCAGTGCGAGAGAAACGCAGGCAGATATCCCAAAAATTGCTGGGATATCGCTGCGACATCACCAGTCTTTTTAATGGGGCCAGCGGCAACAGCGCTAGCCCCATTGAAAAGATATGGAGAATGCCGTGGACTTCTGTCACAGCTGTGGCAGAAGTCTGCGGCATGCTATCCCATTGCTTTCAATAGGATTGGCACTGCTGCCAATCCCATTGAAAGCAGTGGTTTTTGACAAGCCCCACAGAATGATTATCAGAGAAGGGCTTGAAATATAAGCCCTTCCCCGATAATCATCAAAAAGTGGTTAAAAAATAATTAAAAAGTCACTCACCTCTCCTGCTGTCAGCCGCGTCCTCCGGCTGGCTCCTCGTCACTGCTACTGAGCTCTTTCAGCAGACTGGGATTTAAAAATCCCCGCCTACTGAAAGAGCTGTGCAGATTGGCCGAGGGCTCAGCCAATAGCAGCTACTGCTTAGCTATTGGCTGAGCACTCAGCCAATGACATATAGCTCTTAGCTATTCATTCATGAATAGCTAAGATATTGCTATTCATGAATGAATAGCTAAGAGCTATCTGCCATTGGCTGAGCACTCAGCCAATAACTAAGCAGTAGCTGCTATTGGCTGAGCCCTCAGCCAATCCGCACAGCCCTTTCAGGAGGCAGGGATTTTTAAATCCCCGTCTGCTGAAAGAGCTCAGTAGCAGTGTCGGGGAGCCAGCAGGAGGACGCGGCTGACAGCAGGAGAGGTAACTTTTTAATTATTTTTTTAACCACTTTTTGATGATTATCGGGGAAGGGCTTATATTTCAAGCCCTTCTCCGATAATTATTTTGCGGGGCTTGTCAGAAACCACTGCTTTCAATGGGATTGGCAGCAGTGCCGATCCCATTGAAAGCAATGGGATAGCATGCCGCGGACTTCTGCCACAGCTGTGACAGAGGATTCCTTCATCCCTGTGGTCCCCGGCATTCTCCATATCTTTTCAATGGGGCTAGCGCTGCTGCCGCTGGCCCCATTGAAAAGACTGGCGATGTCGCAGCGATTTTCTCGCACTGCTCTGCGAGAGTTTTCCCTTACTCTCGCAGTGCAGTGGAGAAAAAAACGTCAGTTGGTGGGAGCCCTAAGGGTTTTATTAAATCGTCCGCAGTTGCTTAATTCCTAACAGTTTACCAAACGCTTTCATAACCTTGGACATAAACGGTGTTCCTTGATCTGTTAATACTTCCTTAGGAATGACGGTTCTAGTAAACATGGAAAACAATTCCTTTGCAATGCATTTGGATGAGGTATTTCTTAGTGGAACTGCCTCTGGATACCGAGTGGCATAGTCTAGTATTACCAGAATGTATTGGTGACCTCTAGCAGATTTTACTAACGGTCCTACAATGTCGATAGCAATACGGTCAAATGGTACCTCGATTATCAGTAAAGGAACTAACAGGCTTTTGAAATGGGCAATCGGTGAGGTTAGCTGGCACATGGGACAGCTCGGGCAAAAATTCAAGACTTCTTTGTGACATTAGGCCAAAAAAATCTCTGCAGAATACGTTCCTGCGTTTTTCTGACCCCCAAATGGCCTCCTAAAGTGAGCCATGTTTAATACTGTGCGTCTATAACAAGTCCGGACCAGAAGCTGTTCCACCACCTCGTCTCTAACTTTTATTACCCGGTACAACATGCCCTGATTCATGGCGAAATGAGGGAACCGATTCTCAGCCCCAGGATTTTGGGGGACCCCATTCACCACAGACACATTTTTGCGAGCATTTTCCAGGGTAAGATCAGTCAGTTGTTCGGTACCAAAATTGTCCCATGACACCCCCAAATCAAGTATAGCGGGGCTTTGCGGTAGATCCTCTTCTTCATCCCCTATTAACACTATCCAGGGAAATTCTGTTAACTTGACCGGGGTCTCTACCCCAGTTTTGTGAAGTAGTATCACAAGATCCTTTAGGACCCCCATGGCCCCTGGGAAGTGTAACTCAAGCCCACAAATCCCAGAATAGCGGAAAGTCTCTCCCAATTATAGTGGGGTGCACCAAATTCACCACGACCCCAACTTTAGGGGGGACCACCCCACATTCGGTATTTATAGACACTTGAGCCACGGGATAGTCCTTTGTATCCCCATGAATGCATAGCACCCTCATGCGTTCCTGTGGAATCAACACATGGGGAAGGAAGGCAGACACCAAGGTGATCAAACTCCCCGAGTCCAGCAGAGCATTGACCGTCACATTGTTAATGCTCACTTAACATAGTTGGGGCTGTTGCTCCAATGAGGAAACTGCACTGTACACAGGGTGTGCGTATAGAGAACGGCGGCGCCCATAGGTGCAATCCATAGGGCAGCGCGCAGCAACATGACCTGCGACCTGACACTCCCAGCAAATAATGGGGCCAGGGGACTCTGTCCAGTATACTCACACCTCTCCTTATTCCACCTCTTCTATTCCGGGGCAATATTAGGCCCTGTTCCTCTAGGCTTGGCGCCCTGTTTAAAGCCACGGTAAGGGCGTCTTCCTTCAGTAGAGCCGACTAGAGTGTCTTCCGCAGTGACATATCGTTCTACCAGGTTCACCAATTGATCTGCGTTCTGTGGGTCTCCCTGAGCAACCCAGCGCTGTATGGATTTAGGTAGAGCCTGAATAAATGTGTCCACTACCGCTCTTTCTATGATCTGCGTAGGGGAGGATGTCTCAGGCTGCATCCGCATAGACTCCACATGGGCTTTTTGCTGCTGGGCACTTGTCTTGTGTTGCTGTACATTCATCTGTACTAGTTGCTTCACCAACTCCTCCATACTTGCAGCGGTTGTTTGCATTTTAACTGCTGTCTGGAGCCACATTCACCGGTGTATAAATTAATGCCCGCATCCTCCACCATATGTAAGAAGCATCCACAACAGGTATGTTTCCGCTGTAGGAAGTCAGGCGGCAGCAGAGGCCGGTGATGGTAAAGCAGGGGGGTTTATTGCCAAACTCTCGGTCATAAACAAACACAGGCTTTCTCCAGCCATATAATGTCCATACGGCACACAAAATAACAGGCCTTGTAATCTGATGCAGGGATTCTCCCCCAACCCTTTCCTCAGGGTTTTGCTTCCATCAGCTCTCCAGGTTCTCTTCACCCGGCTTTCCAGGGACTCTGCACACAGTCTGTCCTCTCTCTGGTCCGGCTGCACACTCTGTCACAATCTCTCTCTTACTGACCTTTTCCTGCTCCTTATCCAGTTATGTTTCAGCTGAGTTCCAGCTTCAGGTACTTCCTGGACTGGAATATACGTGTGACCCGGACAGCCCCTGTCTCATGCAAACTCCGGAGTTAGATCCTGGAGTTTAGTAATCTCCGTGGTATATACACACCATCCAGGACTTTAACACTTACTTCACTGCTACATATATATATAAACATGCGTATACTCCTTTTAGGGAAGGATGTTACTGACAATAATATCTTACACAGACAACCTCCTCCTCATATACCAATACATTACACAGACAACCTCCTCATATACTAATTTATTACAGAGACGACCTCCTCTTCCTATACTAGTATATCACACAGATGACCTCCTCCTCATACACCAATATATTACACAGATAGCCTCCTCCTCATATTCTAATATATTACACAGACGACCTCCTCGTCATGCAGTAAAATATCACACAAATGACCTCTTCCTCATAGACCAATATATTACACAGACAACCTCCTTCTCATTTACTAATATATTACACAGACGACCTCCTCCTCATATACCAATACATCACACAGATTACCTCCTCCTCATATAGTAATATATTACACAATGACCTCCTCCCCATGCAGTAAGATATTACAGATGACCTCCCCTTCATATTCTAATATATTGCACAGACAACCTCCTCATATACTAATATATTACAAAGATGACCTCCTCCTCATATACCAATTTATCACACAGATTACTTCCTCATCTACCAATATATCACATAGACGACCTCCTAATATAATAATATATTGCACAGATGACCACCTCCTCCTCATACAGTAAGATATCACACATACGATCTCTTCCTCCTTATATACCAATATATTACACATACGACCTCTTCCTCCTCATATACTAATATATTACACAGATGACTTCCTCATATACTAATATATTACACAAGCGACCTTCTCCTCATGCAGTAAGATATTACACAGACGACCTCTATCTCCTCATATACTAATATATAACACAGAAGATCTCCTCCTCATATACCAATATATTACACAGACGACCTCTTCCTCCTCATATACCAATATATTAAACGGACGACCTCTTCCTCCTCATATACCAATATATTACACAGACAACCTCTTCCTCCTCATATACCAATATATTAAACGGACGACCTCTTCCTTCTCATATACCAATATATTACACAGACGACCTCTTCCTCCTCATATACTAATATATTACAAAGATGACCTCCTCCTCATATACCAATTTATCACACAGATTACTTCCTCATCTACCAATATATCACATAGACGACCTCCTAATATAATAATATATTGCACAGATGACCACCTCCTCCTCATACAGTAAGATAACACACAGACCATCTCTTCCTCCTTATATACCAATATATTACACATACGACCTCTTCCTCCTCATATACTAATATATTACACAAGCGACCTTTTCCTCATGCAGTAAGATATAACACAGACGACCTCTATCTCCTCATATACTAATATATAACACAGAAGATCTCCTCCTCATATACCAATATATTAAACAGACGACCTCTTCCTCCTCATATACCAATATATTACACAGACGACCTCTTCCTCCTCATATACCAATATATTAAACAGACGACCTCTTCCTCCTCATATACCAATATATTACACAGATGACCTCTTCCTCCTCATATACCAATATATTACACAGACGACCTCTTCCTCCTCATATACCAATATATTAAACGGACGACCTCCTCCTCATATACTAATACTAGCTGATATACCCGGCTTCGCTCAAGTTAATTTGGTACTGGTGTTTATCTGGTGTTTACACGGAAAATCTTATGAAGTCGTGGTTACTTTAGAGATACCGGGAAAAACATATGTTCACCATTTTGCATAGTTCTCTGCGTTACCAGGAAACACCACGGGGAGGTAACCATGCGATGTTTCCTTTATATAAAATTACAGCAGGAAGTGAGAGCATTAGATTCCATACGTAAAATTTGGACGCTAATTCTTTTGCGCTTAGAATTGAATAATCAAGTTGGGACCCATTAACTTTTCCTATTTATGACATAATCAATGCTCCTGCCAAATTTCAAGTTTCTCTGATACCGGGAAGTGAGAGAATTAAATTCCGTACATAAAATTTGGATGCTAGTTCTTTTGCGCTTAGAATTGAATAATGGAGTTGGGACCCATTAACTTTTTATATTTATGACACAATCAATGCCCGTGCCAAATTTCAAGTTTCTAGGACACCTGGAAGTGAGAGAATTAGATTCCGTCCGTAAAATTTGGACGCTAATTTTTTTGTGCTAGAATTGAATAATCGAGTTGGGACCCATTTGGTTTTCCTATTTATGCCATAAACAATGCTTGTGCCAAATTTCACGTTTCTATGACACCGGAAAGTGAGAAAATTAGATTCCATACGTAAAATTTGGACGCTAATTCTTTTGCGCTTAGAATTGAATAATCGAGTTGGGACCCATTAGCTTTTCCTATTTATGACATAATCAATGCTAGTGCCAAATTTCCTGTTTCTGACACCGGAAAGTGAACAAATTACATTCCGTACGTAAAATTTGGACGCTAATTCTTTTGCGCATAGAATTGAATAATCGATTTGGGACCCATTAGCTTTTCCTATTCATGACATAATCAATGCTCGTGCCAAATTTCGAGTTTCTATGACACCGGGAAGTGAGAGAATTAGATTCCGTACATAAAATTTCGATGCCGATTCTTTTGCACTAGAATTGAATAATCGAGTTGGGACCCAATTACTTTTCCTATTTTGGAGATAATTTATGCTCGTGCCAAATTTCATGTTTCTACGACATTGGGAAGTTGGAGAACTTTTGGCGAGTCAGTCAGTGAGTGAGTCAGTCAGTCAGTGAAACAGTGAGGGCTTTCGTCTTTATATAAATAGATATTACACAGACAACCTCCTTATATACTAATATATTACACAGACGACCTCTTCCTCCTCATATACTAATATATTACACAGACGTCCGCCTCCTCATGCAGTAAGACATTTCACAGACGACCTGCTCCTCATGCAGTAAGATATTATACAGACAACCTCTTCCTCTGTATATACTAATATATTACACAGACAACTTCCTCCTCCTCAAATACTAAGATTACACAGACGACCTCCTCCTCATATACTAATATATTACACAGAAGTCCTCCTCCTCATGCAGTAAGATATTACACAGATGACCTCTATCTCCTCATATACTGATATATTACACAGACGATCTCCTCCTCATATACTAATATATTACACAGACGACCTCTTCCTCATACAGTAAGATATTACACAGACGACCTCGTTCTCATATACTAATATATTACACAGACGACCTCTTCCTCATGCAGTAAGATATTACACAGATGACCTCTATCTCCTCATATACTAATATATTACACAGACCTACTGCTCCTTATATACTAATATATTACACAGATGACCTCCTCCTCATGCAGTAAGATATTACACAGATGACCTCTTCCTCCTCATAAACTAAAATATTACACAGACCTCCTGCTCCTCATATATTAATATATTACACAGACGACGTCCTCCTCATATACTAATATATTACACAGACGACCTCCTCATATACTAGTATATTACACAGATGACCTCCTAATGCAGTAAGATATTACACAGATGACCTCTGCCTCCTCATATACTAATATATTACACAGATGACTGCCTCCTCATGCAGTAAGATATTACACAGACTACCCCTTCCTCCTCATATACTAATATTTTACACAGATGACCTCCTCCTCATGCAGTAAGATATTACAAAGATGACCTCTACATCCTCATATACTAATATATTACACAGATCTTCTGCTCCTCATATACTAATATATTACACAGACGACCGCTTCCTCATATACCAATATATTACACAGATGACCCCCTTATATACCAATATATTACACCAATGACCCCCTCCTCATATAGCAATATATTGCACAGACAACCTCCTCATATACTAATATATTACACAGACAACTTCCTACTCCTCAAATACTAAGATTACACAGATTGCTTCCTCCTCATATACCAATATATTACACAGACGACCTCCTCCTCATATACTAATATATTACACAGACAACCTCCTCATATATTAATATATTACACAGACGACCTCCGCCTCATGCAGTAAGATATTACACAGGCGACCTCTTCCTCCTCATATACTAATATATTACACAGAAAACCTTCTCCTCATGCAGTAAGATATTACACAGACGACCTCTTCCTCCTCATATACTAATATATTACAGACAACTTCCTCCTCCTCAAATACTAAGATTACGCAGACGACCTCCTCCTCATATACTAATATATTACACAGACAGCCTCCACATATACCAATATATTACACAGACGACGTCCTCATATACTAATATATTACACAGACAACTTCCTACTCCTCAAATACTAAGATTACACAGATGGCCTCCTCCTCATATACCAATATATTACACAGACGACCTCCTCCACATATACTAATATATTACACAGACGACCTCCTCGTCATGCAGTAAAATATCACACAAATGACCTCTTCCTCATATACCAATATATTACACAGACAACCTCCTTCTCATTTACTAATATATTACACAGACGACCTCCTCCTCATATACCAATACATCACACAGATTACCTCCTCCTCATATACTAATATATTACACAGATGACCTCCTCCTCATAGAGTAATATATTACACAATGACCTCCTCCCCATGCAGTAAGATATTACAGATGACCTCCCCCTCATATTCTAATATATTGCACAGACAACCTCCTCATATACTAATATATTACAAAGATGACCTCCTCCTCATATACCAATTTATCACACAGATTACTTCCTCATCTACCAATATATCACATAGTCGACCTCCTAATATACTAATATATTGCACAGATGACCACCTCCTCCTCATACAGTAAGATATCACACAGACCATCTCTTCCTCCTTACATACCAATATATTACACATACGACCTCTTCGTCCTCATATACTAATATATTACACAAGCGACCTTCTCCTCATGCAGTAAGATATTACACAGACGACCTCTATCTCCTCATATACTAATATATAACACAGAAGATCTCCTCCTCATATACCAATATATTACACAGACGACCTCTTCCTCCTCATATACCAATATATTAAACGGACGACCTCTTCCTCCTCATATACCAATATATTACACAGACGACCTGTTCCTCCTCATATACCAATATATTACACAGACGACCTCTTCCTCCTCATATACCAATATATTAAACGGACGACCTCTTCCTCCTCATATACCAATATATTACACAGACGACCTCTTCCTCCTCATATACCAATATATTAAACGGACGACCTCCTCCTCATATACTAATACTGGCTGATATACCCGGCTTCGCTCGAGTTAATTTGGTACTGGTGTTTATCTGGTGTTCACACGGAAAATCTTATGAAGTCGTGGTTACTTTAGAGATACCGGGAAAAACATATGTTCACCATTTTGCATAGTTCTCTGCGTTACCCAGGAAACACCACGGGGAGGTAACCATGCGATGTTTCCTTTATATAAAATTACATCAGGAAGTAAGAGAATTAGATTCCATACGTAAAATTTGGACGCTAATCCTTTTGCGCTTAGAATTGAATAATCAAGTTGGGACCCATTAACTTTTCCTATTTATGACATAATCAATGCTCCTGCCAAATTTCAAGTTTCTCTGATACCGGGAAGTGAGAAAATTAAATTCCGTCCGTAAAATTTGGACGCTAGTTCTTTTGCGCTTAGAATTGATTAATGGAGTTGGGACCCATTAACTTTTTATATTTATGACACAATCAATGCCCGTGCCAAATTTCAAGTTTCTAGGACACCTGGAAGTGAGAGAATTAGATTCCGTCCGTAAAATTTGGACGCTAATTTTTTTGTGCTAGAATTGAATAATCGAGTTGGGACCCATTTGGTTTTCCTATTTATGACATAATCAATGCTCGTGCCAAATTTTCCGTTTCTATGACACTGGAAAGTGAGAAAATTACATTCCGTACGTAAAATTTCAACGACAATTCTTTTGCGCTTAGAATTGAATAATCGAGTTGGGACCCATTAGCTTTTCCTATTTATGACATAATTAATGCTTGTGCCAAATTTCCTGTTTCTATGACACCGGAAAGTGAAGAAATTACATTCCGTACGTAAAATTTGGACGCTAATTCTTTTGCGCATAGAATTGAATAATCGAGTTGGGACCCATTAGCTTTTCCTATTTATGACATAATCAATGCTCGTGCCAAATTTCGAGTTTCTATGACACCGGGAAGTGAGAGAATTAGATTCCGTACATAAAATTTCGATGCCGATTCTTTTGCGCATAGAATTGAATAATCGAGTTGGGACCCAATTACTTTTCCTATTTATGACATAATCAATGCTCGTGCCAAATTTCATGTTTCTACGACATTGGGAAGTTGGAGAACTTTTGGCGAGTCAGTCAGTGAGTCTGTCAGTGAGTCAGTCAGTGAGTCAGTCAGTGAGTCAGTCAGTGAGTCAGTCAGTGAGTCAGTCAGTGAGTCAGTGAGTCAGTGAGGGCTTTCGTCTTTATATATATAGATATTACACAGACAACCTCCTTATATACTAATATATTACACAGACGACCTCTTCTTCCTCATATAGTAATATATTACACAGACAACTTCCTCCTCCTCAAATACTAAGATTACACAGACGACCTCCTCCTCATATACTAATATATTACACAGAAGTCCTCCTCCTCATGCAGTAAGATATTACACAGATGACCTCTATCTCCTCATATACTAATATATTACACAGACCTACTGCTCCTCATATACTAATATATTACACAGACGACCTCCTCCTCATATACTAATATATTACACAGACGACCTCTTCCTCATACAGTAAGATATTACACAGACGACCTCTTCCTCCTTATATACTAATATATTACACAGATGACCTCCTCCTCATGCAGTAAGATATTACACAGATGACCTATTCCTCCTCATATACTAAAATATTACACAGACCTCCTGCTCCTCATATATTAATATATTACACAGACGACGTCCTCCTCATATACTAATATATTACACAGATGACCTCCTAATGCAGTAAGATATAACACAGATGACCTCTGCCTCCTCATATACTAATATATTACACAGACGACCGCTTCCTCATATACCAATATATTACACAGATGACCCCCTTATATACCAATATATTACAGATGACCCCCTCCTCATATAGCAATATATTGCACAGACAACCTCCTCATAGACTAATATATTACACAGACAACTTCCTACTCCTCAAATACTAAGATTACACAGATGGCCTCCTCCTCATATACCAATATATTACACAGACAACCTCCTCATATACTAATATATTACACAGAAGACCTCCTCCTCATGCAGTAAGATATTACACAGACGACCTCCTCCTCATGCAGTAAGATATTACACAGACGACCTCTTCCTCCTCATATACTAATAGATTACACAGACGACTGCCTCCTTATGCAGTAAGACATTATACAGACGACCTGCTTCTCATGCAGCAAGATATTACAAAGATGACCGCCTCCTCATGCAATAACATATTACAGAGACGACCTGCTTGTTATGTAGTAAGATATTACACATACGACCGCCTCCTCATATACTAATATATTACACATACGACCGCCTCCTCATGCAGTAAGATATTACACAGACGACCCCCTCTCCATCTATATATTGTGAGGTACTGAGGGGCGTGATAGTGGATGGTCACTACGTCGCCCCTAGGTTCCGTTATTATGCCTAGTGGTGCTGGAGTAAGTCCATGTCCCGCTGTTTGAGACATGAAAATCCAGGAATGCAATTCAGTTGCTGGAGATCTTTTCTTTAAAGGTCTTTGAGCCTGGATTATTGGAATGGATGTCAGGTTGGTAGTGGGGCCATTGATTCCAATACCTCCACTTCAGGTTATGTACAAGGTCAATCAGCACAGGTGCTGAGGCTGGGCCAGGAAGAGGTGCATATAAGTAGCAGTGTGCACTGACACAGGGACAGACTGGATGGCTGCTGGACCCTGGCAGCCTGAGATACCTGCTGGAGGTGAAAGCCCTGCTGTGTGGTGCACCTGCTGAACGTGACCTATACAGGCAGGGACTGCCTATTATCCTAATGCTGGGCAGGACCTGTACAGGCAGGGACTGCCTATTATCCTAATGCTGACCGGGACCTGTACAGGCGGGGACTGCCTATAATCCTAATGCTAGATGGGACCTGTACAGGCAGGGACTGCCTATTATCCTAATACTGAACGGGACCTGTACAGGCGGGGACTGCCTATTATCCTAATGCTGCACGGGACCTGTACAGGCAGGGACTGCCTATTATCATAATGCTGGACGGGACCAGTACAGGCAGGGACCGCCTATTATCATAATGCTGGACGGGACCTGTACAGGCGGGGACTGCCTATTATCATAATGCTGGACAGGACCTGTACAGGCAGGGACTGCCTATTATCCTAATGCTAGACGGGACCTGTACAGGCAGGGACTGCCTATTATCCTAATGCTGAACGGGACCTGTACAGGCAGGGACTGCCTATTATCCTAATGCTGGACGGGACCTGTACAGGTAGGGACTGCCTATTATCCTAATGCTGAACGGGACCTGTACAGGCACGGACTGCCTATTATCCTAATGCTGAACGGGACCTGTACAGGCAGGGACTGCCTATTATCCTAATGCTGAACGGGACCTGTACAGGCGGGGACTGCCTATTATCCTAATGCTGGACGGGACCTGTACATGCAGGGACCGCATATTATCCTAATGCTGAACGTGACCTGTACAGGAAGGGACTGCCTATTATCCTAATGCTGGATGGGACCTGTACAGGCGGGGACTGCCTATTATCCTAATGCTGAACGGGACCTGTACAGGAAGGGACTGCCTATTATCCTAATGCTGAACGGGACCTGTACAGGCAGGGACTGCCTATTATCGTAATGCTGAACGGGACCTATACATGCAGGGACCGCCTATTATCCTAATGCTGAACGGGACCTGTACAGGCAGGGACTGCCTATTATCCTAATGCTGAACGGGACCTGTACAGGCAGGGACTGCCTATTATCCTAATGCTAAATGGGACCTGTACAGGCAGGGACTGCCTATTATTCTAATAGTGAACGGGACCTGTACAGGCAGGGACTGTCTATTATCGTAATGCTCGATGGGACCTGTACAGGCAGGGACTGCCTATTATCCTAATGCTGAATGGGACCTGTACAGGCAGGGACTGCCTATTATCATAATGCTGGACGGGTCCTGTACAGGCGGGGACTGCCTATTATCCTAATGCTAAATGGGACCTGTACAGGCAGGGACTGCCTATTATCCTAATAGTAAACGGGACCTGTACAGGCAGTGACTGCCTATTGTCCTAATACTGAACGGGACCTGTACAGGCAGGGACTGCCTATTATCATAATGCTAGACGGGACCTGTACAGGCAGGGACTGCCTATTATCCTAATGCTGAACGGGACCTGTACAGGTAGGGACTGCCTATTATCCTAATGCTGAATGGGACCTGTACAGGCAGGGACTGCCTATTATCCTAATACTGAACGGGACCTGTACAGGCAGGGACTGCCTATTATCCTAATGCTGAACGGGACCTGTACAGGCAGGGACCGCCTATAATTCTAATGCTGAACGGGACCTTTACAGGTGGGGACTGCCTATTATCCTAATACTGAACGGGACCTGTACAGGCGGGGACTGCCTATTATCCTAATGCTGAACGGGACCTGTACAGGCGGGGACTGCCTATAATCCTAATGCTGAACGGGACCTGTACAGACAGGGACTGCCTATTATCCTAATGCCGAACAGGACCTGTACTGGCAGGGACTGCCTATCATCCTAATGCCGAACGGGACCTGTACAGGCGGGGACTGCCTATTATCCTAATGCTGAACGGGACCTGTACAGGCGGGGACTGCCTATTATCCTAATGCTGGACGGGACCTGTACAGACAGGGACTGTTTATTATCCTAATGCTGAACAGGACCTGTACAGGCGGGGACTATCTATTATCCTAATGCTGAACGGGACTTGTACAGGCGGGGACTGCCTATTATCCTAATGCTGAACGGGACCTGTACAGGCAGGGACTGCCTATTATCCTAATGCTGAACGGGACCTGTACAGGCGGGGACTGCCTATTATCCTAATGCTGAACGGGACCTGTACAGGCGGGGACTGCCTATTATCCTAATGCTGAACGGGACCTGTACAGGCAGGGACTGCCTATTATCCTAATGCTGAACGGGACCTGTACAGGCGGGGACTGCCTATTATCCTAATGCTAAACGGGACCTGTACAGGCAGGGACTGCCTATTATCCTAATGCTGAACGGGACCTGTACAGGCAGGGACTGCCTATTATCCTAATGCTGAATGGGACCTGTACAGCCGGTGACTGCCTATTATCCTAATACTGAACGGGACCTGTACAGGCAGGGACTGCCTGCTATCCTAATGCTGAACGGGACCTGTACAGGCAGGGACCGCCTATTATTCTAATGCTGAATGGGACCTTTACAGGTGGGGACTGCCTATTATCCTAATACTGAACGGGACCTGTACAGGCGGGGACTGCGTATTATCATAATGCTGAACGGGACCTGTACAGGCAGGGACTGCCTATTATCCTAATGCTGAACGGGACCTGTACAGGCGGGGACTGCCTATAATCCTAATGCTGAACGGGACCTGCACAGACAGGGACTGCCTATTATCCTAATGCTGAACGGGACCTGTACAGGCAGGGACTGCCTATTATCCTAATGCTGAACGGGACCTGTACAGGCAGGGACTGCCTATTATCCTAATGCTGAATGGGACCTGTACAGGCAGGGACTGCCTATTATCATAACGCTAGACGGGACCTGTACAGGCAGGGACTGCCTATTATCCTAATGCCGAACGGGACCTGTACAGGCGGGGACTGCCTATTATCCTAATGCTGAACGGCACCTGTACAGGCGAGGACTGCCTATTATCCTAATGCTGAACGGCACCTGTACAGGCGAGGACTGCCTATTATGCTAATGCTGAACGGGACCTGTACAGACAGGGACTGTTTATTATCCTAATGCTGAACAGGACCTGCACAGGCGGGGACTATCTATTATCCTAATGCTGAACGGGACTTGTACAGGCGGGGACTGCCTATTATCCTAATGCTGAACGGGACCTGTACCGGCGGGGACTGCCTATTATCCTAATGCTGAACGGGACCTGTACAGGCGGGGACTGCCTATTATCCTAATGCTGAACGGGACCTGTATAGGCGGGGACTGCCTATTATCCTAATGCTGGGCAGGACCTGTACAGGCAGGGACTGCCTATTATCCTAATGCTGAACGGGACCTGTACAGGCGGGGACTGCCTATTATCCTAATGCTGAATGGGACCTATACAGGCAGGGACTGCCTATTATCCTAATGCTGAACGGGACCTGTACAGGGAGGGACTGCCTATTATCCTAATGCTGAATGGGACCTGTACAGGCGGGGACTGCCTATTATCCTAATGCTGAACAGGACCTGTACAGGCAGGGACCGCCTATTATTATAATGCTGAATGGGACCTGTACAGGCAGGGACCGCCTATTATCCTAATACTGAACGGGACCTGTACAGGCGGGGACTGCGTATTATCCTAATACTGACCGGGACCTGTACAGGCGGGGACTGCCTATTATCCTAATACTGAACGGGACCTGTACAGCCAGGGACTGCCTATTAACCTAATACTGAAAGAGACTTGTACAGGCGGGGACTGCCTATAATCCTAATGCTGCACGGGACCTGTACAGTCGGGGACTGCCTATAATCCTAATGCTGCACGGGACCTGTACAAGCAGGGACCGCCTATTATCCTAATGTTGAACGGGACCTGTACAGGCAGGGACTGCCTATTATCATAATGCTAGACGGGACCTGTACAGGCAGGGACTTTCTATTATCCTAATGCTGAACGGGACCTGTACAGGTAGGGACTGCCTATTATCCTAATACTGAACGGGACCTGTACAGGCAGGGACCGCCTATTATCCTAATGCTGAATGGGACCTGTACAGGCTGGGACTATCTATTATCCTAATGCTGAACGTGACCTGTACGGGCAGGGACTGCCTATTATCCTAATGCTGGACAGGACCTGTACAGGCGGGGACTGCCTATTATCCTAATGCTGGACGTGACCTGTACAGGGAGGGACTGCCTATTATCCTAATGCTGAATGGGACCTGTACAGGCAGGGACCGCATATTATCCTAATGCTGAACGGGACCTGTACAGGCAGGGACCGCCTATTATCCTAATGCTGAATGGGACCTGTACAGGCAGGGACTGCCTATTATCCTAATACTGAACGGGACCTGTACAGGCGGGGACTGCCTATTATCATAATGCTGAGAGTGTCCTATACAGGCGGTGACAGCCTATTATGCTAATGCTGGACGGGACCTGTACAGGCGGGGACTGCATATTATCCTAATGCTGATCGGGTCCTGTACAGGCGGGGACTGCCTATTATCCTAATGCTGAACAGGACCTGTACAGGCGGGGACTGCCTATTATCCTAATGCTGGACGGGACCTGTACAGGCGGGGACTGCCTATTATCCTAATGCTGAACAGGACCTGTACAGGCGGGGACTGCCTATTATCCTAATGCTGAACAGGACCTGTACAGGCAGGGACTGCCTATTATCTTAATTCTGAACGGGACCTGTACAGCCAGGGTATGTCTATTATCCTAATGCTAGACGGGACCTGTACAGGCGGGGACTGCCTATTATCATAATGCTGAACGGGACCTGTACAGGCAGGGACCGCCTATTATCCTAATACTGAACGGGACCTGTACAGGCAGGGACTGCCTATTATCCTAATGCCGAACGGGACCTGTACAGGCGGGGACTGCCTATTATCCTAATGCCGAATGGGACCTGTACAGGTAGGGACTGCCTATTATCCTAATACTGAACGGGACCTGTACAGGCGGAGACAGCCTATTATCCTAATGCTGAACGGGACCTGTACAGGCTTATTATCCTAATGCTGAACGGGACCTGTACAGGCGGGGACTGCCTATTATCCTAATGCCGAACGGGACCTGTACAGGCGGGGACTGCCTATTATCCTAATGCTGAACGGCACCTGTACAGGCGGGGACTGCCTATTATCCTAATGCTGAACGGCACCTGTACAGGCAGGGACTGCCTATTATCATAATGCTGAGAGTGTCCTATACAGGCGGTGACTGCCTATTATGCTAATGCTGAAAAGGACCTGTACAGGCGGGGACTATCTATTATCCTAATGCTGAACGGGACTTGTACAGGCGGGGACTGCCTGTTATCCTAATGCTGAACGGGACCTGTACAGGCGGGGACTGCCTATTATCCTAATGCTGAACGGAACCTGTACAGGCAGGGACCGCCTATTATCCTAATGCTGAACGGGACCTGTACAGGCAGGGACTGCCTATTATCCTAATGCTGAACGGGACCTGTACCGGCGGGGACCGCCTATTATCCTAATGCTGAACGGGACCTGTACAGGCAGGGACCGCCTATTATCAAACTGCTAGACGGCACCTGTACAGGCGTGGACTGCCTATTATCCTAATGCTGAACGGGACCTGTACTGGCAGGGATTGCCTATTATCCTAATGCTGAACGGGACCTGTACAGGCGGGGACTGCCTATTATCCTAATGCTGAACGGGACCTGTACAGGCAGGGACTGCCCATTATCCTAATGCTGAACGGGACCTGTACAGGCGTGGACTGCCTATTATCCTAATGCTGAACGGGACCTGTACTGGCAGGAATTGCCTATTATCCTAATGCTGAACGGGACCTGTACAGGCGGGGACTGCCTATTATCATACTGCTAGACGGGACCTGTACAGGCAGGGACTGCCTGTTATCCTAATGCTGGACGGGACTTGTACAAGCAGGGACTGCCTATTATCCTACTGCTAGATGGGCCCTGTACAGGCGGGGACTGCCTATTATCCTAATGCTGAACGGGACCTGTACATGCAGGGACCGCATATTATCCTAATGCTGAACGTGACCTGTACAGGAAGGGACTGCCTATTATCCTAATGCTGGGCAGGACCTGTACAGGCGGGGACTGCCTATTATCCTAATGCTGAACGGGACCTGTACAGGAAGGGACTGCCTATTATCCTAATGTTGAACGGGACCTGTACAGGCAGGGTCTGCCTATTATCGTAATGCTGAACGGGACCTGTACAGGCAGGGACTGCCTATTATCCTAATGCTAAATGGGACCTGTACAGGCAGGGACTGCCTATTATTCTAATAGTGAACGGGACCTGTACAGGCAGGGACTGTCTATTATCGTAATGCTCGATGGGACCTGTACAGGCAGGGACTGCCTATTATCCTAATGCTGAATGGGACCTGTACAGGCAGGGACTGCCTATTATCATAATGCTGGACGGGTCCTGTACAGGCGGGGACTGCCTATTATCCTAATGCTAAATGGGACCTGTACAGGCAGGGACTGCCTATTATCCTAATAGTAAACGGGACCTGTACAGGCAGTGACTGCCTATTATCCTAATACTGAACGGGACCTGTACAGGCTGGGACTGCCTATTATCATAATGCTAGACGGGACCTGTACAGGCAGGGACTGCCTATTATCCTAATGCTGAACGGGACCTGTACAGGCAGGGACCGCCTATTATTCTAATGCTGAACGGGACCTTTACAGGTGGGGACTGCCTATTATCCTAATGCTAAATGGGACCTGTACAGGCAGGGACTGCCTATTATCCTAATAGTAAACGGGACCTGTACAGGTAGGGACTGCCTATTATCCTAATGCTGAACGGGACCTGTACAGGCACGGACTGCCTATTATCCTAATGCTGAACGGGACCTGTACAGGCAGGGACTGCCTATTATCCTAATGCTGAACGGGACCTGTACAGGCAGGGACCGCCTATTATTCTAATGCTGAACGGGACCTTTACAGGTGGGGACTGCCTATTATCCTAATACTGAACGGGACCTGTACAGGCGGGGACTGCCTATTATCCTAATGCTGAACGGGACCTGTACAGGCGGGGACTGCCTATAATCCTAATGCTGAACGGGACCTGTACAGACAGGGACTGCCTATTATCCTAATGCTGAACGGGACCTGTACAGGCAGGGACTGCCTATTATCCTAATGCTGAACGGGACCTGTACAGGCGGGGACTGCCTATTATCCTAATGCTGGACGGGACCTGTACAGACAGGGACTGTTTATTATCCTAATGCTGAACAGGACCTGTACAGGCGGGGACTATCTATTATCCTAATGCTGAACGGGACTTGTACAGGCGGGGACTGCCTATTATCCTAATGCTGAACGGGACCTGTACAGGCAGGGACTGCCTATTATCCTAATGCTGAACGGGACCTGTACAGGCGGGGACTGCCTATTATCCTAATGCTGAACGGGACCTGTACAGGCGGGGACTGCCTATTATCCTAATGCTGAACGGGACCTGTACAGGCAGGGACTGCCTATTATCCTAATGCTAAACGGGACCAGTACAGGCAGGGACTGCCTATTATCCTAATGCTGAACGGGACCTGTACAGGCAGGGACTGCCTATTATCCTAATGCTGAATGGGACCTGTACAGCCGGTGACTGCCTATTATCCTAATACTGAACGGGACCTGTACAGGCAGGGACTGCCTGCTATCCTAATGCTGAACGGGACCTGTACAGGCAGGGACCGCCTATTATTCTAATGCTGAACGGGACCTCTACAGGCGGGGACTGCGTATTATCATAATGCTGAACGGAACCTGTACAGGCAGGGACTGCCTATTATCCTAATGCTGAACGGGACCTGTACAGGCGGGGACTGCCTATAATCCTAATGCTGAACGGGACCTGTACAGACAGGGACTGCCTATTATCCTAATGCTGAACGGGACCTGTACAGGCAGGGACTGCCTATTATCCTAATGCTGAACAGGACCTGTACAGGCAGGGACTGCCTATTATCCTAATGCTGAATGGGACCTGTACAGGCACGGACTGCCTATTATCATAACGCTAGACGGGACCTGTACAGGCAGGGACTGCCTATTATCCTAATGCCGAACGGGACCTGTACTGGCAGGGACTGCCTATTATCCTAATGCCGAACGGGACCTGTACAGGCGGGGACTGCCTATTATCCTAATGCTGAACGGCACCTGTACAGGCGAGGACTGCCTATTATCATAATGCTGAGAGTGTCCTATACAGGCGGTGATTGCCTATTATGCTAATGCTGAACGGGACCTGTACAGACAGGGACTGTTTATTATCCTAATGCTGAACAGGACCTGCACAGGCGGGGACTATCTATTATCCTAATGCTGAACGGGACTTGTACAGGCGGGGACTGCCTATTATCCTAATGCTGAACGGGACCTGTACAGGCGGGGACTGCCTATTATCCTAATGCTGAACGGGTCCTGTACAGGCGGGGACTGCCTATAATCCTAATGCTGCACGGGACCTGTACAAGCAGGGACCGCCTATTATCCTAATGTTGAACGGGACCTGTACAGGCAGGGACTGCCTATTATCATAATGCTAGACGGGACCTGTACAGGCAGGGACTGCCTATTATCCTAATGCTGAACGGGACCTGTACAGGTAGGGACTGCCTATTATCCTAATACTGAACGGGACCTGTACAGGCAGGGACCGCCTATTATCCTAATGCTGAATGGGACCTGTACAGGCAGGGACCGCCTATTATCCTAATGCTGAACGGGACCTGTACAGGCTGGGACTATCTATTATCCTAATGCTGAACGTGACCTGTACGGGCAGGGACTGCCTATTATCCTAATGCTGGACAGGACCTGTACAGGCGGGGACTGCCTATTATCCTAATGCTGGACGGGACCTGTACAGGCGGGGACTGCATATTATCCTAATGCTGATCGGGTCCTGTACAGGTGGGGACTGCCTATTATCCTAATGCTGAACAGGACCTGTACAGGCGGGGACTGCCTATTATCCTAATGCTGGACGGGACCTGTACAGGCGGGGACTGCCTATTATCCTAATGCTGAACAGGACCTGTACAGGCGGGGACTGCCTATTATCCTAATGCTGAACAGGACCTGTACAGGCAGGGACTGCCTATTATCCTAATTCTGAACGGGACCTGTACAGCCAGGGTATGTCTATTATCCTAATGCTAGACGGGACCTGTACAGGCGGGGACTGCCTATTATCATAATGCTGAACGGGACCTGTACAGGCAGGGACCGCCTATTATCCTAATACTGAACGGGACCTGTACAGGCAGGGACTGCCTATTATCCTAATGCCGAACGGGACCTGTACAGGCGGGGACTGCCTATTATCCTAATGCCGAATGGGACCTGTACAGGTAGGGACTGCCTATTATCCTAATACTGAACGGGACCTGTACAGGCGGAGACAGCCTATTATCCTAATGCTGAACGGGACCTGTACAGGCTTATTATCCTAATGCTGAACGGGACCTGTACAGGCGGGGACTGTCTATTATCCTAATGCCGAACGGGACCTGTACAGGCGGGGACTGCCTATTATCCTAATGCTGAACGGCACCTGTACAGGCGGGGACTGCCTATTATCCTTATGCTGAACGGCACCTGTACAGGCGGGGACTGCCTATTATCATAATGCTGAGAGTGTCCTATACAGGTGGTGACTGCCTATTATGCTAATGCTGAACGGGACCTGTACAGGCAGGGACTGTTTATTATCCTAATGCTGAAAAGGACCTGTACAGGCGGGGACTATCTATTATCCTAATGCTGAACGGGACTTGTACAGGCGGGGACTGCCTGTTATCCTAATGCTGAACGGGACCTGTACAGGCGGGGACTGCCTATTATCCTAATGCTGAACGGGACCTGTACAGGCAGGGACCGCCTATTATCCTAATGCTGAACGGGACCTGTACAGGCAGGGACTGCCTATTATCCTAATGCTGAACGGGACCTGTACCGGCGGGGACCGCCTATTATCCTAATGCTGAACGGGACCTGTACAGGCAGGGACTGCCTATTATCAAACTGCTAGACGGGACCTGTACAGGCGTGGACTGCCTATTATCCTAATGCTGAACGGGACCTGTACTGGCAGGGATTGCCTATTATCCTAATGCTGAACGGGACCTGTACAGGCAGGGACTGCCCATTATCCTAATGCTGAACGGGACCTGTACAGGCAGGGACTGCCCATTATCCTAATGCTGAACGGGACCTGTACAGGCGTGGACTGCCTATTATCCTAATGCTGAACGGGACCTGTACTGGCAGGAATTGCCTATTATCCTAATGCTGAACGGGACCTGTACAGGCGGGGACTGCCTATTATCATACTGCTAGACGGGACCTGTACAGGCGGGGACTGCCTATTATCATACTGCTAGACGGGACCTGTACAGGCAGGGACTGCCTGTTATCCTAATGCTGGACTATTGATTTCTTGCCTGAAGCCAAGGCTGGATTTGTTTGATTTGTTGGGCTGAAATAAACGCCGGTCCCGCCTGCACTTGGACTTTATATACTTCTCTCCATCTCTGACTACAAACCCGCACTCTACCGAGCTGTCCTCTCACAATTTATAAAAAATGTCTGTCTGTCTGTCCTTTATGCATTACTACACCATTCATCCGATCGCCATGACACTTTGGGAAGTTGTTGAGTACACTCCTGGGAAGATTACTGGCATGGTACAACTATCCTACGATAGGTGGCGCCCGTACGAGCATCGTCGACAGTTATGCCCCCCAGATGTAGATTGACCAATCGATTTCCATCTCAAGCACGAAAAAAAAAGCCATTACGAGCTTCAGAAACAGACGAGAAACAGGATGCGTGTTCAACTACAAGATGATACATACGCCGAACGTGTCGCAAAACAATTGCGGTTGCTATTCCTCATACTGCTGAGGTAACATGAAACCTGCGCTGTGATTGGTTGTTATATATTATACTGCTGAGGTAACATGAAACCTGCGCTGTGATTGGTTGTTATATATTATACTGCTGAGGTAACATGAAACCTGAGCTGTGATTGGTTGTTATATATTATACTGAGGTAACATGAAAGCTGCACTGTGATTGGTTGTTATATATTATACTGGGGTAACATGAAAGCTGCGCTGTGATTGGTTGTTATTTATTATACTGCTGAGGTAACATGAAAGCTGTGCTGTGATTGGTTGTTATATATTTTACTGAGGTAACATGAAACCTGCGCTGTGATTGGTTGTTATATATTATACTGAGGTAACATGAAAGCTGCGCTGTGATTGGTTGTTATATATTATACTGAGGTAACATGAAAGCTGCGCTGTGATTGGTTGTTATATATTATACTGAGCTAACATGAAAGCTGCGCTGTGATTGGTTGTTATATATTATACTGCTGAGGTAACATGAAAGCTACGCTGTGATTGGTTGGTATATATTTTACTGCTGAGGCAACATGAATGCTGCGCTGTGATTGGTTGGTATATATTATACTGCTGAGGTAACATGAAAGCTGCGCTGTGATTGGTTGTTATATATTATACTGAGGTAACATGAAAGCTGCGCTGTGATTGGTTGTTATATATTATACTGCTGAGGTAACATGAAAGCTGTGCTGTGATTGGTTGTTATATATTATACTGAGGTAACATGAAAGCTGTGCTGTGATTGGTTGTTATATATTATACTGAGGTAACATGAAAGCTGTGCTGTGATTGGTTGTTATATATTATACTGAGGTAACATGAAAGCTGCGCTGTGATTGGTTGTTATATATTATACTGCTGAGGGAACATGAAAGCTGTGCTGTGATTGGTTGTTATATATTATACTGCTGAGGGAACATGAAAGCTGCGCTGTGATTGGTTGTTATTAGAGATGAGCGAGCACACTGGTCCGAGCTTGATGCTGGTTTGAGTATTAGGGTACTCGAGATGCTCGTTACTCTAGACGAGCACCACACGGTGTTCGAGTTACTTCCATTTTCTTCCCAGAATATTTTGCGCCGTTTTCTGGCCAATAGTAACACAGGGAAGGCATTACAACTTCCTCCTGTGAAGTTCCAGCCCTATCCCACCCCCCTGCAGTGAGTGGCTGGGGAGATCAGGTGACACCCGAGTATATAAACTGGGGCCGGCCGCGGCTCGCCACAGATGCACGCTGAGAGACATTAGGGAAAGTGCCGTCCTGCTGTAGCTGCTATAGGGAGAGCGTTAGGCTGTTATATTCGTCTTCAAGAACCCCAACGGTCCTTCTTAGAGCCACATCTGACCGTGTGCAGTACTGTTGAGGCTGGTTTTAGCAGTTTTGCACATATTTTTTGGGGTATATCGGGTGTGCAGACCATAGCGTCCTCAGTCTGCAGTCATTTTACAGAGTATAGGGGCAGTACTGGTGAGGCAGGGACAGTGGTACGGGGAAAGAGGTATACCGGCTATATAGGCAGTGGGCTTTTTCAAAAAAATTTGAAAAAAAAAATCTTTGGGCTGCCTGTGACCGTGTTTTTTTTTACTGCGTGTCTGCTGGGGGTAGTAGTCGCTCACTCAATTACCCAGCTAGGTGTTATTGCAGCCTTGCGCATAATTTTGTTCTGGCTGCACTGTGCTTTCAATAACCACAGTCATCCTCCAACAGGGAAATCCATATACAGGCTATATAGGCAGTGGGCTTTTTCCCCAAAATTGGGAAAAAATACTATATTTGGGCTGCCTGTGACCGTCTTCAGTGTACTGCGTGTCTGGTAGTAGTCGCTCATTAATACCCAGCTAACCGTTATAGCAGGCTTGCGCATAATTGTTTCCTGGCTCTGCTGTGTCCGTTACATGATCGCTGTCATCCCGCCAGAGGGAAACAGTATACATACAGTACCGTTCAAAAGTTTGGGGTCACATTGAAATGTCCTTATTTTTGAAGGAAAAGCACTGTACTTTTCAATGAAGATAACTTTAAACTAGTCCTAACTTTAAACAAATGCACTCTATACATTGCTAATGTGGTAAATGAGTATTCTAGCTGCAAATGCCTGGTTTTTTGTGCAATATCTACAAAGGTGTATAGAGGCCCATTTCCAGCAACTATCACTCCAGTGTTCTAATGGTACAATGTGTTTGCTCATTGGCTCAGAAGGCTAATTGATGATTAGAAAACCCTTGTGCAATCATGTTCACACATCTGAAAACAGTCTAGCTCGTTACAGAAGCTACAAAACTGACCGTCCTGTGAGCAGATTGAGTTTCTGGAGCATCACATTTGTGGGGTCAATTAAACGCTCAAAATGGCCAGAAAAAGAGAACTTTCATCTGAAACTCGACAGTCTATTCTTGTTCTTAGAAATGAAGGCTATTCCATGCGAGAAATTGCTAAGAAATTGAAGATTTCCTACAACGGTGTGTACTACTCCCTTCAGAGGACAGCACAAACAGGCTCTAACCAGAGTAGAAAAAGAAGTGGGAGGCCGCGTTGCACAACTAAGCAAGAAGATAAGCACATTAGAGTCTCTAGTTTGAGAAACAGACGCCTCACAGGTACTCAACTGGCATCTTCATTAAATAGTACCCGCAAAACACCAGTGTCAACATCTACAGTGAAGAGGCGGCTGCGGGATTTTGGGCTTCAGGGCAGAGTGGCAAAGAAAAAGCCATATCTGAGACTGGCCAATAAAAGAAAAAGATTAAGATGGGCAAAAGAACACAGACATTGGACAGAGGAAGACTGGAAAAAAGTGTTGTGGACGGATGAATCCAAGTTTGAGGTGTTTGGATCACAAAGAAGAACGTTTGTGAGACGCAGAACAAATGAAAAGATGCTGGAAGAATGCCTGACGCCATCTGTTAAGCATGGTGGAGGTAATGTGATGGTCTGGGGTTGCTTTGGTGCTGGTAAGGTGGGAGATTTGTACAGGGTAAAAGGGATTCTGAATAAGGAAGGCTATCACTCCATTTTGCAACGCCATGCCATACCCAGTGGACAGCGCTTGATTGGAACCAATTTCATCCTACAACAGGACAATGACCCTAAACACACCTCCAAATTGTGCAAGAACTATTTACAGCAGAAGCAGGCAGCTGGTATTCTATCGGTAATGGAGTGGCCAGCGCAGTCACCAGATCTGAACCCCATTGAGCTGTTGTGGGAGCAGCTTGACCGTATGGTACGCCAGAAGTGCCCATCCAACCAATCCAACTTGTGGGAGATGCTTCTAGAAGCGTGGGGTGCAATTTCACAAGCTTACCTCCACAAATTAACAGCTAGAATGTCAAAGGTGTGCAATGCTGGAATTGCTGCAAAAGGAGGATTCTTTGACGAAAGCAAAGTTTGATGTAAAAACAATGTTATTTCACATACAAATCATTATTTCTAACCTTGTCAATGTCTTGGCTCTATTGTCTATTCATTTCACAACGCATGGTGGTGAATAAGTGGGACTTTTCATGGAAAACACAAAATTGTTTGGGTGACCCCAAACTTTTGAACGGTAGTGTATATACGCTGCATACAGTGTCTGTCTGGTTTTTCACCTCACCATTTTAAAAAATTGAAGCAAAATACTTAAGGCCTACCACTGGCCTTTGGCCACTTGACTGGTTCTGCGCTGTGAATTCCAGTAGCTCAGTCATACACACCTAGGTCTCACTACAGGCTTGCGCATAATTGTTTCCTGGCTCTGCTGTGCGCTCCGTAAGCGAAGTCAGCCTCCAACCACAGGCCAATAAGCGGCAAATTTAATTACAGCGTTCTGTTTCTGCTCTACTCGTAATACACCATGCTGAGGGGTAGGAGTAGGCCTAGAGGACGTGGACGGGGGCAAGGACGCGGAGGCCCAAGTCAGGGTGTGGGCACAGGCCGAGCTCCTGGTCCAGGTGTATCGCAGCCGACTGCTGCGGGATTAGGAGAGAGGCCAGTTTCTGGGGTCCCCAGATTCATCTCACAATTAATGGGTCCATGCGGTAGACCTTTATTAGAAACTGAGCAGTGTGAGCAGGCCCTGTCGTGGATGGCAGAAAGTGCATCCAGCAATCTATTGACCACTCAGTTTTCTACGCCGTCCACAGCTGCAACTCTGAATCCTCTGGCTGCTGCTCGTCCTTCCTCCCAGCCTCCTCACTCCATGAAAATGACACATTCTGAGGAGCAGGCAGACTCCCAGGAACTGTTCTCGGGCCCCTGCCCAGATTGGGCAGCAATCATTCCTCTCCCACCGGAGGAGTTTGTCGTGACCGATGCCCAACCTTTGGAAAGTTCCCGGGGTCCGGGGGATGAGGCTGGGGACTTCCGGCAACTGTCTCAAGAGCTTTCAGTGGGTGAGGAGGACGATGATGATGAGACACAGTTGTATATCAGTGAGGTAGTAGTAAGGGCAGCAAGTCCGAGGGAGGAGCGCACAGAGGATTCGGAGGAAGAGCAGCTGGACGATGAAGTGACTGACCCCACCTGGTTTGCTAAGCCTACTGAGGACAGGTCTTCAGACGGGGAGGCAAGTGCAGCAGCAGGGCAGGTTGGAAGAGGCAGTGCGGTGGCCAGGGGTAGAGGCAGGGTCAGACTGAATAATCCACCAACTGTTTCCCAAAGCGCCCCCTCGCGCCATGCCACCCTGCAGAGGCCGAGGTGCTCAAAGGTCTGGCAGTTTTTCACTGAGAGTGCAGACGACCGACGAAATGTGGTGTGCAAGGTTTGTCGCGCCAAGATCAGCCGGGGAGCCACCACCACCAGCATGCGTAGACATATGATGGCCAAGCACCCCACAAGGTGGGACGAAGGCCGTTCACCGCCTCCGGTTTGCACCACTGCCTCTCCCCCTGTGCCCCACCCTGCCACTGAGATCCAACCCCCCTCTCAGGACACAGGCACGACCATCTCCAGGCCTGCACCCACACCCTCACCTCCACTGTCCTCGGCCCCATCCAGCAATGTCTCTCAGCGCAGCGTCCAGCTGTCGCTAGCGCAACTGTTTGAGCGCAAGCGCAAGTACGCCGCCACGCACCCGCACGCTCAAGCGTTAAACGTGCACATAGCCAAATTGATCAGCCTAGAGATGCTGCCGTATAGGCTTGTGGAAATGGAGGCTTTCAAAAACATGATTGCGGCGGCGGCCCCGCGCTACTCGGTTCCCAGTCGCCACTACTTTTCCCGATGTGCCGTCCCAGCCCTGCACGACCACGTCTCCCGCAACATTGTACGCGCCCTCACCAACGCGGTTACTGCCAAGGTCCACTTAACAACGGACACGTGGACAAGCACAGGCAGGCAGGGCCACTATATCTCCCTGACGGCACATTGGGTGAATTTAGTGGAGGCTGGGACAGAGTCGGAGCCGGGGACCGCTCACGTCCTACCCACCCCCAGAATTGCGGGCCCCAGCTCGGTGCTGGTATCTGCGGCGGTGTATGCTTCCTCCACTAAACCACCCTCCTCCTCCTCCTCTGTCTCGCAATCAAGATGTGTTAGCAGCAGCACGTCGCCAGCAGTCGGTGTCGCGCGGCGTGGCAGCACAGCAGTGGGCAAGCGTCAGCAGGCCGTGCTGAAACTACTCAGCTTAGCAGAGAAGAGGCACACGGCCCACGAACTGCTGCAGGGTCTGACAGAGCAGACCAACCACTGGCTTTCGCCACTGAGCCTCCAACCGGGCATGGTCGTGTGTGACAACAGCCGTAACCTGGTGGCGGCTCTGCAGCTCGGCAGCCGCACGCACGTGCCATGCCTGGCCCACGTCTTTAAGTTGGTGGTTCAGCGGTTTCTGAAAAGCTACCCACGTTTGTCAAAACTACTCGGAAAGGTGCCCCCGGCTCTGCGCACATTTCTGCAAGTCCAACACGGACGCTGCCACCCTGCGCACCCTGCAACATCGGTTTAATCTGCCAGTGCACCGATTGCTGTGCGACGTGCCCACACGGTGGAACTCTACGCTCCACATGTTGGCTAGGCTCTATGAGCAGCGTAGAGCTATAGTGGAATACCAACTCCAACATGGGCGGCGTAGTGGGAGTCAGCCTCCTCAAATCTTTACAGAAGAGTGGGCCTGGTTGGCAGACATCTGCCAGGTCCTTGGAAACTTTGAGGAGTCTACCCAGATGGTGAGCGGCGATGCTGCAATCATTAGCGTCACCATTCCTCTGCTATGCCTCTTGAGAAGTTCCCTGCAAAGCATAAAGGCAGATGCTTTGCGCTCGGAAACGGAGGTGGGGGAAGACAGTATGTCGCTGGATAGTCAGAGCACCCTCATGTCTATATCTCAGCGCGTTTTGGAGGAGGAGGAGGAGGAGGGGGAGGAGCATGAGGAGGAGGGGGAAGAGATAGCTTGGCCCACTGCTGAGGGTACCCATGCTGCTTGCCTGTCATCCTTTCAGTGTGTATGGCCTGAGGAGGAGGAGGAGGAGGAGGATCCTGAAAGTGATCTTCCTAGTGAGGACAGCCATGTGTTGCGTACAGGTACCCTGGCACACATGGCTGACTTCATGTTAGGATGCCTTTCTCGTGACCCTCACGTTACACGCATTCTGGCCACTACGGATTACTGGGTGTACACACTGCTCGACCCACGGTATAAGGATAACCTTCCCACTCTCATACCTGAAGAGGAAAGGGGTTCGAGAGTGATGCTATACCACAGGACCCTGGCGGACAAACTGATGGTAAAATTCCCATCCGACAGCACTAGTGGCAGAAGGCGCAGTTCCGAGGGCCAGGTAGCAGGGGAGGCGCGGAGATCAGGCAGCATGTACAGCGCAGGCAGGGGAACACTCTCCAAGGCCTTTCTGGCTCCCCAGCAAGACTGTGTCACCGCTCCCCAGTCAAGGCTGAGTCGGCGGGAGCACTGTAAAAGGATGGTGAGGGAGTACGTAGCCGATTGCACGACCGTCCTCCGTGACGCCTCTGCTCCCTACAACTACTGGGTGTCGAAGCTGGACACGTGGCCTGAACTAGCGCTGTATGCCCTGGAGGTGCTTGCTTGCCCTGCGGTTAGCGTCTTGTCAGAGAGGGTGTTTAGTGCGGCTGGGGGAATCATCACAGATAAGCGTACCCGCCTGTCAACCGACAGTGCCGACAGGCTTACACTCATCAAGATGAACAAAGCCTGGATTTCCCCCGACTTCTCTTCTCCACCAGCGGACAGCAGCGGTACCTAAACAATACGTAAGCTACACCCACGGATGGAAGCATCGTTCTCTATCACCATAAAAAAGGGGGACCTTTTAGCTTCATCAATCTGTGTATTATATTCATCCTCCTCCTCCTGCTCCTCCTCCTGAAACCTCACGTAATCACGCCGAATGGGCAATTTTTCTTAGGCCCACAAGGCTCAGTCATATAACTTTTGTAAACAATGTGTATCCGTTTCAATTCTCATTAAAGCGTTGAAACTTGCACCTGAACCAATTTTTATTTTAACTGGGCTGCCTCCAGGCCTAGTTACCAATTAAGCCACATTAACCAAAGCGATTAATGGGTTTCACCTGCCATCTTGGTTGGGCATGGCCAATTTTTTCTGAGGTACATTAGTACTGTTGGTACACCAATTTTTTTGGGCCCTCACCTACAGTGTAATCCTAGCAATTTTTATGGGCTTCGCCTGCACTCATGGTACAGCAAGGTGTGTGGGGTTGGCCTACACTTTTGCTACATAAATGTAACTGGGGCCTTGTCTATACTGCAACTACTGAAATGTGAAAGAGACTGTTATCTCCCTAAACTGCTGCAACGGGAATGTTACTGTGGCCTGTCTTGACTGCTACTACTACTGAAATGGAACTAATACTGTGCTCCCCCTATAATGCTGCTAGTGATATGTTACTGGGGCCTGTCCCTAATGCTACCGCTGAAATGTTACTAATTCTGGGCTCTACCTATACCGCTGCTAATGGTATGTCTCTGGGGTGTGGAAACGGAGGCTTCCCAAAGACATGATGGCGGCGAGGCCATTTCCCACCAACGCGGTTACTGTTAAGGTGCATATAACCACGGACACGTGGAGAGGACACGTAGTGCCTCAAAAACATCCCCCTCCTCCTCCAACAGGGAAAACATTCTTGGCAAATACCTTTGCATTGGTCCGTCTGGTGGCAGTCCAAGAATTTCACCTTTAACGACACAACAAGAGAGCACCCTCACCATCCCCCCGCCACGGCCCACTTAATCCTGGCCACATTCCGAAAACCAACTAAATAAAACCGCGCTACTAGGTCCGCAGTCACCACCACATTACCACCAACGCGGTTACTGTTAAGGTACATATTACCAGTCTGACTGGGGCATGCACTGTGGGCCGAAGCCCACCTGTATTGTATCTGACGTTAGCTCTGCTGAGCAGGGCACTGCAATGGGATACATTTATGTACCGCCGATGGGTTCCAGGGAGCCACCCATGCTGTGGGTCCACAGGGACTGCACATTAGGGAGTTGTACCTGCCAGTGTTTATGTATTAAAAACCCCGGTCAGACTGGGGCATGCAGTGTGGGCCGAAGCCCACCTGCATTTAATCTGACGTTACCTCAGCTGTGCTGGGCAATGCAATGGGATTTATTTATGTATCGGCGGTGGGTTCCAGGGAGCCACCCATGCTTTGGGTCCACACGGACTTCACATTAGGGAGTTGTACCTGCCTGTGTCTACTTATAAAAAAAAACCCAGTCTGACTGGGGCATGCAGTGTGGGCCGAAGCCCACCTGCGTTTAATCTGACGTTACCTCAGCTGTGCTGGGCAATGCAATGGGATTTATTTATGTACCGCCGGTGGCTTCCTGGCACCCACCCATGCTGTGGGTCCACAGGGAGTTGTAACTACAGGTGTTCACTTCTAAAGAACCCCAGTCTGACTGGGGCATGCAGTGTGTACCTGTGGTTCCTCCTCATGGCAGATGCACTTGTAAATAGACATGAGGGTGGTGTGGCTAGGAGGCCAGCGTGTGGCATGAGGGCAGCTGAAGGCTGCGCAGGGACAGTTTGATGTGCGCTGTGGACACTGGGTCATGCAGGGGGGGGGGGGGGGTTGGGCAGCATGTTACCCAGGAGAAGTGTCAGTGGAGTGTCATGCAGGCAGTGATTGTGCTTTGTTGGAGGTAGTGTGGTGCTTAGCTAAGGTATGCCTTGCTAATGAGGGCTTTTCAGAAGTAAAAGTTGTTGGGGGGGGGCACTCTTGCCACTATTGTGCCTTAATAGTGGGACCTGTGAACTTGAGATGCAGCCCAACATGTAGCCCCTCGCCTGCCCTATCCGTTGCTGTGTCGTTCCCATCACTTTCTTGAATTGCCCAGATTCTCACACATGGAAACCTTAGCGAGCATCGGCGATATACAAAAATGCTCGGGTCGCCCATTGACTTCAATGGGGTTCGTTACTCGAAACGAACCCTCGAGCATCGCGATAATTTCGTCCCGAGTAACGAGCACCCGAGCATTTTCGCTCATCTCTAGTTGTTATATATTACACTGCTGAGGTAACATTAAAGCTGTGCTGTGATTGGTTGTTATATATTATACCGCTGAGGTAACATGAAAGCTGCGCTGTGATTGGTTGTTATATATTATACCGCTGAGGTAACATGAAAGCTGCGCTGTGATTGGTTGTTATATATTATACTACTGAGGTAACATGAAAGCTGTGCTGTGATTGGTTGTTATATATTATACTGCTGAGGTTACATAAAAGCTGCGCTGTGATTGGTTGTTATATATGATACTGAGGTAACATGAAAGCTGCGCTGTGATTGGTTGCTATATATTATACTGAGCTAACATGAAAGCTGTGCTGTGATTGGTTGTTATATATAATACTGAGGTAACATGAAAGCTGTGCTGTGATTGGTTGTTATATATTATACTGAGATAACATGAAAGCTGTGCTGTGATTGGTTGTTATATATTATACTGAGATAACATGAAAGCTGTGCTGTGATTGGTTGTTATATATTATACTGAGGTAACATTAAAGCTGTGCTGTGATTGGTTGTTATATATTATACTGAGGTAACATGAAAGCTGTGCTGTGATTGGTTGTTATATATTATACTGAGGTAACATGAAAGCTGTGCTGTGATTGGTTGTTATATATTTTACTGAGGTAACATGAAAGCTGCGCTGTGATTGGCTGTTATATATTATACTGAGATAACATGAAAGCTGCGCTGTGATTGGTTGTTATATATTATACTGAGGTAACATGAAAGCTGTGCTGTGATTGGTTGTTATATATTTTACTGAGGTAACATGAAAGCTGCGCTGTGATTGGTTGTAATATATTATACTGAGACAACATGAAAGCTGCGCTGTGATTGGTTGTTATTTTTTATACTGAGGTAACATGAAAGCTGTGCTGTGATTGGTTGTTATATATTATACTGAGGTAACATGAAAGCTGTGCTGTGATTGGTTGTTATATATTATACTGAGGTAACATTAAAGCTGTGCTGTGATTGGTTGTTATATATTATACTGAGGAAACATGAAAGCTGCGCTGTGATTGGTTGTTATATATTATACTGAGGTAACATGAAAGCTGCGCTGTGATTGGTTGTTATATATTATACTGAGGTAACATGAAAGCTATGCTGTGATTGGTTGTTATATATTATACTGAGATAACATGAAAGCTGTGCTGTGATTGGTTGTTATATACTATACTGAGGTAACATGAAAGCTGTGCTGTGATTGGTTGTTATATATTTTACTGAGGTAACATGAAAGCTGTGCTGTTATTGGTTGTTATATATATATTATACTGAGATAATATGAAAGCTGCGCTGTGATTGGTTGTTATATATTATACTGAGGTAACATGAAAGCTGCGCTGTGATTGGTTGTTATATATTATACCACTGAGGTAACATGAAAGCTGCGCTGTGATTGGTTGTTATATATTATACTGAGGTAACATGAAAGCTGCGCTGTGATTGGTTGTTATATATTATACTGCTGAGGTAACATGAAAGCTGCGCTGTGATTGGTTGTTATATATTATACTGAGGTAACATGGATGCTGCGCTGTGATTGGTTGTTATATATTATACTGAGGTAACATGAAAGCTGTGCTGTGATTGGTTGCTATATATTATACTGAGATAACATGAAAGCTGCGCTGTGATTGGTTGTTATATATTATACTGCTGAGGTAACATGAAAGCTGTGCTGTGATTGGTTGTTATATATTATACTGAGGTAACATGAAAGCTGCGCTGTGATTGGTTGTTATATATTATACTGCTGAGGTAACATGAAAGCTGCGCTGTGATTGGTTGTTATATATTATACTGAGGTAACATGGATGCTGCGCTGTGATTGGTTGTTATATATTATACTGAGGTAACATGAAAGCTGTGCTGTGATTGGTTGCTATATATTATACTGAGATAACATGAAAGCTGCGCTGTGATTGGTTGTTATATATTATACTGCTGAGGTAACATGAAAGCTGTGCTGTGATTGGTTGTTATATATTATACTGAGGTAACATGAAATCTGTGCTGTGATTGGTTGTTATATATTATACTGAGATAACATGAAAGCTGCTCTGTGATTGGTTGTTATATATTATACTGCTGAGGTAACATGAAAGCAGCGCTGTGATTGGTTGTATATATTATACTGCTGAGGTAACATGAAAGCTGCGCTGTGATTGGTTGTTATATATTATACTGAGGTAACATGGATGCTGCGCTGTGATTGGTTGTTATATATTATACTGAGATAACATGAAAGCTGGGCTGTGATTGGCTGTTATATATTATACTGAGATAACATGAAAGCTGCTCTGTGATTGGTTGTTATATATTATACTGCTGAGGTAACATGAAAGCTGCGCTGTGATTGGTTGTATATATTATACTGCTGAGGTAACATGAAAGCTGCGCTGTGATTGGATGTTATATATTATACTGAGGTAACATGGATGCTGCGCTGTGATTGGTTGTTATATATTATACTGAGGTAACATGAAAGCTGTGCTGTTATTGGTTGTTATATATATATTATACTGAGGTAACATGAAAGCCGTGCTGTGATTGGTTGTTATATATTATACTGCTGAGGTAACATGAAAGCTGCGCTGTGATTGGTTGTTATATACTATACTGAGGTAACATGAAAGCTGTGCTGTGATTGGTTGTTATATATTTTACTGAGGTAACATGAAAGCTGCGCTGTGATTGGTTGTTATATATTATACTGCTGAGGTAACATGAAAGCGGCGCTGTGATTGCTTGTTATATATTATCCTGAGGTAACATGAAAGCTGCGCTGTGATTGGTTGTTGTATATTATACCGCTAAGGGAACATGAAAGCTGCGCTGTGATTGGTTGTTATATATTATACTGAGGTAACATGAAAGCTGCGCTGTGATTGGTTGTTATATATTATACTGCTGAGGGAACATGATAGCTGCGTTGCGATTGGTTGTTATATATTATACTGAGGTAACATGAAAGCTGTGCTGTGATTGGTTTTTTTATATTATACTGAGGTGACATGAAAGCTGTGCTGTGATTGGTTGTTATATATTATACTGAGGTAACATGAAAGCTGCGCTGTGATTGGTTGTTATATATTATACTGCTGAGGTAACATGAAAGCTGCGCTGTGATTGGTTGTTATATATTATGCTGCTGAGGTAACATGAAAGCTGCGCTGTGATTGGTTGTTATATATTTTAAACTGCTAAGGTAACATGAAAGCTGCGCTGTGATTGGTTGTTATATATTATACTGCTGAGGTAACATGAAAGCTGCGCTGTGATTGGTTGTTATATATTTTACTGAGGTAACATGAAAGCTGTGCTGTGATTGGTTGTTATATATTATACTGAGGTAACATGAAAGCTGCGCTGTGATTGGTTGTTATATATTATACTGAGGTAACATGAAAGCTGCGCTGTGATTGGTTGTTATATATTATACTGAGGTAACATGAAAGCTGTGCTGTGATTGGTTGTTATATATTATACTGAGGTAACTTGAAAGCTGCACTGTGATTGGTTGTTATATATTATACTGAGATAACATGAAAGCTGCGCTGTGATTGGTTGTTATATATTATACTGAGGTAACATGAAAGCTGCGCTGTGATTGGTTGTTATATATTATACTGAGGTAACATGAAAGCTGCGCTGTGATTGGTTGTATATATTATACTGCTGAGGTAACATGAAAGCTGCGCTGTGATTGGATGTTATATATTATACTGAGGTAACATGGATGCTGCGCTGTGATTGGTTGTTATATATTATACTGAGATAACATGAAAGCTGCGCTGTGATTGGTTGTTATATATTATACTGCTGAGGTAACATGAAAGCTGTGCTGTTATTGGTTGTTATATATATATTATACTGAGATAATATGAAAGCTGCGCTGTGATTGGTTGTTATATATTATACTGCAGAGGTAACATGAAAGCTGCGCTGTGATTGGTTGTTATATACTATACTGAGGTAACATGAAAGCTGTGCTGTGATTGGTTGTTATATATTTTACTGAGGTAACATGAAAGCTGCGCTGTGATTGGTTGTTATATATTATACTGCTGAGGTAACATGAAAGCGGCGCTGTGATTGCTTGTTATATATTATCCTGAGGTAACATGAAAGCTGCGCTGTGATTGGTTGTTGTATATTATACCGCTAAGGGAACATGAAAGCTGCGCTGTGATTGGTTGTTATATATTATACTGAGGTAACATGAAAGCTGCGCTGTGATTGGTTGTTATATATTATACTGCTAAGGGAACATGATAGCTGCGTTGCGATTGGTTGTTATATATTATAATGAGGTAACATGAAAGCTGTGCTGTGATTGGTTGTTTTATATTATACTGAGGTGACATGAAAGCTGTGCTGTGATTGGTTGTTATATATTATACTGCTAAGGTAACATGAAAGCTGCGCTGTGATTGGTTGTTATATATTATACTGCTGAGGTAACATGAAAGCTGCGCTGTGATTGGTTGTTATATATTATACTGCTGAGGTAACATGAAAGCTGCGCTGTGATTGGTTGTTATATATTATACTGAGGTAACATGAAAGCTGCGCTGTGATTGGTTGTTATATATTATACTGCTGAGGTAACATGAAAGCTGCGCTGTGATTGGTTGTTATATATTATACTGAGGTAACATGAAAGCTGCGCTGTGATTGGTTGTTATATATTATACTGCTGAGGTAACATGAAAGCTGCGCTGTGATTGGTTGTTATATATTATACTGCTGAGGTAACATGAAAGCTGCGCTGTGATTGGTTGTTATATATTTTACTGAGGTAACATGAAAGCTGTGCTGTGATTGGTTGTTATATATTATACTGAGGTAACATGAAAGCTGCGCTGTGATTGGTTGTTATATATTATACTGAGGTAACATGAAAGCTGCGCTGTGATTGGTTGTTATATATTATACTGAGGTAACATGAAAGCTGCGCTGTGATTGGTTGTTATATATTATACTGAGGTAACATGAAAGCTGCGCTGTGATTGGTTGTTATATATTATACTGAGGTAACATGAAAGCTGCGCTGTGATTGGTTGTTATATATTATACTGAGGTAACATGAAAGCTGTGCTGTGATTGGTTGTTATATATTATACTGAGGTAACATGAAAGCTGCGCTGTGATTGGTTGTTATATATTATACCGCTTAGGTAACATGAAAGCTGCGCTGTGATTGGTTGTTATATATTATACTGCTGGGGTAACATGAAAGCTGCGCTGTGATTGGTTGTTATATATTATACTGAGGTAACATGAAAGCTGCGCTGTGATTGGTTGTTATATATTATACTGAGGTAACTTGAAAGCTGCACTGTGATTGGTTGTTATATATTATACTGAGGTAACATGAAAGCTGCGCTGTGATTGGTTGTTATATATTATACTGAGGTAACATGAAAGCTGCGCTGTGATTGGTTGTTATATATTATACTGCTGAGGTAACATGAAAGCTGTGCTGTGATTGGTTGCTATATATTACACTACTGAGGTAACAGGAAAGCTGCGCTGTGATTGGTTGTTATATATTATACTGCTAAGGTAACATGAAAGCTGCGCTGTGATTGGTTGTTATATATTATACTGAGGTAACATGAAAGCTGCGCTGTGATTGGTTGTTATATATTATACTGCTGAGGTAACATGAAAGCTGTGCTGTGATTGGTTGTTATATATTATACTGAGGTAACATGAAAGCTGCGCTGTGATTGGTTGTTATATATTATACCGCTTAGGTAACATGAAAGCTGCGCTGTGATTGGTTGTTATATATTATACTGCTGGGGTAACATGAAAGCTGCGCTGTGATTGGTTGTTATTAGAGATGAGCGAACACGTTCGGCCCCGCCCCTTTTTCGCCCGAACACCGAACTTTGCGAACACCTCGGTGTTCGGGCGAAAAAGTTCGGGGGCCGCCGTGGCAGCGCGGGGGGGTGCGGCGGGGAGCGGGGGGGAGAGGGAGAGAGAGAGGGCTCCCCCCTGTTCCCCGCTACTGCCGCCCGCGCCGCCGCGCATCTCCCCGCCCCCCGGCGGCACCCGGACACTTACGCGCGAACACTCCAGTGTTCGCTAAAGCCGGTGTCCGGGTGCGGATGTGTCCGTTACGGACACGTTCGCTCATCTCTAGTTGTTATATATTATAGTGAGGTAACATGAAAGCTGCGCTTTGATTGGTTGTTATATATTATACTACTGAGGTAACATGAAAGCTGCGCTGTGATTGCTTGTTATATATTATCCTGAGGTAACATGAAAGCTGCGCTGTGATTGGTTGTTGTATATTATACCGCTAAGGGAACATGAAAGCTGCGCTGTGATTGGTTGTTATATATTATACTGAGATAACATGAAAGCTGGGCTGTGATTGGCTGTTATATATTATACTGAGATAACATGAAAGCTGCTCTGTGATTGGTTGTTATATATTATACTGCTGAGGTAACATGAAAGATGCGCTGTGATTGGTTGTATATATTATACTGCTGAGGTAACATGAAAGCTGCGCTGTGATTGGATGTTATATATTATACTGAGGTAACATGGATGCTGCGCTGTGATTGGTTGTTATATATTATACTGAGGTAACATGAAAGCTGTGCTGTTATTGGTTGTTATATATATATTATACTGAGATAATATGAAAGCTGCGCTGTGATTGGTTGTTATATATTATACTGAGGTAACATGAAAGCCGTGCTGTGATTGGTTGTTATATATTATACTGCTGAGGTAACATGAAAGCTGCGCTGTGATTGGTTGTTATATACTATACTGAGGTAACATGAAAGCTGCTCTGTGATTGGTTGTTATATATTATACTGAGGTAACATCAAAGCTGCGCTGTGATTGGTTGTTGTATATTATACCGCTAAGGGAACATGAAAGCTGCGCTGTGATTGGTTGTTATATATTATACTACTGAGGTAACATGAAAGCTGCGCTGTGATTGGTTGTTATATATTATACTGAGGTAACATGAAAAATGCTGCGCTGTGATTGGTTGTTATATATTATACTGCTGAGGGAACATGATAGCTGCGTTGCGATTGGTTGTTATATATTATACTGAGGTAACATGAAAGCCGTGCTGTGATTGGTTGTTATATATTATACTGCTGAGGTAACATGAAAGCTGCGCTGTGATTGGTTGTTATATACTATACTGAGGTAACATGAAAGCTGCTCTGTGATTGGTTGTTATATATTTTACTGAGGTAACATCAAAGCTGCGCTGTGATTGGTTGTTGTATATTATACCGCTAAGGGAACATGAAAGCTGCGCTGTGATTGGTTGTTATATATTATACTGAGGTAACATGAAAAATGCTGCGCTGTGATTGGTTGTTATATATTATACTGCTGAGGGAACATGATAGCTGCGTTGCGATTGGTTGTTATATATTATACTGAGGTAACATGAAAGCTGTGCTGTGATTGGTTGTTATATATTATACTGAGGTAACATGAAAGCTGCGCTGTGATTGGTTGTTATATATTATACTGCTGAGGTAACATGAAAGCTGCGCTGTGATTGGTTGTTATATATTATACTGCTGAGGTAACATGAAAGCTGCGCTGTGATTGGTTGTTATATATTATACTGCTGAGGTAACATGAAAGCTGTGCTGTGATTGGTTGTTATATATTATACTGCTAAGGTAACATGAAAGCTGCGCTGTGATTGGTTGTTATATATTATACTGCTGAGGTAACATGAAAGCTGCGCTGTGATTGGTTGTTATATATTTTACTGAGGTAACATGAAAGCTGTGCTGTGATTGGTTGTTATATATTATACTGAGGTAACATGAAAGCTGCGCTGTGATTGGTTGTTATATATTATACTGAGGTAACATGAAAGCTGCGCTGTGATTGGTTGTATATATTATACTGCTGAGGTAACATGAAAGCTGCGCTGTGATTGGATGTTATATATTATACTGAGGTAACATGGATGCTGCGCTGTGATTGGTTGTTATATATTATACTGAGATAACATGAAAGCTGTGCTGTGATTGGTTGTTATATATTATACTGAGGTAACATGAAAGCTGTGCTGTTATTGGTTGTTATATATATATTATGCTGAGATAATATGAAAGCTGCGCTGTGATTGGTTGTTATATATTATACTGCTGAAGTAACATGAAAGCTGCGCTGTGATTGGTTGTTATATACTATACTGAGGTAACATGAAAGCTGTGCTGTGATTGGTTGTTATATATTTTACTGAGGTAACATGAAAGCTGCGCTGTGATTGGTTGTTATGTATTATACTGAGGTAACATGAAAGCTGTGCTGTGATTGGTTGTTATATATTATACTGAGGTAACATGAAAGCGGCGCTGTGATTGCTTGTTATATATTATCCTGAGGTAACATGAAAGCTGCGCTGTGATTGGTTGTTGTATATTATACCGCTAAGGGAACATGAAAGCTGCGCTGTGATTGGTTGTTATATATTATACTGAGGTAACATGAAAGCTGCGCTGTGATTGGTTGTTATATATTATACTGCTGAGGGAACATGATAGCTGCGTTGCGATTGGTTGTTATATATTATACTGAGGTAACATGAAAGCTGTGCTGTGATTGGTTGTTTTATATTATACTGAGGTGACATGAAAGCTGTGCTGTGATTGGTTGTTATATATTATACTGCTAAGGTAACATGAAAGCTGCGCTGTGATTGGTTGTTATATATTATACTGCTGAGGTAACATGAAAGCTGCGCTGTGATTGGTTGTTATATATTATACTGCTGAGGTAACATGAAAGCTGCGTTGTGATTGGTTGTTATATATTATACTGAGGTAACATGAAAGCTGCGCTGTGATTGGTTGTTATATATTATACTGCTGAGGTAACATGAAAGCTGCGCTGTGATTGGTTGTTATATATTATACTGAGGTAACATGAAAGCTGCGCTGTGATTGGTTGTTATATATTATACTGCTGAGGTAACATGAAAGCTGCGCTGTGATTGGTTGTTATAT
Source organism: Eleutherodactylus coqui (assembly GCA_035609135.1). Taxonomy (NCBI): domain Eukaryota; kingdom Metazoa; phylum Chordata; class Amphibia; order Anura; family Eleutherodactylidae; genus Eleutherodactylus; species Eleutherodactylus coqui. Next base: position 307,869,740 of record CM069408.1, read on the forward strand.
ATTATACTGCTGAGGTAACATGAAAGCTGCGCTGTGATTGGTTGTTATATATTTTACTGAGGTAACATGAAAGCTGTGCTGTGATTGGTTGTTATATATTATACTGAGGTAACATGAAAGCTGCGCTGTGATTGGTTGTTATATATTATACTGAGGTAACATGAAAGCTGCGCTGTGATTGGTTGTTATATATTATACTGCTGAGGTAACATGAAAGCTGCGCTGTGATTGGTTGTTATATATTATACTGCTAAGGTAACATGAAAGCTGCGCTGTGATTGGTTGTTATATATTATACTGAGGTAACTTGAAAGTTGCACTGTGATTGGTTGTTATATATTATACTGCTGAGGTAACATGAAAGCTGCGCTGTGATTGGTTGTTATATATTATACTGCTAAGGTAACATGAAAGCTGCGCTGTGATTGGTTGTTATATATTATACTGAGGTAACATGAAAGCTGCGCTGTGATTGGTTGTTATATATTATACTGCTGAGGTAACATGAAAGCTGTGCTGTGATTGGTTGTTATATATTATACCGCTGAGGTAACATGAAAGCTGTGCTGTGATTGGTTGTTATATATTATACTGAGGTAACATGAAAGCTGTGCTGTGATTGGTTGTTATATATTATACTGAGGTAACATGAAAACTGCGCTGTGATTGGTTGTTATATATTATACTGAGGTAACACGAAAGCTGCGCTGTGATTGGTTGTTATATATTATACTGCTGAGGTAACATGAAAGCTGTGCTGTGATTGGTTGTTATATATTATACTGAGGTAACATGAAAGCTGCGCTGTGATTGGTTGTTATATATTATACCGCTGAGGTAACATGAAAGCTGTGCTGTGATTGGTTGTTATATATTATACTGAGGTAACATGAAAGCTGCGCTGTGATTGGTTGTTATATATTATACTGAGGTAACATGAAAGCTGTGCTGTGATTGGTTGTTATATATTATACTGAGGTAACCTGAAAGCTGCGCTGTGATTGGTTGTTATATATTATACTGAGGTAACATGAAAGCTGTGCTGTGATTGGTTGTTATATATTATACTGAGGTAACATGAAAGCTGCGCTGTGATTGGTTGTTATATATTATACCGCTTAGGTAACATGAAAGCTGCGCTGTGATTGGTTGTTATATATTATACTGCTGGGGTAACATGAAAGCTGCGCTGTGATTGGTTGTTATATATTATAGTGAGGTAACATGAAAGCTGCTCTTTGATTGGTTGTTATATATTATACTACTGAGGTAACATGAAAGCTGTGCTGTGATTGGTTGTTATATATTATACTGAGGTAACATGAAAGCTGCACTGTGATTGGTTGTTATATATTATACTGACGTTACATGAAAGCTGCGCTGTGATTGGTTGTTATATATTATACTGCTGAGGTAACATGAAAGCTGCGCTGTGATTGGTTGTTATATATTATACTGAGGTAACATGAAAGCTGCGCTGTGATTGGTTGTTATATATTATACTACTTAGGTAACATGAAAGCTGCGCTGTGATTGGTTGTTATATATTATGCCGCTGAGGTAACATGAAAGCTGTGCTGTGATTGGTTGTTATATATTATACTGCTGAGGTAACATGAAAGCTGTGCTGTGATTGGTTGTTATATATTATACTGCTGAGGTAACATGAAAGCTGCGCTGTGATTGGTTGTTATTTATTATACTGAGGTAACATGAAAGCTGTGCTGTGATTGGTTGCTATTTCTTATACTGCTCAGGTCACATGAAACCTGTCCTGTGATTGGTTGTTATATATTATACTGAGGTAACATGAAAGCTGCGCTGTGATTGGTTGTTATTTATTATACTGAGGTAACATGAAAGCTGTGCTGTGATTGGTTGCTATTTCTTATACTGCTCAGGTCAGATGAAACCTGTCCTGTGATTGGTTAGTATTTCTTATACCGCTGAGGTAAAATGAAAGCTGCTTTGTGATTGGTTGCAGCAAGCCGTGACAGGTAAGCTAGTATACCAATATATTACACAGACAACTTCCTCCTTCTCAAATACTAAGATTACACAGACGACCTCCTGCTTATGCAGTAAGTACCAATCTATTCAATCAGTACACATACATATATTTAAATTCTTTTCGTGCCAAAATACAGCTAATATATATATATATATATATATATATATATATATATATATATATACACTCATTGTTAGTAACAACCCTCCCTGTCAACACAATGCAAAGTGACTGAGCGAAAGATAAAAGTAGTCCCATCAATATCCTGTGTAATGCTCTTTACCTGCATCACTTCTTCTAGGTGCACTTACATAAAGTTTTTTAAGGTAGGTCTCAGTCACTAATCCGCTGGTGTTTCTACATGAGAAGATGGCCACACCGCATGAAGACGACTCTCTGCATCATCAGCTCCATTGCCGGCCATGTGTCCTTTCTTCCGGCCGGTGCGGAGAGCCATCCGCACCTGCAGTGCAGCGGTTTTCTCGTGCAGAAACACGGGCTAATTGGCGCCCGTGTGACTGAGCCCGCATTTGGCAGGGATGTCATTCTAGACATTTTAGATAACTAAGCACAGATCTTCTGTGGATGTCGACTCGTTCCAATCCTTCTGTCTCTTCATGCAATCCCAGACAGACTGGATTATGTGATTTCATGTCTCAGTGGGGCCACATCATCACTTAGAATCCTAGACTGCTAGAGTTGGAAGGAACCTGCAGGGTCATCGGGTCCAACCCCCGGCTCAATGCAGGATTTACTAAATCATCCCAGACAGATGTCTGTCCGCCTCTGAACACTTCCATTGAAGGAGAACTCCCCACCTCCCGTGGCAGCCTGTTCCACTCATTGATCCCCTCACTGTCTGATATCTAATCTGTGTCTCCTCCCTTTCAGTTTCATCCCATGGCTTCTAGTCTTTCCTTCTGCAGATGAGAATAGGGCTGATCCCTCTGCACTGTGACAGCCCTTCAGATATTTGTAGACCGCTATTAAAGGGGTTGTCTCGCGGCAAACATCAAAATTTTACATTACCCCATTCCCCCTGTCACCGCCCTGGCATAAAATAGCAATTTAAAGCGGTTTTTAAACCGCTTGCTACTCACCGATCCGACGAAATATGGAGTTATAAAAATCTTCTCCCTGAGATGGCCACCGGTCCTTTCCCAGGGATTCACTGCGGTTTTCTCCCATGGTGCACCGCGGGTCTTCTCCCATGGTGCACCTTGGGCTCTGTGCATTCCATTACCGATTCCAGCCTCCTGCTTGGCTGGAATCGGCACACATGATGGAGCGGAGCTACGATGACAACGCGGTGACCAGCTCTCCGGCATGAGCGGCCCCATTCACCAGCCAGAAGCACGGACTGTGCAAGCGCGTCTAAAAACGCCAGAAGACAGCAGAATTAGACGGCACCATGGCGACGGGGAAGCCAGCAACGGAGCAGGTAAGTGAATAACTTCTGTATGGCTCATATTTAATGCACGATGTATATTACAAAGTGCATTAATATGGCCATACAGAAGTGCTGAACCCCACTTGCTGCCGCGAGACGACCCCTTGTCTTCTGCAAGATCCTTTAACCGTTCCTTGTATGACATGATTTGCAGACCGCTCACCATCTTGGTAACTCTTCTCTGAACTTGCTCCAGTTTGTCTTTTATAAAGTGGGGTGCCCAGAACTGGACCCAGTATTCCAGATGAGGTCTGACTAAGGAAGAGTAGAGGGGATAATGACCTCACGTGATCTAGACTCTGTGCTTCTCTTAATACATCCCAGAATTGTGTTTGCCTCTTTGGCTGCTGCATCACATTGTTGGCTCATGTTCAGTCTATGATCTATTAGTATACCCAAGTCTTTTTCACATGTGCTGCTGCTTAGCCCAATTCCTCCCATTCTGTATGCGCTTTCTTCATTTTTCTTGCCCAGATGTAGGACTTTGCATTTCTCCTTGTTAAATACCATTCTGTTAGTCTCCGCCCACTGTGCAAGCTTTTCTAGATCTTTTTGAATCCTCCCTCTCTCTTCCCTAGTGTTAGCTATCCCTCCTAGCTTTGTGTCATCAGTTTGCTCAGTTTCCCACAATTCCCTCCTCCAGATCATTTATAACAATGTTGCCCACCACTGGGCCCAGGACAGAGCCTTGTGGTCCCCACTTGATACATTCTTCCACTTGGATGTGCAGCCATTTATGACCTCTCTTTGAGTACGATCACTCAGACAGTTGTGAATCCACCTAACAGTTGTCTTGTCAATCCCAAATTTGGGCATTTGTTCAATAAGTATGAGGACTCATGAAGAGAATGGGCGCTTGGACTAAATATTAATGGGGTTACATTTCTTTTTTGTTCAGTTACTTTGCATTTTATTAATAAACAATAATAAATTATTAAAATTTCTATTCTTGAAAGTGTTCCTTCAAGGAAATCTGCATCAAAATCACTATATACCTCCTCTATTCTAGTGACACTCAGCTATACACCTCTTCCCGTGACATCTCTGCACCTTTCCTCCAAAACATCACCGACTGTCTGTCCACTGTCTCTAACACCATGTCCTCTCTTAGTTTACCTAAAACTAAACCTCTCTAAAACTGACTTACTGGTGTTTCCGCCCTCTACTAACCGCCCTCATCCTGACATCTCCATCTCAGTGTGTGGCACCATAACTCCCAGCACGCCCGCTGCCTTGGAGTCATATTCGATGCCGATCTCTCCTTTACCCCCTACATCCAATCTCTGTCCTGAACCTGTCAGCTGCATCTCACAAATATCGAAGGAATCTGCTCTTTTCTCACTGTGGACACGCTAAAAACACTTACTGTTGCATCATCCACTCCCGGCTCTATTATTACAACTCGTTGCTGATCGGCCTCCCCTGCTCCAGACTCTACCCTCTCCAATCCATCCTGAATGCGGCAGCCAGGCTCATCTTCCTGTCCAGCCTCTACTCGGACGCCTCTGCCCTGTGCCGGTCACTGCACTGGCTGCCCGTTACATACAGAATTCAATTTAAACTCATTACCTTCATCCACAAAGCCCTCCACAGCTCAGTGCCCCCTTATATCGCCTCCATCATCTCAATGCATCAACCAGCCCGGGCTCTCCGCTCTGCTAACAAAACCAGATTGAGCGCCCCTTTAATTCGAACAACTCATTCCCGCCTCCAAGACTTCTCCAGAGCAGCACCGATCCTCTGGAACGCACTACCAAAGGCTACCCGGGCAATCCAGGACTCGCAGAACTTCAGGTGTGCTCTAAAAACGCACCTCTTCAGGGAGGTATACCGCATTCCCTAGACAAAGCCCTCTGTATGCCACCTGATAACATGCTCCCTGACCTACTGACTGCAATCCTTTCCAGCCACCATCAACTGCCCCTGCAGTCACACCTATTCTGCCATCACCTGGCCAAATATCTGACCATTGTCTATGTGTATAGCATCCCTCACTCTCCACCTCCCCATACCGCGCACATCTCCACCCCGCCATACCACGCACATCTCCAACTCACCATACCGCGCACATCTCCAGCCCCCCCATACCGCGCACATCTCCACCTCACCATACCGCGCACATCTCCAGCCCCCCCATACCACACACATCTCCACCCCCCCATACCGGGCACATTTCCACCCTGCCATACCGCGCACATCTCCAACTCACCATACCGCGCACATCTCCAGCCCCCCCATACCGCGCACATCTCCACCTCCCCATACCGTGCCCATCTCCAGCCCCTTTACCTTCTGTATCCCCCCATTACTTGTAGTATGTAAGCCCATTGGAGCCGCACCCCTATTGTTTCCATCAGCTGATTACTATGTAACCGCGGTTCTGTAATGTTTGTACTTTTGTCTTTCTGTATCCCCTGTCTATGTAAGCGCTGCGGAATATGTTGGCGCTATACGAATACAGATTAGTATGTAAGACAAGAGTATTTTTGCAGAATTTGAAGAGACATGAGAATATATTGCGGAATTGTTGCAAATTTCCTAAGAGTGAAAGAAGCAAGATTTTTACACAGACAAATCTGCACCAAACTCCACATCTTGCCACAAAATTGCTGCGGGCAAAATATGCATCAAAAGCGCTCTAAAGAAGAGGCTCAATGCAACCAGCTTAACTATAAAAATGGAAAAAAACTGAAACAAAAAAATGATTAATTCATCAACAAAAATCAAAACCATGGGGAACTCATGGAAGGGCGTCCAAATCCTGCAGACACCTCATGAAAGATGAAAGAAATGCCCAACACATTTTCTAGAGCCCATTGCGATTTTTCAGACAATGGAGCATATAATAATAGAATAAGAAAATATTGTTATGTCGCCTAAAATACCAGCATATAGATAAGGATTACAATGTAATGTTACACTGTAGAACATGATGGACTGCAATGTAATACAACTTCAAATAAGGTCATCTAATTGCATTACAACACAAGAGCAGCTAACAGAACAGCCCAATGTAATAGAATATCGCATCAAGATATAAAATATCACACATGATGTCGCAGAATAGAATATAATACCGACTTAGGTAAAATATAATGTGATATAAAAGCTACAAAAACATATAGGAAAATGTGATAGAAGTAGGTCCCACTTATCTCTAGTTCTGGTTCCCAGCTGTATCTGATGGCCGGCAGTGGTCAGAATTACAGATGCCGTTATTTGTAACTGCCATATGATCAACAGGAGTTGTGCCAAGAGTGCAGCACATAAAGCTATGCTGTTTCTGTAACATCCACTGACTTCTATGGCAACAGTATAGCCAAGCTCACTCAACTATCCCCAGCCACTGGCTACAGCTGAGCCAGTGGGGACCAGAACTAGAGGCGTCCTGCGGATGTGTGATGGCAGTGCTCCTTTAACTCACCAGTATTTTACTGCTGAATGTAAATGATGAGAAAGGGCTGTGGCACTCAGGGAAGCAGCTCTGTCTGCCTCTAACACAGCGGGAAGTAACAGCACGATCCTAAACACCAGTGGCTGAATTACATCCAGTCATCTGCATATAAGGCCAGTTTCACACTGCGGTGCACGATATCGCGCTCGGGAACATGCGATGTCCCGGTGGATGTGATTCTGTGTCAAAAATGTCTCTCATCACTTCATAAAAGTAGCGATCCCTTGTTGCGGCTTTCAACTGCCCAAGAGGATTGGCAAGTGTCTCCATTGTTTTCTATGGGAAACCACACATCGCACTCGCATGCATCTCGCATGCCGTTTGATGTGTTTTCCGGCCCCATTTAAAACAACGGGTAAGGCGTTCCAAAAGAACGCCCAACGCTAGGACATGCCACGATTTTTTTCCCTGCACCAGTTCAAAAGAATAGGGTTCATATTTGTGCGAGATTTGTGTGCTTTGCAATTCTCTTGGTTATCTAAAAGCAGCTTAACAAAGGTAAAAGCTGAGAAGCCCTTTCATGCTGACCACCTGCGCCGGCATCAGGATCAAAGTTGTACTTTGGATTGAAAAGGTAGATCATTGTCAATGCAACATTAAATATTTACATTTGGTGACTGTCCACAATATCCTAATGTCAAGTGTTAAACATGACTGCTTTGTTCCAGAAAGAGCACCACACTTGTCCACAGGTTGTGTGCGGTATTGCAGCGCAACTCTCTTCACTGCAGTGTCACCAAGCTGCAATACCAGCCACAACCTGTTGACAAGTGTGGAGCTGTTTCTAGTTAAAAAAAAGCTATTTTTCCTTATACCGGACAACAGTTTAAAACTCTAACCCCATTTGTCAGAGTTCAGGTAACACATTACATTTCAACCAAGGAATGTGTGGGGGGCGGGGTGAAATGTAAGATCGTAGTTTTGTATATTGGTCATAAAATGAAGTTCGCTGGGGCAAGCACCAGATACATTTAAGCCACATTGCATTTTCCTAATGACAGGAAACTAAATCTACACCTGCCATAAGTAAGACAAGATGTGCGCTACAATGCGCACCATTTTCCTTCATAGTCATAAATTTGTTTTAAACCAGGTAGCCCCGCCCACTTCTGTCACTTCTTAGAAAAAATCATGAGCGCTGAAGAAAGTTACAAATTCCTGTGAATATATTGCCCACGCTGTAATTTACTAACTTGTATGTCATAAAAGTGGGGCAAGTGGCTAAATACACTTCCGGCATTATATGTCCATATCTGGTAGCACTCACCGGCCAGGAACCTCGCCTCTTTCTCTCCATCACTCAAGTCAGAGTAAGCGTCACTGTCCAATCGAGTGCTTTCGTTGGTCGGAGGTGGTGGTTGACCCCAGCTTTGCCATTCTAACATATGAGCAACACGTCCAGAACCAATGGCGGTAGGCTTGGTCACATGATCCTTCATCGATCGAGAGATACCTGCGATGAGGGAGAAGGGGATTATTATGTAGATGGAAGGATGGCCCAGACGCCGGCCGGGATCATCACACAACGTCCAGTACCTTTGACAGAGGATTTGGCGAGAGCACCAATTCCGTACGCATTAGAATGTCTCTTCAATCGAGGAAGGATCGATGTTGTGTCTTCCATTGATAGCTGACAGATCGGGAGAGAGAGGAGAGAGTCGCTCAGGGAAGGAGAGGGAGTGAGACGTATATATAGAGACGGGACAGGATCGAGAGACAGACAGACAAGCACAGAGCCGAGAGAGGTGCAGACAGAGAGTGCAGTGACAGTGAAAGAGAACGTGAGTGGAAGAGGGGTGCACTATAATGGCGTGGGTTCTCTGAAGATTTGGTATTAAAGGTGTCGTCTGAAGAAGAAACTTGGTAATGAATATCTATGCAGCACTGTTAAAAGTCATACATACCTCACCGGATCCTCCGCAGCTCCCGTTCCACTGCCGCACTCTTCTTCCAGCTCCAGTAAAGGGCCATGTGACCACTGCAGCCAGTCACCAGCTGACCCTGACTAATATACAGCCAGTAATTGGCTGCAGCGGTCACATGACCCTGTGACAGAACATCACCTCTAGAGTGCAGTGGAGAGCTGGCACTGTTGGGATGGGAGCTGTGGGAGATCGGGTGAGGCGTCTGGCACTTTTTAACTCTTTGCAATCCAATTTTGGATTCAGGGTTTCCCAGGGGGTTTTATCTTTCTGCCATTATACAATGGCGCCGTCTGCTGGCTAGAGCCAGTACTGTGGTATGGGACATGCTGGAGAGGCCACCGACAATAGTGCCAGCAGAAATATACAGTAAGAATACCCTGATGGACGTCTTCCGACATCTGAGCTGTACAGAATGTCTTCAGACCTCAGACAGTGGCTTGGAAAGGGTTAAAGTTTTATATAGCACTGAGCTGATATCAGTTTCATTTTTTTCTCTCCAAACAGCCCCAGGAAACCTGTCACTACCTGAGTCCTGCAACTTAGTCCCGAGGTGCCCAGCTCCTCATTCCCACACTATCACCCATAGACGTTGGCGCCCAGACACCCAGAGAACAACAGGAATCGGGAGCCGGGTAAGTATAAACTCCCTGGGACCTACCTTTGAGCACCAGAACTTAATGGTGACAGGTTGCTTTAGGAAGGGAGACTTTTACGAGGTATGGATCGAGTTGTCATAAATCCTGCCTCCACAGCGTGCTTGGTTCTTCAAACTCTGCTCAGCCAATCATTGCATAGCTGGTTGAAGCAATCACAGCCCTCACATTGGTCATTGAGAGCTGCATTGATTGGCTAAGTAGCGCTGGATAAACCAATTGGAGCCATCGGTTCCTGGAGGCAGGATTTTAAATCCTGCAACCAGAAAGTGATCTTCTGTGGGTGGCCAAGGACTAGAAGACGCCCGACAGAGCTCTGAAGAGCAACGGGGGGGGGGGGGGGGGGGGGGGGGGGACCGGCCCAAGACTGCCAAGTAAGTATTCCCTTTTTTTCTTGGTATGCAGCTAGGGCTTATTTTAGGGGTAAGCAAATGCATCGCATAAAAATCGGTAGTTTGTGTAATGTGATAAAGAAGTAGGCTCCATAGGGATAAGTTACCCTGCGGGTTGGACCCACTGACTCCAGAGGTCCCTTCCAACTCTCCTAGTCTATGATTCCATATACAGAAAGGGTGTCCGCCCAATGGTCAGGTACAGACCCCCCCCCCCCCCCACACACACACACACACACGGTCATGTACAGACTTAGAAAATATAATGGTTTCACTATTTGGTTTTAGTTGATGGAAAAAAATTGTTGCAAAGAAATCCCCTTAAAAAGCTCGTTTCTATGAAGGCGACTATTGTCAAACGTGGATAGAAGAAGATGAATTTTAGCCTTTTGCTGTTGCCTTCTGCTTTCCCAGCTGAGACTCCAGGTATGTGGCGCACCTATGCACAGGTAGTGTGTGCTGTTACAGCTCATATCTATTCACTTCAGTGGTACAAAGATGCAACACCAGACACAAAGCCATAGACAGATATGCTGCTGCATGTGAAATGTGCCCCCTGCAGTCAGAGAAGGATTACTACTGAGCTGAAATTCTCGCCTTGCACCCCTGAGAGTAGAACACTATTAGTCAGATAGTCATTGCCCCCTAAGCCAGGGGCGTGGTCTGGTGCCAGGCGCTGCCACTGGGCTGTCAAGAGTTCACCTTTTACATATTGCAGAGCTGCGTTATATCTTGGATAATTGTGATGTCTCAGCTTTCTGGAATCCAGCCTAAAAGGTCTGATAGACATTCTGGATTATCAGACAGGGGTTGAAAAGCATGCAATGTTTCCCCTATTAATGTGGCTCTGTCTGTTTGTGAAATTCACTTAGATAGCTTGGAAATTAAAGTGTTAATGCAAAGATTCTTGTGGTAAGAAAAGCAATGTGAGACAGCGAGTGCAGCGGAAGAGAGAAGAGACAGGCAGGGATAATGCTGGACTCACATTAATTCCGTCCCAGGAAAACTCTGTTCGTGTCTGAGAGAGAGGGAGAACAGTCACATGAGAGGCAACATGGAACTAGACAGAGAAAGCAAGAGAGAAAGGAAGAGAGACAGGAAGAGAGAAAGAAAGAGAGAAAGAAAGAGAGAAAGAAAGAGAGAAAGAAAGAGAAAGAAAGAAGGAGAGAAAGAAAGAGAGAAAGAAAGAGAGAAAGGAAGAGAGAAAGAAAGAAAGAGAGAAAAGAAAGAGAAAGAAAGAGAAAGAAAGAAGGAGAGAAAGAAACAGAGAAAGGAAGAGAGACAGGAAGAGAGAAAGAAAGAGAGAAAGAAAGAGAAAGAAAGAAGGAGAGAAAGAAAGAGAGAAAGAAAGAGAGAAAGAAAGAGAAAGAAAGAAGGAGAGAAAGAAAGAAGGAGAGAAAGAAAGAGAGAAAGGAAGAGAGAAAGAAAAGAGAAAGAAAGAGAGAAAGGAAGAGAGAAAGGAAGAGAGAAAGAAAGAGAGAAAGAAAGAGAGAAAGGAAGAGAGAAAGGAAGAAAGAAAGGAAGAGAGAAAAGAAGAGAGAAAGGAAGAGAGAAAGGAAGAGAGACAGAAAGAGAGAAAGGAAGAGAGAAAGGAAGAGAGAAAGAAAGAGAGAAAGAAAGAGAGAAAGAGAGAAAGAGAGAGAAAGGAAGAGAGAAAGGAAGAGAGAAAGAAAGAGAGAAAGGAAGAGAGAAAGGAAGAGAGAAAGAAAGAGAGAAAGGAAGAAAGAGAGAAAGGAAGAGAGAAAGGAAGAGAGAGGAAAAAAGAGAGAAAGAAAGAGAGAAAGGAAGAGAGAAAGAAAGAGCGAAAGGAAGAGCGAAAGGAAGAGAGAAAGAAAAAGAAATAAAGATATGCGATAGATATGAGATAGATAGATAGGAGATAGATAGGAGATAGATAAATAGATAGGAGATAGATAGATAGTTAGATACATAGACAGATAGATAGATAGATAGATAGATAGATAGATAGATAGATAGGAGATAGATAGATAGATAGATAGATAGATAGATAAGAGATAGATAGATAGATAGATAGATAGGAGATAGATAGATAGATAGATAGATAGATAGGAGATAGATAGATAGATAGATAGGAGATAGATAAAAAGATAGACAGATAGATAGGAGATAGATAGATAGTTAGATACATAGACAGATAGATAGATAGATAGATAGATAGATAGATAGATAGATAGGAGATAGATAAATAGATAGATAGGAGATAGATAGATAGATAGATAGGAGATAGATAAATAGATAGATAGGAGATAGATAGATAGATAGATAGATAGATAGATAGATAGATAGATAGGAGATATATAGGAGATAGAAAGATAGATATGAGATAGATAGATAGATAGATAGATAGATAGATAGATAGATAGATAGATAGATAGATAGATAGGAGATAGATAGAAGATAGATAGAAGATAGATAGATAGATAGATAGATATGAGATAGATAGATAGATAGATAGATAGATAGATAGATAGGAGATAGATAAATAGATATAAGATAGATAGATAGATAGATAGGAGATAGATAGATAGATAGATAGATAGATAGATAGGAGATAGATAGATAGATAGGAGATAGATAGATCGATGGATAGATATGAGATAGATAGATAGGAGATAGATAGATAGATAGATAGATAGATAGATAGATAGGAGATAGATAGATAGATAGATAGATAGATAGATAGATAGATAGATAGATAGGAGATAGATAGATAGGAGATAGCTAGATAGATAGGAGATAGATAGATAGATAGATGATAGACAGATAGATAGATAGATAGATAGATAGATAGATAGATAGATAGGAGATAGATAGATAGATGGATAGATATGAGATAGATAGATAGATAGATAGATAGATAGATAGATAGATAGATAGGTAGATAGATAGAAAGATAGATAGGAGATAGATAGAAGATAGATAGATAGGAGATAGATAGATAGATAGATAAATTGATAGATATGAGATAGATAGATTGATGGATAGATATGAGATAGATAGATAGATAGATAGATAGGATATAGATAGATAGATGCATAGATATGAGATAGATAGGGGATAGATAGATAGATAGGAAATAGATAGATAGATAGATAGATAGATAGATAGATAGGAGATAGATATATAGGAGATGGATAGGAGATAGGTAGGAGATAGATAGATAGATAGATAGAAGATAGATAGATAGATGGACAGATAGGAGATAGATAGATAGGATATAGATAGATAAATAGATAGATAGGAGATAGATAGATAGATAGATAGGAGATAGATAGATAGATAGATAGATATATAGGAGATAGACAGACAGATAGATAGATAGATAGATAGATAGATAGATAGATAGATAGAAGATAGATAGATAGATGGACAGATATGAGATAGATAGATAGATATGAAATAGATAGATAGATAGAAGATAGATAGAAGATAGATAGAAGATAGGTAGATAGATAGGAGATACATAGAAGATAGATAGATAGATAGATATGAGATAGATAGATAGATAGATAGATAGATAGATAGATAGGAGATAGATAGAAGATAGATAGATAGATAGATAGATAGATAGATAGATAGATAGATGGATAGATATGAGATAGATAGATAGGAGATAGATAAATAGGAGATAGATAGATAGATAGATAGGAGATAGATAGATAGATGGATAGATATGAGATAGATAGATAGATAGATAGATATGAGATCGATAGATAGATAGATAGATAGGAGATAGATAAATAGATAAATAGGAGATAGATAGATAGATAGATAGATAGGAGATAGATAGATAGGAGATAGATAGATAGATAGATAGATAGATAGATAGATAGATAGATAGGAGATAGATAGATAGGAGATAGATAGATAGATAGATAGATAGATAGATAGATAGATAGGAGATAGACAGATAGATAGATATGAGATACATAGATAGATGGACAGATATGAGATAGATAGATAGATATATAGATATGAGATAGATAGATAGATAGATAGATAGATAGATAGATAGATAGATAGATAGAAGATAGATAGAAGATAGGTAGATAGATAGGAGATACATAGAAGATAGATGGATAGATAGATATGAGATAGATAGATAGATAGATAGATAGATAGATAGATAGATAGATAGATAGATAGATAGGAGATAGATAGATAGATAGATAGATAGATAGATGGATAGATATGAGATAGATAGATAGATAGGAGATAGATAAATAGGAGATAGATAGATAGATAGATAGGAGATAGATAGATAGGAGATAGATAGATAGATAGATAGATAGATAGATAGATAGATAGATAGGAGAAAGATAGATAGATAGATAGATAGATAGGTGATAGATAGATAGATAGATAGGATATAGATAGATAGATAGGAGATAGATAGATAGATAGATAGATAGATAGATAGATAGATAGATAGAAGATAGATAGAAGATAGGTAGATAGATAGGAGATACATAGAAGATAGATGGATAGATAGATATGAGATAGATAGATAGATAGATAGATAGATAGGAGATAGATAGATAGATAGATAGATAGATAGATAGATAGATGGATAGATATGAGATAGATAGATAGATAGATAGGAGATAGATAAATAGGAGATAGATAGATAGATAGATAGGAGATAGATAGATAGGAGATAGATAGATAGATAGATAGATAGATAGGAGAAAGATAGATAGATAGATAGATAGATAGATAGATAGATAGGATATAGATAGATAGATAGGAGATAGATAGATAGATAGATAGATAGCTATGAGATAGATAGATATGAGATAGATAGATAGCTATGAGATAGATATAAGATAGATAGATAGATAGATAGATATGAATAGATAGATATGAGATAGACAGATAGATAGATAGATAGATAGATAGATAGATAGATAGATAGATAGGAGATAGATAGATAGGAGATAGATAGATAGGAGATAGATAGATAGATAGATAGATAGGAGATAGACAGACAGATAGATAGATAGATAGATAGATAGATAGATAGAAGATAGATAGATAGATGGACAGATATGAGATAGATAGATAGATATGAAATAGATAGATAGATAGAAGATAGATAGAAGATAGATAGAAGATAGGTAGATAGATAGGAGATACATAGAAGATAGATAGATAGATAGATAGATATGAGATAGTTAGATAGATAGATAGGAGATAGATAGATAGATAGATAGATGGATAGATATGAGATAGATAGATAGATAGATAGATAGATAGATAGGAGATAGATAAATAGGAGATAGATAGATAGATAGATAGATAGATAGGAGATAGATAGATAGATAGGAGATAGATAGATCGATGGATAGATATGAGATAGATAGATAGGAGATAGATAGATAGATAGATAGATAGATAGATAGGAGATAGATAGATAGATAGATAGATAGATAGATAGATAGATAGATAGGAGATAGATAGATAGGAGATAGCTAGATAGATAGGAGATAGATAGATAGATAGATGATAGACAGATAGATAGATAGATAGATAGATAGATAGATAGATAGATAGGAGATAGATAGATAGATGGATAGATATGAGATAGATAGATAGATAGATAGATAGCTAGATAGATAGATAGAAAGATAGATAGGAGATAGATAGAAGATAGATAGATAGGAGATAGATAGATAGATAGATAAATTGATAGATATGAGATAGATAGATTGATGGATAGATATGAGATAGATAGATAGATAGATAGATAGGATATAGATAGATAGATGCATAGATATGAGATAGATAGGGGATAGATAGATAGATAGATAGGAAATAGATAGATAGATAGATAGATAGATAGATAGATAGATAGGAGATAGATATATAGGAGATGGATAGGAGATAGGTAGGAGATAGATAGATAGATAGATAGATAGAAGATAGATAGATAGATGGACAGATAGGAGATAGATAGATAGGATATAGATAGATAAATAGATAGATAGGAGATAGATAGATAGATAGATAGGAGATAGATAGATAGATAGATAGATATATAGGAGATAGACAGACAGATAGATAGATAGATAGATAGATAGATAGATAGATAGATAGAAGATAGATAGATAGATGGACAGATATGAGATAGATAGATAGATATGAAATAGATAGATAGATAGAAGATAGATAGAAGATAGATAGAAGATAGGTAGATAGATAGGAGATACATAGAAGATAGATAGATAGATAGATATGAGATAGATAGATAGATAGATAGATAGATAGGAGATAGATAGAAGATAGATAGATAGATAGATAGATAGATAGATGGATAGATATGAGATAGATAGATAGATAGATAGGAGATAGATAAATAGGAGATAGATAGATAGATAGATAGGAGATAGATAGATAGATGGATAGATATGAGATAGATAGATAGATAGATAGATATGAGATCGATAGATAGATAGATAGATAGGAGATAGATAAATAGATAAATAGGAGATAGATAGATAGATAGATAGATAGATAGATAGGAGATAGATAGATAGGAGATAGATAGATAGATAGATAGATAGATAGATAGATAGATAGGAGATAGATAGATAGGAGATAGATAGATAGATAGATAGATAGGAGATAGACAGATAGATAGATATGAGATACATAGATAGATGGACAGATATGAGATAGATAGATAGATATATAGATATGAGATAGATAGATAGATAGATAGATAGATAGATAGAAGATAGATAGAAGATAGGTAGATAGATAGGAGATACATAGAAGATAGATGGATAGATAGATATGAGATAGATAGATAGATAGATAGATAGATAGATAGATAGATAGATAGGAGATAGATAGATAGATAGATAGATAGATGGATAGATATGAGATAGATAGATAGATAGGAGATAGATAAATAGGAGATAGATAGATAGATAGATAGGAGATAGATAGATAGGAGATAGATAGATAGATAGATAGATAGATAGATAGATAGGAGAAAGATAGATAGATAGATAGATAGATAGGTGATAGATAGATAGATAGGATATAGATAGATAGATAGGAGATAGATAGATAGATAGATAGATAGATAGATAGATAGATAGATAGATAGATAGATAGATAGATAGATAGAAGATAGATAGAAGATAGGTAGATAGATAGGAGATACATAGAAGATAGATGGATAGATAGATATGAGATAGATAGATAGATAGATAGATAGATAGGAGATAGATAGATAGATAGATAGATAGATAGATAGATAGATGGATAGATATGAGATAGATAGATAGATAGATAGGAGATAGATAAATAGGAGATAGATAGATAGATAGATAGATAGATAGGAGATAGATAGATAGGAGATAGATAGATAGATAGATAGATAGATAGATAGGAGAAAGATAGATAGATAGATAGATAGATAGATAGATAGGATATAGATAGATAGATAGGAGATAGATAGATAGATAGATAGATAGCTATGAGATAGATAGATATGAGATAGATAGATAGCTATGAGATAGATATAAGATAGATAGATAGATAGATATGAATAGATAGATATGAGATAGACAGATAGATAGATAGATAGATAGATAGATAGATAGATAGATAGATAGGAGATAGATAGATAGGAGATAGATAGATAGGAGATAGATAGATAGATAGATAGATAGATAGGAGATAGACAGACAGATAGATAGATAGATAGATAGATAGATAGATAGATAGATAGATAGATAGATAGATAGATAGAAGATAGATAGATAGATGGACAGATATGAGATAGATAGATAGATATGAAATAGATAGATAGATAGAAGATAGATAGAAGATAGATAGAAGATAGGTAGATAGATAGGAGATACATAGAAGATAGATAGATAGATAGATAGATAGATATGAGATAGTTAGATAGATAGATAGGAGATAGATAGATAGATAGATAGATGGATAGATATGAGATAGATAGATAGATAGATAGATAGATAGATAGATAGATAGATAGATAGATAGATAGATAGATAGGAGATAGATAAATAGGAGATAGATAGATAGATAGATAGATAGATAGGAGATAGATAGATAGATGGATAGATATGAGATAGATAGATAGATAGATAGATAGATAGATATGAGATCGATAGATAGATAGATAGATAGGAGATAGATAAATAGATAAATAGGAGATAGATAGATAGATAGATAGGAGATAGATAGATAGGAGATAGATAGATAGATAGATAGATAGGAGATAGATAGATAGATAGGAGATAGACAGATAGATAGATATGAGATACATAGATAGATGGACAGATATGAGATAGATAGATAGATATATAGATATGAGATAGATAGATAGATAGATAGGAGATAGATAAATAGATATAAGATAGATAGATAGATAGGAGATAGATAGATAGGAGATAGATAGGAGATAGATAGATAGATAGATAGATAGATAGATAGATAGATAGATAGATAGATAGGAGATAGATAGATCGATGGATAGATAGGAGATAGATAGATAGGAGATAGCTAGATAGATAGGAGATAGATAGATAGATGATAGACAGATAGATAGATAGATAGATAGATAGATAGGAGATAGATAGATAGATGGATAGATATGAGATAGATAGATAGATAGATAGATAGATAGATAGATAGATAGATAGAAAGATAGGAGATAGATAGAAGATAGATAGATAGGAGATAGATAGATAGATAGATAAATTGATAGATATGAGATAGATAGATTGATGGATAGATATGAGATAGATAGATAGATAGATAGATAGATAGGATATAGATAGATAGATGCATAGATATGAGATAGATAGGGGATAGATAGATAGATAGATAGATAGGAAATAGATAGATAGATAGATAGATAGATAGGAGATAGATATATAGGAGATGGATAGGAGATAGATAGGAGATAGATAGATAGATAGATAGATAGAAGATAGATAGATGGACAGATAGGAGATAGATAGATAGGATATAGATAGATAAATAGATAGATAGGAGATAGATAGATAGATAGATAGATAGGAGATAGACAGATAGATAGATAGATAGATAGATGGACAGATATGAGATAGATAGATAGATAGATATGAAATAGATAGATAGATAGAAGATAGATAGAAGATAGATAGAAGATAGGTAGATAGATAGGAGATACATAGAAGATAGATAGATAGATAGATATGAGATAGATAGATAGATAGATAGATAGGAGATAGATAGATAGATAGATAGATAGATGGATAGATATGAGATAGATAGATAGATAGATAGATAGATAGATAGGAGATAGATAAATAGGAGATAGATAGATAGATAGGAGATAGATAGATAGATGGATATATATGTGATAGATAGATAGATAGATAGATAGATATGAGATCGATAGATAGATAGATAGGAGATAGATAGATAGGAGATAGATAGATAGATAGATAGATAGATAGATAGATAGGAGATAGATAGATAGATAGGAGATAGATAGATAGATAGATATATAGGAGATAGACAGATAGATAGATATGAGATACATAGATAGATGGACAGATATGAGATAGATAGATAGATATATAGATATGAGATAGATAGATAGATAGATAGATAGATAGATAGATAGATAGGTAGATAGAAGATAGATAGAAGATAGGTAGATAGATAGGTAGATAGATAGGAGATACATAGAAGATAGATGGATAGATAGATATGAGATAGATAGATAGATAGATAGGAGATAGATAGATAGATAGATGGATAGATATGAGATAGATAGATAGATAGATAGATAGATAGATAGATAGGAGATAGATAAATAGGAGATAGATAGATAGATAGATAGGAGATAGATAGATAGGAGATAGATAGATAGATAGATAGATAGATAGATAGATAGATAGGAGAAAGATAGATAGATAGATAGGTGATAGATAGATAGATAGGATATAGATAGATAGATAGGAGATAGATAGATAGATAGATAGATAGATAGATAGATAGCTATGAGATAGATAGATATGAGATAGATAGATAGCTATGAGATAGATATAAGATAGATAGATAGATATGAATAGATAGATATGAGATAGACAGATAGATAGATAGATAGATAGATAGATAGATAAATAGGAGATAGATAGATAGGAGATAGATAGATAGATAGGAGATAGATAGATAGATAGATAGATAGATAGATAGATAGATAGATAGATAGATAGATAGATAGATAGATCGATAGATAGGAGATAGATGGATAGATAGATAGATAGATAGATAGATAGATAGATGGATAGATATGAGATAGATAGATAGATAGATAGATAGATAGATGGATAGATATGAGATAGATAGATAGATAGGAGATAGATAGATAGATAGATAGATAGATAGGAGATAGATAGATAGGAGATAGATAGGAGATAGATAGATAGATAGATAGATAGGAGATAGATAGATAGGAGATAGATAGATAGATAGATAGATAGATAGATAGATAGATAGATAGATAGATAGGAGATAGATAGATAGATGGATAGATAGATAGGAGATAGATAGATAGATAGGAGATAGATGGATAGATAGATGGATAGATATGAGATAGATAGATAGATGGATAGATATGAGATAGATAGATAGATAGGAGATAGATAGATAGATAGATAGATAGATAGATAGATAGATCGATAGATAGATAGGAGATAGATATAGATAACACAGACAGACATAGAATGTTCTGCACATTAACAGAGTAAATGAATAGAAGATAACTTCCATATATAAATCTATACATTGTATCCACAGTGACTGACACATATGACACAATGCTTTCAGTAGTCGCACACAAGTAACAAGAACACCTCATCATCTTATCATGCAGGCTCAAAGATCTCTGAGGAAAAAATATACAATAACAGTTTAATATATGCATAAAATGTTGGGTAAATTTTGCATCTGAGCACAGTTTATCGTAGACAGGGGGTTGCGCAGAGGATAGATGGATGTACTTTCCCATGATTTGATTCAGTATTTTCATATAAAAAGCTGTTTAACTGCTGCTAGAACTTAGATAAAGCCCGTGAGTCCAGCTTCCCTCTCCCACTCATAGAGGAAGACAGTAAAGCACTGATTTCATGGGATGATTATCGCTCAAAATTCATTGGGACGGACGAAAATGAGCAATAACCGTTTAGTGTAAATTCAAAAAAATTGTTGACTATTCGTTTGCTTTCACTCAACATAAAAAACATGGCTGGATTGCTGGCTTCTCGCTGCGTGTAAACGCTCCCCATTTTACATGGAATGTAAAGCGCAGAGTGAGAAGTTCGTGACCCAGCAGTGATCTGCCTGTCTAAATGCTTTGCACGAGTGCTAACAACCTTAGCGGTAATATCAGCAATCATGTAGTCGTTTAGACGACCATCTTCCTGTCTAAGTGGGACTTAAGTCCTACTACACCCCCCATATTCAGAGAGAAAGCCTGAGACCTGCTTCATAGAGAAAGCCTTGCATTAAGATGCAAAGATAATTGCTCAAAAGATTTGAGCAATCATTTTGCATAAACAACTAAGTAGCATATTAGCGTGCAAATGAAGCCTTTCGCTGAATGCAGATAACAGCTGGAGGTCTATTATCTGCATTCAGTTCCGTTGTTCCTCAGAACTTAGCGTGCGGTCCTGATAAGCAGGAACAATGGTTTTCAAGCTGGCTTGAAGTCAGCGATAAACGAATAGTGCACGAAAAGTGCATGATGGGCACACATTTAAATGCAGCGATTATTGCTCAAAAGATGGCTTTTGAGCGAATTTTGAGCGATAATCGTTGTGTCTAAATGGGCCTTTAGTCCTACTACACTCCCCATATTCAGAGAGAAAGCCTTAGACCTGCTTCCCCCACCAACCCATAGAGAAAGCCTGTAAGTCCTCCTTTGCCCACTTAGGTCAGCTTCACACGACCAGGTCGGATAGCAGAATCCAGCTGTAACCCTGGACAGCAACCCTGTGTACATGCCAAATCTGTAATGCTGATGACCGCAGAGGCTCACAAGCGGTCATGCGCAGTACATATTTTTTCTTTAATATTTGTGTTTCCCTCACAGTCACTAGGCGATGACACAAAAAACCCATTGAAATGTCAATTGCGTATGGGCTGCAGGCTGGACAGCCTCCATTGACTTCAATAGAGGAATCCTTTGCAAATCTGAAGCAAAACATGCTGCAATTTTACCTCCGCTGTGAGTGTGAAGGAAAAAGCAAAAGTACATACCTGTCAATGTGTGCAATATACTGTGGATCCTCCAAATGGAAACTGACCACGGATTCCACAATAGGAATCCGGTCATGTGAAGCCGGCCTTCTAGAGAAAGTGCATTAGAGCTTCTTCCCCCGCCCACTCACAGAGAAAGCCTGTGAGTTCTGCTTCCCCCGCCCACTCATAGAGAAAGCCATTGAGTCTTCCTTTTCCTGCCCACTCATAGAGAAAGCCTGTGAGTCCTCCTTCCCTTCCACGTATTAAGAAAGCCCATGAGTCCTGCTTCCCTCCCACTCATAAAGAAAGCCTGTGAGTTCTGCTTCCCTCCCACTCATAGAGAAAGCCTGTGAGTCCTCCCTCCCCCACCCACTCATAGAGAAAGCATGTGAGTTCTGCTTCTCCTGCCCACTCATAGAGAAAGCCTGTGAGTCCTGCTTCTCCCACCCACTCATAGAGAAAGCCTCATTCTGATGATCCCTTTAAGGCATTCAGAGGGGTTATCATGACCCATTCATGAACCGTGAAACAATTTTTAATCTTGTACTTTTCCCAGAATTATGGAGACACAAATGTTTGCCAATTTATCTCAGAAATGGTATCAGGATGCACCTAAGACTGTTAGCTGTGGAGCGGTTATTCTTTAATTGTTCTGTTTGTAAGACATCAGCAATGTGTTTACGCCAAAAATGATATTTTAGCTTGGGAACATGGTTTTGTAGTCAAAAATGTATGTAATCATATATCCTGCATATGTAACATTTGTATAATCCATCCCTTATCTATATGATAGTTACGCCTTTTCTTTCCTTTTAATAAAATTACGGTGTTGGGTGGTTTAGAGCCAGAACCCATTACCATTGACTGCAATTCAGATTTCCGGCTCTGAGTTTCTGTTGACGGTATAGTCACTTGTGACTCTTACTTATTGATTTTACCTGATCCAGGCGTACTGTTTTAAAAATTTCTTTTACAGTTTGGAGGCCCCAGCGAGATGCTATTCCTTTACATTTACAACTGAACGGAGGGCAGCTGCCTTCTTTTCTCAGATGAAGCAGCACCTTGGGGCAAGAGTTTTCTCTTGACTTTTCCTAACAGAGGAGATTGTCTGCGGTGTCAGGGTTTCAACTTCAGCATTATTGAACTTGCTCCTTATCAGGTAAAATTACCTTTTTGTTTGTTTGTATCTTGTTTGTGTTTTCTTTTTTGGTTGTTTTATTTGTTTCATTATTTTCCTGTGTTACCACAAGCAGTACAGCGAAGCCTCTGCAACTTATCATTTCCTGCCTTGTGTTCATGCTTAAACTCTTCCCTTTCCAATTGCTGCCTTGCCTTCCTGTGTGATTATTCAGCAAGTCCTATTTCTGTGACATTATACAGATCTGTTATGGCATCCAACCGAACATTTAGAGCTTTGGACATGTGACATGACATTTGATCATGATGACTATCTGTTCAGTCGAGGCCGACTTTCGGCTTCTTTCAGTTCTTCCAAGTTTGTATTCGCCTTGACTGTGTCTGGTCAGCGCGTTCTTTAGTGTCCTTTTCTTTGTGCCGAGCATCAATGTTGTTTTCAGAGAATTGCCTCGCATGATATGTCCAAAGTACGAGAGCTGCTGTTCACTGATATTTATGTTCTAAAAAATGTATTTCAAGCTTTCGGGCCGTACCCCCCACAAGTAACATGGAAACCATTTAGTGGTCATTAGTGGTCAGTCACCCTTGCAGAGAAGACTCCATTATAGACAACAGACTATTATTTGGGTATGATTGAAATGATGCATTTTAGCTAAATATCACCTTGTGTAAACACAGATGAGTATTGTGAACTGTTGGACATTGGCATTACCGCAGTGCTCATTATGCTCAGACTTGGAATAAACAAGATGGTATTCTCAATGCCATTAGGCCCCCTGAGCTCCTGCAGCAGTTCCTGCACATTGCTGTCACTGTGACAGCGCTAAGTTATGGGCTGACAGAGAGACTGCTGAGGTTCTTGCAGTGCGGTCAGTCCAGGCCTGTGTACAGAATAGGGGGGCAGAATGCTGCTGGCTTGGGGGTCTGAAGTATGTGACAAGTGCTGGTAACTCTCCCTTTGTGAGGACAATATGCAGCATCTCATAATGCATCATCGCTTTTTGGGGAAAATATAACCCACTCTATTGAGGTAATACTGGGGGCAGAAGGCGAATGTAATAGCTGTATAGTTATACGATGTGATAAGCAGTTAGAGACGTCTTCAGACCAGTTCCAGAGACTCGGTCAGGATGAAATAAAAAAATCCCCATTAAATAGAAGTCCTTGAGTCATCCTCTGCTGCAATACAACTTGTTTGCCTTAGGGTGCCTTCACATCAGCTTATGTTGGCTGCGTGTATTTTTTACGTGCAGACTGTGCAGTGCTAAAACCCTATTGATTTACATTGGGCCATCCAGATCTGCCTTTTTCAAACAAAGTTTGAAGCATGTCCTATTTCCGTGCCTATTGCAGGCTAATGGGCTTCCTACAACTTAACGTTGCATCCCAACCGTTCTGTGCCTTCTATAGCCAGTGATTGTCACATGTCCTGGTAAGCAGCAACCAAGAAGGATAAAA
This sequence comes from Eleutherodactylus coqui, assembly GCA_035609135.1. Lineage (NCBI taxonomy): Eukaryota > Metazoa > Chordata > Amphibia > Anura > Eleutherodactylidae > Eleutherodactylus > Eleutherodactylus coqui. The sequence continues at coordinate 307,894,517 of CM069408.1, forward strand.
GGGCTGGGAAGTCATTTTAAGTTATGAGAAAACCCTTTTGAATTACGCAGCAAATGCGCATTTTGCATGTGTGTTTGTTGCATAGTGTGTATTACACGCAACCAACCCTCGCAAAACACACAGACAGCATATGGACATGCGATTGAGCCCTTAAAGCGCCGCAACAAAGGGCAGCACACTTTCTATAGAGAACCTGTCAGTACACAGAATGCCAATTGATTTTAATTAGCACCCTGTAATACGTTATTTCCCCTGTGGTGGCACTGCTAAGAAATTGAATACTTGTTAGGTTCTGGCACAGATTACAGCTGATTGCTGAGGATTATCCTCATTTTCATGGTTTGTTTTTTAACAAAAAAGGATTACCAAAGCAAGACAGCCCCTATACGTTTAGGGTTGTCGACAGCCGGTATGATAGCTGTTACACGGCTTACTTGAATGTCAAGTAGTAAAGGAGTATGGAAGGTGTCACTGTAAATTGGTAATAAGGTGTGCATTGACTAGCCCATTTATTAGAGCCCTGGCTATCTAACAATTGGCGCTTCCAAAACAGCATTATACAATGTCCATACAACCAAAGTACTAATTACCAGTTGTCTGTAAGTCTCTGAGTGAGTGTGTTACATGCTCTGCCCCTGACCACATGATGTTGATGTCATTGCAGGTCCTAAAGCATAAAACATGCAGAGCCTGACAGCAACCGTGTGCTGACAGTACTTGTGAGGATGTTACTGTCATGTGATCAGTCACCTCGACTTTGACCTCAGCCCCTGATAACATGACTGTCACGTAATCACAGATGCGTCACTTTCTTAAAAACCTGCAGAGCCAGACAGCAGGCGTGTTTTCACAGGGCCTGTGATGATGTCACCGTCATGTGATCAGTCACCAGCTCTCAGCTACGCCCCCTGATCATATGACGGTGAACAATGTATGTAACAGAGCCGTGTGTGCTTTGTGTGATGCACATGTAGCAAAGCCGTGTGTGCTGTGTGTGATGTGCATGTAGCAGAGACGTGTGTGCTGCATGTGACACGCATGTAGCAAAACTGTGTGTGATGCGCATGTAACAGAGCTGTGTGTGCTGTGTTTGACACGCACATGTAGCAGAGCCATGTGTGCTGTGTGCCATGCACAGATATGTGTGTTCTGTGTGTGGTGCACATGTAGCAGAGCCGTGTGTGACACAGCAAAGCTGTCTGTGCTGTGTGTGATGCTGATGTAGCAGAGCCATGTGTGCTGTGTTTGACATACACATGTAGCAAAGCTGTTTGTGCTGTGTGTGACATGCATGTAGCAGAACCGTGTGTGCTGCGTGACGCACATGTTGCAGAGTTGTGTGTCCTGTGAGATGCATGTGGCAGAGCCATGTGTGATTCATATGTTTCAGAGCCTGTGTGATGTGCATGTAGCAGAGCTGTGTGTGCTGTGTGATGCACATGTAGCAGAGCCGTATGTGCTGTGTGACACATGTGGCAGAGCTGTGTGTGCTGTGTGATGCACATGTAGCAGAGCCATGTGTGCTGTGTGTCATGCGCATGTAGCAGAACAGAGTGTGCTGTGTGACGCATGCTTTTATCAGAGCTGTGTGGGGTGTGTCATGCGCATGTAGCAGAGCCGTGTGCAATGTGCATGACACATGCATGTAGCAGAACTGTGTTCACTGTGTATGACATGCATGTAGCAGAGCCGTGTGTGCTGTGTGTAACATGCATGTAGCAGAGCCATGTGTGCTGTGTGTGACACACATGTAGCAGAGCTGTGTGTGTGTGACACATACATGTTTAAGAGCTGTGTGTGGTATGTGTGACACACACATGCAGCAGAGCTGTGTCTGCTGTGCATCGTGCATGTAGCAGAGCTGTATGTGTATATAGCAGGGCCAAGTGTGGTGTTTGTGACGTGCATCTAGCAGAGTCATGTGTGCTGTCTTTGGCACACACATGTAGCAGAGCCGTGTGTGTTGTGTGTGACACGCATTCAGCAGAGTCATTTTTGCAATGTGATGCGCATATAGCAGAGCCAAGTATGCTGTGTGTGATGCGTATGTAGTAGAGCCATATGTGCTGTGTGTGTTACGCGCATATAGTAGAGCCATTTGTGCTGTGTGTGACGTGCTTGTAACAGTGTCATGTAGTGTGTGTGACACATGCATGCAGCAGAACCGTGTGTGCTGTGTGTCGTGCATGTAGCAGAGCTGTGTGTGTGACACACTCATGTAGAAGAGCTGCATGTGGTGTGTGTCTCACACATGTAACAGCCATATGTAATGTGTGTGGCACATGCATGTAGCAGAGCTGTGTTTGATATGTGTGACGTGCATGTAGCAGAGTCGTATGTAATGTGTATGACACGCATGTAGCAGAGCCAAGTGTGCTGCGTGCATTGTGCATGAAGCAGAGCTGTGTGCAGTGTGTCACACACATGCAGCAGAACTTTTTGTGCTGTATGTCATGTGCATGTAGCAGAGCTGTGCGTGCTGTGTGTCCCGTGCATGTTGTGTGTGGCATGCATGTAGCAAAGCTATTTGTGCTGTGTGTCAGGCGTATGTAGCAGAACTGTGTGTGCTGAGCATGTAGCAGAGCTGTGTGTGCTGTGTGTGTGTGTGATGTGCTTGTAGCAGAGTCGTGTGTGTGATATGCACAAATGTAGAGCAGCCTGTGTGTGAGACACAAGAAAGTAGCAGAGCTGTTTGTGTGACACGGACATGTAGAGCAGCGTGCGTGTGACATGAGAATGTATTAGAGCTGTGTTTGGAGTGTGTGACACACATGTAACAGAGCCATGTGTAATGTGTGTGTCACTCAATAGCTGAGAGCTGCCTCTGATTGGTCACAGCGCTCAGCCAATCAGAGGCAGCACTCTCTCACCCATTCATGAATTCATGAATGGGTGAGTGAGAGCTGCCTCTGATTGGCTGAGGGCTGTAACCAATCAGAGGCAGCCCATTCAGTAGGCGGGGATTTTAAATCCCCGCCTGCTGAATGCTACAGAAAGCAGTTCAGGAGAACTGCCGGCTGGACGCGGCTGAACTCCGGCAGCTGCAAAAAGGTGAGTATATATATATATATTTTGTTTTTTACACTTTTTTGCATGGTTTTCAGGGAAGGACTTACATTTTAAGCCCTTCCCCGAAAATTAATACAGCGCTTGCCGGCAGCCCATTGCTTTCAATGGAGCCGCTGTATTGCCGGCTCCATTGACTTCAATGTAAGAACATTGTTCTTCTCTGCCACAGCTGTGGCAGAGGAGAACAATCTTTAGTATATGTTCTCAATGGGTCGGCACTGTTACCGCCGGCCCCATTGAGCGCATTTACATGGACGCCGATTTGCGCAGAACGCAGTTACATGCATTCTGTGAATCGTTGTGTCATATAATCATCGGCACATCCGCATCAAAAACGGCCATGTGACCGATCCCATTGCTAAGCATCGGGTCTATATATCTGCAGATCGCAAGCGAGTCTGCAAATCGGACCAAAAAGCGCCCGTGTGACTCTGCCCGGATACAGCTCATACTATTGTTTAAGCTGTATCCCGCTCCCTGATGACAGGCTTGGTATGAAGCACAGAGCAGTCCAGCTCTTTTCTTCATACCCTGCTTGGAGCGCTCAGCTGTATAACAGCCGGGCGCTCCATGCAGAAAACAGCTGTATGCAGAAGACAAGCCAGGACACCCCGCTTGTCTTCTGCATCCTCCGCTCGCAGCGCAAGGTGATTGCTCATCTTGAGCGATCATCTTGTGCTGTAAATGATACAACGATTATCGCTCAAAAGACATCTTTTACAAATACTGCAGTTTGAGGAGGGGTAACTATAGGGGCTGCGGAGACAGTAGTCACAGCTGGGCCTGATACTTAAGGAGCCCAAATGTCTCTGTGATGCGCGTGGTGGGTGAGGCTCTCTCTGACAAGTTCTGGCCCTGATTGTACCCAATAACGTTCCCCGACTGGTGGTTTTTGAGCAGCACATATGAATATCTAGAGAATCAAACACAAATGAGGAAACATAGCAGCAAAACAAACGAGAACAAAGTCACATCACCAGAAGCAAGAAGAACACAAGATCAATACCAAAGCTCTCAGCTTTCTCGGTGGCTTTGATTCTGGCAAGAACCAGAGGAGACCTCAAATAAGAACAACATTCACTTCCGCCAGTTGATAGGAAGATATCATGAAGATGTCTGGATTTGTCTTTCACTTCCTTTATGATAATAATCTAATAGTTTATTTGTATTGCACCAACTTATTCCGTGAGCAGAGAGCGGAGCGCCATGGAAGTGAGCAGGAAAGCAGAACGGCACAGAAGTGAGCATGGGAGCGAATCACCACAAATGTGAGCAGGGAAGCGGATTGACACAGAAGTGAGTGGGGGAGCGGAGCACCATGGAAGTGAGCAGGGAAGCAGTGCGACACGATAGTAAGCAGAGGAGCGGATCACCAGGGAAGTAAGCAGGGTAGCAGAACGCCAGGAAAGTGAGCAGGGAAGTGAATCGACATGGTAGTGAGCAGGGGAGCAAAGCACCACATAAGTGAGCAACGGAGCGGAGCGCCACAGAAATGAGCAGGGGAGCAGAATGCCACAGAAGTGAGCAGGGGAGCAAATCGCCACAGATGTGAGCAGGGAAGCAGACAGACAAAGATGTGAGCAGGGGAGTGGATTGCCACAAAAGTGAGCTGGAGAACAGGGCGCCATGGAAGTGAGCAAGGGAGCAAAGGGACGCGGTAGTGAGCAGGGGAGCCAAGCGACCTGATAGTGAGCAGGGGAGTGGAGCGACATGGTATTGAGCAGGGGAATGGATCGCCAAGGAAGTGAGCAGGGGAGCAGATTGCCACAAAAGTGAGCAGGGAAGTGGATTGACACGGGAGTGAGGAGGGGAGCGGAGTGCCACAGAAATGAGCAGGGAAGTGGAGCGACACAGAAAGCAGCAAGGGAGTGCAGCGACACGGAAGTTAGCACAGGCTATATTTTCCCGTGTAGTAGGATGCATTTTTGAGGGGGGCCTGTGGGAGTGGTATTACTGTGAGTCACTAACATGCACTATTACTGAGATAGAGCGATACAAAGGGAATGGCTTAGCTTAAAAGGCACAAGATCTAATGTAAAACAAAGAGGAAAATCGAATTTGGAAATTATGACTGATCTGTACATCAAAGTCCATCGATAAGGATATTTTATGGAACGTTACATCACCACGGACGCAGGTACTCCCATTCATGCAAGACGCTCACAGACCCTAGAACCGCATATCAGGGAAAATATGAATCCAAACTCATTCGTGGGTGGGCTCAAACCGTATGTAAAATCATGAGAGGAAACTCAGCCGCCATATTTTCATTGTGATTCCCACCCACACGGAGTTATGGAGGAAACATGGATTGGAGTTACCTCACCGAGGGGTTAAAAATGTCACAAAGACTCATGTTCAGGGTCAGCCCCTTGGCGTGCAGTGTGTGCGGACTGCCCTGTAATTCCCTGTGACTCCACACAGATTGGGAGCACTCTTTACGTCCATCCTTTTATTTTACTGTCTGTGAACACCTCATGCGTGCCTCGTGCCTCTTACCTCTTTTCTGTAAATAAGGACCGCTATCTTTTTAGAATTAAACTTTCAATGAATTAGTGAACCTCGTCCGTGTTAACAGGAAGCCATATCTCTAAAGACATAATTGTGGGTAATTAGTATTCGGGTCTAACTCCCGTGAACGTTGGTGGTAGCAGCGATATTGAGCACAGGGCTAGGCAGATTGCTGGTGAATTGTGGCCAGAGGGGACGGTTGCTTGCCCAGTTGACGTGCAGAGTTCCAGAAAGTTGGGTACCTAACTTTCCGGGACTCTGCACGTCAACTGGGTACCAATCACTCCACAATCTAAGCCTCCCCTCACTTATGTGATAGTTAGCAAGCTACAGAAGGCTTTTTTGAAAAAAAATGATGCATTCCGGGGCAACCGTAATTCATTTGTTGCCCATCTACCAACAAATCGTTTACTTGGCGTACACAGTGTAAGGGAAAGAGGGGGAGGCAAAACTATCTGCACCTTTGTTGTTGAGGGATCTTTCACGCGGGACAGAATAGTCTGCAGGGTGCAGCACAGATGCAAATTTGGTCAATTAGTGCAGATTTTGTTTTGTTTTTAATTGCAGAATGCGTAGTGTCGAACGTCTTCCGGAATTATACCTTCTGTATGTTAGAAATCTGCAACAATAATTCCACACGACATCTTTAATTCTGCAGCAAACAGTTTTTCTGCAGCAGAATATAATCTTGCAGTTTTCAAGCAAAGACGTGCAGATTTTAACAGATGCGGATTCCAAGCCTCAGAAGGATAACATTTTAAGGCAGAAATGTCCACACAGACTAATTCTGTCACTTGTGGAAGGTCCCTTGCATGGTTCAAATGTAAACACTGAAGAGGCGGCAGCGCACGCATCAGAGCCGCCGCCCCTTCAATCACATGACGGACCCCAAACGATCAGATATTGATGGCCTATCCTGACGGTGTGCCATCAACTGTAGGAACCCATTAAGCCTCGAACAATACACTGCAGACTGACACACAATGCTGGAGCTAAACACTCCCATGCAGATGACATTGTGCCCCCACAATAATACCCAGAAACACCTCTCATACTGCAACGTGGCAGCAGCACAGTGACTCATGGAAAATGTGCTGCCATCCTCTCCCTCCACGATGGCTCTCTCTAATGTCTGTTATCTGCTGTTCTGCATGGCAGGCTTCACATTCCCTTGTCCTTTCCCAGAAGATGAGTGTTAAATGATGTAAAGGACATAGATACCCTCCTAAATACTGAGCCCCACTGCGCCGCTCACCAAACTTCAATTCCAGAATAGTGAATTCAAAAATCTGATGATGTAAGCTCTTAAAGGCAAACTCTTACTGTTTTGCAAAATTCTTATGCTTCCATGAGGCTGGTCTGGGACCCAGGGTGGCAGTGGCATGGGTTCACCACGGCGTCCTGGGATGACATTGTGCCCTCGTTTGGGTCGGTGAGCAGTGGCGCCGTGCTTCGGTGTGCGGCACGGCATGTGGCACACGCGGCCGTGCTAGGTGTGTGCCTGCTGTGAGGAGCGCACGCGCTCTATCTCTGTGAGTTATAGTGGCTGGCTGGAAGCTGCGGTCAGCCAGCTTGATTGTTCTCCGCCCGAGGGGCAGAGACTCCTGAATATGGTCTAGCAGCTGCTGATAGCATTTGCCAGTTATTGGTTCCATTCCCTCTGTGTTTGACCTCGGTCCTGCTCCAGTGGAGGTTACCCTGTCCTGATCCAGCTCTGCCTGTGTTCTGTGGTTTTCTTTCCTGTTGGTTATTCTATTGGCCTAGCCTGTCGGTACTAGTAAGTTGTCATCTGCATAGGTACGGCGGTTTCTTCCTGTCCTGCCACTAGGCAGCGTAGGGTCAGAGTTGGCGGCCTGGATGTGTCCACCTTTGGGGCTGTCTCCAGGAAGGGACATTGGCGTGGGTAGAGTCAGGGAGCCTCGCACCATGTGTACCTATGCACCCCACTAGTACTGTGACATAACTGGCCCAAAAAATATTTTCCTGCGTTTTTTTTTTTTTTTTTTGGGAGGATTCACTGTGTGAATGGAGTTCTACAACGCGATTACCGGTCAGATTCGTGACCTGGCTGGGTTGGTTCAGGACCTGTCGAGTGTCTCAGCCATTATTAGCAGCGGTTGCTTCTGCCCGCTGATCTAGTACCTGAACCTAAATGCCCATTACCCGAGGTGTTCTTGTGGGACTGGAAAAAATTATTTGTCTTCCGGGAGGCTTGTAAGTTGTTTTTTCGCTTGCGGCCTCGTTCCTCTGGGTCCGAGTCCCAACGGGTGGAGATTGTTATGTCATTGCTCAGAGAAGGCCCTCAGTCATGGGCTTATTCTTTACCGGCTGATTCCGCTTTTTTGCAGTCAGTAGACTCCTTTTTCATTGAGCTCGGGAATATTTTTGATGAACCCGATCATGCGGGTTACGCAGTCAGTAAGTTGTTGGCTCTACGCCAGGGATGCCAGTCGGCAGAAGAATACTGTTCTAGTTTCAGGCAGTATTCTGGCAACTCTGCATGGAACGACTCTGCGCTCAAAGATTTGTTTTTGGTAGGCCTCTCTGACGCAGTAAAAGATCTATTACTGTCCCATCTGTCACCATCCACCTTGAATCAGGCTATGGAATTGGCAGTCAGAGCGGATCGTAGACTCAGGTCTAGAAGGGAAGCTAAGCTAGAGGCCTGTCAAGAACGTGGTGCTAAGTCTCTGGCGACTTCTACAGCCTGTAACCCAGTGTCAACCTCCGGAGATGATGGCATGGAAGTGGAAAGATTGAGTCCTGGAGAGCGGAGGCGCTTCCGGATTTCTAACCAACTCTGCTTTTACTGCGGGACGGCAGGTCATCGCATCACATCCTGCCAGGAAAGGCAGCTACGGAAGAAGCAGGAAAACTTCAGCTCCTAGGTGACTGTCGGGAGGGTCACCTAGGAGGTCAGGTACTCCCTAAATTACTGGTGCCTTGTAGTGTGTCTTACAAGGCTTTTCACGGGGTGGGACAGGCATTTATTGATTTTGGGTCAGCCGCGAACCTTATCCATTTGCAGTTCATAAGACCACTGTTGTCAAGTTTTACTGCATTAGGTTTGCTGATCCACTTTACCAATATCGATGCTATCCCTCTGTCCTCAGGGGTAGTGCGTTGGAGGACACCAGAACTTCGGTTCATGGTGGGCGCATTACATTCGGAGGTTATTTCATTTCTGGTCATGGAGAAGATGTCCGTGGATATCGTTCTGGGATTGCCATGGCTAAGGACGCACAATCCTCAGTTCAATTGGACTACGTTGGAGCTAGTTCGGTGGGGAGGGTCCTGTCAGGATCATCTAGTGCCAGTTACATTGTGCTCCACCGATACTGTTAGTATTCTGGACTATTTACAGGATTTTCAAGATGTGCTCTCTAAGAAGCTTTCTGAGGCATTGCTTCCACACCACGAATGGGATTGTAGGATTGATCTTGTCCTGAATAGTCCCATCCCTAAGGGGGACATATTTAATCTGTCAGGTCGGGGGCATGAGGCTCTTAAATCCTATATTTCAGAGGCTTTAGCCAAGGAACATATCAGACCATCAAAGTCACCAGCTGGAGCAGGCCTAGTTTTTGTTGAAAAGACAGATGGGTCTTTGCGGCCTTGTGTTGACTATCGGGCTTTAAACAAGATCACCATAAAGAGTCAGTGCTCGCTCCCTCTGATCCCTGATCTGTTGAATCAGGTAGTGGAAGCACGCTGGTTCTCTAAGCTTGACCTTCGGGGGGCTTATAATCTTACACGTATTAAGTCTGGTGAAGAGTGGAAGACCGCATTCAACACCCCGTAGGGGCACTTCGAGTGTCTGATTATGCCGTTCGGGTTATGCAACGCCCCTGCAGTTTTTCAGGGGTTTATGAACACGGTCTTCCACGATTACCTAGTCGTTTTTATGGTTGTCTATTTGGACGACATTTTGGTGTACTCTTCGGATTGGGACACGCATGTCAGACATCTCCATTTAGTGTTAGAGCTGCTACGGGAGTACCAATTGTATGTTAAATTGGAGACGTCCTCATTTGGGGGTCAAACGCGTGTCATTTCTTGGGTATATCGTTACTCCAACTGATGTGTGTATGGAGTCAGACAAGGTTGTGGCAATCACACAATGGAGTAAACCAGATAATTTGAAGGCTCTTCAGCGCTTACTTGGGTTTGCCAACTTTTGCAGAAAATTTATCAGAAATTTTTCAGTGATTGCACAACTGCTGACTGATCTCACTGAAAAAGGAGCGGACGTGACATCGTGGTCTCCGGAAGCTTCAGAGGCATTTGAGCATAATGCGAGTCATTAATCCTCTTGCCTATGAGTTGGATTTACCAGGTTCTTGGACGGTGCATAGGGTGTTTCATAAATCCCTTTTGAAGTTGTTTATCCCTCTGGTTAGAAGGGGGGTAATATTACCATTAGGCCGGGCAGGGACCCTGGGTGGCAGTGGCGCGATTCGCCACGGCGTCCTGGGGTAGCGTAGGGTCAGAGTTGGCGTTCTGGATGTGTCCACCTTTTGGGGCTGTCTCCAGGAAGGGACATTGGCGTGGGTAGAGTCAGGGAGCCCCATGCCGTGCATACCTATGCACTCCACTAGTACTGCAACATCTTATTTCATCAGGGTACATGCTGGTATAACCTGGGCATCTACACTTATATATATACCGCAGGTATAGGTAACGCATCCTGTAAATATTGATATGTAGCATGTTGGTATAACCTACGTATCTCCTGTATATGTATGTATGCAAATATATATATAAATATATATATAGTATAAAGGGAAGACCAGATCACCGCATGACTACACATCCAACTAGGTGAACGGAAAAATGTGATATATCTGCAAAAGCAATGCTGGTCTTAATACAGTTCCCCCAGTATGTCACACTCAGAATAAAGTTTCAACCAATTACGTGAAAAATCACCCCTTATGTACAACCTCTAGAACACTATTTCTTGTATGAAGATATAACTACTATAATACTGCCCCTTATGGGCAAGAATATAGCTACTATGATACTGCCTCCTATGTACAAGAAGATAACTGATATAATACTGTCCCCTATGTACAAGAATATAACTACTATAATACTGCCTTTATGTACAAGAATATAACTACTATAATACTGCAGCCTATGTACAAGAATATAGCTACTATAATACTGCCCCCAATGTACAAGAATAGAACTACTATAATACTGCCCCCTATGTACAAGAATATAGCTACTATAATACTGCCCCCAATGTACAAGAATAGAACTACTATAATACTGCCCCCTATGTACAAGAATATAGCTACTATAAGACTGCCCTTATGTACAAGAATATAGCTACTATAATACTGCCCCTTATGTACAAGAATATAGCTACTATAAAAATGCCCCCTATGTACAAGAATAAAACTACTATAATACTGCCCCCTATGTACAAGAATATAACTACTATAATACAGCTCCTATGTACAAGAATATAACTACTATAATACTGCCCCCTATGTACAAGAATACAACTACTATAATACTGGCCCCTATGTACAAGAATATAGCTACTATAATACTGCCCTTATGTACAAGAATATAGCTACTATAATACTGCCCCTTATGTACAAGAATATAGGTACTATAAAAATGCCCCCTATGTACAAGAATATAACTACTATAACACTGCCCCCTATGTACAAGAATATAACTACTATAATACTGCTCCTATGTACAAGAATATAACTACTATAATACTGCCCCTATGTACAAGAATACAACTACTATAATACTGCCCCCTATGTACAAGAATATAACTACTACAATACTGCCTCCTATGTACAAGAATATAACTACTATAAAAATGCCCCCTATGTACAAGAATATAACTACTATAATACTGCTCCCTATGTACAAGAAGATAACTACTATAATACTGCCCCCTATGTACAAGAATATAACTACTATAATACTGCCCCTATGTACAATAATATAACTACTATAATACTGTCCTATGTTAAAGAATATAATTACTACAATACTGCGTCCTATGTACAAGACTGAAACTACTATAACACTGACTTCTACGTACAAGAATATAAGTACTATAATACTGCATCTATGTACAAGAAAATAACTACTATAATACTGCCCCCTATGTATAGGAATATAACTACTATAATACTGCATCTATGTACAAGAAAATAACTACTATAATACTGCCCCCTATGTACAAGAAAATAACTACTATTATACTGCGCCCTATGTACAAGAATATAACTAGTGTTATACTGCCACCTTCGTACAAGAATATAACTACTATAATACTACCCTTTATGTACAAGAATATAACTACTATAGAAATGCCCCCTATGTACAAGAATATAACTACTACAATACTGCGTGCTATGTACAAGACTGAAACTACTATAACACTGACTTCTATGTACAAGAATATAACTACCATAATACTGCCCCCTATGTACAAGAAGATAGCTACTATAATACTGCCTCCTATGTACAAGAATTTAACTACTATAATTCTGCCCCCTATGTAAAAGAATATAACTATTATAATACTGCTTTTATGTACAAAGTATATAACTACTATAATACTGCCCCTATGTACAAGAATATAACTACTATAACACTGCTCCCTATGTACAACAATATAACTACTATAATACTGCCCCCTATGTACAAGAATATAACTACTATAATACTGCCCCCTATGTACAAGAATATAACTACTATAATACTGCCCCCTATGTACAAGAATATAACTACTATAATACTGCCTCCTATGTACAAGAATATAACTACTATAATACTGCCTCCTATGTACAAGAATATAACTACTATAATACTGCCTGCTATGTACAAGAATATAACTACTATAATACTGCTCCCTATATATAAGAATATAACTACTATAATACTGCTCCCAATGTACAAGAATATAACTACTATAATACTGCTCCCAATGTACAAGAATATAACTACTATAATACTACCCCCTATGTACAAGGATATAACTACTATAATAGTGCCCCCTATGTACAAGAATATAACTACTATAATACTGCTCCCAATGTACAAGAATATAACTACTATAATACTACCCCCTATGTACAAGGATATAACTACTATAATAGTGCCCCCTATGTACAGGAATATAACTACTATAATACTGCTCCCAATGTACAAGAATATAACTACTATAATACTGCTCCTATGTACAAGAATATAACTACTATAATACTGCCCCCTATGTACAAGAATATTACTACTATAATACTGCCCCCTATGTACAAGAATATAACTACTGTAATACTGCAGCCTATGTACAAGAATATAACTACTATAATACTGCCCCTTATGTACAAGAATATAACTACTATAATACTGCTCCTATGTACAAGAATATAACTACTATAATACTGCCCCTATGTACAAAGATAAAACTACTATTATAATGCTGCAAGATACAGTGCAATGGAACCTTGCAGTGAGCTCAGAGTCTCGTCTGATGAAGGGTCTGATATTTCTACTGGGGGTTTGGACATCCTAACTCATTTACAAGAATAGGACTATTATAATACGGCCCCCTATGAACAAGAATATAACTACTATAAAACAGCCCCCTTTGTACAAGAATATAACTACTATAATACTGCCCCCTATGTACAAGAATATAACTACTATAATACTGCCCAAAATATACAAGAATATAACTAATGTAATACTGCTCCCTATGTACAATAATATATTTACTATAATACTGCTCCCTATGTACAAGTATATAACTACTATAATACTGCCCCCCTGTGTACAAGAATATAACTACTAGAATACTGCCTCCCATGTTCAAGAATATAACTACTATAATACTGCCCCCTATGTACAAGAATATAACTACTATAATACTGCCCCCTATATAGAAGAATAGAACAACTATAATACCGCCCACTATGTACAAGAATATAACTACTAAATACTGTCCGTATGTTCAAGAATACTTGTATAATACTGCTCGCATGTACAAGAATATAACTACTATAATACTGCCTCCCATGAACAAGAATATAACTACTATAATACAGCCTCCTACGTACAAGAATATAACTACTATAATACTGCTCCTGTGTACAAGAATATAACTACTATAATACTGCCCCCTATGTACAAGGATATAACTACTATTATAATGCTGCAAGATACAGTGTAATGGAACCTTGCAGTGAGCTCGGAGTCTTGTCTGATGTAGGGTCTGATTTTTCTGCTGGGGGTTTGGATATCCTTAGTCATATACACGAATATGACTACTATAATACTGCCCCGTATGTACAAGAATATAACGACTATAATAGTGTTCGTATGTACAAGAATATAACTACTATAATACTGCCCCCTGTGTGCAAGAATATAACTACTATAATACTGCCCCCTATGTACAAGAATATAGCTACTATAATACTGCCCCTATTTACAAGAATATAACTACTATAATACAGCCCCCTGTGTTCACAAATGTAACTACTAGAATTCTGCCCCCCACGTACAAGAATATAACTACTATAATTCTGCCCCCTATGTACAAGAATATAACTACTATAATACTGCCCCATATGTACAAGAATTTAACTACGATAATACTGCCCCATATGTACAAGAATATAACTACTATAATACTGCCCCATATGTACAAGAATATAACTACTATAATACTGCCCCATATGTACAAGAATATAACTACTATAATACTGCCCCCCTGTGTACAAGAATATAACTACTAGAATACTGCTTCTATGTAAAAGAATATAACTACTATAATACTGCCCTATGTACAAGAATATAACTATTATAATACAGCCGAATGTGTACAAGAATATAAGTATTATAATACTGCCTCCCATGTTCAAGAATATAACTACTATAATACTGCCCCCTATGTAAAAGAATATAACTACTATAATACTGCCCACGATGTGCAAGAATATAACTACTATAATACTGTCCCCTGTGTACAAGGAGATAACTACTATAATACTGCCCCCTGTCTACAAGAAAAGAACTAATATAATACACCCCCCTATGTACAAGAATGAAACTACTATAATACTGCCCCCATGTACAAGAATATAGCTACTATAATATTGCCTCCTATGTACAAGAATATAACATCTATAATACTGCTCCTACATTATGTACAAGAATGTAACCACTATAATACTGACCCTATGTACAAGAATATAACTACTATAATACAGCCACCCACATACAAGAATATAACTACTATAATACTGCCCCCTATGTACAAGAATATAACTACTATAATACTGCAGCCTATGTGCAAGAATATAACTACTATAATACTGCCTCCTCTGTACAAGAATATAACTACTATAATACTGCTCCTACGGTATGTAAAAGAATTTAACCACTATAATACTGCTTCTATGTACAAGAATATAACTACAATACTGCAGCCTATGTACAAGAATATAACTACTATAATACTGCAGCCAATGTAGAAGAATATAACTACTATAATACTGCCCCTTATGTACAAGAATATAACTACTATAATAATGTCCCCTATGTACAAGAATATAACTACTATAATACTGCTCCTATGTAGAAGAATATAACTATTATAATACTGCCCTCTATGTAAAAGAATATACATATTATAATACTGCCTCCCATGTTCAAGAATGTAGTTACTATAATACTGCCCCCTATGTACAAGAATCTAACTAGTATAATAATGCCCCCGATATACTAGAATATAACTACTATAATATTGTCCCCTATGTACAAGAATATAACTACTATAATACTGCCCCCTATGTACAAGAATATAACTACTATAATACTGCCTCCTATGTACAAGAATATAACTACTATAATACTGCCCCTATGTACAAGAATATAACTACTATAATACTGCCCCTATGTACAAGAATATAACTACTATAATACTGCCTCCTATGTACAAGAATATAACTACTATAATACTGCCTCCTGTGTACAAGAATATAACTATTATAATACTGCCTCCTATGTACAAGATTATAACAACTATAATACTGCCCCCTATGTACAAAAATATAACTACTATAATACTGCAGCCTATGTACAAGAATATAACTACTACAATACTGCCCCTTATGTACAAGAATAAAACTACTATAATACTGCCCCCTATGTACAAGAATATAACATCTATAATACTGCTCCTACGGTATGTAAAAGAATTTAACCACTATAATACTGCTTCTATGTACAAGAATATAACTACAATACTGCAGCCTATGTACAAGAATATAACTACTATAATACTGCAGCCGATGTACAAGAATATAACTACTATAATACTGCCCCTTATGTACAAGAATATAACTACTATAATAATGTCCCCAATGTACAAGAATATAATTACTATAATACTGCCCCCTATGTAAAAGAATATAACTACTATAATACTGCTCCTATGTAGAAGAATATAACTATTATAATACTGCCCTCTATGTAAAAGAATATTTAAAATTATAATACTGCCTCCCATGTTCAAGAATGTAATTACTATAATACTGCCCCCTATGTACAAGAATATAACTAGTATCATAATGCCCCCGATATACAAGAATATAACTACTATAATATTTCCCCTATGTACAAGAATATAACTACTATAATACTGCTCCTGTGTACAAGAATATAACTACTATAATACTGCCTCCTATGTACAACAATATAACTGGTTTAATACTGCTCCTATGTTCAAGAATATAACTACTGTAATACTGCCTCCTATGTACAAGAATATAACTACTATAATACTGCTCCTGTGTACAAGAATATAACTACTATAATACTGCCCCCTATGTACAAGAATATAACTACTATAATACTGCTCCTATGTACAAGAATATAACTACTATAATACTGCCCCCGTATGTACAAGAATATAACTACTATAATACTGGCCCTGTGTACAAGAATATAACTACAATACTGCAGCCTATGTACAAGAATATAACTACTATAATACTGCCTCCTATGTACAAGAATATTACTACTATAATACTGCCCACTATGTACAAGAATATGACTACTATAATACTGCCCCCTATGTACAAGAATATAACTACAATACTGCAGCCTATGTACAAGAATATAACTACTATAATACTGCCTCCTTTGAACAAGAATATAAATACTATAATACTGCTCCCTATGTACAAGAATATAACAACTTAAATACTGCTCACTATGTACAAGAATATAAGAACTATAATTCTGCCTCCTATGTACAAGAATATAACTACTATAATACTGCTCCCTATGTACAAGAATTTAACAACAATAATACTGCAGCCTATGTACAAGAATATAACTACTATAATACTGCAGCCTATGTACAAGAATATAACTACTATAATACTGCAGCCTATGTACAAGAATTTAACCACTATAACACTGCCCCTTATGTACAAGAATATAACAACTATAATACTGCCCCTTATGTACAAGAATATAACTACTATAATACTGCTGCTATGTACAATGATATAACTACAATACTGCAACCTATGTACAAGAATATAACTACTATAATACTGCCTCCTATGTACAAGAATATAACTACTATAATACTGCCCCCTATGTACAAGAATATAACTACTATAATACTGCCCCCTATGTACAAGAATATAACTACTATAATACTGCCCCCAATGTACAAGAATATAACTACTATAATACTGCAGCCTATGTACAAGAATATAACTACTATAATACTGCCACCTATGTACAAGAATATAACTACTATAATACTGCCACCTATGTACAAGAATTTAACCACTATAATACTGCCCCTTATGTACAATGATATAACTACAATACTGCAACCTATGTACAAGAATATAACTACTATAATACTGCCCCCTATGTACAAGCATATAACTAATATAATACTGCCCCCTATGTACAAGAATATAGCTAATATAATACTGTCCCCTAGGTACAAGAATATAACTACTATAATACTGCCTCCTTTGTACAAGAATATAACTACTATAATACTGTCCCCTATGTACAAGAATATAGCTATTATAATATTGCCACCTATGTACAAGAATATAACTACTATAATACTGCCCCCTATGTACAAGAATTTAACCACTATAATTCTGCCCCTATGAACAAGAATATAACTAATATAATAGTGCCTCTTATGTACAAGAATATAACTACTATAATACTGCTCCTATGTACAAGAATATAACTACTATAATACTGCCCCCTATGTACAAGAATATAACTACTATAATACTGCTCCCTATGTACAAGAATATAACAACTATAATACTGCCCCAATGTACAAGACTATAACTACTATAATACTGCTCCTATGTACAAGAATATAACTGTTTTAAAACTGCCCCCTGTGTACAAGAATATAACTACTATAATACTGCCCCCAATGTACAAGAATATAACTGGTATAATACTGCTTCTATGTTCAAGAATATAACTACTATAATACTGCCTCCTATGTACAAGAATATAACTACTATAATACTGCTTCTGTGTACAAGAATATAACTACTATAATACTGCCTCCTATGTACAAGAATATAACCACTATAATACTGCCCCCTATGTACAAGAATATAAGTACTATAATACTGCCCCCTATGTACAAGAATATAATATCTATAATACTGCTCCAACGGTATGTACAAGAATATAACTACTATAATACTGCCCCCTATGTACAAGAATATAACTACTATAATACTGCTCCTATGTACAAGAATATAACTACTATAATACTGCCCCCGTATGTACAAGAATATAACTACTATAATACTGGCCCTGTGTACAAGAATATAACTACAATACTGCAGCCTATGTACAAGAATATAAGAACTATAATTCTGCAGCCTATGTACAACAATATAACTACTATAATATTGCCACCTATGTACAAGAATATAACTACTATAATACTGCCCCCTATGTACAAGAATTTAACCACTATAATTATGCCCCTATGAACAAGAATATAACTAATATAATAGTGCCTCTTATGTACAAGAATATAACTACTATAATACTGCTCCTATGTACAAGAATATAACTACTATAATACTGCTCCTATGTACAAGAATATAACTACTATAATACTGCCCCCTATGTACAAGAATATAACTACTATAATACTGCTCCCTATGTACAAGAATATAACTACTATAATACTGCTCCCTATGTACAAGAATATAACAACTATAATACTGCCCCTATGTACAAGACTATAACTACTATAATACTGCTCCTATGTACAAGAATATAACTGCTATAAAACTGCCCCCTGTGTACAAGAATATAACTACTATAATACTGCCCCCAATGTACAAGAATATAACTGGTATAATACTGCTTCTATGTTCAAGAATATAACTACTATAATACTGCCTCCTATGTACAAGAATATAACTACTATAATACTGCTCCTGTGTACAAGAATATAACTACTATAATACTGCCTCCTATGTACAAGAATATAACCACTATAATACTGCCCCCTATGTACAAGAATATAAGTACTATAATACTGCCCCCTATGTACAAGAATATAACATCTATAATACTGCTCCTACGGTATGTACAAGAATATAACTACTATAATACTGCCCCCTATGTACAAGAATATAACTACTATAATACTGCCCCCGTATGTACAAGAATATAACTACTATAATACTTGCCCTGTGTACAAGAATATAACTACTATAATACTGCCCCCTATGTACAAGAATAAAACTACTATAATACTACCCCTATGTACAAGAATATAACTACTATAATACTGCCCCCTATGAACAAGAATATAAGAACTATAATTCTGCAGCCTATGTACAACAATATAACTACTATAATATTGCCACCTATGTACAAGAATATAACTACTATAATACTGCCCCCTATGTACAAGAATTTAACCACTATAATTCTGCCCCTATGAACAAGAATATAACTAATATAATAGTGCCTCTTATGTACAAGAATATAACTACTATAATACTGCTCCTATGTACAAGAATATAACTACTATAATACTGCTCCTATGTACAAGAATATAACTACTATAATACTGCCCCCTATGTACAAGAATATAACTACTATAATACTGCTCCCTATGTACAAGAATATAACAACTATAATACTGCCCCTATGTACAAGACTATAACTACTATAATACTGCTCCTATGTACAAGAATATAACTGCTATAATACTGCCCCCTGTGTACAAGAATATAACTACTATAATACTGCTCCTATGTATAAGAATATAACTACTATAATACTGCTCCCTATGTACAAGAATATAACAACTATAATATTGCCCCTTATGTACAAGAATATAACTGCTATAATACTGCCCCCTATGTACAAGAATATAGCTAATATAATACTGTCCCCTAGGTACAAGAATATAACTACTATAATACTGCCTCCTTTGTACAAGAATATAACTATTATAATACTGCCCCCTATGTACAAGAATATAGCTATTATAATACTGCCCCCTATGTACCCGAATATACCTACTATAATACTGCTCCCATGTACAAGAATATAACTACTATAATACTGCTCCTCTGTTCAAAAATATCTACTATAATATTGCTCCCATGTATAAGAATATAACTAGTATAATACTGCTCCTATGTTCAAGAATATAACTACTATAATACTGGCCCTGTGTACAAGAATATAACTACAATACTGCAGCCTATGTACAAGAATATAACTACTATAATACTGCCTCCTTTGTACAAGAATATAACTACTATAATACTGCTCCCTATGTACAAGAATATAACTACTATAATACTGCCCCCTATGTACAAGAATTTAACCACTATAATTCTGCCCCTATGAACAAGAATATAACTAATATAATAGTGCCTCTTATGTACAAGAATATAACTACTATAATACTGCTCCTATGTACAAGAATATAACTACTATAATACTGCCCCCTATGTACAAGAATATAACTACTATAATACTGCTCCCTATGTACAAGAATATAACAACTATAATACTGCCCCTATGTACAAGACTATAACTACTATAATACTGCCCCTATGTACAAGAATATAACTGCTATAATACTGCCCCCTATGTACAAGAATATAACTACTATAATACTGCTCCTATGTACAAGAATATAACTATTATAATACTGCCCCCTATGTACAAGAATATAACTACTATAATACTGCCTCCTATGTACAAGAATATAACTACTATAATACTGCCCCTATGTACAAGAATATAACTACTATAATACTGCCCCCTGTGTACAAGAATATAACTACTATAATACTGCTCCTATGTATAAGAATATAACTACTATAATACTGCTCCCTATGTACAAGAATACAACAACTATAATACTGCTCCCTATGTACAAGAATATAACAACTATAATACTGCAGCCTATGTACAAGAATATAACTACTATAATACTGCCTCCTTTGTACAAGAATATAACTACTATAATACTGCTCCCTATGTGCAAGAATATAAGAACTATAATTCTGCAGCCTATGTACAACAATATAACTACTATAATATTGCCACCTATGTACAAGAATATAACTACTATAATACTGCCCCCTATGTACAAGAATTTAACCACTATAATTCTGCCCCTATGAACAAGAATATAACTAATATAATAGTGCCTCTTATGTACAAGAATATAACTACTATAATACTGCCACTATGTACAAGAATATACCTACTATAATACTGCCTCCTATGTACAAGAATATAACTACTATAATACTGCCCCCTATGTACAAGAATATAACTACTATAATACTGCCTCCTATGTACAAGAATATAACATCTATAATACTGCTGCTATGTACAAGAATATAACTACTATAATACTGCTCCCAATGTACAAGAATATAACTACTATAATACTGCCCCCTATATACAAGAATATACCTACTATAATACTGCCCCCTATGTACAAGAATATAACTACTATAATACTGCAGCCTATGTACAAGAATATAACTAATATAATACTGCCTCCTATGTACAAGAATATAACTACTATAACACTGCCCCCTATGTACAAGAATATAACTACTATAATACTGTCCCCTATGTACAAGAATATAACTACTATAATACTGCCCCCTATGTACAAGAATCTAACTACTATAATACTGCCTCCTATGTACAAGAATATAACTACTATAATACTGCCCCCTATGTACAAGAATATAACTACTATAATACTGCCCCCTATTTACAAGAATATAACTACTATAATACTGCTCCCTATATACAAGAATATAACTACTATAATACTGCCACCTATGTACAAGAATATAACTACTATAATACTGTCCCCTATGTACAAGAATATAACATCTATAATACTGCTCCTACGGTATGTACAAGAATTTAACCACTATAATACTGCCCCTATGTACAAGAATATAACTACTATAATACTGCCCCCTATGTACAAGAATATAACTACAATACTGCAGCCTATGTACAAGAATATAACTACTATAATACTGCCCCCTATGTACAAGAATATAACTACTATAATACTGCCCCCTATGTACAAGAATATAACTACTATAATACTGCCCCCTATGTACAAGAATATAACTACTTTAATACTGCCCCAATGTACAAGAATATAACTGGTATAATAATGCCTCCTATGTACAAGAATATAACTACTATAATACTGCCCCCAATGTACAAGAATATAACTACTATAATACTGCTCCCATGTACAAGAATATAACTGGTATAATACTGCTCCTATGTTCAAGAATATAACTACTATAATGCTGCCCCCTATGTACAAGAATATAACTACTATAATACTGCCTCCTATGTACAAGAATATATCCACTATAATACTGCCCCCTATGTACAAGAATATAACTACTATAATACTGCCCCCTATGTACAAGAATTTAACCACTATAAGGCCTTAGTCAGACGGGCATTTTTAGCCGCGATTTGCGCATGCGTTCGGCGATTTTATAAAACCATTGCTTTGCAATGGTATCGGACACATGAGCGCTTTTTATGCGCTCGTCCAACAAATTATAGAACAGAAATCGCAGATCGCACCTGTCTGCGATCTGCGATTTCTGTTCTCTTCTCTATATGCGCTCAATGGGGCCGGCGGCAGCAGCGCCGACCCCATTGAGAACATATAGAAGACAAATCATTCTTCTCTGCCACAGCTGTAACAGCTGTGGCAGAGAAGAACGATGTTTGCCCATTGAATTCAATGGAGCCGGCAATACAGCCGCTCCATTGAAAGCAATGGGCTGCCGGCGTGCGAGGGGTGAATTGTTGGGAAGGGCTTAAATATATAAGCCCTTCCCTGCAATTCATCCAGAAATGTGTAAAAATAAAAAAAATATATATACTCACCTTTCCGCTGCAGCCGGAGTCCAGCCACGGCCGCTGTCAGTTCTCCTGAACTGCTTCTCGGCACTATTCAGCCGGCGGGGCTTTAAAATCCCCGCCTGCTGAATAATCTGCCTCTGATTGGTCACAGCCCTGACCAATCAGAGGCAGGTTTCACTCACACACCCATTCATGAATTCATGAATGGGTGAGTGACTGCTGCCTCTCAGCGCTGAGCCAATCAGGGACAGGTCTAACTCACACCCCCTTCACACCCACTGCAGGACGGCCGTGCGGAGCTCCGGCTGCCGGGAGAAGGTGAGTATATATATATTTTTATTTTTACACATTTTAGGAAGAATTGCAGGGAAGGGCTTATATATTTAAGCCCTTCCCGCCAATTCATCTCGGGCTCGCCCGCAGCGCATTGCTTTAAATGGAGCCGACTCTATTGCCGTCTCCATTGAATACAATGCGCTGGATAGCTTCGGCCCGTTTCTAATGAAACGCAGCTAGGAGCTGATTTTCGGGCGATTTGTGGACGACTTGCGCGCACCGGTCACGCGATTTGCGGATGCGCATCCGTCATGTGCTCCGCAAATCGCGTGAAAAATTGCCAGTGTGACTAAGGCCTAATACTGCGCCTATGTACAAGAATATAACTACTATAATACTGCCCCCTATGTACAAGAATATAACATCTATAATACTGCTCCTACGGTATGTACAGGAATTTAACCACTATAATACTGCCACTATGTACAAGAATATAACTACTATAATACTGCCCCCTATATACAAGAATATAACTACTATAATACTGCCCCCTATGTACAAGAATATAACTACAATACTGCAGCCTATGTGCAAGAATATAACTACTATAAAACTGCCTCCTATGTACAAGAATATAACTACTATAATACTGCTCCCTATGTACAAGTATATAACTACCATAATAATGCCCCCTATGTACAAGAATATAACTACTACAATACTGCCCCTATGTACAAGAATATAACTACTATACTATAATACTGCTCCTGTGTACAAGAATATAACTACTATAATACTGCTCCTGTGTACAAGAATATAACTACTATAATACTGCCCCCTATGTACAAGAATATAACTACTATAATACTGCCCCATATGTACAAGAATATAACTACTATAATACTGCCTCCTATGTACGAGAATAAACCCACTATAATAATGCCCCTATGTTCAAGAATATAACTACTATAATACTGCCTCCTATGTACAAGTATATAACTACTATAATACTCCCCGCTATGTACAAGAATATAACTACTATAATACTGCAGCCTATGTACAAGAATATAACTACTATAATACTGCCCCCTATGTACAAGAATATAACTACTATAATAATGTCCCCTTATGTACAAGAATATAACTACTATAATACTGCCCCTTATGTACAAGAATATAACTACTATAATACTGCCTCCTATGTACAAGTATATAACTACTATAATACTCCCCCCTATGTACAAGAATATAACTACTATAATACTGCCCCCTATGTACAAGAATATAACTACTATAATACTGCCTCCTATGTACAAGAATATAACTACTATAATACTGCCCCCTATGTACAAGAATATAACTACTATAATACTGCCTCCTATGTACAAGAATATAACTACTATAATACTGCCCCCTATGTACAAGAATATAACTACTATAATAATGTCCCCTACGTACAAGAATATAACTACTATAATACTGCCCACTATGTACAAGAATATAACTACTAGAATACTGCCTGTTATGTACAAGCATATAACTACTATAATACTGCCTCCTATGTACAAGAATATAACTACTATAATACTGTCCCCTATGTACAAGAATATAACTACTATAATACTGTCCCCTATTTACAAGAATATAACTACTATAATACTGCCTGTTATGTACAAGAATATAACTACTATAATACTGCCTGTTATGTACAAGAATATAACTACTATAATAATGCCTCCTATGTACAAGAATATAAGTACTATAATACTGTCCCCTATGTACAAGAATATAACTACTATAATACTGCCCCCTATGTAGAAGCATATAACTAATATAATACTGCCCCCTATGTACAAGAATATAACTACTATAATACTGCCCCCTATGTAGAAGAATATAGCTACTATAATACTGTCCCCTACGTACAAGAATATAACTACTATAATACTGCCCACTATGTACAAGAATATAACTACTATAATACTGCCTCCTTTGTACAAGAATATAACTACTATAATACTGCACCCTATATACAAGAATATAACTACTATAATACTGCCTCCTTTGTACAAGAATATAACTACTATAATACTGCCCCCTATGTACAAGAATATAACTAGTATAATACTGCCCCCTATGTACAAGAAAATAACTACTGTAAAACTGCCCCCTATGTACAAGAATATAACATCTATAATACTGCTCCTACGGTATGTACAAGAATTTAACCACTATAATACTGCCCCTATGTACAAGAATATAACTACTATAATGCTACTCCTATGTACAAGAATATAACTACTATAATACTGCCCCCTATGTACAAGAATATAACTACAATACTGCAGCCTATGTACAAGAATATAACTACTATAATACTGCCCCCTATGTACAAGAATATAACTACTATAATACTGCCCCCTATGTACAAGAATATAACTACTATAATACTGCTCCTATGTACAAGAATATAACTACTATAATACTGCCCCCTATGTACAAGAATATAACTACTATAATACTGCCTCCTATGTACAAGAATATAACTACTGTAATACTGCCCCCTATGTACAAGAATATAACCACTATAATACTGTCCCCTATGTACAAGAATATAACTACTATAATACTGTCCCCTATGTACAAGAATATAACTACTATAATACTGCCCCCTATGTACAAGAATATAACTACTATAATACTGCCCCCTATGTACAAGAATATACCTACTATAATACTGCCCCCCTATGTACAAGAATATAACTACTAAAATACTGCCTCCTATGTACAAGAATATAACTACTATAATACTGCCCCCTATGTACAAGAATATAACTACTATAATACTGCCCCCTATGTACAAGAATATACCTACTATAATACTGCCCCCCTATGTACAAGAATATAACTACTAAAATACTGCCTCCTATGTACAAGAATATAACTACTATAATACTGCTCCTATGTACAAGAATATAACTACTAAAATACTGCCTCCTATGTACAAGAATATAACTACTATAATACTGCCTCCTATGTACAAGAATATAACTACTATAATACTGCCCCCTATGTACAAGAATATAACTACTATAATACTGCCTCTATGTACAAGAATATAACTACTAAAATACTGCCTCCTATGTACAAGGATATAACTACTATAATACTGCCCCCTATGTACAAGAATATAACTACTATAATACTGCCTCCTATGTACAAGAATATAACTACTATAATACTGCCCCCTATGTACAAGAAAATAACTACTATAATACTGCTCCCTATGTACAAGAATATAACTACTATAATACTGCCCCCCTATGTACAAGAATATAACTACTATAATACTGCTCCTTATGTACAAGAATATAACTACTATAATACTGCCTCCTATGTACAAGAATATATCCACTATAATACTGCCCCCTATGTACAAGAATATAACTACTATAATACTGCCCCCTATGTACAAGAATTTAACCACTATAAGGCCTTAGTCAGACGGGCATTTTTAGCCGCGATTTGCGCATGCGTTCGGCGATTTTATAAAACCATTGCTTTGCAATGGTATCGGACACATGAGCGCTTTTTATGCGCTCGTCCAACAAATTATAGAACAGAAATCGCAGATCGCACCTGTCTGCGATCTGCGATTTCTGTTCTCTTCTCTATATGCGCTCAATGGGGCCGGCGGCAGCAGCGCCGACCCCATTGAGAACATATAGAAGACAAATCATTCTTCTCTGCCACAGCTGTAACAGCTGTGGCAGAGAAGAACGATGTTTGCCCATTGAATTCAATGGAGCCGGCAATACAGCCGCTCCATTGAAAGCAATGGGCTGCCGGCGTGCGAGGGGTGAATTGTTGGGAAGGGCTTAAATATATAAGCCCTTCCCTGCAATTCATCCAGAAATGTGTAAAAATAAAAAAAATATATATACTCACCTTTCCGCTGCAGCCGGAGTCCAGCCACGGCCGCTGTCAGTTCTCCTGAACTGCTTCTCGGCACTATTCAGCCGGCGGGGCTTTAAAATCCCCGCCTGCTGAATAATCTGCCTCTGATTGGTCACAGCCCTGACCAATCAGAGGCAGGTTTCACTCACACACCCATTCATGAATTCATGAATGGGTGAGTGACTGCTGCCTCTCAGCGCTGAGCCAATCAGGGACAGGTCTAACTCACACCCCCTTCACACCCACTGCAGGACGGCCGTGCGGAGCTCCGGCTGCCGGGAGAAGGTGAGTATATATATATTTTTATTTTTACACATTTTAGGAAGAATTGCAGGGAAGGGCTTATATATTTAAGCCCTTCCCGCCAATTCATCTCGGGCTCGCCCGCAGCGCATTGCTTTAAATGGAGCCGACTCTATTGCCGTCTCCATTGAATACAATGCGCTGGATAGCTTCGGCCCGTTTCTAATGAAACGCAGCTAGGAGCTGATTTTCGGGCGATTTGTGGACGACTTGCGCGCACCGGTCACGCGATTTGCGGATGCGCATCCGTCATGTGCTCCGCAAATCGCGTGAAAAATTGCCAGTGTGACTAAGGCCTAATACTGCGCCTATGTACAAGAATATAACTACTATAATACTGCCCCCTATGTACAAGAATATAACATCTATAATACTGCTCCTACGGTATGTACAGGAATTTAACCACTATAATACTGCCACTATGTACAAGAATATAACTACTATAATACTGCCCCCTATATACAAGAATATAACTACTATAATACTGCCCCCTATGTACAAGAATATAACTACAATACTGCAGCCTATGTGCAAGAATATAACTACTATAAAACTGCCTCCTATGTACAAGAATATAACTACTATAATACTGCTCCCTATGTACAAGTATATAACTACCATAATAATGCCCCCTATGTACAAGAATATAACTACTACAATACTGCCCCTATGTACAAGAATATAACTACTATACTATAATACTGCTCCTGTGTACAAGAATATAACTACTATAATACTGCTCCTGTGTACAAGAATATAACTACTATAATACTGCCCCCTATGTACAAGAATATAACTACTATAATACTGCCCCATATGTACAAGAATATAACTACTATAATACTGCCTCCTATGTACGAGAATAAACCCACTATAATAATGCCCCTATGTTCAAGAATATAACTACTATAATACTGCCTCCTATGTACAAGTATATAACTACTATAATACTCCCCGCTATGTACAAGAATATAACTACTATAATACTGCAGCCTATGTACAAGAATATAACTACTATAATACTGCCCCCTATGTACAAGAATATAACTACTATAATAATGTCCCCTTATGTACAAGAATATAACTACTATAATACTGCCCCTTATGTACAAGAATATAACTACTATAATACTGCCTCCTATGTACAAGTATATAACTACTATAATACTCCCCCCTATGTACAAGAATATAACTACTATAATACTGCCCCCTATGTACAAGAATATAACTACTATAATACTGCCTCCTATGTACAAGAATATAACTACTATAATACTGCCCCCTATGTACAAGAATATAACTACTATAATACTGCCTCCTATGTACAAGAATATAACTACTATAATACTGCCCCCTATGTACAAGAATATAACTACTATAATAATGTCCCCTACGTACAAGAATATAACTACTATAATACTGCCCACTATGTACAAGAATATAACTACTAGAATACTGCCTGTTATGTACAAGCATATAACTACTATAATACTGCCTCCTATGTACAAGAATATAACTACTATAATACTGTCCCCTATGTACAAGAATATAACTACTATAATACTGTCCCCTATTTACAAGAATATAACTACTATAATACTGCCTGTTATGTACAAGAATATAACTACTATAATATTGCCTGTTATGTACAAGAATATAACTACTATAATAATGCCTCCTATGTACAAGAATATAAGTACTATAATACTGTCCCCTATGTACAAGAATATAACTACTATAATACTGCCCCCTATGTAGAAGCATATAACTAATATAATACTGCCCCCTATGTACAAGAATATAACTACTATAATACTGCCCCCTATGTAGAAGAATATAGCTACTATAATACTGTCCCCTACGTACAAGAATATAACTACTATAATACTGCCCACTATGTACAAGAATATAACTACTATAATACTGCCTCCTTTGTACAAGAATATAACTACTATAATACTGCACCCTATATACAAGAATATAACTACTATAATACTGCCTCCTTTGTACAAGAATATAACTACTATAATACTGCCCCCTATGTACAAGAATATAACTAGTATAATACTGCCCCCTATGTACAAGAAAATAACTACTGTAAAACTGCCCCCTATGTACAAGAATATAACATCTATAATACTGCTCCTACGGTATGTACAAGAATTTAACCACTATAATACTGCCCCTATGTACAAGAATATAACTACTATAATGCTACTCCTATGTACAAGAATATAACTACTATAATACTGCCCCCTATGTACAAGAATATAACTACAATACTGCAGCCTATGTACAAGAATATAACTACTATAATACTGCCCCCTATGTACAAGAATATAACTACTATAATACTGCCCCCTATGTACAAGAATATAACTACTATAATACTGCTCCTATGTACAAGAATATAACTACTATAATACTGCCCCCTATGTACAAGAATATAACTACTATAATACTGCCTCCTATGTACAAGAATATAACTACTGTAATACTGCCCCCTATGTACAAGAATATAACCACTATAATACTGTCCCCTATGTACAAGAATATAACTACTATAATACTGTCCCCTATGTACAAGAATATAACTACTATAATACTGCCCCCTATGTACAAGAATATAACTACTATAATACTGCCCCCTATGTACAAGAATATACCTACTATAATACTGCCCCCCTATGTACAAGAATATAACTACTAAAATACTGCCTCCTATGTACAAGAATATAACTACTATAATACTGCCCCCTATGTACAAGAATATAACTACTATAATACTGCCCCCTATGTACAAGAATATACCTACTATAATACTGCCCCCCTATGTACAAGAATATAACTACTAAAATACTGCCTCCTATGTACAAGAATATAACTACTATAATACTGCTCCTATGTACAAGAATATAACTACTAAAATACTGCCTCCTATGTACAAGAATATAACTACTATAATACTGCCTCCTATGTACAAGAATATAACTACTATAATACTGCCCCCTATGTACAAGAATATAACTACTATAATACTGCCTCTATGTACAAGAATATAACTACTAAAATACTGCCTCCTATGTACAAGGATATAACTACTATAATACTGCCCCCTATGTACAAGAATATAACTACTATAATACTGCCTCCTATGTACAAGAATATAACTACTATAATACTGCCCCCTATGTACAAGAAAATAACTACTATAATACTGCTCCCTATGTACAAGAATATAACTACTATAATACTGCCCCCCTATGTACAAGAATATAACTACTATAATACTGCTCCTTATGTACAAGAATATAACTACTATAATAATGCCCCCTATGTACAAGAATATAACTACTATAATACTACCCCCTATGTACAAGAATATAACTACTATAATACTGCCTCCTATGTACAAGAATATAACTACTATAATACTGCCCCCTATGTACAAGACTATAACTAGTATAATACTGCCCCCTATGTACAAGAATATAACTACTATAATACTGCCCCCTATGTACAAGGATATAACTACTATAATACTGCCCCCTATGTACAAGACTATAACTAGTATAATACTGCTCCATATGTACAAGAATATAACTACTATAATACTGCCCCCTATGTACAAGAATATAACTACTATAATACTGCCCCCCTATGTACAAGAATATAACTACTATAATACTGCCCCCTATGTACAAGAATATAACTACTATAATACTGTCCCCTATATACAAGAATATAACTACTATAATACTGCCTCCTATGTACAAGAATATAACTACTATAATACTGCCCCCTATGTACAAGAATATAACTACTATAATACTACCCCCTATGTACAAGAATATAACTACTATAATACTGCCTCCTATGTACAAGAATATAACTACTATAATACTGCCCCCTATGTACAAGACTATAACTAGTATAATACTGCCCCCTATGTACAAGAATATAACTACTATAATACTGCCCCCTATGTACAGGAATATAACTACTATAATACTGCCTCCTATGTACAAGAATATAACTACTATAATACTGCCCCCTATGTACAAGGATATAACTACTATAATACTGCTCCCTATATACAAGAATATAACTACTATAATACTGCCTCCTATGTACAAGAATATAACTACTATAATACTGCCCCCTATGTACAAGACTATAACTAGTATAATACTGCCCCCTATGTACAAGAATATAACTACTATAATACTGCCCCCTATGTACAGGAATATAACTACTATAATACTGCCTCCTATGTACAAGAATATAACTACTATAATACTGCCTCCTATGTACAAGAATATAACTACTATAATACTGCCCCCTATGTACAAGAATATAACTACTATAATACTACCCCCTATGTACAAGAATATAACTACTATAATACTGCCTCCTATGTACAAGAATATAACTACTATAATACTGCCCCCTATGTACAAGACTATAACTAGTATAATACTGCCCCCTATGTACAAGAATATAACTACTATAATACTGCCCCCTATGTACAGGAATATAACTACTATAATACTGCCTCCTATGTACAAGAATATAACTACTATAATACTGCCCCCTATGTACAAGGATATAACTACTATAATACTGCTCCCTATATACAAGAATATAACTACTATAATACTGCCTCCTATGTACAAGAATATAACTACTATAATACTGCCCCCTATGTACAAGACTATAACTAGTATAATACTGCCCCCTATGTACAAGAATATAACTACTATAATACTGCCCCCTATGTACAGGAATATAACTACTATAATACTGCCTCCTATGTACAAGAATATAACTACTATAATACTGCCCCCTATGTACAAGGATATAATTACTATAATACTGCCCCCTATGTACAAGAATATAACTACTATAATACTGCTCCTATGTACAAGAATATAACTACTATAATACTGCTCCTATATACAAGAATATAACTACTATAATACTGCTCCTATATACAAGAATATAACTACTATAATACTGTCCCCTATGTACAAGAATATAACTACTATAATACTGCCCCCTATGTACAAGAATATAACTACTATAATACTGCTCCCTATGTACAAGAATATAACTACTATAATACTGCCCCCTATGTACAAGAATATAACTACTATAATACCGCCCCCTATGTACAAGAATATAACTACTATAATACTGCCCCCTATGTACAAGAATATAACTACTCTAATACTGCCCCCTATGTGCAAGAATATAACTACTATAATACTGCCCCCTATGTAGAAGAATATAACTACTATAATACTGCTCCTATGTACAAGAATATAACTACTATAATACTGCCCCCCTATGTACAAGAATATAACTACTAAAATACTGCCTCCTATGTACAAGAATATAACTACTATAATACTCCTCCTATGTACAAGAATATAACTACTATAATACTGCCCCCTATGTACAAGAATATAACTACTATAATACTGCCTCCTATGTACAAGAATATAACTACTATAATACTGCCCCCTATGTACAAGAATATAACTACTATAATACTGCCCCCTATGTACAAGAATATAACTACTATAATACTGCCCCTATGTACAAGAACATAACTACTATAATACTGCCCCTATGTACAAGAATATAACTACTATAATACTGCCCCCTATGTACAAGAATATAACTACTATAATACTGCCCCCTATGTACAAGAATATAACTTCTATAATACAGCCTCTTATGTACAAGAATATAACTACTATAATACTGCCCCCTATGTACAAGAATATAACTACTATAATAATGTCTCCTATGTACAAGGATATAAGTACTATTATAATGCTACAAGATACAGTGCAGTGGATCCTTGCAGTGAGCTCGGAGTCTGGTCTGATGTAGGGTCTGATATATACTGGGGGTTTGGACATCCTTAGTCATGTTCTTCTGTGCAATCCATTCCCTGAAGAAATGCCATCGCAGTAATTCAGCAAGCTGCTGTTGAGTCCCCCCTCTGAGCGCCCCCGGGGTGCCATCGCTGTGGTCTCGTAGACCTCTTACCCCCCTCCGCCGCTGGCAGCGTCTTCTTTGCTATTTGAGTTTCTGCTGTAACTTACTATGACAAAATAAAGCTGGAAAATGTGCTGACAAGTAGAAGGCGGAGGATCCCGGCCAGGTGTGCCGAACCTAGAAACCAAATTAGCTCCCGGTGCCCTGACATAGATTCTGCACCATCAGTCAGGAGGTGGCGGTAACACCAGGAAGCAGAGGGTCAACACATTAACTCCTTCAGTTCCAGGACAACAAACAGCGCGGTACCTCATTGGATGGTCTGTGAGTGCTGCTTCCATGGACTGAGCTGTTTTCCATTGTTCCTTGGTCTGCATCTTTTAACCCCTTCCAATCCAATGCTGCCCCTTCACCACCTGCAGGAAAGACAGAGGGTTTAGTTTGGGATAGAAGGGCATACCTAAGGCTAGTCAGACATAAACTCGGCCCGATATCGCTCTCGCCAAGGTGCGATTGTTTCCTGCGGGTGCGAGGCGCTTCTCTGTCAAAAACGCCTCCCATCACTGCAGTAAAGTAGCGATCAACCGGCGAGGCTTTCCGCCATGTCAGAGGATCAACAGGTGTTGCCTCTGCGAATCCTCACATTGTCCGCCGTGCGACAATGGGCAACGCATTCCAAAGAACGCGAAAATCTAGTACCTGCCGCTATTTACTTTTCTACACTGCTATATGATGCAGTAAAGGAATCGCTCCTGTGTATGGCGCCATTCCAAAGAACGCGGTTCATATTCGTGGGTCTCGCAATGCACAAATCTCGTGCAATTTATTTGGGCGTGAGAAACCGGGCTCATTCCAAGTAATGACCAGTGTGGCTGAGCAGAGTAGGAGTAACGGTACCGATCATGGAAGAAGAGATGTCATCTGGGCCTGTCCGCTGTCGGAGGGCTTAGACCGCCGCGCTGCTCATCCGCTTTGCAGCATTGAAAATCACAGCGACAAAGCGGGACGAAAGCAAATCATTGATTTTAGTGGTTTCGTTTCCAGTGGGGATGCTCCCGTGGTAATACTCCGTGTCAGTAAGAGGGCAGGACCTCTCCTCCTGCTTTTTTTTCAAACACACTAGCAAGAAGCATATTCACACATGCGCCCATCTGTTTAAGCCCTAAGGCGCTCCTTATCTGCACGTCTTGTACATGAGCCGGGTCCGGAGGGGTGGGCACCTGATTTACAGAGTACAGTGGTTTTTCCATAGAACATTGGACAGTGTGCGGACACTTATCAGGGACATAATAATGCACACGCACGACGAGTACACGCAAGATGAAAACATGCATGACGAGTACATGCATGATGATCACACATGATGAGCACGCGCATGACAGATTTTGCAGGATTTCTAATTAAATGTCTACACAAAAGATAATTAGCGGATGAGAATAGCATGGGTGCGGGATGATTCTGGGGTGCGGGATGATTCTGGGGTGCGGGATGATTCTGGGGTGCGGGATGATTCTGAGATCCAGGATGATTCTGGGGTGCAGGATGATTCTGGGGTGCGGGATAATTCTGGGGTGCGGGATGATTCTGAGATCCAGGATGATTCTGGGGTGCAGGATAATTCTGGGGTGCAGGATAATTCTGAGGTCCGGGATGATTCTGGGGTGCGGGATGATTCTGGGGTGCGGGATGATTCTGGGGTGCAGGATAATTCTGAGATCCAGGATGATTCTGGGGTGCGGGATGATTCTGGGGTGCAGGATAATTCTGAGGTCCGGGATGATTCTGGGGTGTGGGATAATTCTGAGGTCCAGGATAATTCTGGGGTGCGGGATGATTCTGGGGTGCAGGATAATTCTGAGGTCTGGGATGATTCTGGGGTGCGGGATAATTCTGAGGTCCAGGATGATTCTGGGGTGCAGGATAATTCTGAGGTCCGGGATAATTCTGGGGTGCGGGATAATTCTGGGGTGCAGGATAATTCTGAGGTCCGGGATGATTCTGGGGTGCGGGATAATTCTGAGGTCCGGGATGATTCTGGGGTGCGGGATAATTCTGAGGTCCGGGATGATTCTGGGGTGCGGGATAATTCTGAGGTCCGGGATGATTCTGGGGGTGCGGGATGATTCTGGGGTGCGGGATGATTCTGGGGTGCAGGATAATTCTGAGGTCTGGGATGATTCTGGGGTGCGGGATAATTCTGAGGTCCAGGATGATTCTGGGGTGCGGGATGATTCTGGGGTGTGGGATAATTCTGAGGTCCAGGATGATTCTGGGGTGCAGGATAATTCTGAGGTCCGGGATGATTCTGGGGTGCAGGATAATTCTGAGGTCCGGGATGATTCTGGGGTGTGGGATAATTCTGAGGTCCGGGATGATTCTGGGGTGCGGGATGATTCTGGGGTGCGGGATGATTCTGGGGTGCGGGATGATTCTGGGGTGCGGGATGATTCTGGGGTGCGGGATGATTCTGGGGTGCAGGATAATTCTGAGGTCCAGGATGATTCTGGGGTGCGGGATAATTCTGAGGTCCGGGATGATTCTGGGGTGCCGGATGATTCTGGGGTGCGGGATGATTCTGGGGTGTGGGATGATTCTGGGGTGCGGGATGATTCTGGGGTGCGGGATGATTCTGGGGTGTGGGGTGTATTTTGGTGCCGTCTCCTTAACAATGAATACAGCTAGAAACTTCCACTGTAAGCACCAACCAAAGCTTTACCCCAAGCTGCTAATATTACTCTGTTACCCTTCTCCAACACCCTCTATCTGAGAGGACCTCTAACTCTGTTCATCCTGGGCTTCCTCGTTCATGAATAGATTTCTAGAATGATAGTTTGAGGAGCCAAAGACTTACTGAAAGGGGTTGTCAGGGATGTTTCCCCTGCCATATACTCGCTTCTCCCTGAATCTCCCGCACTGCTTCGTGCCCGCTGTGTGTTTACAGACTGCATTCATCCTGTGTACAGAACAACATTGGCTGCAGCAGCCTGAGGCTCGTAAACAGGCTGCTGCAGCCTGTGAAGCCAGAGCTGCAGTGCTGGAGACAGCGAGGAGAGGTGAGTCATTGACTCTTGGTCATTTTATGGCAGGCCAAGATGGTTTTAGAAAAAAAACATCTCAGACAATTCATTAAGAAGATCCCAGTATTATAAATGGCACATTGTGGATAGGGCGGAGAGCCCAGGGTTGTGTTGCAGGCACAGGGTGGAGGGGGCTGTTACAGTAGTCCAAGGTCCTCGTTTTATGCCTCTTAGGGGTAAATGCTCCTTTAGTCATTGATGCTTCTATCTATACTGCCTCAACCCCATCACATTTTTTTTTCTAGAAATAGAATCATCTGTGGCTCCTGCAAATGTCCTCCTTGTATACCTTCCTTCATGCTGCCGAAATATCATTACAATGTATCACTAACAGAATGTTCTATAGGCACTTCTGCACATGGAACAGAAAAGGCGGTCAGGAGACAGGAAGCAGGAGGGTGATAAGCAGCATTAAGTACTGCAGCTGGCAGAACACAAGGGGCGGCTGCAGCAGAAGGTTCCCCCAGTATAGTCATGACTGCTATCTGATAGCCAACACTTTATCTAGATAACCGGGATGCCATTAGGCCAACGGAAGGTTGTGCTCGGTTAGGGGTGATTTTGGGGAGTGAATTATTTAGTAGTTTTTTTTAAGAATGCATCCATACATTAGTACTAATCATTCTGATCATAAAGGCCGCCATCATAACTAACATCAAGGACATCACAGTAATCACCAGCACCTTCATCATCAGTTATCACTGGCATCATCATCGTCACCCTATCTTAGTCATCACTAGCACCATCAGCGGGGTCATAACCATTAACTCCATTGTCATGACCACCACCATAATCCTATTGTCATCACCTTGATAAATAGTAACACCACTTACATCAGCACCATCATCACATTATGATCATCATTAACATTGTCCTCCTCCTCATCATCATCTGCACTGTGATCTTCACAGGAGAATTGATTTAATTCATGACTAGATCTTTGATTTGCTGGTGTATTTTCTTCATTTCTGCCGCCACAGCTGGAAAATCCCAGGATTCTCTAAAAGTGGAGCAGTTATCAAGCACCTAATGTGAACTGAGTCTTTCACAGCTACTGTATGTAGCATCTGCAGCCAAGTCCAGACACATAGGGGAAGGGGGAGATGTGAGGTGGGGGGGGGGGGGGGGGGGCTGGGGTGTTACCAGATACTAATGGAGCTCCATGCTTTCTCAGCTGGACTCCAAGTTTATTTGAAGAGTTGCTTTGAAACTTTTTTAACCAACCCTATATAACCAGGTTATTTGGGGGAGGGTGGGGGTGTCTCTGGGTTTGCAGTGACTTTGCAGTGATGTATTAAGAAATTGCATAAGTAACAACACCTTAATGATATTAGTCATTCCTGTGATTGGCTGGATCAGAGAAGCTCAGCTACTTATTTTCTGCACTTTTCTGTCTCCTCATCTTAGTTGGGACTTTTGGCTGCCATTCTGAAGGAACATTAGAGCACCTTGTATATGATATGCCCTGTGAACTCCTCCACTCTGCACCTTCACAGGTCTATGGAAGAAGCAGGGTGTCATACTGTCCACTATGTGTCACTATTGTACCACCTTATTAGACTACAGCACCACTGGGGTGTCAGCACTACAAAACAATGAGGGTCTGACAGCAAGTAGCGATTCGTGGCTCCTACTACTCACTAATCACCTGCTGAGAATCCAGTATTGATACTAGGGAGATGATATTGCCATTGTTGTGACCCCATGATTAGAGCACAAGCTGTGCCCGAATAGGTAGTCTGCAGAGCATCGCCCCACAGTGTCACAGATACATTATGACGACAGCCGATCCGGCAACACACACTGCATCTTAAATAGATGCCATGCTCATTAGAAGTCTGCGCACACCCTGATGATGCATGCCTGCTCCATATTGCATCACTGGGATCCTATCCTGTTCGTGCACGACACACATCGACAACTAGATGTACAGATCCGCCCCAGTATGGACGAGCTACAATTGTATCACAGCAGGGTGTAAAGCTGCAAAGCATAGAACAATGCTGAGGAAAGCAGATGAGCTGCAACGTGCCAGTGCTAAGCATACAATGTAATGATGGGGGGCTCCCAGTCAATGCACTCTGGGGGGCTAGCATCATGCATGCGTGGTCTGCTACACTGGAGTTGTGTGCGCTGCCTGCTGAGGAGTTGGCATTTGCAAGTTGTGTCAATATCCAGGATTTCTCTTCAGATCCTTTGTCTGAAGTCCAGTCATTGCATGTAAAGTATTGATTGTGCCCAGAATCCGCCATATCACCTTGCAGTGTGTGAACTCCAGCAGTCTGCAATGTGCAGGCTAAGTTATGGTGGAGTATTACATTGTGGCAGTGAATAGTTTGCTTCAGTGTTATTGTGTTGCAGTGTTTAGTACTGGACCAGGATTGTATCCATATTGAGTTATCTATTCACTATGTTGCAGTGTAGCGCTCGGGTTATGAATAGTGCTGTGTACTTTGGGGACTGTTCGATGTTATTGTGCGGCAGTGTGCAGGTGTTCTATTATTTGGCAGTGCACTGGTTCTGCTCCAGTGCTGCTGGTTTGCAGAGTGTTTTATGACTCCGGGTTATTATTGTGTTGTAATATCTTGGTTGCATTACAACTCAGTGTTATCTTGCTAAGGTCTGCATGTTATCTTATGGTCCCCATCATTCACTGCAGAGTGTTATTACTGGATCATAACTGGAGCAGGTCTATGCTGTTGCAGTGTATAGGTTGTGTTACTGTGTTGCAGTGTGTACTTTGGGTTTAGGTACAATGTTAGAATTTTGCAGTGTTGTGAGAGAAGTTTTTATAGCAGAAATTGTGTGACTGAATGCTGTTGTATTGCATTGTGTAAACGACATCGTGGTTTCTAGTGATATCACATTACATTGTGTAGATTATGCTGTCACATCCCTTTG
Organism: Eleutherodactylus coqui; assembly: GCA_035609135.1. NCBI lineage: Eukaryota > Metazoa > Chordata > Amphibia > Anura > Eleutherodactylidae > Eleutherodactylus > Eleutherodactylus coqui. The sequence continues at coordinate 307,934,086 of CM069408.1, forward strand.
CAGTGTGCAGGTTGGGTCACATTCCAATGTTATTCTGCTCATAGTTAAGTGCTATTGTTTACACTACTAACATTGTACTATTCATCTATGTTACTGTTTGCAGTGTTTATGTCCAGGTCCATTGGTGTTTTGATATAATGCATAGCGGCTGTGAAGGGATATAGTTTCTCTCATATCTCATTGTCCAGTGTAGTGTTGCAGTGTATAGACAGTTTCACTGTCCATTGCTATAGTGTTGCAGTGTATTCTGTCTTATGGTTCAGTGTTGCAGTGTATAGTATGACTCTTAGTTTAGTGCTGTGGTGTTGCAGTATGCAGTCTGTCTCATAGCCCACTCTGGTGTTGCAGTGTGTAGTCTGTTTCATGGTCCAGTGTTGCAGTGCTGCAGTGTGTAATATGTCACATGGTCCAGTGCTGTGGTGTTGAAGTGCCTGGTTTGTTCCAAGTTCCAGTGCTGTGGTGTTGCAGTGCATAGTCTGTCTGATGACCCAGCGCTGTGGGGCTGCAGTGTGTAGTCTATCTCATGGTCCAGTGCGGTGTTGCAGTATGTAGTCTGTCTTATGGTCCAGGGCTGTGGTGTTGCAGTGTGTAATATGTCACATGGTCCAGTGCTGTGGTGTTGCAGATTGTGGTCTGTCTCATGGTGCAGTATGATGTTGCAGTGTGCAGTCTGTGGCATGGTCCAGTGTGGTGTTGCAGTGTGTAGTCTGTCTCATAGTCCAGTGCGGTGTTGCAGTATGGTCTGTCTCATGGTCCAGTGTGGTGTTGCAGTGTGTAGTCTACCCCATGGCCCAGTGTGGTGTTGCAGTGTGTAGCCTGTCTCATGGTCCAGTGTGGTGTTGTAGTCTGTAGTCTGTCTCCCGGTCCAATGAGGTGTTGCAGTTTCTACTCTGTCTCATGGTCCAGTCTCCAGTGCTGTGGTGTTGCAGTGTTTATCTGATAGTCTAGTGCTGTGGTGTTGCAGTGTGTAGTCTGTGTCATGGTCCAGTATAGTGTTGCAGTGTGTCGTATGTCTCATGGTCCAGTGTAGTGGTGTTGCAGTTTGTAGTCTGTTTCACGGTCCAGTGTGGTGTTGCAATGTGCAGTCTGTCTCAAGGATCCAGTGTGCTGTTGTAGTTTGTAGTTTCTCTTATGGTCTATTGTGGTGTTGCAGTGTGCAGTCTGTCTCAAGGATCCAGTGTGGTGTTGCAGTGTGCAGTCTGTCTCAAGGATCCAGTGTGGTGTTGCAGTGTGCAGTTTGTCTCATGTTCCAGTGAGGTGTTGCAATGGGGTCTGTGTCATGGTGTTGCAGTGTGTAGTCTGTCTCATAGTCCAGTGTGGTGTTGCAGTATGGTCTGTCTTATGGTCTAGTGCTGTGGTGTTGCAGTGTGTAGTCTACCCCATGGTCCAGTGAGGTGTGGCAGTGTGTAGCCTGTCTCATGGTCCAGTGTGGTGTTGCAGTTTCTACTCTGTCTCATGGTCCAGTCTCCAGTGCTGTGGTGTTGCAGTGTTTAGTCTATCTGATAGTCTAGTGCTCTGGTGTTGCAGTGTGCAGTCTGTCTCATGTTCTAGTTAAGTGTTGCAGTGTGCAGTATGTGGCATGGTCCAGTGCTGTGGTGTTGCAGTGTGTAGTCTGTCTGATGGTCCAATGCTGTAGTGTTACAGCGTGTAGTCTATTTCATGGTCCAGTATGGTGTTGCAGTGTGTAGTCTGTCTTATGGCCCAGTGTGGTGTCACAGTGTGCAGTCTGCCTCATGGTCCAGTGCGGTGTTGCAATTTGTGGTCTGTCTCATGGTGCAGTATGATGTTGCAGTGTGCAGTCTGTGGCATGGTCCAGTGTGGTGTTGCAGTATGCATTCTGTCTCATGGTCCAGTGTGGTGTTGCAGTGTGCAGTCTGTCTCATGGTCCAGTGTGGTGTTGCAGTGTGCAGTCTGTCTCAATGTCCAGTGTGGTGTTGCAGTTTGTGGTCTGTCTCATAGTGCAGTGAAGTGCTGCAGTATGCAGTCTGTGTCATGGTCCAGTGTGGTGTTGCAGTTTGTGGTCTGTCTCATGGGGCAGTGTGGTGTTGCAGTGTGCAGTCTGTATCATGGTCCAGTGTGGTGTTGCAGTGTGCAGTCTGTATCATGGTCCAGTGTGGTGTTGCAGTGTGCAGTCTGTCTCATGGTCCAGTGTGGTGTTGCAGTTTGTGATCTGTTTCATAAGGCAGTGTGGTGTTGCAGTGTGCAGTCTGTGGCATGGTCCATTGTAGTGTTGCAGTGTACAGTTTGTCTCATGGTCCAGTGAGGTGTTATGGTGTCGTCTATCTCATGGTCCAGTATGGTGTTGCAGTGTGCAGTTTGTCTTATCATCCAGTGTGGTGTTGCAGTTTGTAGACTCTCTTATGGTCCAGTGTAGTGTTGTAGTGTGCAGTCTGTCTCATGATCCAGTGTGGTGTAGCAGTTTGTGGTCTGTCTTATGGTGCAGTGTGGTGTTGCAGTGTGCAGTCTGTCTCATGGTCCAGTGTTCAGTGCTATCACCTTGCAGCTCACATCCTCAATGTGCAGTGTACAGTGTGGATAAGGTTCTTACCTGCACTGTGAGATCCAATGCAGCCCATGTTGCACACTGAGTGGGATGGATATGGTGGGTATAGAGGGGACGGATCAGGGGATGACGGACGATGCTTGGGGTGATGGATGGAGGAAGGTAAGGGCTAGGAGAAGGTAGAGTGGGGAGATGAAAGGATCAGAGGATCGAGGAAGGGGCAAAGGAAAGGAGAAAGGATGGAGAAAGGGGGAAAAGAAGAGGAGAGAGGAGGAGAGAGGGGGGATGCACGGAGGAGGTTCCCCGTCACTGGGGTCTCGGATCTGGGATCATACTGGGATGTCTCCGGACGTGACGAGCAGACACAGCCCTCTCTCCTGGCTCCCTCTCTCTCCCTCTCTCTCTCTCCTCCCTCTCGCTCCCTCTCTTTCTCAGGGATGCTCGGGGACCAGCAGCCCAGGGCGGGGGAGGAGGATGAGACTCACAAACAGAAGGAGTAAGGATTGGCTGAGGGGGAGGAAACAGCTGGGAGAGGAGCTGTCACATCCACAGGGCATGCAGTATCCTTGGCTCAATGCTGTCTGTTTGGAGATCCCTAGCTGCCTCTTACATGTCTCTTCTTATGTTGCAGCTCTCTGTCTTCAGTCTGTACAGATGCAGCAGAGCTGAGTTTAGTATTTGGTATGACCCAATCCCAATGCAGTCAGAGTTATCCTGAAGCACGAAGAGTGCAACCTCAGAGAGTGAGATTACAATTCCAGCTCTGCTACATCTAATGCAACGTGTCACCTGTCTCATCCTTGGCTCAGTCTATGTGGATCTTGGTACAACCTGTGTATCTCTCCCACACACTGTCACTCCCTCCTCCCGCTGCGCTCCATGTCCGTCTGTCTCATTATGTTTTCTGGGCAGGTTTATCCAGCAAGCATCAATTCTCAGCATCATAAGAGAGGAGGAGGAGGAGGAGGAGAGCTCATGCCGCAGGTCACTCTGTCTGAGCTTATTAACAGGGCAAGACTATGGAATGGGCAGAAGGGGCATTGACCCAGAGCCCCCCCCATGGCAGCACCCAGCCCTGAACTCTCTCTCTCATGGCATGATGTAGACTGAAGTCATGTAAGACCTAATATGAAGGCGCTGTATAGCGGTATTATTTTTGCACCTCGTAGTGCTGTCATTTATAGTTCACTTCACTGTATAGAACTGATATTTCATAAAGGGGTTTTCCAGGAAGAATACTACTGATGATGGGTCCTCAGGGTAGGTCATCAATAGTTGATCAGCTGGGGTCCGTCACTTGAGACCCCGACCAATCTACTGAGTGGACGCATGCTGTCAGCGCCGCAAATACACAGAGGTCGGAGCGGAAGTCTCTGCACCGACCTCTGTGTAGTGGCCGGCGCTTGTAACTGCAGGCATGGCTCTCATTGAAATCCATGCTAGTGGTGGGCGTGGACACGAGGCCCAAGGGCTTCTGCACACTTGCGTTTTCTTGCGCTTTTTTTCACGCGATTGTCAATGGTTAAAAACGCATCGCACAAAAATTGCAGGGCGCCGGCTTGTGATGCATTTTTAACATTAGAAAGTCCCATTGACAATCGCGCTAAAAAGACGCAAGTGGGTGTGAGCCCTAACCGCTCCTCAGAGGATCTGCAGGCCGCTCACCGTCTTGGGAACTCTTCTCTGAACTTGCTCCAGTTTGTCTCTGTCTTTTGTAAATTAGTCTGAGAGGAGGGGGATAATTACCCCGCGTGATCCCGCCTGATTCACATAAAAGATCACAAGCAGGTGAAGCATTGGAGCCCAAGGCATTAATTCACATGGCCGATTACTGGCTACATGAAAACGCCCGGCCAGCGAAGATAGGACATTGGCAGCCAAATACCACAGCCAATGTTTTGAAGTGGCCGGAATAGAAAGGTCTTGCCCTATCTTTAGGCCATGATCAGCTGGCAGCCCCCATAGTAGCCTATAGGAGCTGCACAAATGGAGGGGGGAGGGACCTTAGCAGTGGCTAGCGCTGCTAAACTATGTTAGCCGGCTCTATTGAGCAAGTTGAAGTATTTCTCCCGACTGAAGGACTTCCTGGCTGCGGCACATATACACCACACCCGGCCACGTGGATGAGTGAGAAAACGTGAGATTTAGCCACGACTTGGTTGCAGCTTTTTTCATTCATGCAATTTTCAGCTGTGATGCGGGCAGCCAAAAATCACAACGCTTGTGTGAAAGAGGTCTCAGTCTGTGATCATTTATAACAATGTTGACCAACACTGGGGCTAGGGCAGAGCCTTGTGGTCCCCACTTGATACATTCTCCCACTTGGATGTGCAGCCATTTATGACCACTCTTTGAGTACGATCACTCAGCCAGTTGTGAATCCACCTAACAGTTGCCTTGTCAATCCCAGATTTGGTCATTTTCCCAATAAGTATGGTATGAGATACTTTGTCAAATGCTTTACTAAAGCCAAGATATACTATATCCACCGCATTTCCCTGATCAACCAGTCAGTGATTCTATCATAGAAGGACATTAGATTAGTCTGGCATGACTTCTTTGTTACAAACCCATGCTGGCTCTGGTTAATTACTCCATTCTCACCCAAGTACTTGCATACATGCTGTTTAATAATCTGTTCAGAGATCTTTCCCAGTATAGAAGTCAGGCTCACAGGCCTGTAGTTTCCTGGATCCACCTTCTTCCCTTTCTTGAAGATGGTGACAACATTTCTATTTTCTAATCTTCTAGGACTAAATGCTTTTTCAGATCTATCTTGTTAAAAGCCCGATGAAGAATCCTAAGTAGATGGGAAAACCTACTGTAACATCATGTTGTAGATATGATACCATTAATGGGTGTCATATCTACAAGATTGCTTGGTTTCTCAGACTGGGGACAGTACATTGGGCATTATATAGAACTATCACATGCACACTAAATAGAACTGTTATTTGGACATTGTGGGGGAACCTTCTGGACAGAAAATTAATTTAAAAAGTTGCGAATAGAGATGAGCGAACGTACTCGTTTCGAGTACTTACGCGCCCGAGTACCGCTATTTTCGAGTACTTCAGTACTCGGGTGAAAAGATTCGGGGGGCGCCGGGGGGCGGGGAGAGGCGTGGCGGTGCGGGGGGGAGCAGCGGGGAACAGGGGGGAGCCCTCTCTCTCCCTCTCCGCCCCACTCCCCACTGCTACCCCCCGTGCCGCCACGGCGCCCCCCGAATTTTTTCGCCCGAGTACGGAAGTACTCGGAATTCGCGGTATTCGGGCGAAAAAGGGGCATGGCCGATCACGTTCGCTCATCTCTAGTTGCGAACTTTAGCCTAAGTCCGGTTTGCAGAAACAAATTGCAACCTTTTAAAATTGCGCCTCTTTAAGAAAAGTGGGTATGACTTGTTGGCAAGGGGGATGGTCGCCCAACGGACACTGGTGTACGTTATACTAGAAATCTACTACAGCTCATAGCTGGTATAGATTTCCTTTCAGGCACACAGAGCACCTGATATGCACTTAATGTATGCAGAAGCAATTTTGGAACGTGGTCTTAATAACCCCCCCCCCCCTCCCCATATACTGCTTGTATTCATTCAGACACTAGATGGAATTATTATCTGCATCCTATAAACAACCCATTTTAGGCATTATAAAGGCGGCACAATCTAGAGCTCCTCACTATGTAGAACTGCGACTGTGCGGGGTTATCTGCAGAACAGATGTGAAGCGCCCCAATATCACCGTGTGAACACTTGGGACGGGTGAAGCTTGCTGAGGGGTTTCCTTTAACGGCGTTCAGGCAATCGTCCGGCCACAATTTATTCCCCGTTCGCGGCCTTTCTGGATTCACGCAATCACATTGCACTAAATTTGCACGCGCGATCCGCAGAAAATAGAATCCATTCATTGTAATGGGTTTGTTCACATGCGCATTAGGCAGGGAAGTAGAACATATGGAACTGCTTACATTAATTGGCCTTTTCATTGGCTGGGACCATTGTGGGCTTTTAAATGCGCAAAAAGTACAATAAAAAATGCAGAGGCGTGCGCAAATCAACACTGCCCAATGAGCAAACGCATACGTGAATGTGAATACACCCATGTGAATTTGGCCTTAAAGGGGCGGGGCCTAAAACACATTTCCAAAGACCACAAAATAGACAATGGCTAAGCCCCGCCCCCTCGGGCCCCTGTAAGCTTTGCATAGAGATTTACTTTAATGTTTATCAAAGATGGAAATTGACTTGATGATGCAAGAGGCGGTGGGATTACACACCTGGGACCACCTATTATCGTTTTTTTCTTTCTAAAAACTATTCCTTGTCTGTCTTTTAACCCCCGAGGCCCCAAACACAGTAGTAGCCGTGTTAGTCACAATCCCAAACAAAGTGCTCCCGTATTAACTTCAAATTTCCTAATTGGACCAATTAGCATGGCGTATGGGCTGCGGGTACCCGGTCATTGCTTAGTGTCAGCATGGGAAATACGGTAATGCCCCCGAGCGCCAGCGAGTCACCCACAAGACAGATATATCAGGTACCCAGGGTGACCGGCCCGGCTCACAGCTGGAATCGGTTGTGTGAGCCCAGCCTTAGGCTACCTACATGGGGGGGAATGCTATATCCCATCACTTCTGTGCAGTAGCGATCCCTCAGCGCACTCGCAGGCACATCGGACGCCATGACATGTGTTTTACTGTCCCATTGAGAGCAATGGGCGATTCATTCCGAGGAACACGAAAAGATAAGACATGGCTCATGTGTAAGACTCCATTCAAAGGAAACCGCTTCATATTCACATTTGTGCGTCTCAAATCTCACGCAAGTTTCTTGGCTGCGTAAAACCGGCCTTAAAGAGATTTTACCACCAAAGGCATTTTTCCCTATCAAGAGGGGGGGGGGGGGGGGGATAAATGTTTGTTTGCTGGCGATTTAACCGCTGGGACCCCATAAGACTGGAGACCCCGAACGTCCAGTGTGAATGGAGCAGGGATGCCACTGCATTTACTTCTGTGGGATAGCCGGAGATCCATGCACTCGCCCATCTCCCTCTGTTGAAGTGAGGGGAGCATCATGCAGACACTGGAAGTGGTGGGTGTACACCAGGGGATGGCTGCTTGACAGCCAGGTGATGCCCCCAGTTCCTGACTGGCTGCTTGACTGGTCGGTGACACCCTCAGTTCCTGATTGGCTGCTTGACAGCCAAGTGACACCCCCAGTTCAGAAGATGTTAGGACCGACGCAGCGGGGGGAAGAGGAGCAGCAGGGGAGAAGGCACAGCAGCGGGCAATGTAACAGGTGCCACTCAGCAACACTGCAGCACATAGGAAAGACTTACAGCGCCGTAAGCGTCCGTGATGGGAGGGCGGCTGCGGTAGTCACAGATGGGTACGGCCACCAGAGATGGTGACAGTGGGAGGGTTACGGCTTACATTAATAGCTGTTTGTGCGGCAACATGGCAGCATTAACAGCTAATAATGTAACCCTCCATCGCACACTGCTACCACCTTGCTCCAGGCCACCAATCAGCAGCTTGTGGGCATACGGGGTGCAGATACAGCCCGTCACTAGGTCTCTACCCACACGTGTGGTGGAGACAAGATACACCAGTGCCGCATCATGATGCCCTTTACATGGGGTATTGGAAGGCATTGTTCCTGGAATCACTAAAGGTGTCAAGGGTCGCACCCCCAGTGATCAGACATGTACCCCTATCCTGCGAAGAGGCGATAAATGGCTTTAGTGGTAAAACCCCTTTCAATCTATCCAAAAATGCTTGCAGAGAAGGGAAACAACAGAAATAACCACCAGATGGCGCTACACATAGACCTTACATATCCAGTAAATTATATTTTTTAATTAGATTTTTCGCATCTTTAGGTGTTTTAAAAGAGAAATTGTCTGTGAAAGATGTGTGTAGCGTGTCTCATGCACCACATGGGCAGCTGTGGGACCCTTTAAAGGGATTTCCCAAATATAATGGATTGCAATAGAAGAACTGAAATACCTTAGCTGCAAAATACCACAGCAATGAATAAACAAGCCAAAGACTTGGACTTTTGCAAGTTTAAAGTCGAACTCTGTCACTTTGCCAATACAAGTGGATTAGCATAATGATCAGTCAGTTGACAAAGTGACCACCAGGTGGCATCACTGAACACACTGAGGCGCCGGGCTGTTGTTGCTGCTTACAGGAAATTCAATAATCTATACATTTCATCTTCAAAATGTTGGCCAAATGCTGAGGGTTGTACTCCACCACATGTCCCAGCCTCCTGCCCTCCTCCTAGCCAGGTGGAGTGCCCGTGCCCAGGTCATCGCAGAACAGATGCCACTCCTGACTTTTCTCCACCCATTCAATCAGGAATCCGTGGAAGTCAAATATTAGCTAGGTGATATTAGCTGCAGCAGAAAGTACGCACTAGCGTCTCAATTTAACCCTTTAAAGTCCAAGAATTTTCCTTTCTCACATTGTGCACTCGTATGCATCACGTGGGTCGGAGATATAGGGGGGGGGGGGGGGGGGCAGGTTGTATATAAGATTATGTAACAGGCTTGACATATGATGCCATTCCCAGAAAGCATTCACGCAAGGTCAGTTAACCCCTTAGTGACCAAGCCTGTTTGCGCCTTAATAACAGGCCAAATTTTGGAAATCTGACATGCTACTTTAACATAGAATAACTCCGTAAAGGCTTTGCAGATCCCCGTGATTCTGACTGTGTTTTCACCACATATTGTACTTTATTTAGGCGGTAAAAATAGACCGATAGAATATATGTTCCCATTCACAGTATAGACAGCATTAAAACTAAATGTTATTGATATATAGAAAATAGGGCTTAAAGGGGTTCTGACATGAAAAAAAAAAAATTGTACTCACCTTGCCTGGCCTGGCCCGATCGCCAGGCATGTCCCCTCCAGCCGGCATCTTCTTCTGTGCCTTTAAAGCAGAGCAGGAGCGGTCAAAAAGACCGCTTCCTGCTCTGGTCCGTCCGTCAGGCACTTCCGAGGTCAACGGACGGACCGCCACAGCAAGCACGTCACAAGCAGTGCTTGCTGTGGGCGGCCCGTCCGTCCGGCTGAACTCCGGAGTGCTGCGCATGCGCAGTGAAGACGCAGCCCGTCCTGACTCCCGTCAGAGGGCACCTCTCCACTGCGCATGCGCGCGATCCCGGAGCGGCGCGGCTGCTGGAGGAAGAAGACTGCTTGCCGGGAGGCATACTAGCACTTTCTGCTTAGGTTAAGCAGCGCTGCTGATTAGAGCCACCTGATTGGCTCTTCGGCACCACGTGACTGCACAGCGTGCACCAATCAGGTGGCTCTAGTCAGGCTGCTTAACCGAAGCAGAAAGTGCTAATATGCTGCCGGGAGATGACCCCCCGATGTCAACAACAACAGGAGAACCGGTAAGTATAAGATTTTTATGCTTTAGCAGCCATTAACCCATGGGTTCCCTGGGTCCATTAGGCAGACCAGGGAACAATGGCTGCTAAAGCATAAAAAAATTATTCATGTCAGAACCCCTTTAAGACACAAGTAAACACCACGTTAACCCCGGGTTTGATAGTCAACCGCTAGAAGAAATGATAATTGAGGAGGTATCATGAATACCTGGACAAACATGCAAGTAGGTAGGGTCCCCTTAAAACAGCAGGAAATTCTCAGGTAGTCACATATGAGCCCAGGATGCCCTGTGGCCTGCGGGTATGGGGGGGGGGGGGGCTGTGGTTCTCTGGTTATAGGGTTGGTACTGAAGCCTTGCGAGGACCAGCTACCCCTTTATAATCAGGCAGAAGTGGCCAAGGTCTGGGCAAGGAGTCTAACCTACATACCAGTAGAGAAAGACCTACATTGAGTTAGTGTTTTCAGTAGTTCAAATAGTTGGGTTGATTTCCAGTTTACAATAATAATAGATAGAATGTCGGTTCCCTTTATTGTTATTCGTTCAATGTGTTTCCCTGAGGGTAACAGTTCATCAGGAACCCTCATGAGCCTCTTCGGTTTAGAGAGAAATTCAATAGTAAGATAGTATGTTAGGCTGAATGAAGACAATGTCCATCTAGTTCAGCCTGTTTCAACCCCCTTGTTGATCCAGAGGAAGGCAAAAAACCCTAAAGAGGCAGAAGCCAATTTACCCATTATGGGGGGAAAAATTCCTCCTCGGCTCCTTGAGGTATTCTAGGATGGCGTCTCTCAGAAACCCCTCCAATGTTTTTCCAGTTATTAAAGTGAGACTTACCAGCCTGTAGTCACCAGGCTCTCTTTTAGACCCCTTTTTGTATATTGGAACCACATTGGCAATGCGTCAATCCAATGCTACAACCAGGTCTCAATAATGTCCATAAATATAAGAAATAGCGGTTTAGCTATCACATCACTTACTACCCTTAGAACCCTTGGGTGTATTCCATCTAGGCCCAGCGATTTATCGATTTTAATCCTCTTTAACCGCCTCTGCACTTTCTTCTGCGTTAGGTATGCAATATTTAGTGGGGGGTTCATTTTTTTTCTCTGCATTTTCTGTGACATTTCTTTTTCTTTTCTGAATACACTTGTAAAAAACTGTTTAATAGATTTGCCTTCCCCCCATCATCTTCAATGGTTTCTCCTGCATTATTTGTTAAAGGGCCAGCGCTCTCAGTGCAAATCTGTTTGCTATTAATATAGTTGAAGAATAGTTTTGGGTTGTGTTTGCTCTCTTTGGCGATCAGTCTTTCTGCCTCCTCCTTAACAATTTTGATCTTTTCCTTACATGTTTTGTTTTTTTCCCTGTACTATGTTAGCGCTTCTTCACTGCCTTCTTGTTTTAGTAGTTTAAACACTGACTTTTTTCATTTATTGCCCCCCTTACCGTCTTCTTGAGCCACATTGGTTTCCTTCTACTTGTAGTTATTTTATTTTTGAAGGGAATGAACTGCTCACATGTGGTGATTTGGATCCTTTTAAACCTTTCCCATTTGTCGTCTGTACTGATATTTTTGAGGATGTTGTCCCAATTAATGTTACCGATAGAAGTTCTGAGCTGATCAAATGTTGCTTTACTAAAGTTTAGTTTATTTGTCTTTCCCTGATAAGGCTTCCTATTGATTGACAGCTGGAAGTTAATTATATTGTGGTCACTGTTCCCCAAGTGTCCCTGCACCTGCATCTTTAATTGTTCTCAAGAACTTATCCCCCCTGTGAGATTTGCAGGTTTCGTTCTCCCATGTTATATCTGGATAATTAAAGCCCCCCATGATAGTTACTTTGTTGCAGTTTGACACCTCTTCTATCTGCCTTAGTAGTAAGGTTTCAGTTTCTTCTGATACTTTTGGTGGTCTATAGAAGACCCCTATCAGGATTTTGTTATTTTTTTCCCCCGGTATTACTAACCCACAGAGATTCCCTTCACAGTTAGGATTAAAACATGTAAACTTTATTAACGTGTTAAAATAAGAGACACTAATAAATTGGGGCATCATCGCATCCAATACAACTGACTGTGTAATAGTTCACACCAGCGGAGTTAATACTATCTTCTGGTCCATGTACCATTAGATCGCTCTCCAGAACGTATATAAGTAACTACTTTCATACTGAACTTTAAGAACGACAGAGTTCTATTGGCTAATATTCAAGTGATGGACGGCCTCTTTGTTCAGAAACATAGTTTTTAGAACTATCATTGAGTGAAAATACACACATACAACCTTAGCTTCAATAGCAAAACGTGGTTTTGTGTCATTACACTCTTTGCATCAATTCCTATCCCGAGGGATTTTTGGAAATTTATTTATGTTTGTCGCCCACTAGTGTCTCTTATTTTAACACGTTAATAAAGTTTACATGTTTTAATCCTAACTGTGAAGGGCATTTCTATAGTAAAGATATTTTGGGATTTCTCTGCCTCTGTGAATAATACCCACAGAGATTCCACACATTCATCTCCTATAACTATATATTCTCGCAGCCTCGGCATTAAGTAAGATTTAACATACAGACATGCCCCTCCCCCTTTCTGTTCTCCACGGTCTCTTCTGAAGAGATTGTAACCCTGTAAATTCACCGCCCAATCGCACTTATCATCAAGCCATGTTTCCGTTATTCCCACTATATCGTAGTTTTCATCAGTCATTCTCGCTTCAAGCTCCCCCACTTTGCCGATCAGACTTCTTGCATTCATTGCCATAGAATTTATGCGGTTGTTGTTGGTCTTTACATTCATTACGCTACTAATGGTACTATTGGCTGTTCTGTCAGTTCTAACTGTACTAACTCCACCCCCTGCTCGACCCCCAATCCCATTACTTAGACCCAGGTCACTATCTACACTGTCTACCCCCCTGTTTCTCTTTTTGCCCTCACCCCCAGTCCCTGGTTTAAACACTCCCCAAACCTGCTAGCCATCTTCTCCCCCAGCACAGCTGCACCTTCCCTATTGAGATGCAGCCCGTCCCTACGGTACAGCCTTTAGCCAACAGCAAAGTCAGCCCAGTTCTCCAGGAACCCAAACCCCTCCTTCTTGCACTAACTCCGGAGCCACTTGTTTACCCCCCTAAAATCCTGCTGCCTTTCTAGTGTATTTTTTGGTGCCGGTAGTGTTTCCAAGAAAACTACCTTGGAGGTCCTCACCCTAAGCTTGGATCCTAGGTCCCTGAAATTATTTTTGAAGGCCCTCCATTGACCTCTAATTTGTTTATTGGTGCCAATGTGCACCATGACCACTGGAACCTCACCAGCCCCTCCCAGTAATCTGTCAATCTGATCTGCGATGTGTCGAACTCGAACTCAGGAAGACAACACACTGTTTGATGATCCCGGTCTTTATGGTAGATTGCCCTATCTGTCCCCCTTATAATTGAGTCCCCCACTACTAGGACCTGTCTAACCTGTCCTGCGATCCCTGTCCCCTTCTCACTGGAGCAGTCATCTCCCTGGCATGTCATGCTGCAGCGGTGCTGGCTGTAGCAGCTTGTCAGTCGCAACAGCATCGTATCATGGTGGCCTCGACACCGGCCAAGATCTGTTGCCTTGTTATACACGACAAGGGTTAATGCACCATGTGCAGAGACTGCTGGTGCTGTCTGTCTTTGCTGCATTGATGCATGCTGGATTAGTCATGCCTGAGAGTGGGGTAGAGGTGTGGGTTTCCATTCACTCAGCCAGTTCCCAGGTGTGTAAAGGCTATATATTCTCCCCCCTTCCTTTGCTCACTGCTGCTTATTCTGTTCCATAGTGGAGGCTCTAAAGTTTAGAGCTCTTCTGTGCTGGGTATATTTCTACTTGCAGATAAGTTTCTGCGGGTTTCTTTTCAGTTGCATTTCTGTTTTTTATTTCTATTTTGCTTTGCTGTTTGGTTCATCTCTCCAGGGGTCCTTTCAGGGACAGCTGGGCCCCAGGATGAAGACTGTGGGGCCGACTCTCTCGAGATGATTACTCCACTTCCAGGCAGGGACCTTTCACCTCCCTACTAGGTAAGGGCCAGGCTTCCACCTCCCTGGAGTGGTGATACCGTTTCGCACAGTGCGGTGTGTGCGGCTAATTCCTACAGTGCGTACATTCCCTGTTGCCGTGCTGAGTGTTGTACTCTGGAGTCGCACAGGCTTTTTATCTGGATTACGTATTTCAGTTGTGATGCACACTGTTCTTCGTTGCATATCTATCTACTATAGCAGTTGTGAACATCACCCTGTGTCCGTGCTGAGCGTGGTGCTTGTGAGCCGCACGGATGTGACACTGGCTCTGTAATGGCATCCCCCTTATCTGCCAACTTTGCAAACTTGTTTGGTTGTGCCAGTTCAGGACTAGCCTCCCTGGTTTTATTCGCTGAACCCCTCCTTCTAACTGTCACCCAGCTAAATGCCTGCTCATCCTGCTCTTCCGAACTACCGTCCGCCCCTGCCTCTACCACAGCGAGTGCCTGCATAGTGAGCAACAAACTCTTTTCCATGATGTCAATGGATCTCAGTATTGCCAGTCACTCATCTAGATCTCAGGAAGGGGGGTTGAACTGCTAGGTTATGCTAATTTGGGGGCGGAATAATCATCTAGGCTAATGTAGGCGTGGAACCAGTCAGTGGAAGGGGTGGGAAAAGGAATTATGAAAAGAGCATGACAATCAGGTTATGCAAGGGGCAGGGCACCTGTCACTTTGTGGGAAGTGGGCATGTGATGACAAATTTAGATGTATTACTGTCACGTTGTGCTGCTGGCACTTGTAGTTCTGGAGGTCTCCACTGCGGCAGGTGTGGTTGATATGGCTGATGGTGTTTAGATATTGCCCCCCTGAAGAACTCAAGAAGAATATAATGCGGTCTGCAGAAACTGTAGGGCAAGAGTCAGCAAAGCTAAAGCTAATAATGTATTGAGGCTTGCAACAGAGGCCAAAAGCAATAAAAAAGATTTTGGAGGCAAAAGCAAAAGAAAAGTCAAAGATGCTATTGGATGCTTACAGGATGAAAATCGTGAATTGGTTAAGAATGATGTTGAAAAGGCTGAACTTTTAAATTCCTGTTTGTATCTGTTTTCTCTCTGAAAGTAGATGGAACATCAACTGATCTTCCCTGTGCTATTGGGGAAATAAAAGAATGCAGGCTATCTGTAAGCAGAGAGATGGTGAGGGAACACTTAGCTAACTTACATGAATTCAAGTCTCAAGGTCCAGATGAATTACATCCTAGGATACTAAAGGAAGCAGCGGAGGTAATTGCTGAACCACTTGCCATAATCTTTGAGAATTTCTGGAGAACAGGAGAACTCCCAGAAGATTGGAGAAGGGCAAATGTTGCCCCTATCTTTAAAAAGGAAAGAAGGTGGATCCAGGAAACTACAGGCCTGTGAGCCTGACTTCTATACCGGTAGAAGATCTTTGAACAAATTATTAAACAGCTTGTATGCAAGTACTTGGATAAAAATGGAGTAATCAACCAGAGCCAGCATGGGTTTCTAACAAACATGTCATGCCAGCTAATCTCCTTGTATGACAGAATTCCTGACTAGGTTGATCAGGGAAAAGCGATGGATATAGTATATCTTGACTTTAGTAAAGCATTTGACAAAGTATCTCATACCATACTTATTGAAAAAATGACCAAAGATGGGATTGACAAGGCAACTGTTAGGTGGATTCACAACTGGCTGAGTGATCGTACTCAAAGAGTGGTCATAAATGGCTGCACATCCAAGTGGACGAATGGGGAAACACAAGGCTCTGTCCTAGGCCAAGTGTTGGTCAACATTGTTATAAATGATCTGGAGGAGGGAATTGATGGGAAACTGATCAAATTTGCTGACGACACAAAGCTAGGAGGGATAGCTAACACCAGAGAAGAGAGAGAGAGAGTATTCAAAAATATCGGCAAAATGAAATACCCCAACATGTAATCTCTATAAAACCGGTCTTTATTGTCTTGTGAGTCCCTACTCTAACAAGACAACTTAACCTTAGGAGCCCTGCCTGCAAGCAGGGGGATCGCCCCAATGGGCCTCCTGCTGGAACCTCGGAGCCCGGCTCTTTCTAGATGGTAAAAGACATCCACCCTGAACAGGGAACTGTTCACACCTCATGTCTGCTCACCTACACAGACAGATCATAATGCTGTTCACACCAAGAGCAGACAGGAACCCCACTTAGACCTCTAATGCATCCGGATATTAAATAGAAGTCAGTGCAAGAGTCCTCACACTGAGTGGAAAGAGTCAGACACCGAACCCACCTGACAACATATACCGGACATGTCTGGAGGCTGCACCTGTCAGAGGGAGAGGGGGTCCGCATAACCTGGGGACTACAGGTGTGCAGACCATCCTCAGGGAAGAGGAGAGACACTTCAGACAAACATGTACAAAACCAACCTCTGAGGGGGGATGAGATAGGATGGATAAATAGCTGCACCTGCTGAACTTGGTATTTATATGCAGCAGGCTGGTGGGGATTTTCTCATGGAATGGTAGAGTTGGAAGAGACCTCCGAGGTCATCAGGTCCTCCGGGGTCATTGGGTCCAACCCCCTGCTCAGTGCAGGATCACTAAATCATCCCAGACAGATATCTGTACGGCCTCTGAACACTTCCATTGAAGGAGAACTCCCCACCTCCTGTGGCAACCTGTTCCACTCATTGATTCCCCTCACTGTCTATTATCTAATTTGTTAAGGTCTCCTAGACTTTGCTTCACCAGTAGTTGGAAGGGCAAAAGTAGTAATATGTCTACATATCTTGTCAAACGACAAATCTCCTCAAGTGACAGTGTAGTGGCCCAGAGTTAGTGGGGCCTCTTCATAATGTTCCATGTCTGTCTCATGTCAATGCCTTGTCAGTGTCTTCTTTATAGAGGGCAGCAAAGTATGTGTATTGGATGTTTGCAGGACTGAAAGTGTTAATGCTTGGTAAATTCTGTCATAGAATCATAGAATGGTAGAGTTGGATGGGACCTCCGGGGTCATCGGGTCCTCCAGGGTCATCGGGTCCAACCCCCTGCTCAGTGCAGGATTCACTAAATCATCCCAGACAGATGTCTGTCCAGCCTTTGTTTGAACCTCTCCTATTGAAGGAGAACTCACCACCTCCTGTGGTAAACTGTTTCACTCATTGATCCCCCTCACTGTCTAATATCTAATCTGTGTCTCCTCCCTTTCAGTTTCATCCCATTGCTTCTAGTCTTTCCTTGTACAGATGAGAATATGGCTGACCCCTCTGCACTGTGACAGCCCTTCAGATA
Source organism: Eleutherodactylus coqui (assembly GCA_035609135.1). Classification (NCBI taxonomy): domain Eukaryota; kingdom Metazoa; phylum Chordata; class Amphibia; order Anura; family Eleutherodactylidae; genus Eleutherodactylus; species Eleutherodactylus coqui. The sequence continues at coordinate 307,951,288 of CM069408.1, forward strand.
TTTGTAGACCGCTATCAAGTCTCCTCTCAGCCTTCTCTTCTGCTAAACATTCCCAGATCCTTTACCCATTCCTCATAGGACATGATTTGCAGACCGCTCACCCTCTTGGTAACTCTTCTCTGAACTTGCTCCAGTTTCTCTGAACTTGCTCCAGTTTGTATATGTCTTTTTAAAAGTGGGGTGCCCAGAACTGGACCCAGTATTCCAGATGAGGTCTGACTAAGGAAGAGTAGAGGGGATAATGACCTCATGTGATCTAGACTCTATTCTTCTCTTAATACATCACAGAATTGTGTTTGCCTTTTTGGCTGCTGCATCACATTGTTGACTCATGTTCAGTCTATGATCTATTAGTATACCCAAGTCTTTTTCACATGTGCTGCTGCTTAGCCCAATTCCTCCCATTCTGTATGGGCTTTTTACATTTTTCTTGCCCAGCTGTAGGACTTTGCATTTCTTTTGCAATCTCAAAAGCTACAAATGTCCTGCAATGCTTTATCATAGCGATCAAAGCTGCAATTGTACAAGTCCCCTACAGGGACATAAAAAGTGTAAAGAAAAAAAAAGGTTAAAAATAATGTAATTAAAAAAAATGTAGAAACATTTTTTAGAAAAAAACTTTTTGTGCTTTTTCCCACATTAGCATAATTTTTTTTTAGTAAAATCCCACATATTGGGTATTGTCGTATCTGTAACAACGCATACAATCAATTGAACATGCTTTTTATCCTGCATGGGGAAAAGCATTAAAAAAAGGCAAAATGCTTATTTTTTTTCCTTTTCCCTCCCGAAAAAAAACACAATAAAAGTGATCAGTAAAGCTGTATGTACCCCAAAATGTTACCAATAAAAACTACAGCTCATGTAGCAAAAAATGAGCCGTCACAGAGCGCCGTCCATGGAAAAATAAACAAGTTATAGGACTTTGAATGCAGCGATTTAGAAAAAAAATTATAAAAAAAAAAAAGGGGTTTTATTGCGGAAAAGTGGGAAAACCTAAAAAAAATATAAGAATTTTGGTATCGTTGTAATCGTCCCGACCTGCAAAAATAATGTGTTGTGTCATTTATGCTGTATGATTAACGCTGTAAATATATATGGCAGAATTGATTCGTTTTCTTTCTATCTGCAATCATAAAGTTTTTTTAAATCCTAAAAGTTTTACAATACATTACATGGACCCATAAATGGCACCAAGAAGAACTACAGTCCGTCATGTAAAAAGCAAGCCCTCACTGAGTCTAAGACCAGCCCTACATACAATGCGGATCTTACTCCATCCGCTTCCATCAACAATTCGCGGTCTTGCATGTTGAGAGTTTCCGTCCTGTACAACCATAAGGCTGGCTGATCCCTACTGAATATGGAGCAGGAGGTTTGCTTCGGATAGAAGGGACTTGGGGAACAGAATTATTAAGCTGCATTTGTTTTGTTGAACAGACGTCATTGGTCTGATCTGGAGTTTGGCAGACAGATGTCAGGCTGCACGTAATATACCCCAGGGAAGCTGGAAGCGGCGGCAGGCGGTGGATATGGATGTGCTGCATCTCCGTCTGGGACATTGTTATGATGACGGTCCATCAGATCCAGCCAAAGAGTCCAGATTTTCATGCTAGGAAGGAATAATCACGGATATAATAATTGCTAGAACATGTCTCATCCATGGTTCTGTGCTCATTACTAGCGCCCTCTAGCTGAATTCCTGTATATTGCTAGACTACATAATGCCCAAGGCAAAGCTGGTAAAAGGCACCTGAGCATACCCAACCCCCTTCTCTGCCATCTGCCATAGTGCAATGCTTATTCGCAGTCAACTGAAAAGCTTTGCAAGTTTCTATAATAGTTCAATTCTTGAAATTTTCAAGATATCTGCTTGGTGTCAGTGAATGGATACATTCTAGTTTCTGCATTTTGACCTAGCCACAGCTGAGAGTTTGTTACAATGTATTATTATAGGCAAGAGCCATCAGACTTGATTCTATGACAGGAGAGAGACTTGTAGTGTTTAGTTCACAGATGGTTGCTCCAGAGCTGATACATTGAAGCAAACCCTCAGTTGTACCAGCAGGATATGGTCCAGGGGTCTTCAGCCTGTAGAAGTTAGAGGTTTTCTGGGACTAACTATAGAATAAGTGATCAATATGCTATTGGAGGGTCTCAGGACCCTTGCTGATCAGCTATCTTAAGATGCGCTGTACGGGAGCGAGGTCTGCAACCTCTGCTCAGGCCAGTGAAGTCAAGATCATTTGTCACATGACCTTTCAGTAAATGAGCTGCTATACCAGACACAGCCACTACACAATGTACGGCACTGTGCCTTGTATACAGTGAAGAATCCAGTATTGTGCTATTATGTTGGCTAAAAATGGGAGTCCTATTGGCTTCTTGCCCAGAATCCTAGCTGGCCATACAAACAGACATTTAACCCCCGATCTGCAAGGACTGCAGTGATATGATACAGGTGAAAACAACATATTCCAGAATACAACAAGTCAAATTTATTAACCCAGGTAAGTCAGTATAGGGAGTATTTGTCAGCACAGTGCTGACTGATCAGAAGCAGCAGCTAGCAGAATTCTAAATGCAGCTCTGGATGCGACTGGAGTAGAAGATGTACGTAGAGAAGCAGATCTGGTTTACTTATTGTTCTGAAGACCTATTTTTAACTAAAAGGTGAATTATTTATAAAACGCGAAAAATGCCCAACCAGCATGAACTACAGCTTTAAGAGGCGTGTTGTGCGAGTCCGCACTCCTGGAGTCCACCAAATTTGGTCAAATATGTATGCGCCTTTTCCATGTCCTTTTTACCTCCAAAAATCTCAGTTTGTTCTCAGACTTTGCTTTTAGTTTCCAAAAATGTTGATTGTTTCAGATAAAGACGAGAAAAACAACAGACTGAGGAAAGAAGTGCCAAGATTCACAGCGTGTCAAGCGTTTAACCCTAAGAGCTATCTCCAAGGCAGAAATGGGACAGTATGTTGTATGATGGGTTGTGTACGGCCAGCAGCAAACCCAGGGCCAAATACAAGCGTCTGGGGCCCCAAAGTTGGAGTAGTGATTTTATATGACATCAAAGGCATAAATTGAAGCTCCTGCCCTCTTCGTCTGGGATGGGCGCCCTAGCTGCCATGCCCTGTAGACAATGCTTCAGGGCCCTTATAATTTTAGAGGAGGGCCTATAGTTCAAGCATTCTCAAAAATCCTGAAAAATCTTTCTGCATCCTCAAAAAATCCTGAAAAATCTTGCTGGAGCTTATTTTTGGGGAAACCGGGTATTGGAGCAAGAAGCAAAATGTCCGACTTATTTCAGAGCCTTGACAATTGCATAGAGAGTAGGGTTTCCTAAATGGCAGAGCCCTCAGGCACTGCCCAAGCACAAACCTAGCCCCTAAGGCTAACATCACATGGGGCCATGAATCCTGCTCCCCATATCGCGCTCCCCACCAGGTCAAAACCGCCTCACATCACTTTGTGGAAGAAACAATCCTCTACCGTGGCTGTCAGCTGCGGCGAGAGATCACAGAGTTTCTCCCATTGTTTTCAATGGGAGACCTGGCATCGCATGCACCTATCATGTGGTGCGATGCCGGCGCTGGCCCTATTAAGAACAATGCTGCAATTTGTTTCCCATATCGCATGGTGGTGCCATGTAGGAAAACATCGCTCATGTGTATGACCCTATTCAAAAGAATGGGGTTCAGATTTGTGCGAGATTTGTGCATCTCGCAACGCAAAAATCTTACGCGGTTTTCTTGCCCATGTGAAGCTGGCCTTAATCAGGACATGAGGCATGAGGAGGAATTCTACTCAAACTTGGCAAGTTAATGTTCCCCATGCTCGCAGAATGGCTTGGAAGCGGAAGAGCACAAAGAAGATCCTATGGCTACTAAGACAGAACTCACAGACTCCCGATACTGAATATTATACTATATACTAGAAGCGCGAAATGTGATCAAAACTTTGGGAAAAACAGCTGTGACCTGAGGCTACCCACGCACGGGCGAGCACCATACCGCACTCAACAACCTGGGTTTACCTGAGGGAACGAGGTGATTTTCAGGCAAAAATGCCTTGTATCGCATCTGTGGAATTCCAATCCTTTTGCGCAAGTTTCATGTGCGATGAATGATCGGAAGTGTTTCTCATTGATTTCAATGGGAAACGTTGCATCGCACTCGCCTGCACATCACACTGTATGCGAGAGCTATGTGCTGCATCAAAAGTCCAAGGAACGCAAAAAAATGGCTTGGAGGATTGAAGGATACAACTTATTTATAAGAAACAGACCTAATAAAAGGGGAGGAGATGTTGTGTTGTATGTTAGGAGAACATTCATCTCCACAGAGATTCAAGCTTCAGAGCTGGGAGTTCTGTAGAAACTGTTTGGGTAAGAATACAAGGAGAGAACAACAGAAAGGACACCATTGTGGGCATTTACTATAGGCCGCCTGGACAAGCAGAAAATATGGAGGAACTATATCTACCTCAGATAGCCAAGCTCTCAAAGAAGCCCAACATAGTGATCATGGGAGATTTTACCCATCCAGACATTTGTTGGGAATCTCTCCGGTAAAAGTAATGGATCCAACAGATTCTTATCCGCTCTTGCTGACAACTTTATCTTCCAGAAGGTAGGAGAGAAATCAAGGGGATCTGCTATCTTGGCCCTAATTCTTACCAACAGGGAGGGAATGGTTGAGGAAGTAAGGGTGGCCGGGACCTTAGGAGGCAGTGATCATGATATCCTTGGATGTTGGATAACAAGGGGAGGAAGACCTGAGAAGACTCAGACCTCAAGGTTGGATTTCAGAAAGGCAGATTTTACTGAACTCAGAAAGAGGAAGAATCCAATGGCTGGATGTTCTTAAGGACAGAAATGTCCAAGAAGATTGGGAAATATTGTGAAATGAGATTCTCAGAGCACAATCGTTACCAATCCCTAAAAGAAGGAAGAATGGGAAGCATTTAAAGAGACCAGGATGGATGAACACAGAACTTGTACACATGTTAAAGAGGAAGAAAGATATGTTTATCAAATGGGAAGAGGGGGAATATCTAAAGAATATATAATGCCGTCTGCAGAAACTGTAGGGCAAGTGTCAGAAAAGCTAAAGCTGATAATTAATTGAGGCTTGTAAGAGAGGCCAAAAGCAATAAAAAAGGATTTTGGAGGTATGTCAAAAGCAAAAGGAAAGCCAAAGATGCTGTTGGATGCTTACAAGATGAAAATGGTGAATTGGTTACGAATGATGTTGAGAAGGATGAACTTTTAAAATTTGTATCTGTTTTCTCTCAGAAAGTAGATGTAGCATCAGCTGATCTTCCCTGTGCTATTGGGGGAATAAAAGAATGCAGGCTATCTGTAAGCAGAGAGATGGTGAGGGAACACTTAGCTAACTTACATGAATTCAAGTCTCAAGGTCCAGATGAATTACATCCTAGGATACTAAAGGAAAGCAGTAGAGGTAATTGCTGAACCACTCACCAAAATCAGGCCTGTGAGCCTGACTTCTATACTGGGAAAGATGTTTGAACATATTATTAAACAGCATGTATGCAAGTACTTGTATGAGAACGGAGTAATTAACCAGAGCCAGCATGGGTTTGTAACAAACAAGTCATGCCAGACGAATCTAATTTCCTTCTATGACAGAATCACTGACTGGGCTGATCAGAGAAATGCGGTGGATATTGTATATCTTGGCTTAAGTAAAGCATGTGACAAAGTATCTCATACCATACTTATTGAAAAAATGACCATATCTGGGATTGACAAGACAACTGTTAGGTGGATTCAAAACTGTCTGAGTGATCGTACTCAAAGAGTGGTCATAAATGGCTGCACATCCAAGTGGAAGAATGTATCAAGTGGGGACCACAAGGCTCTGTCCAAGGCTCAGTGATGGCCAACATTGTTATAAATGATCTGGAGGAGGGAATTGATGGGAAACTGATCAAATTTGCTGACAACACAAAGCTAGGAGGGATAGCTAACACTAGGGAAGAGAGAGAGGATTCAGAAAGATCTAGAAAAGCTTGCACAGTGGGCAGCGACTAACAGAATGGTGTTTAACAAGGAGAGATGCAAAGTCCTACATCTGGGCAAGAACAATGAAGAAAGCAGAAGAAAGCACATACAGAATGGGAGGAATTGGGCTAAGCAGCAGCACATGTGAAAAAGACTTGGGTGTACTAATAGATCATAGACTGAACATGAGTCAACAATGTGATGCAGCAGCCAAAAAGGCAAACACAATTCTGGGATGTATTAAGAGAAGCATAGAGTCTAGATCACATGAGGTCATTATCCCCCTCTACTCTTCCTTAGTCAGACCTCATCTGGAATACTGGGTCCAGTTCTGGGCACCCCAATTTAAAAAAGACATAGACAAACTGGAGCAAGTTCAGAGAAGAGTTACCAAGATGGTGAGCGGTCTGCAAATCATGTCCTATGAGGAACGGGTAAAGGATCTGGGAATGTTTAGCTTGCAAAAAAGAAGGCTGAGAGGAGACTTAATAGCGGTCTACAAATATCTAAAGGGCTGTCACAGTGCAGAGGGATCTGCCCTATTCTCATCTGCACAAGGAAAGACTAGAAGCAATGGGATGAAACTGAAAGGGAGGGGACACAGATTAGATATTAGACAGTGAGGGGGATCAATGAGTGGAACAGGTTGCCACGGGAGGTGGGGGGGTTCTCCTTCAATGGAAGTGTTCAAACAAAGGCTGGACAGACAGCTGTCTGGGATGATTTAGTAAATCCTGCAGTGAACAGGGGGGTGGACCAGATGACCCTGGAGGTCCTTTCCAACTCTACCATTCTGTGATTGAATGTCCAATTGTTTCAATGGTTTTCTCAGCTCAGCTTTACTATACCTGTGTAGTGTACAGAAGTTCATGTATGGAAGTTTCTGGAAGGTGCTGGATGATCTATGCAGTCTTGTGCTTATGTGTATTGTCAATATGTTTTATGTTGCATGCATATGGAGTGTATTGCCTAGCTGCAGCACTGAATGGGTTACTGTCTGGGTCATGTCTGGAAATGTATCTTTTGTAAGTCATGTGACGATGTTTCATATATGTGTTTGCAAGCTGAATGAATGGGGCTTCTGCCTTTTGCTTGGAGTTTGGAGTGGGGTGTGACAAGAGAGCTTGCTGTGAAGGGCTTCCATATGTAGGTACCCTCGTCCCCTGGGACTTGTTTTCTGGTTACCTTCCAGGTGGGAGATGAAAGTGCACCGTGACAGTGGCACTATTCTAATCCCTGCCGTCTCCTAGGCTGATACCCGCTTTTTAGATGCTGTAGTTGCAGTGACCCAGGCTCATTAGCCCAATGCTGTATACATATATAGTACAGGATTTATTATGTCAAACTACTAACAACCACTTGTCTGTTAGTATGTATGTGAGTGAGTGATTCTCATGCTCTGCCCCCTGGCAATGTCATAGCCCCGCCTCTGGTGACATCATAACTCCGTCCACTGGCGATGTCATAGAAGGTCTTAAAACACTGAGAATACAACTAAGCCATTTTTATTTCAGACACAACTCAGTGTTCCTGACAGGAGACACTGACCTACTGTCACCACAGAGATCCGGTGGGCTAAAGGACTTGCGGTGACATCGCTACTGTGGGAGGAGCCATTCTGGAGTTTTGTAGTACTGTATACTGGATAAGCCCACAGAAACTACCAGGATCTGTAATGCTTCACCCTCTTGTGATCACCGGTGTGGGTGGAGTCAGGGATCGCATGACCAGGGGCTGATCATTGTATCCCGGAACTGTGTGTGTGTCATGTGTGCAGTCAGCATAAATGTAGTAGAGCTACGAGTGGCTCTTTGTCTAATGTGCTGTGCATGTAATGTGTATAGTCAGCATGGATTTATGTCATGCAGCAAAGCTGTGTTTGTACCATGTGCATGTCATTTCTGTCAGGCGCATGTCATGTACCAAAGCTGTGTCTGTGACGCACATGCCATGTAGCAGAGCTGTGTCTGTCAGGTGCATGTTTTTAACATGCCCATGTACTAGAGCTGTGTGTGTGATGTGCATGAAGCAGAGCTGTGTGGCGCATTGCGCCACCAGAAACACTGGTACTATAATTTCCTAATAATTACTAGTATTTTTATATGCGTCACAGAACTTCTATGATTCTATTTTGTGGTTTACTCTTATGATCAGGAGAGTAACTATAGGGGATGCGGTTGCACCCAATCCATGGTTCTTAGGGGGCCCATAATGCCTCTCTTCTCCATAGGGATCACAGTACTATGAATAAAGCATTATAGTTGGGGCCCCATTAGAGGTTTTTATTGGGGCCCAGGAGCTTCAGTTACGCCTCTGCTTATGTTGAGGTTTTTTCATTCTTCTGATGTTTCTAGTCTCTTTTCTTGCAGTGTAATGAGGATTTAGGGTGTTGATTTTCGATGGTCAGCTCTCTGCTACAGACGGCCAAGCACTAGACAAGCACTCTGGATTTGGAGAATATGTTTTATGATGAGCTTCGCATATCTATTCTATTCATGTGACGTTACTGCCCCAGCCCACTAATATTGCGCATTTCCTGCCCATTCTTTTTTATTTGCTTCCCATCCTTCCAATTACTTGCCACATGTCCTGTCGGTAGTCATACATTGCTCTTGGTCCTTATCCTATGTGCAGCATGTCCCCAGCAAATACTGAGGGAGACGCTTACTAGCCTCAAAATGCGCATAAATGCTGGTGATAAGCAGTGAAGTTGGGAAAGATCTCCTTTGAGTAATTCTATCACCGCCTCGGGTCACCTCTGATTTTCACACATTTGACTCCTCTAGCTCAAGCGCCACCTAGAGGGTTGTGACGGGTTGTTTCGGGGTTGGCTGCACCTGTAGTACGGAGAATGTCCTCCCAATATAGACGGTCACTGCAGATACCGCCCACAGGCACATTTCTCTTATCTCGCTCCACCTCTCCTATTTTTTTTTCTACCCCTGCCCGGATACTAAATATTGAAGCAAGGTGTGAAAGAGCAAATGCCATATAGTGTCAGCCGCTGAGATAAAGGCTAATTACAGCCAATGTATACTGTCATCAGCAGAGATTAGGCGGTCATAAAAGATCAAGTTAGGTTTTTTCCCTACAAAAAGGTCATAATCAGCAAGGATGGGCAACTCGCTATACTGGTTCATGTATGCTTGGAACATGGAGCACGCATAACCTGGGTATCTCTTGTATATAGTGATATGGAGCATGCTGGTATAACCTGGGTATCTCCTGTATATAATTATATATGTACAGCTGGTATAAGTTATACATCTCCTGTATATAGTGATATGGAGCATGCTGGTATAACCTGGGTATCTCCTGTATATAATTATATATGTACAGCTGGTATACGTTATACATCTCCTGTATATAGTGATATGGAGCATACTGGTATAACCTGGGTATCTTCTGTATATAATTGTATATGTACAGCTGGTATAAGTTATACATCTCCTGTATATAGTGATATGGAGCATACTGGTATAACCTGGGTATCTCCTGTATATAATTATATATGTACAGCTGGTATAAGTTATATATCTCCTGTATATAGTGATATGGAGCATACTGGTATAACCTGGGTATCTCCTGTATATAATTATATATGTACAGCTGGTATAAGTTATACATCTCCTGCATATAGTGATATGGAGCATGCTGGTATAACCTGGGTATCTCCTGTATATAATTGTATATGTACAGCTGGTATAAGTTATATATCTCCTTTATATAGTGATATGGAGCATACTGGTATAACCTGGGTATCTCCTGTATATAATTATATATGTACAGCTGGTATAAGTTATACATCTCCTGTATATAGTGATATGGAGCATGCTGGTATAACCTGGGCATCTCTTGGGTATAATTATATATGTACAGCTGGTATAAGTTATACATCTCCTGTATATAGTGATATGAAGCATGCTGGTATAACCTGGGGATCTCCTGTATATAATTATATATGGACAGCTGGTATAAGTTATACATCTCCTGTATATAGTGATATGGAGCATGCTGGTATAACCTGGGGATTTCCTGTATATAATTATATATGTACAGCTGGTATAAGTTATACATCCCCTGTATATAGTGATATGGAGCATGCTGGTATAACCTGGGGATCTCCTGTATATAATTATATATGTACAGATGGTATATGTTATACATCCTGTATATAGTGATATGGGGCATGCTGGTATAACCTGGGCATCTCTTGGGTATAATTATATATGTACGGCTGGTATACGTTATACATCTCCTGTATATAGTGATATGGAGCATGCTGGTATAACCTGGGGATCTCCTGTATATAATTATATATGTACAGATGGTATATGTTATACATCCTGTATATAGTGATATGGGGCATGCTGGTATAACCTGGGTATTTCCTGTATATAATTATATACGTACGGCTGCTATAAGTTATACATCTCCTGTATATAGTGATATGGAGCATGCTGGTATAACCTGGGCATCTCTTGGGTATAATTATATATGTACGGCTGCTATAAGTTATACATCTCCTGTATATAGTGATATGGAGCATGCTGGTATAACCTGGGCATCTCTTGGGTATAATTATATATGTACGGCTGGTATACGTTATACATCTCCTGTATATAGTGATATGGAGCATGCTGGTATAACCTGGGCATCTCTTGGGTATAATTATATATGTACAGCTGGTATACGTTATACATCTCCTGTATATAGTGATATGGAGCATGCTGATATAACCTGGGTATCTCCTGTATATAGATATATATGTACGGCTGCTATAAGTTATACATCTCCTGTATATAGTGATATGGAGCATGCTGGTATAACCTGGGCATCTCTTGGGTATAATTATATATGTACGGCTGCTATAAGTTATACATCTCCTGTATATAGTGATATGGAGCATGCTGGTATAACCTGGGCATCTCTTGGGTATAATTATATATGTACGGCTGGTATACGTTATACATCTCCTGTATATAGTGATATGGAGCATGCTGGTATAACCTGGGCATCTCTTAGGTATAATTATATATGTACAGCTGGTATAAGTTATACATCCCCTGTATATAGTGATATGGAGCATGCTGGTATAACCTGGGGATCTCCTGTATATAACTATAAACAGTGCACTGCTTTGTGGTTTCAGAATACTCAGAAGTTTAATATTTTGCTTTAAATGTGATTTAGTAGAAAACAGGAAAGTAACGATTTTGCAAACTTAGTAAACATTTTTAATGTATTTATGTGTTAATTTCTTTATTATTGTGGTAACATTTGGAAGTGATTTTGTGCAAGATGTGCTGCGTCACCCTGTGAGCTCAGTGTCAGCTGGGAGCATGATAAGCACTATGTATCTGTGTGTAATGAAGTGAATTGTGTGTGAGCGGTCTGGAATGTGCAGCCCGGGGGGCACAGGGACAAAAGAGAAGCTCACAAGAACAGACTGGGAGATGGGACCTGTTTCAGGGGCTGCTTCATTCTGGATCTTTCTTCTTCACACTTTCCTGAAAAATATATGTATAATATATACACTGACTGGCCCTTTTTATTCGACCCCCGACCCCCTAACAATTGGCGCTCCCCGGTATGGTAATTCTCCCCGTGACCCCGGAGTGCGGCATAAAAACACGTGACAAGTTTTCCATGGATCAGTTTTAGTGTGAATCCACATTAGATGGAAGATCCAGCGATCGGAGCGACTTCCAACGAGGCCGGTCATCAGTGCTGGACTAGCCGGGGTCTCACCGCCAACCGCGGGGGAAGGGGGTGGGGTTGGTTTCTCGTGTAACAGTGTGGAGAGTATTCAGAGAATGGCGCAAACGAGGAAAACATCCAGCGAAAGGGGATCATGCAGACGGAAACAACTCATCAGTGAAAGGGGTCGGAGGAGGATGTCAGGAATCGTTCTGACCAACAGGCTGCACAGTCAGCTGAATACAACGCTGGAGCTCCAACTAACATGTCCGAATGCACAACTCACCCGCCGTTCCTCCGCACGGATGGTATAACAGCGGGCAACCAGTTCCAGCGCCATTGTGTCTAAGAGAAACAGAAAGACTCCAGCGGGCAAAAGAGCGCAAAACTTGTATCACTGAGCAAAAACATCACAGAAAAACATCTCCTGGTCAGATGGGTCCAGATTTCTGTTGCTGATGGGAAGTCAGAATTTGGCGCAAGCAGCATGAACCGCTGACCCCTTCCTGCCAGCCGGTCAGAACATGTCAGCACCGCCATCTAATCTGCAGTCCATAATATTAGTAGTCCGGAAATTGTAAAATCATACAACAAAAACTGAATATTGCAATACTGTAAGGCTGGGTTCACACACGCTGGAATCCCGGCGGAAATTTCGCGGTTTGGCCGCAGCGAAAAACCCGAAATTTCCACCGGGAAAAGTGCTGCTTAGCTGAGGGTTTTGAAGTGGCCTGGCCGCTCGCTTTTCCACTGCAGTCGGCGCTTCCATAGAGGAGAGTGCGTCCGCAGCGGAATAAAAAAAACGCGAACATGCTGCGGCTGGCGAATCCGCGCCGCAGCTCCGGCTTCTGCCGGCTTTGCCGCGACGGATTCGCAGTCCCGTGTGGACGACATTTCAGAGAAATCTCATCCACATGGTCGGTAATCCCGGGATTAGCGGCCGCAGGTGGATTTGCCGCGGTGTAATTCCGGACGGAGTCTCCGCGGCAAATTCACCCTGTGTGAACCCGGCCTAAACTGCTCAGGAAAATGTTTTTAAAAACGCACAGACTATCCAAGTAAATATGGCATACAGGTCCAGATCCGCACCGTGCAGAACCGCCGCCGTATACAGAGCCGCAACATGATAGACTTCACAAAGGGCATAAATAATGTCACATTGTGGCAAGATTGTAACGTAAAACGCCAAGAACATTATCCTGGCAGACCGTTCATATACAGAAATAGGGCAGTCAGTGCCCACATAGCAACCAATCACAGCACCACTTTCAGTTTACTAAAGCAGATTCAGAAATGACAGCTGATTGGTTGCTATGGGCAACAAGGGTAGTTTTTGTTTTCCACAGTTTATATATTTGCAACTTGGCAGATTCCCTTTTCATTTCTGCTTAATGAGCCATAAAGAGATCTCGAAGGTGCAGCTGAGCTGCCGATACAACAATCCATGAAAGATAATCGTGTTCAGGGCCAAAAAACAATCATTTACAATTCCAGAGAAATCTCATCCATTTGTGTCGCGGACGACGGCTGATATCCCATATACGGAAAATCAGTTTGTGACACAAATGGAAAACTATAAAACTTATTGAACTTTTTAACAAAGTGAGAAATCTGAAGCTCCAACTGTCCCGGCGAGTTCTTGTGTGACACTGACTGTAAACGGCTCGAATGGATTTCAGAATTCAGGTACTAACGTACCATTTAGTGTAGACTCTTAGGTCTGATCACTGAATTCTTGACTCTTAGGGCTCAGTCAGACGGGCGTTTGTTTGCTGCGCATTTTTTTGTGCAAAACGCAGACGCACAAAAATTTGCATAACCAAAGCGGGCATCACGCTGAAAAAAACCGCACTTGGCTGCATTTAAAATTCGCACATAAAGACCGCTGCCCGCTATCCCCTGCTGCGGCTGTGACAGCTGCAGCAGGGGATTCCTTGGATGTGAAACCCCTGGATGCTGTCACATCCAGGGGTTTCACCTTGCGGTCAACGGGGCCGGCGGCGGCAGCAGCGACGGCCCTATTGACAAACAGAAGACCACAATCCTCTGCCACAGCTGTGGCTGATGATGTCTTCATTTCTGCGGGGAGTCACCTCATCACCGAATACTGTGACAGTATTGTCACCGTGTCCAGTAACAATGGGACTCCCCACGGAGATGAAGAAATCCTCTGTCACAGCTGTGGCAGAGGACCGCAATGCTATCCTATTGAATTCAATGAAGCCGACACTATAGCTGGCTCCAATGAAAGCAGTGAGATGCTGGCAGCCCCCGCAGTGATTTTCTGGGAAAGGCTTTAAATATAAGCCCTTCCCTGAAAATCATCCCTAGAAAGTGTAAAAAAATTAAATAAATAAATAAATAAATAAATAAATAAATAAATATATATATATATATATATATATATATATATATATATATATATATATATATATATATATTCTCACCTCTCTGCACCTGCCAGGGCTCAGGTACCTCCAGCCCCATCTTCTCCCTGACCTGCTCTGAATCTCTTTCAGCAGGTGGAGATTTAAAATTCCCGCTTGCTGAAAGGGCTGTATCTGATTCGATGAGCACTCAGCCAATCACAAACAGTGCTCATTTCCACAGTCACTAGCATTTTAAATTCTGCTGCCCTATATTTACCAGTGCACATTTTTGTGCACAGGTAAAAAACGGACATGTGACCGCTGCCATTTAAAAACACTGGTTCTAACAGATGCGGATCACAAACGCAAATAACATGCGCAGAAAAAAAACGCCCGTCTGACTGAGCCCTTAGGCAATGAATACTGGAAAATTGAAAGGGTCAATCTCAATTAGAAATATATCTATGCCTGAATTACAGCATTTAAAATAAAGTACTCTTTTACAGCTACACTACCGTTCAAAAGTTTGGGGTCACATTGAAATGTCCTTATTTTTGAAGGAAAAGCACTGTACTTTTCATTGAAGATAACTTTAAACTAGTCCTAACTTTAAACAAATGCACTCTATACATTGCTAATGTGGTAAATGAGTATTCTAGCTGCAAATGCCTGGTTTTTTGTGCAATATCTACAAAGGTGAATAGAGGCCCATTTCCAGCAACTATCACTCCAGTGTTCTAATGGTACAATGTGTTTGCTCATTGGTTCAGAAGGCTAATTGATGATTAGAAAACCCTTGTGCAATCATGTTCACACATCTGAAAACAGTCTAGCTCGTTACAGAAGCTACAAAACTGACCTTCCTGTGAGCAGATTGAGTTTCTGGAGCATCACATTTGTGGGGTCAATTAAACGCTCAAAATGGCCAGAAAAAGAGAACTTTCATCTGAAACTCGACAGTCTATTCTTGTTCTTAGAAATGAAGGCTATTCCATGCGAGAAATTGCTAAGAAATTGAAGATTTCCTACAACGGTGTGTACTACTCCCTTCAGAGGACAGCACAAACAGGCTCTAACCAGAGTAGAAAAAGAAGTGGGAGGCCGCGTTGCACAACTAAGCAAGAAGATAAGCACATTAGAGTCTCTAGTTTGAGAAACAGACGCCTCACAGGTACCCAACTGGCATCTTCATTAAATAGTACCCGCAAAACACCAGTGTCAACATCTACAGTGAAGAGGTGGCTGCGGGATTTTGGCCTTCAGGGCAGAGTGACAAAGAAAAAGCCATATCTGAGACTGGCCAATAAAAGAAAAAAGATTAAGATGGGCAAAAGAACACAGACATTGGACAGAGGAAGACTGGAAAAAAGTGTTGTGGACGGATGAATCCAAGTTTGAGGTGTTTGGATCACAAAGAAGAACGTTTGTGAGACGCAGAACAAATGAAAAGATGCTGGAAGAATGCCTGACGCCATCTGTTAAGCATGGTGGAGGTAATGTGATGGTCTGGGGTTGCTTTGGTGCTGGTAAGGTGGGAGATTTGTACAGGGTAAAAGGGATTCTGAATAAGGAAGGCTATCACTCCATTTTGCAACGCCATGCCATACCCAGTGGACAGCGCTTGATTGGAACCAATTTCATCCTACAACAGGACAATGACCCTAAACACACCTCCAAATTGTGCAAGAACTATTTACAGCAGAAGCCGGCAGCTGGTATTCTATCGGTAATGGAGTGGCCAGCGCAGTCACCAGATCTGAACCCCATTGAGCTGTTGTGGGAGCAGCTTGACCGTATGGTACGCCAGAAGTGCCCATCCAACCAATCCAACTTGTGGGAGATGCTTCTAGAAGCGTGGGGTGCAATTTCACAAGCTTACCTCAACAAATTAACAGCTAGAATGTCAAAGGTGTGCAATGCTGGAATTGCTGCAAAAGGAGGATTCTTTGACGAAAGCAAAGTTTGATGTAAAAACAATGTTATTTCACATACAAATCATTATTTCTAACCTTGTCAATGTCTTGGCTCTATTGTCTATTCATTTCACAACGCATGGTGGTGAATAAGTGGGACTTTTCATGGAAAACACAAAATTGTTTGGGTGACCCCAAACTTTTGAACGGTAGTGTATATAATATGAACCTTATAATACTGTCCCCTATATACAAGAACTAGCTTCACCCGAGCAAATTTTGTACTGGTGTTTATCTGCTGTTTACACGGAAAATCTTCTGAAGTCGTGGTTACTTTAGAGATACTGGGAAAAAAATATGTTCACCATTTTGCATAGTTCTTTTTCGTTACCCCCGAAACACCACGTGGAGGTAACTATGCGACGTTTCCTCAGTGTATAGGCAGATAGGTGAGAGATTTATCTCAGACTGTATGTGAAAATGTCACCTCAGAGAATGTCCACCTCTCACACTCTGCTCATAACACACAGATCAGATAGATTCCCCTCAGTGTATAGGCAGATAGGAGATTTATCTCAGACTGTATGTGAAAATGTCACCTCACAGAATGTCCACCTCTCACACTGCTCATAACACACAGATCAGATAGATTCCTCTCAGTATATAGATAGGAGAGAGATTTATCTCAGACTGTATGTGATAATGTCACCCCACAGAATGTGCCACCTCTCACACGCTGCTCATAACACACAGATCAGATAGATTCCCCTCAGTGTATAGATAGGAGAGAGATTTATCTCAGACTGTATGTGATAATGTCACCCCACAGAATGTGCCACCTCTCACACGCTGCTCATAACACACAGATCAGATAGATTCCCCTCAGTGTATAGGCAGATAGGGGAGAGATTTATCTGACTGTATGTGTAAATGTCACCGCAGAGAATGTCCACCTCACACACGCTGCTCATAACACACAGGTCAGATAGATTCCTCTCAGTGTATAGGCAGATAGGAGAGAGATTTATCTCAGACTGTATGTGATAATTAGAGATGAGCGAGCGTACTCGTCCGAGCTTGATGCTCTTTCGAGTATTAGGGTGTTCGAGATGCTCGTTACTTGAGACGAGCACCACGCGGTGCTCGACTCCATTACATTTCCTTCCCTGAGAAATGTGCGCGCTTTTCTGGCCAATAGAAGCACAGGGAAGGCATTACAACTTCCTCCTGTGACATTCCAGCCCTATCCCACCCCCCTGCAGTGAGTGGCTGGGGAGATCAGATGACACCCTAGTATTTAAATCTGCCCCGCCCGCGGCTCACCACAGATGCATTCTGACAGAGATCAGGGACAGTGCTGCTGATGCTGATGCTGCTATAGGGAGAGCGTTAGGAGTTATATTAGGCTTCAAGAACCCCAATGGTCCTTCTTAGGGCCACATCTGACCATGTGCAGTACTGTTGATGCTGCTTTTAGCAGTGTTGCACAATTTATATTTTTTTTTTGTATATCGGGCGAGCAGACCATAGCGTCCTCAGTCTGCAGTCATTTTACAAAGTATAGGGGCAGTACTGGTGAGGCAGGGACAGTGGTACAGGGAAAGAGGTATACTGGCTATATAGGCAGTGGGCTTTTTCAAAAAAATTGGGGAAAAATACTATATTTGGAGTGCCTGTGACCGTCTTCAGTTTACTGCGTGTCTGCTGGGGGTAGTAGTCACTAATTAATACCCAGCTAAGCGTTACAGCAGGCTTGCGCATAATTGTTTCCTGGCTCTGCTGTGCCCGTTACATGACCGCCGTCATCCCGCCAGAGGGAAACAGTATACATAATATACGCTGCATACAGTGTCTGTCTGGTTTTTCACCTCACCATTTAAAAAAATTGAAGCAAAATGCTTAAGGCCTACCACTGGCCTTTGGCCACTTGACTGGTTCTGCGCTGTGAATTCCAGTAGCTCAGTCATACGCACATACATCTCACTACAGGCGTGCGCAAAATTGTTTCCTGGCTCTGCTGTGCGTTCCGTAAGCGAAGTCAGCCTCCAACCACAGGCCAATAAGCGGCACATTTAATTACAGCGTTCTGTTTCTGCTCTACTCGTAATACACCATGCTGACGGGTAGGGGTAGGCCTAGAGGACGTGGACGGGGGCGAGGACGCGGAGGCCCAAGTCAGGGTGTGGGCACAGGCCGAGCTCCTGGTCCAGGTGTATCGCAGCCGACTGCTGCGGGATTAGGAGAGAGGCCAGTTTATGGGATCCCCAGATTCATCTCACAATTAATGGGTCCACGCGGAAGACCTTTATTAGAAACTGAGCAGTGTGAGCAGGTCCTGTCGTGGATGGCAGAAAGTGCATCCAGCAATCTATCGAACACCCAGAATTCTGCGTCGTCCACTGCTGCAACTCTGAATCCTCTCGCTGCTGCTCCTCCTTCCTCCCAGCCTCCTCACTCCATGAAAATGACACATTCTGAGGAGCAGGCAGATTCCCAGGAACTGTTCTCGGGCCCCTGCCCAGATTGGGCAGCAATGGTTCCTCTCCCACCGGAGGAGTTTGTCGTGACCGATGCCCAACCTTTGGAAAGTTACCGGGTCCGGGGGATGAGGCTGGGGACTTCCAGCAACTGTCTCAAGAGCTTTCAGTGGGTGAGGAGGTCGATGACGATGAGACACAGTTGTCTATCAGTGAGGTAGTAGTAATTTCAGTAAGTCCGAGGGAGGAGCGCACAGAGGATTCAGAGGAAGAGCAGCTGGACGATGAGGTGACTGACCCCACCTGGTTTGCTAAGCCTACTGAGGACAGGTCTTCAGAGGGGGAGGCAAGTGCAGCAGCAGGGCAGGTTGGAAGAGGCAGTGCGGTGGCCAGGGATAGAGGCAGGGCCAGACCGAATAATCCACCAACTGTTTCCCAAAGCGTCCCCTCGCGCCATGCCACCCTGCAGAGGCCAAGGTGCTCAAAAGTGTGGCAGTTTTTCACTGAGAGTGCAGACGACCAACGAACTGTGGTGTGCAAGGTTTGTCGCGCCAAGATCAGCCGGGGAGCCACCACCACCAGCATTCGCAGGCATATGATGGCCAAGCACCCCACAAGGTGGGACGAAGGCCGTTCACCGCCTCCGGTTTGCACCACTGCCTCTCCCCCTGTGCCCCAACCTGCCACTGAGATCCAACCCCCCTCTCAGGACACAGGCACGACCGTCTCCCGGCCTGTACCCACACGCTCACCTCCGCTGTCCTCGGCCCCATCCAGCAATGTCTCTCAGCGCAGCGTCCAGCCGTCGCTAGCGCAACTGTTTGAGCGCAAGCGCAAGTACGCCGCCATGCACCCGCACGCTCAAGCGTTAAACGTGCACATAGCCAAATTGATCAGCCTGGAGAAGCTGCCGTATAGGCTTGTGGAAATGGAGGCTTTCAAAAACATGATGGCGGCGGCCGCCCCACGCTACTCAGTTCCCAGTCGCCACTACTTTTCCTGATGTGCCGTCCCAGCCCTGCACGACCACGTCTCCCGCAACATTGTACGCGCCCTCACCAACGCGGTTACTGCCAAGTTCCACTTAACAACGGACACGTGGACAAGCACAGGCGGGCAGGGCCACTATATCTCCCTGACGGCACATTGGGTGAATTTAGTGGAGGCTGGGACCAAGTCAGAGCCTGGGACCGCTCACGTCCTACCCACCCCCAGAATTGCGGGCCCCAGCTCGGTGGAGGTATCTGCGGCGGTGTATGCTTCCTCCACTAAACCACCCTCCTCCTCCACCTACGCAACCTCTGTCTCGCAATCAAGATGTGTCAGCAGCAGCACGTCGCCAGCAGTCGGTGTCGCACGGCGTGGCAGCACAGCGGTGGGCAAGCGTCAGCAGGCCGTGCTGAAACTACTCAGCTTAGGAGAGAAGAGGCATACGGCCCATGAACTGCTGCAGGGATTGACAGAGTAGACCGACCGCTGACTTGCGCCGCTGAGCCTCCAACCAGGCATGGTCGTGTGTGACAACGTCCATAACCTGGTGGCGGCTCGGCAGCTCGGCAGCCTCACGCACGTGCCATGCCTGGCCCACATCTTTAATTTGGTGGTTCAGCGGTTTCTGAAAAGCTACCCACGCTTGTCAGACCTGCTCGGAAAGGTGCGCCGGGTCAGCGCACTTTTCCGCAAGTCCAACACGAATGCTGCCACCCTGCGGACCCTGCAACATCGGTTTAATCTGCCAGTGCACCAACTGATGTGCGCCGTGCCCACACGGTGGAACTCTACAGTCCACATGTTGGCCAGGCTCTATGAGCAGCGTAGAGCTATAGTGGAATACCAACTCCAACATGGGCGGCGTAGTGGGAGTCAGCCTCCTCAATTCTTTACAGAAGAGTGGGCCTAGTTGGCAGACATCTGCCAGGTCCTTGGAAACTTTGAGGAGTCTACCCAGATGGTGATCGGCGATGCTGCAATCATTAGCGTCACCATTCCTCTGCTATGCCTCTTGAGAAATTCCCTGCAAAGCATAAAGGCAGATGCTTTGCGCTCGGAAACGGAGGCGGGGGAAGACAGTATGTCACTGGATAGTCAGAGCACCCTCATGTCTATATCTCAGCGCGTTGAGAAGGATGAGGAGGAGGGGGAAGAGACAGCTTGGCCCACTGCTGAGGGTACCCATGCTGCTTGCCTGTCATCCTTTCAGCGTGTATGGCCGGAGGAGGAGGAGGAGGAGGATCCTGAAAGTGACCTTCCTAGTGAGGACATCCATGTGTTGCGTACAGGTACCCTGGCACACATGGCTGACTTCATGTTAGGATGCCTTTCTCGTGACCCTCGCGTTACACGTATTCTGGCCACTACAGATTACTGGGTGTACACACTGCTCGACCCATGGTATAGGGAGAACCTTTCCACTCTCATACCCGAAGAGGAAAGGGGTTTGAGAGTGATGCTATACCACAGGACCCTGGCGGACAAACTGATGGTAAAATTCCCATCCGACAGCGCTAGTGGCAGAAGGCGCAGTTCCGAGGGCCAGGTAGCAGGGGAGGCGCGGAGATCAGGCAGCATGTACAGCGCAGGCAAGGGAACACTCTCCAAGGCCTTTGCCAGATTTATGGCTCCCCATCAAGACTTTGTCACCGCTCCCCAGTCAAGGCTGAGTCGGCGGGAGCACTGTAAAAGGATGGTGAGGGAGTACGTAGCCGATCGCACGACCGTCCTCCGTGACGCCTCTGCTCCCTACAACTACTGGGTATCGAAGCTGGACACGTGGCCTGAACTCACGCTGTATGCCCTGGAGGTGCTTGCTTGTCCTGCGGCTAGCGTCTTGTCAGAGAGGGCGTTTAGTGCGGCTGGGGGAATCATCACAGATAAGGGTACCCGCCTGTCAACCGACAGTGCCGACAGGCTAACACTCATCAAGATGAACAAAGCCTGGATTTCCCCAGACTTCTCTTCTCCACCAGCGGACAGCAGCGATACGTAAGCAATACGTAGGCTGCACCCGCGGATGGAAGCATCGTGCTCTATCACCATAAAAAATGGGGACCTTTTAGCTTCAGCAATCTGTGTATTATATTCATCCTCCTCCTCCTGCTCCTCCTCCTGAAACCTCACGTAATCACGCCGAATGGGCAATTTTTCTTAGGCCCACAAGGCTCAGTCATATTATTTTTGTAAACAATGTTTTTACGTTTCAATTCTCATTAAAGCGTTGAAACTTGCACCTGAACCAATTTTTATTTTAACTGGGCTGCCTCCAGGTCTAGTTACCAATTAAGCCACATTAACCAAAGCGATTAATAGGTTTCACCTGCCATCTTGGTTGGGCATGGGCAATTTTTCTGAGATACATTAGTACTGTTGGTACACCAATTTTTTGGGGTCCTCGCCTACAGTGTAATCCTAGTAATTTTTATGGGCTTCGCCTGCACTCATGGTACAGCAAGGTGTGTGGGGTTGGCCTACACTTTGGCTACATAAATGTAACTGGGGCCTTGTCTATACTGCAACTACTGAAATGTGAAAGAGACTGTTATCTCCCTAAACTGCTGCAACGGGAATGTTACTGTAGCCTGTCTTGAGTGCTACTACTACTGAAATGGAACTAAGACTGTACTCCCCCTAAACTGCTGCTAGTGATATGTTACTGTGGCCTGTCTTGACTGCTACTACTACTGAAATGGAACTAAGACTGTGCTCCCCCTATACTGCTGCTTCGGAATTGTTACTGGGGCCTGTCTTGACTGCTACTACTACTGAAATGGAACTAATACTGTGCTCCCCCTATACTTCTGCAACGGGAATGTTACTGTGGCCTGTCTTGACTGCTACTACTACTGAAATGGAACTAATACTATGCTCCCCCTATACTGCTGCTTCGGAATTGTTACTGGGGCCTGTCTTGACTGCTACTACTACTGAAATGGAACTAATACTGTGCCCCCCTATACTGCTGCTTCGGAATTGTTACTGGGGCCTGTCTTGACTGCTACTATTACTGAAATGGAACGAAGACTGCGCTCCCACTATACTGCTGCTTCGGAATTGTTACTGGGGCCTGTCTTGACTGCTACTACTACTGAAATGGAACTAATACTGTGCCCCCCTATACTGCTGCTTCGGAATTGTTACTGGGGCCTGTCTTGACTGCTACTATTACTGAAATGGAACGAAGACTGCGCTCCCACTATACTGCTGCTTCGGAATTGTTACTGGGGCCTGTCTTGAGTGCTACTATTACTGAAATGGAATTAATACTGTGCTCCCCCTATAATGCTGCTAGTGATATGTTAGTGGGGCCTGTCCTAATGCTACGGCTGAAATGTTACGAATTATGGGCTCTACCTATACCGCTGCTAATGCTATGTCACTGGGGTGTGGAAACGGAGGCTTCCCAAAGACATGATGGTGGCGAGGCCATTTCCCACCAACGCGGTTACTGTTGAGGTGCATATAACCACGGACACGTTGTGCCTCAAAAACATCCCCCTCCTCCTCCAACAATGAAAACATTCTTGGCAAATACCTTTGCATTGGTCCATCTGGTGGCAGTCCAAGAATTTCACTTTTAACGACACAACAAGAGAGCCCCCCCACCCTCCCCCCCGCCACGGCCCACTTAATCCTGGCCACATTCCGAAAACCAACAAAATAAAACCGCGCTACTAGGTCCGCAGTCGCCACCACATTCCCACCAATGCGGTTACTGTTAAGGTACATATTACCAGTCTGACTGGGGCATGCACTGTGGGCCGAAGCCCACCTGTATTGTATCTGACGTTAGCTCTGCTGAGCAGGGCACTGCAATGGGATACATTTATGTACCGCCGGTGGGTTCCAGGGAGCCACCCATGCTGTCGGTCTACACGGACTTCACATTAGGGAGTTGTACCTGCCTGTGTCTACTTATAAAAAAAACCCAGTCTGACTGGGGCATGCAGTGTGGGCCGAAGCCCACCTGTATTTAATCTGATGTTAGCTCTGCTGTCCAGGGCACTGCAATGGGATTTGTTTATGTACCGCCGGTGGGTTCCAGGGAGCCACCCATGCTTTGGGTCCACACGGACTTCACATTAGGGATTTGTACCTGCCTGTGTCTATGTATTAAAAACCCCGGTCAGACTAGGGCATGCAGTGTGGGCCGAAGCCCACCTGCATTTAATCTGACGTTACCTCAGCTGTGCTGGGCAATGCAATGGGATTTATTTATGTAACGCCGGTGGGTTCCAGGGAGCCACCCATGCTTTGGGTCCACACGGACTTCACATTAGGGATTTGTACCTGCCTGTGTCTATGTATTAAAAACCCCGGTCAGACTGGGGCATGCAGTGTGGGCCGAAGCCCACCTGCATTTAATCTGACGTTACCTCAGCTGTGCTGGGCAATGCAATGGGATGTATTTATGTAACGCCGGTGGCTTCCTGGGACCCACCCATGCTGTCGGTCCACAAGGAGTTGTACCTGCCTGTGTCCACTTATAAAGAACCCCAGTCTGACTGGGGAATGCAGTGTGGGCCAAAGCCCACCTGTATTTAATCTGACGTTAGCTCTACTATCCGGGGTACTGCAATGGGACAAACTACAGGAGCAATACAGCGCTAATGAGACGTGCACAGCTACGCTAGCATTGGAGTCCGCTGTAGGCACGCGATTGCTGAGGGTTTGTGCAGAGGCCTATGTCCTGGGTGCAGTGAAAGTCCACATCCTGCCTAGGATTGCTGAATCTGTGGGCCGAGGCTTATGTTGTGGGCGCGGTGCAAGTCTGTCATGTTTGGCCGCTCAGATCAATTTTTTGTTCATGTCTTGGGTTTCCTATGACCCACCTATGCTGTTGGTGCAAACTTAGTTCCCATCGCGGTGCTTGACCTGTCTGGCACAAAGACACTGACTGACTTGGGTAGAGGGCAGAGCGCTGACGGCTTTCCCTCTTGCAGTGTGGATTGAGCTATGCGACACCTTGACAGAATGAATACTGTGTGGCACATGGATTCCCCATTGCTATGCCCACGTTTGCAGTTCCTGACGGAGGTGGCACAGGATTAGAGTTCTCATTGTTTCTTTACAGAATTGTGGGCTATCGGTTCGCCCCTTTTAAAGAGGGTCACTGCCTGGCCCTGCCAACCCTCTGCAGTGTGTGCCTCCAGCTCCTCCTCATGGCAGATGCACTTATAAATAGACATGAGGGTGGTGTGGCTATGAGGCCAGCGTGTGGCATGAGGGCAGCTGAAGGCTGCGCAGGGACACTTTGGTGTGCGCTGTGGACATTGGGCCGTGCGGGGGGGGGGGGGGGGGGGGTTGGGCAGCATGTTACCCAGGAGAAGAGGCAGCGGAGTGTCATGCAGGCAGTGATTGTGCTTTGTTGGAGGTAGTGTGGTGCTTAGCTAAGGTATGCCTTGCTAATGAGGGTTTTTCAGAAGTAAAAATTGTTGGGGGGGGGCACTCTTGCCGCTATTGTGGCTTAATAGTGGGACCTGGAAACTTGAGATGCAGCCCAACATGTAGCCCCTCGCCTGCCCTATCCGTTTCTGTGTCGTTCCCATCACTTTCTTGAATTTCCCAGATTTTCACAAATGAAAATCTTAGCAAGCATCAGCGATATACAAAAATGCTTGAGTCGCCCATTGACTTCAATGGGGTTCGTTATTCGAAACGAACCCTCGAGCATCAGGGAAAGTTCGACTCGAGCAACGAGCACCCGAGCATTTTGGTGCTCGCTCATCTCTAGTGATAATGTCACCCCACAGAATGTCCACCTCACACACGCTGCTCATAATACACAGATCAGATAGATTCCTCTCAGTATATAGATAGGAGAGAGATTTATCTCAGACTTTATGTGTAAATGTCACCCCACAGATTGTCCACCTCTCACACTCTCCTCATAACACACAGATCAGATAGATTCCTCTCAGTATATAGATAGATGAGAGATTTATCTCAGACTGTATGTGATAATGTCACCCCACAGAATGTCCACCTCTCACACTCTCCTCATAACACACAGATCAGATAGATTCCTCTCAGTGTATAGGCAGATAGGAGAGAGATTTATCTCAGACTGTATGTGAAGATGTCACCCCACAGAATGTCCACCTCACACACTCTCCTCATTTTTACATTGAAAGGTAACGCCCCTTTTTATTCAAATATCCTACTCAGACCAAAGGTTGCAGCCCCTTGTTATACTTAAAGGCATACTCCATCCCAGCAGTCCATGTCCACTTCCTTTTGTACTTAACAGCCTATCAATACATACGACAGTCAGTTTTATTCCTGTCAGTGTATACACATATTTTAAATGTGTTTTGTTTTGCTGAGAAGATAACTGTCTCATATATTGCGGGTACAGATATGTAATTAGTTACATAACATAGGAATGGTCATGCCAAATTTCAAGTTTGTGCAGTACAGATGTGTGTTATTAGTTACATTATATAGGGGGTCGCTTAATTTTATGCATAGGATTGAATAATCAAGTTGCAACCCTTTAAATTTCCAATTAGTACGCAAAGAACGGTCATGGCAAATTTCACATTTGCACGGTACAAATTTGTCTAATTATTTGTTGCATCGGGAAGTGAGAGAATTAGATTCTGTACATAAAATTTGGACGCTAATTCTTTTGCACTAGAATTAAATACCGTATATACCGGCGTATAAGGCGACGGGGCGTATAAGACGACCCCCCAACTGTCACCTTATACGCCGGTATTCAGTGGAGAAAAAAAAAAAAATTTTATTACTCACCTCCCACGGCGTTCTGTCGCGCTCCGGCAGGATGTCGCTCGCTCCGGCAGGCTGTCGCTCGCTCCTCGTCCCCGGCGCAGCATAGCTTTCTGAATGTGGGGCTTGAAATCCCCGCTTCCAGAAAGCTAATACACACGCCGGCAGCCATGACATCATTGAATGGCTGTGATTGGCTAAAGCACACGTGGCTTCAGCCAATCACACTATTCAATGACATCATTGAATGGGTGTGATTGCTAACACGTGCGCCTTCAGCCAATCATAGCCATTCAATGATGTCATTGAATAGTGTGATTGGCTGAAGCCACGTGTGCTTTAGCCAATCACAGCCATTCAATGCTGTCATGGCTGCCGGCGTGTGTATTAGCTTTCTGGAAGCGGGGATTTCAAGCCCCGCATTCAGAAAGCTATGCTGCGGCGGGGACGAGGAGCGAGCGACAGCCTGCCGGAGCGAGCGACATCCTGCCGGAGCGCGACAGAACGCCGTGGGAGGTGAGTAAAAAAATTTTTTTTTTTTACACTTTTTTTTTTTTTGTATTACCGGCGCATAAGACGACCCCCGACTGCAGAGCAGATTTTTCGGGGTTCAAAAGTCGTCTTATACGCCGGTATATACGGTAATTGAGTTGGGACCCATTAGCTTTTCCTATTTTGGACATAATCTATGCTTGTGCCAAATTTCAAGTTGCTATGACATCAGGAAGTGAGAGAATTAGATTCGGTACATAAAATTTGGACGCTAATTCTTTTGCGCTAAAATTGAATATTCGAGTTGGGACTCATTAGCTTTTCCTATTTATGACATAATCTATGCTTGTGCCAAATTTCATGTTTCTACGACATCGGGAAGTGAGAGAATTAGATTCTGTATGTAAAATTTAGACGCTAGTTCTTTTGCGCTAGAATTGAATAATCATGTTGGGACCCCTTTACTTTTCCTATTTATGACATAGTAATCACTGTGACAACCAAGGCTCTTCGAGCAATTTAAACTATTTGTCACTGAAAGTGCCTGAAACTAAAATATAACCTTTATTAATATTAATGATAAAAAACCAATACTGCTAAAGCAGGATGGTTCCGACCCCAGGATTCTGCGCAATAATTATAGAGCACCAACAACAACTCAAAACCAGGACTAATGCTTATATATTATTAAAGATTATATTTGTTGTTGATTCCATACCAAAGAAATCGCCATTTCCAATTCCCATTAATATCCTCAACCACACACATCCTAGAAGAGAACTGCCCACCGTTGGAACGGATAGGGCAGATCTTTGCGGGTAAGTGCAGAAAAAGGAAATATATTACACCTTTACTTGTACTAGGCTACTTAATTTACCATACCCAATTGGATTGATTAATAAAGTGTTCAATATCTTACAGTTTAAATTGTCCAATTCGTCATTGTGAGTATTGTTAAGTTGTATCATAATTAAACAGTACTGTATACCGAGAACATTGAAACTAGTACGTTTTAAGCCATGATTACCCCTCGGGATGAAGATCTTAAATAAAAGAAACAAAAGATACATTTTCGTTTAATCCCTTGGGTGCTAAACAATCAAGTTTGTGAATCCAAAAGGCCTCCTTTTGGAGTAGCCGTCGGTTCATATCGCCTTTACGGCCATTGTCACGTATCAATTCGATACCTCTAAACGAAAACGCTTCAGGATGGTCGGGATGAAATTCCCGCATGTGGGTGGAAAGACTTGTATCCTCGTTTCTATCAATGTTTCCAAGGTGGGCCAACGTACGTCTACGTAGTTGTTGGATAGTTTTGCCCACGTAGTCTTTGGGGCAAGGGCAGGTTGCCAAATATACGACATACGATGATCGGCAATTTATAAAGTCACGAATGAAAAACCTTTTTCCAGCTGTTGCACTTTGGAAATATTTGGTTTTTTCCATAACTGGGCAAGCCTTGCAGCCATGGCATCGAAAGGAACCAACCATCGGGCTTGTTGTAAGCCAAGTTGGGGGGGGGCAGGTGGTCTTGAATAATGGCTCCGCATGAGACGGTCCCTGAGACTCCTCCCTCTTCTATATGTGATGGCGGGATAGGGATGACTTTGACCTAATTTAAGAACTGGGTCTTGTCAGATCGATGACCCTATGGGGAAGTGAATAAGTCTAGTAACAAATAAGGTTACGGACTCAGTACAGTGCTCCCATAAGCGAGTGTACTAGTATAATATTTGTCTAGTGTGGATGATCTAATTGTCATTATCCACCACTTAGGGTTTTATGAGTGACGCTCTCTAGTTGTTTTGGAACAGTGTCTTTCCATCAATAGGCATGTTCTTATTAATGCATAACAACATGGAGTTATCTCAGTAGGCGCTACCACTTTCTGGTCCCTTGTATACCTGATAACGGCCCGCTACAGTCACCACCTTATCTGGTAGCCCCTCTTATCATTATCAATTTAAATAATATATTAAAATTCTGTATTTGAGTCATTCTAATTACTTAAGCAAATTGCGCTAACCCCATAGGGAATTAATTTTGTGGTTGTTTTGTATGGTTGTCTGTCATTTTGTGTCCGTTTGGGTCGGAACCATCCTGCTTTAGCAGTATTGGTTTTTTATCATTAATATTAATAAAGGTTATATTTTAGTTTCAGGCACTTTCAGTGACAAATAGTCCTATTTATGACATAGTCTATGCTTGTGCCAAATTTCATGTTTCTACGACATCGGGAAGTTGGAGAATTAGTGGCGAGTCAGTGAGTGAGTGAGGGCTTTTGTCTTTATATATATATATAGACTAGCTGATATACCCGGCTTCGCCTGAGTTAATTTGGTACTGGTGTTTATCTGGTGTTCACTCGGAAAATCTTCTGAAGTCGTGGTTACTTTAGAGATACCGGAAAAACATATGTTCACCATTTTGCATAGTTCTCTGCGTTACCCAGGAAACACCACGGGGAGGTAACCATGCAACGTTTCCTTTATATAAAATGACATCAGGAAGTGAGAGAGTTAGATTACATACGTAAAATTTGGACGCTAATTCTTTTGCGCTTAGAATTGAACAATCGAGGTGGGACCTAATAACTTTTCCTATTTATGACATAATCAATGCCCGTTCCAAATTTCATGTTTCTATGATACCAAGAAGTGACAGAATTAGATTCCATACGTAAAATTTTGACGCTAATTCTTTTGCGCTAGAATTAAATAATCGAGTTGGGGCCTATTAGCTTTTCCTATTTATGACATAATCAATGCTCGTACCAAATTTCACGTTTCTATGACACCGGAAAGTGAGAAAATTACATCCCGTACAGAAAATTTGGACGCTAATTCTTTTGGGCATAGAATTGAATAATCGAGTTTGGACCCATTAGCTTTTCCTATTTATGACATAATCAATGCTCGTGCCAAATTTCACGTTTCTATGACACCGGAAAGTGAGAAAATTACATTCCCTACGTAAATTTTGGACGCTAATTCTTTTGCGCATAGAATTGAATAATTGAGTTGGGATCCATTAGCTTTTCCTATTTATGACATAATCAATGCTCGTGCCAAATTTCACGCTTCTATGACACCGGAAAGTGAAAAAATTACATTCCGTACGTAAAATTTGGACGCTAATTCTTTTGCGCATTAAAATTGAATAATCGAGTTGGGACCCATTAACTTTTCCTATTTATGAAATATTCAATGCCTGTGCCAAATTTTAAGTTTCTATGACATTGGGAAGTGAGAGATTTAGATTCCGATTTTAATTTCGACACCAATTATTTTGTGCTAGAATTGAATAATCGAGTTGGGACCCAATTACTTTTCCTATTTTGGAGATAATCTATGCTTGTGCCAAATTTCATGTTACTACGACATCAGGAAGTTGGAGAACTTTTGGCAAGTCAGTCGGTGAGTCAGTCACTCAGTGAGGGCTTTCGTCTTTATATATATCGATAACCACTATAATACTGCTTCTATGTAGAAGAATATAACTACTATAATACTCCTCCTATGTACAAGAATATAACTACTATAATACTGACCCCTATGTACAAGAATATAACTACTATAATACTGCCCCCTATGTACAAGAATACTACTACTATAATACTGCTCCTATGCAAAAGAATATAACTACTATAATACTGCCCCCTATGCACAAGAATATAACTACTATAATACTGCCCCCTATGTACAAGAATAAAACTACTATAATACTGCTCCTATGTACAAGAATAAAACTACTAGAATAGTGCTCCCTATGTACAAGAATATAACTACTATAATACTGCCCCCTATGTGCAATAATATAACTACTATAATACTGCCCCTATGTACAATTATATAGTTACTATAATACTGCCCCTATGTACAAGAATAAACCTACCATAATACTGCCCCCTATGTACAAGAATATAACTGCTATAATACTGACCCCTATGTACAAGAATATAACTGCTATAATAATGCTCCTATGTACAAGAATATAACTACTATAATACTGCTCTTATGTACAAGAATATAACTACTATAATACTGCCCCCTATGTACAATAATATAACTGCTATAATACTGCCTCCTATATACAAGAATATAACTACTATAATACTGCCCCCTATGTACAAGAATATAACTACTATAACAAAGCTCCTACGTACAAGAATATAACTATTATAATAATGCTCCTATGTACAAGAATATAACTACTATAATACTGCCCCCTATGTACAGGAATATAACTACTATAATACTGCCCCGTATGTACAAGAATATAACTACTATAATACTGCACCCTATGTACAAGAATATAACTACTATAATACTGCCCCCTATGTACAAGAATATAACTACTATAATACTGCCCCCTATGTACAAGAATATAACTACTATAATACTGCAGCCTATGTACAAGAATATAACTACTATAATACTGCCCCCTATGTACAAGAATATAACTACTCTAATACTGCCCCTATATACAAGAATATAACTACTATAATACTGCCCCATATGTACAAGAATATAACTACTATAATACTGCCCCCCACGTACAAGAATATAACTACTATAATACTGCCTCCTATGTACAAGAATATAACTACTATAATACTGCCCCCTATGTACAAGAATATAACTACTATAATACTGCCCCCCACGTACAAGAATATAACTACTATAATACTGCCTCCTATGTACAAGAATATAACTACTATAATACTGCCTCCTATGTACAAGAATATAACTACTATAATACTGCCCCCTATGTACAAGTATATAACTACTATAATACTGCCTCCTATGTACAAGAATATAACTACTATAATACTGCCCCTATGTACAAGGATAAAACTACTATAATACTGCCCCTATGTACAAGAATATAACTACTATAATACTGCTCCTATGTACAAGAATATTACTATTAAAATACTGCCCCCTATGTACAAGAATATAACTACTATAATACTGCTCCTATGTACAAGAATATAACTACAATACTGCAACCTATGTACAAGTATATAACTACTATAATACTGACTCCTATGTACAAGTATATAACTACTATAATACTGCCTCCTATGTACAAGAATATAACTACTATAATACTGCCCCCTATGTACAAGTATATAACTACTATAATACTGCCTCCTATGTACAAGAATATAACTACTATAATACTGCCCCCTATGTACAAGTATATAACTACTATAATACTGCCTCCTATGTACAAGAATATAACTACTTAAATACTGCCCCTATGTACAAGGATAAAACTACTATAATACTGCCCCTATGTACAAGAATATAACTACTATAATACTGCTCCTATGTACAAGAATATTACTATTAAAATACTGCCCCCTATGTACAAGAATATAACTGCTATAATAATGCTCCTATGTACAAGAATATAACTACTATAATACTGCTCCTATGTACAAGAATATAACTACTATAATACTGCCCCCTATGTACAATAAAATAACTGCTATAATACTGCCTCCTATATACAAGAATATAACTACTATAATACTGCCCCCTATGTACAAGAATATAACTACTATAACAAGGCTCCTACGTACAAGAATATAACTACTTTAATAATGCTCCTATGTACAAGAATATAACTACTATAATACTGCCCCCTATGTACAAGAATATAACTACTATAATACTGCCCCCTATGTACAAGTATATAACTACTATAATACTGCCTCCTATGTACAAGAATAAAACTACTATAATACTGCCCCTATGTACAAGGATAAAACTACTATAATACTGCCCCTATGTAGAAGAATATAACTACTATAATACTGCCTCCTATGTACAAGAATATAACTACTATAATACTGCTCCTATGTACAAGAATATTACTATTAAAATACTGCCCCCTATGTAGAAGAATATAACTACTATAATACTGCCCCCTATGTACAAGAATATAACTACTATAATACTGCCCACCATGTACAAGAATATAATTACTACAATACTGCCTCCTATGTACAAGACTATAACTGCTATAATAATGCTCCTATGTACAAGAATATAACTTCTATAATACTGCTCCTATGTACAAGAATATAAATACTATAATACTGCCTCCTATGTACAGGAATATAACTACTATAATACTGCCTCCTATGTACAAGAATATAACTACTATAATACTGCTCCTATGTACAAGAATATAACTCCTATAATACTGCCCCCTATGTACAAGAATAGAACTACTATAATACTGCCCCTATGTACAAGTATATAACTACTATAATACTGCTCCTATGTACAAGAATATAACTACTATAATACTGCTCCTATGTACAAGAATATAACTCCTATAATACTGCTCCCTATGTACAAGAATATAACTAGAGATGAGCGAACGTACTCGTCCGAGCTTGATATTCGTGCGAATATTAGGGTGTTCGGGATGCTCGTTACTCGTAACGAGTACCACGCGGTGTTCCTGTTACTTTCAGTTTCCTCTCTGAGACGTTAGCGCGCTTTTCTGGCCAATTGAAAGACAGGGAAGGCATTACAACTTCCCCCTGTGACGTTCAAGCCCTATACCACCCCCCTGCAGTGAGTGGCTGGGGCGATCAGACGTCACCCGAGTATAAAAGTCGGCCCCTCCCGCGGCTCGCCTCAGATGCCTTGTGACTGAGTTAGCTGAGGGAAAGTGCTGCTGCTGGTGCTGCTGTAGGGAGAGTGTTAGGAGTGAGTGTAGGCTTCAAGAACCCCAACGGTCCTTCTCAGGGCCACATCTATCCGTGTGCACTACTGTGGAGGGTGCTGTTAGCAGTGTCGCACAAATTTTTTTTTTTTCAAAATCGGCAGTCTGCAGAGCATTGCGCCTTGCAGTAATACTACAGGGACAGAAGTGGTGCTTAGGTAGGGAGAGTGTTAGGAGTGAGTGTAGGCTTCAAGAACCCCAACGGTCCTTCTTAGGGCCACATCTATCCGTGTGCAGTACTGTGCAGGCTGCTGTTAGCAGTGTTGCAAATTTTTTTCTTTTCAAAATCGGCTGTCTGCAGAGCATTGCGCCTTGCAGTAATACTACAGGGAGAGAATTGTGTAGGCAGGGCCAGAAGACATATATTATTGATTGAATATAGTCAGTGGGCCCTCCGTTTCCCAGAAAGGGAAAAATTGTATTTGTCCTGCAGGCTTGCGCCAATTTATTTCCTGCCTGGGAAAAGTAACCGCTGTGCTGCACTTCATATAACTGCATTTCTGTGCAACACATCTTATCTGATTGAATATAGTCAGTGGGCCCTCCGTTTCCCAAAAAGGGAAACATTCTATTTGTCCTGCAGGCTTGCGCCAATTTATTTCCTGCCTGGGAAATCACTGGTAATACAGCATGCTGAGGGGTAGGGGTAAGCCTAGAGGACGTGGACGTGGCCGAGGACGCGTAGGCCCAAGTGAGGGTGTGGGCACAGGGCGAGCTCCTGATCAAGGTGTATCGCAGCCGACTTCTGCGCGATTAGGAGAGAGGCACGTTTCTGGCGTCCCCACATTCATCGCCCAATTAATGGGTCCACGCGGGAGACCTTTATTAGAAAATGAGCAGTGTGAGCAGGTCCTGTCGTGGATGGCAGAAAGTGCTTCGAGCAAGCTATCAACCACCAACAGTTCTGCGCCGTCCAGTGCTGCAAATCCAAATCCTCTGGCTGCTACTCCTCCTTCCTCCCAGCCTCCTCACTCCACTACAATGACACATGCTCAGGAGCGGGCAGACTCCCAGGAACTGTTCTCGGGCCCCTGCTCAGATTGGGCAGCAGTGGTTCCTCTCCCACCAGAGGAGTTTATCGTCACTGATGCCCAACCATTCGAAAGTTCCCGGGGTCCGGGGGAAGAGGCTGGGGACTTCCGCCAACTGTCTCAAGACCTTTCAGTGGGTGAGGAGGACGATGACGATGAGACACAGTTGTCTTGCAGTGAGGTAGTAGTAAGGGCAGTAAGTCCGAGGGAGGAGCGCACAGAGGATTCGGAGGAAGAGCAGCAGGACGATGAGGTGACTGACCCCACCTGGTGTGCAACGCTTACACAGGACAGGTCTTCAGAGGGGGAGGCACGGGCAGCAGCAGGGCAGGTTGCAAGAGGCAGTGCGGTGTCCTGGGGTAGAGGCAGGGCCAGACCAAATAATCCACCAACTGTTTCCCAAAGCACACCCTCGCGCCATGCCACCCTGCAGAGGCCGAGGTGCTCTAAGGTCTGGCAGTTTTTCACAGAGACGCCTGACGACCGACGAACAGTGGTGTGCAACCTTTGTCGCACCAAGATCAGCCGGGGAGCCACCACCAACAGCCTCACCACCACCAGCATGCGCAGACATAGGATGGCCAAGCACCCCACAAGGTGGGACGAAGGCCGTTCACCGCCTCCGGTTTGCACCGCTGCCTCTCCCCCTGTGCCCCAACCTGCCACTGAGATCCAACCCCGCTCTGAGGACACAGGCACTACCGTCTCCTGGCCTGCACCCACACCCTCACCTCCGCTGTCCTCGGCCCCATCCACCAATGTCTCGCACCGCACCGTCCAGCCGTCGCTAGCGCAAGTGTTTGAGCGCAAGCGCAAGTACGCCGCCACGCACCCGCACGCTCAAGCATTAACCATCCACATAGCCAAATTTATCAGCCTTGAGATGCTGCCGTATAGGGTTGTGGAAACGGAGTCCTTCAAAAGTATGATGGAGGCGGCGGCCCCGCGCTACTCAGTTCCCAGTCGCCACTACTTTTCCCGATGTGCCGTCCCAGCCCTGCACGACCACGTCTCCCGCAACATTGTACGCGCCCTCACCAATGCTGTTACTGCCAAGTTCCACTTAACAACGGACACGTGGACAAGCACAGGCGGCCAGGGCCACTACATCTCCCTGACGGCACATTGGGTGAATTTAGTGGAGGCTGGGACAGAGTCAGAGCCTGGAACCGCTCACGTCCTACCCACCCCCAGAATTGCGGGCCCCAGCTCGGTGGTGGTATCTGCGGCGGTGTATGCTTCCTCCACTAAAGCACCCTCCTCCTCCTCCGCAACCTCTGTCGCGCGGCGTGGCAGGACAGCGGTGGGCAAGCGTCAGCAGGCCGTGCTGAAACTACTCAGCTTAGGAGATAAGAGGCACACGGCCCACGAACTGCTGCAGGGTCTGACAGAGCAGACCGACCGCTGACTTGCGCCGCTGAGCCTCCAAACGGGCATGGTCGTGTGTGACAACGGCCGTAACCTGGTGACGGCTCTGCAGCTCGGCAGCCTCACGCACGTGCCATGCCTGGCCCACGTCTTTAATTTGGTGGTTCAGCGCTTTCTGAAAAGCTACCCACGCTTGTCAGACCTGCTCGTAAAGGTGCGCCGGCTCTGCGCACATTTCCGCAAGTCCCACACGGACGCTGCCACCCTGCGGACACTGCAACATCGGTTTAATCTGCCAGTGCAGCCACTGCTGTGCGACGTGCCCACACGGTGGAACTCTACGCTCCACATGTTGGCCAGGCTCTATGAGCAGCGTAGAGCTATAGTGGAATACCAACTCCAACATGGGCGGCGCAGTGGGAGTCAGCCTCCTCAATTATTTTCAGAAGAGTGGGCCTGGTTGGCAGACATCTGCCAGGTCCTTCGAAACTTTGAGCAGTCTACCCAGGTGGTGAGCGGCGATGCTGCAATCATTAGCGTCACCATTCCTCTGCTATGCATCTTGAGAAGTTCCCTGCAAACCATAAAGGCAGCCGCTTTGCGCTCGGAAACAGAGCCGGGGGAAGACAGTATGTCGCTGGATAGTCAGAGCACCCTCCTGTCTATATCTCAGCGCATTCAGGAGGAGGAGGAGGAGCATGAGGAGGATGAGGAGGAGGGGGAAGAGACAGCTTGGCCCACTGCTGACGGTACCCATGCTGCTTGCCTGTCATCATTTCAGTGTGTATGGCCTGAGGAGGAGGAGGAGGAGGAGGAGGATCCTGAAAGTGATCTTCCTAGTGCGGACAGCCATGTGTTGCGTACAGGTACCCTGGCACACATGGCTGACTTCATGTTAGGATGCCTTTCTCGTGACCCTCGCGTTACACGCATTCTGGCCACTACGGATTACTGGGTGTACACACTGCTCGACCCACGCTATAAGGAGAACCTTCCCACTCTCATTCCCGAAGAGGAAAGGGGTTCGAGAGTGTTGCTATACCACAGGACCCTGGCGGACAAGCTGATGGTAAAATTCCCATCCGACAGCGCTATAGGCAGAAGGCGCAGTTCCGAGGGCCAGGTAGCAGGGGAGGTGCGGAGATCGAGCAGCATGTACAGCACAGGCAATACAACAGTCTTTAAGGCCCTGGACAGCTTTATGGCTCCCCAGCAAGACTGTGTCACCGCTCCCCAGTCAAGGCTGAGTCGGCGGGAGCACTGTAAAAGGATGGTGAGGGAGTACGTAGCCGATCGCACGACCGTCCTCCGTGACGCCTCTGCCACCTACAACTACTGGGTGTCGAAGCTGGACACGTGGCCTGAACTCGCGCTGTATGCCCTGGATGTGCTTGCTTGTCCTGCGGCTAGCGTCTTGTCGGAGAGGGTGTTTAGTGCGGCTGGGGGAATCATCACAGATAAGCGTACCCGCCTGTCAACCGACAGTGCCGACAGGCTAACACTCATCAAGATGAACAAAGCCTGGATTTCCCCAGACTTCTCTTCTCCACCAGCGGACAGCAGCGATACCTAAGCAATACGTAGGCTGCACCCGCGGATGGAAGCTACGTTCTCTCTCACCATCCAAAACGGGGACATTTCTGCTTCATCAATCTGTGTATTATATTCCTCCTCCTCCTCCTGCTCCTCCTCCTGAAACCTCACGTAATCACGCTGAACGGGCAATTTTTCTTAGGGCCACAAGGCTCACTCATATAATTTTTCTAAAATTTTTTTATACGTTTCAATGCTCTTAAAAGCGTTGGAACTTTAACTTGAAACAATTTTTCGTTAAACTGGGCTGCCTCCAGGCCTAGTTACCACTTAAGCCACATTAACCAAAGTGATTAATAGGTTTCACCTGCCATCTTGGTTGGCCATGGCCAGTGTTTACTGAGGTACATTAGTACTGTTGGTACACCAATTTTTTTGGGCCCTCACCTACAGTGTAATCATAGCAATTTCTATGTTCTTCGCCTGCACTCATGGTACAGAAAGGTGTGTGGGGTTGGCCTACACTTTAGCTACATAAATGTAACTTGGGCCTTGGCTATACTGCAGCTACTGAAATGGAACTAAGACTGCGCTCCCACTATACTGCTGCTTCGGAATTGTTCCTTGGGCCTGTGTAGGCTGCTACTATTACTTAAATGGAACTTAGACTATGCTCCTCCTATACTGCTGCTTCGGAATTGTTACTGGGGCCTGTCTTGAGTGCTACTATTACTGAAATGGAACGAAGACTGCGCTCCCACTATACTGCTGCTTCGGAATTGTTACTGGTGCCTGTCTTGAGTGCTACTATTACTGAAATGGAACGAAGACTGCGCTCCCACTATACTGCTGCTTCGGAATTGTTACTGGGGCCTGTCTTGAGTGCTACTATTACTGAAATGGAACTAATACTGTGCTCCCCCTATAATGCTGCTAGTGATATGTTAGTGGGGCCTGTCCTAATGCTACGGCTGAAATGTTACGAATTATGGGCTCTGCCTATACCGCTGCTAATGGTATGTCTCTGGGGTGTGAAAACAAAGGCTTCCCAAAGACATGATGGCGGCGAGGCCATTTCCCACCAACGCGGTTACTGTTAAGGTGCATATAACCACGGACACGTGGAGAGGACACGTAGTGCCTCAAAAACATCCCCCTCCTCCTCCAACAATGAAAACATTCTTGGCAAATGCCTTTGCATTGGTTCGTCTGGTGGCAGTCCAAGAATTTCACCTTTACCGACACTACAAGAGAGGCCCCCCACCATCCCCCCGCCACGGCCCACTTAATCCTGGCCACATTCCGAAAACCAACAAAATAAAACCGCGCTATCAGGTCCGCAGTCACCACCACATTACCACCAACGCGGTTACTGTTAAGGTGCATATAACCACGGACACGTGGAGAGGACACGTAGTGCCTCAAAAACATCCCCCGCCACGGACCACTTAATCCTGGCCACATTCCGAAAACCAACAAAATACAACCGCGCTACTAGGTCCGCAGTCACCACCACATTACCACCAACGCGGTTACTGTTAAGGTACATATTACCAGTCTGACTGGGGCATGGAGACACCTTGACAGAATGAATAGTGTGTGGCACATAGGTTCCCCATTGCTATGCCCACGTGTGCAGCTCCTGATGGCGGTGGCACAGGATTATATTTCTCATTGCTTCTGTACAGCATTGTGGGCTATCGCCCCACCACTTTTAAAGAGGGTCGCTGCCTAGCCGTGCCAACCCTCTGCAGTGTGTGCCTGCAGTTCCTCCTCATGGCAGACGCACTTATAAATAGACATGAGGGTGGTGTGGCATGAGGGCAGCTGAAGGCTGCGCAGGGACACTTTGGTGTGCGCTGTGGACACTGCGTCGTGCGGGGGGGGGGGGTTGGGCAGCATGTAACCCAGGAGAAGTGGCAGCGGAGTGTCATGCAGGCAGTGATTGTGCTTTGTTGTAGCTAGTGTGGTGCTTAGCAAAGGTATGCCATGCTAATGAGGGCTTTTCAGAAGTAAAAGTTGTTGGGAGGGGGGGGGGGGCCCACTCTTGCCGGTATTGTGGCTTAATAGTGGGACCTGTGAACTTGAGATGCAGCCCAACATGTAGCCCCTCGCCTGCCCTATCCGTTGCTGTGTCGTTCCCATCACTTTCTTGAATTGCCCAGATTTTCACACATGGAAACCTTAGCAAGCATCGGCGAAATACAAAAATGCTCGGGTCGCCCATTGACTTCAATGGGGTTCGTTACTCGAAACGAACCCTCGAGCATTGCGAAAATATCGTCCCGAGTAACGAGCGCCCGAGCATTTTGGTGCTCACTCATCTCTAAATATAACTACTATAATACTGCCCTCCTATGTACAAGAATATAACTACTATAATACTGCTCCCTACATACAAGAATATATCTACTATAATACTGCCCTCCTATGTACAAGAATATAACTACTATAATACTGCTCCCTACATACAAGAATATATCTACTATAATACTGCCCCCTATGTACAAGAATATAACTACTATAATACTGGCCCCTATGTACAAGAATATAACTACTATAATACTGCCCCCTATGTACAAGAATATAACTACTATAATACTGGCCCCTATGTACAAGAATATAACTACTATAATACTGCCTCCTATATACAAGAATATAACTACTATAATACTGCCTCCTATGTACAAGAATGTAACTACTATAATACTGCCCCCTATGTACAAGTATATAACTACTATAATACTGCTCCTATGTACAAGAATATAACTACTATAATACTGCCCCCTATGTACAAGTATATAACTACTATAATACTGCCTCCTATGTACAAGAATATAACTACTATAATACTGTCTCCTATGTGCAAGAATATATCTACTATAATACTGCCCCCTATGTACAAGAATATAACTACTATAATACTGCCCCCTATGTACAAGAATATATCTAGAATAATACTGGCCCCTATGTACAAGTATATAACTACTATAATACTGCTCCTATGTACAAGAATATAACTACTATAATACTGCCCCCTATGTACAAGTATATAACTACTATAATACTGCCTCCTATGTACAAGAATATAACTACTATAATACTGCCCCCTATGTACAAGAATATAACTACTATAATACTGCCTCTATGTAAAATAATATAACTACTATAATACTGCCCTCTATGTACAAGAATATAACTACTATAATACTGCATTCTATGAACAAGAATATAACTACTATAATACTGCTCCTATGTACAAGAATATAACTACTATAATACTGCCCCTATGTACAAGAATATAACTACTATAATACTCCTCCTATGTACAAGAATATAACTACGATAATACTGGCCCCTACGTACAAGTATATAACTACTATAATACTGCTCCTATGTACAGGAATATAACTACTATAATACTGTCTCCTATGTGCAAGAATATAACTACTATAATACTGCCCCATATGTACAAGAATATAACTACTATAATACTGCTCCTATGTGCAAGAATATAACTACTATAATACTGCATTCTAAGTACAAGAATATAACTACTATAATACTGACCCTATGTACAAGAATATATCTACTATAATACTGGCCCCTATGTACAAGTATAAAACTACTATAATACTGCCCTCTATGTACAAAAATATAACTACTATAATACTGCCCTCCTATGTACAAGTATATAACTACTATAATACTGCCCCCTATGTACAAGAATATAACTACTATAATACTGCCCCCTATGTACAAGAATATAACTACTATAATACTGCCCCCTATGTACAAGAATATAACTACTATAATACTGCTGCTATGTAAAAGAATATAACTACTATAATACTGCCCCCTATGTACAAGAATATATCTATAATAATACTGGCCTCCATGTACAAGTATATAACTACTATAATACTGTCTCCTATGTGCAAGAATATAACTACTATAATACTGCCCCCTATGTACAAGAATATAACTACTATAATACTGCCCCCTATGTACAAGTATATAACTACTATAATACTGCCTCCTATGTACAAGAATATAACTACTATAATACTGTCTCCTATGTGCAAGAATATAACTACTATAATACTGCCCCCTATGTACAAGTATATAACTACTATAATACTGCCTCCTATGTACAAGAATATAACTACTATAATACTGCCTCCTATGTACAAGAATATAACTACTATAATACTGCTCCTATGTACAAGAATATAACTACTGTAATACTGCCCCCTATGTGCAAGAATATAACTACTATAATACTGCATTCTATGAACAAGAATATAACTACTATAATACTGCCCCCTATGTACAAGAATATAACTACTATAATACTGCCCCCTATGTACAAGAATATAACTACTATAATACTGCATTCCATGAACAAGAATATAACTACTATAATACTGACCCCTATGTACAAGAATATATTCTACTATAATACTGCTCCTATGTACAAGAATATAACTACTATAATACTGCCCTCTATGTACAAGTATATAACTACTATAATACTGACCCCTATGTACAAGAATATATCTACTATAATACTGGCCCCTACGTACAAGTATATAACTACTATAATACTGCTCCTATGTACAAGAATATAACTACTATAATACTGCCAGCTATGTACAAGAATATAACTACTATAATACTCCTCCTATGTACAAGAATATAACTACGATAATACTGCCCCCTATGTACAAAAATATAACTACTATAATACTGCCCCCTATGTACAGGAATATAACTACTATAATACTGTCTCCTATGTGCAAGAATATAACTACTATAATACTGCCCCATATGTACAAGAATATAACTACTATAATACTGCTCCTATGTGCAAGAATATAACTACTATAATACTGCCTTCTATGTACAAGAATATAACTACTATAATACTGCCTCCTATGTACAAGAATATAACTACTATAATACTGCCCTCTATGTACAAGAATATAACTACTATAATACTGTCCTTTGTATACAAGAATATAACTACTATAATACTGCCCCCTATGTACAAGAATATAACTACTATAATGCTGCCCACTATGTACAAGAATATAACTACTATAATACTGCTCCTATGTACAAGAATATAACTACTATAATACTGCCTCCTATGTACAAGAATATAACTACTATAATGCTGCCCACTATGTACAAGAATAACTACTATAATACTGCTCCTATGTACAAGAATATAACTACTATAATACTGCCTCCTATATACAAGAATATAACTACTATAATACTGACCCTATGTACAAGAATATATCTACTATAATACTGGCCCCTATGTACAAGAATATAACTACTATAATACTGCTCCTATGTACAAGAATATAACTACTATAATACTGCCCTCTATGTACAAGAATATAACTACTATAATACTGGCCCCTACGTACAAGTATATAACTACTATAATACTGCTCCTATGTACAAGAATATAACTACTATAATACTGCCAGCTATGTACAAGAATATAACTACTATAATACTCCTCCTATGTACAAGAATATAACTACGATAAAACTGGCCCCTACGTACAAGTATATAACTACTATAATACTGCTCCTATGTACAGGAATATAACTACTATAATACTGTCTCCTATGTGCAAGAATATAACTACTATAATACTGCCCCATATGTACAAGAATATAACTACTATAATACTGCCCCCTATGTACAAGTATATAACTACTATAATACTGCCTCCTATGTACAAGAATATAACTACTATAATACTGTCTCCTATGTGCAAGAATATAACTACTATAATACTGCCCCCTATGTACAAGTATATAACTACTATAATACTGCCTCCTATGTACAAGAATATAACTACTATAATACTGCCTCCTATGTACAAGAATATAACTACTATAATACTGCTCCTATGTACAAGAATATAACTACTGTAATACTGCCCCCTATGTGCAA
This sequence comes from Eleutherodactylus coqui, assembly GCA_035609135.1. Classification (NCBI taxonomy): domain Eukaryota; kingdom Metazoa; phylum Chordata; class Amphibia; order Anura; family Eleutherodactylidae; genus Eleutherodactylus; species Eleutherodactylus coqui. Next base: position 307,994,652 of record CM069408.1, read on the forward strand.
GAATATAACTACTATAATACTGCATTCTATGAACAAGAATATAACTACTATAATACTGCCCCCTATGTACAAGAATATAACTACTATAATACTGCCCCCTATGTACAAGAATATAACTACTATAATACTGCATTCCATGAACAAGAATATAACTACTATAATACTGACCCCTATGTACAAGAATATATTCTACTATAATACTGCTCCTATGTACAAGAATATAACTACTATAATACTGCCCTCTATGTACAAGTATATAACTACTATAATACTGACCCCTATGTACAAGAATATATCTACTATAATACTGGCCCCTACGTACAAGTATATAACTACTATAATACTGCTCCTATGTACAAGAATATAACTACTATAATACTGCCAGCTATGTACAAGAATATAACTACTATAATACTCCTCCTATGTACAAGAATATAACTACGATAATACTGCCCCCTATGTACAAAAATATAACTACTATAATACTGCCCCCTATGTACAGGAATATAACTACTATAATACTGTCTCCTATGTGCAAGAATATAACTACTATAATACTGCCCCATATGTACAAGAATATAACTACTATAATACTGCTCCTATGTGCAAGAATATAACTACTATAATACTGCCTTCTATGTACAAGAATATAACTACTATAATACTGCCTCCTATGTACAAGAATATAACTACTATAATACTGCCCTCTATGTACAAGAATATAACTACTATAATACTGTCCTTTGTATACAAGAATATAACTACTATAATACTGCCCCCTATGTACAAGAATATAACTACTATAATGCTGCCCACTATGTACAAGAATATAACTACTATAATACTGCTCCTATGTACAAGAATATAACTACTATAATACTGCCTCCTATGTACAAGAATATAACTACTATAATGCTGCCCACTATGTACAAGAATAACTACTATAATACTGCTCCTATGTACAAGAATATAACTACTATAATACTGCCTCCTATATACAAGAATATAACTACTATAATACTGACCCTATGTACAAGAATATATCTACTATAATACTGGCCCCTATGTACAAGAATATAACTACTATAATACTGCTCCTATGTACAAGAATATAACTACTATAATACTGCCCTCTATGTACAAGAATATAACTACTATAATACTGGCCCCTACGTACAAGTATATAACTACTATAATACTGCTCCTATGTACAAGAATATAACTACTATAATACTGCCAGCTATGTACAAGAATATAACTACTATAATACTCCTCCTATGTACAAGAATATAACTACGATAAAACTGGCCCCTACGTACAAGTATATAACTACTATAATACTGCTCCTATGTACAGGAATATAACTACTATAATACTGTCTCCTATGTGCAAGAATATAACTACTATAATACTGCCCCATATGTACAAGAATATAACTACTATAATACTGCTCCTATGTGCAAGAATATAACTACTATAATACTGCATTCTAAGTACAAGAATATAACTACTATAATACTGACCCTATGTACAAGAATATATCTACTATAATACTGGCCCCTATGTACAAGTATAAAACTACTATAATACTGCCCTCTATGTACAAAAATATAACTACTATAATACTGCCCTCCTATGTACAAGTATATAACTACTATAATACTGCCCCCTATGTACAAGAATATAACTACTATAATACTGCCCCCTATGTACAAGAATATAACTACTATAATACTGCCCCCTATGTACAAGAATATAACTACTATAATACTGCTGCTATGTAAAAGAATATAACTACTATAATACTGCCCCCTATGTACAAGAATATATCTATAATAATACTGGCCCCTATGTACAAGTATATAACTACTATAATACTGTCTCCTATGTGCAAGAATATAACTACTATAATACTGCCCCCTATGTACAAGAATATAACTACTATAATACTGCCCCCTATGTACAAGAATATATCTATAATAATACTGCCCCCTATGTACAAGTATATAACTACTATAATACTGCTCCTATGTACAAGAATATAACTACTATAATACTGCCCCCTATGTACAAGTATATAACTACTATAATACTGCCTCCTATGTACAAGAATATAACTACTATAATACTGTCTCCTATGTGCAAGAATATAACTACTATAATACTGCCCCCTATGTACAAGTATATAACTACTATAATACTGCCTCCTATGTACAAGAATATAACTACTATAATACTGCCTCCTATGTACAAGAATATAACTACTATAATACTGCTCCTATGTACAAGAATATAACTACTGTAATACTGCCCCCTATGTGCAAGAATATAACTACTATAATACTGCATTCTATGAACAAGAATATAACTACTATAATACTGCCCCCTATGTACAAGAATATAACTACTATAATACTGCCCCCTATGTACAAGAATATAACTACTATAATACTGCATTCCATGAACAAGAATATAACTACTATAATACTGACCCCTATGTACAAGAATATATTCTACTATAATACTGCTCCTATGTACAAGAATATAACTACTATAATACTGCCCTCTATGTACAAGTATATAACTACTATAATACTGACCCCTATGTACAAGAATATATCTACTATAATACTGGCCCCTACGTACAAGTATATAACTACTATAATACTGCTCCTATGTACAAGAATATAACTACTATAATACTGCCAGCTATGTACAAGAATATAACTACTATAATACTCCTCCTATGTACAAGAATATAACTACGATAATACTGCCCCCTATGTACAAAAATATAACTACTATAATACTGCCCCCTATGTACAGGAATATAACTACTATAATACTGTCTCCTATGTGCAAGAATATAACTACTATAATACTGCCCCATATGTACAAGAATATAACTACTATAATACTGCTCCTATGTGCAAGAATATAACTACTATAATACTGCCTTCTATGTACAAGAATATAACTACTATAATACTGCCTCCTATGTACAAGAATATAACTACTATAATACTGCCCTCTATGTACAAGAATATAACTACTATAATACTGTCCTTTGTATACAAGAATATAACTACTATAATACTGCCCCCTATGTACAAGAATATAACTACTATAATGCTGCCCACTATGTACAAGAATATAACTACTATAATACTGCTCCTATGTACAAGAATATAACTACTATAATACTGCCTCCTATGTACAAGAATATAACTACTATAATGCTGCCCACTATGTACAAGAATAACTACTATAATACTGCTCCTATGTACAAGAATATAACTACTATAATACTGCCTCCTATATACAAGAATATAACTACTATAATACTGACCCTATGTACAAGAATATATCTACTATAATACTGGCCCCTATGTACAAGAATATAACTACTATAATACTGCCTCCTATGTACAAGTATAAAACTACTATAATACTGCTCCCTATGTACAAAAATATAACTACTATAATACTGCCCTTTTATGCACAAGTATATAACTACTATAATACTGCCCCCTATGTACAAGAATATGACTACTATAGTACTGCCCCTATGTACAAGAATATAACTACTCTATTACTGCCCCCTGTGTACAAGTATATAACTACTATAATACTGCCTCCTATGTACAAGAATATAACTACTATAATACTGCTCCTATGTACAAGAATATAACTACTATAATACTGCCCCCTATGTACAAGAATATAACTACTATAATACTGCTCCTATGTACAAGAATATAACTACTGTAGTACTGCCCCAATGTACAAGTATATAACTATTATAATACTGCCACCCACATACAAGGATATAACTACTATAATACTGCCCTCTATATGCAAGAATATAACTACTATAATACTGCTCCCTATGTACAAGAATATAACTACAATACTGCAGCCTATGTACAAGAATATAACTACTATAATACTGCCTCCTATATACAAGAATATAACTACTATAATACTGCCCCCTATGTACAAGAATATAACTACTATAATACTGCCCCCTATGTACAAGAATATAACTACTATAATACTGCCTCCTATGTACAAGAAGATAACTACTATAATACTGCTCCCTATATACAAGAATCTAACTACTATAATATTGCCCCCTATGTACAAGAATATAACTACTATAATACTGCCCCCTATGTACAAGAAGATAACTACTATAATACTGCTCCCTATATACAAGAATCTAACTACTATAATACTGCCTCCTATATACAAGAATATAACTACTATAATACTGCCCCCTATGTACAAGAATATAACTACTATAATACTGCCCCCTATATACAAGAATATAACTACTATAATACTGCTCCCTGTGTACAGGAATATAACTACTATAATACTGCCTCCTATGTTCAAGAATCTAACTACTATAATACTGCCTCCTATGTACAAGAATATAACTACTATAATACTGCCCCCTATGTACAGGAATATAACTACTATAATACTGCCTCCTATGTACAAGAATATAACTACTATAATACTGCCCCCTATGTACAAGAATATACCTACTATAATACTGCCCCCAATGTACAAGAATATAACTACTATAATACTGCCTCCTATGTACAAGAATATAACTACTATAATACTGCCCCCTATGTACAAGAATATAACTACTATAATACTGCCCCCTATGTACAAGAATATAACTACTATAATGCTGCCTCCTATGTACAAGAATATAACTACTATAATACTGCCTCCTATGTACAAGAATATAACTACTATAATACCTATGTACAAGAATATAACTACTATAATACTGCTCCCTATGTACAAGAATATAACTACTATAATACTGCTCCCTATGTACAAGAATATAACTACTATAATACTGCCCCCTATGTACAAGAATATAACTACTATAATACTGCTCCTTATGTACAAGAATATAACTACTATAATACTGCCCCTATGTACAAGAATATAACTACCATAATACTGCCCCTATGTACAAGAATATAACGACTATAATACTGCTCCCTATGTACAAGAATATAACTACTATAATACTGCCCCCTATGTACAAGAATATAACTACTATAATACTGCCCCTATGTACAAGAATATAACTACTATAATACTGCTCCCTATGTACAAGAATATATTACATGATGTATTTTAAATGTCTATCCCTTTTGGAAATAAATTTTCAAAAGTATCTACCACAGCAACAATTAGTAATTCACTATTCCATCACTGCCAGTGCATGTTAGATGTACCTAGAGTATGTGCTTAGTAGAGATGAGCGAGCACCAAAATGCTCGGGGGCTCGTTACTCGAGACGAACTTTTCGCGATGCTCGAGGGTTCGTTTCGAGTAACGAACCCCATTGAAGTCAATGGGCGACCCGAGCATTTTTGTATTTCGCCGATGCTCGCTAAGGTTTCCATTTGTGAAAATCGGGGCAATTCAAGAAAGTGATGTGAACGACACAGAAACGGATAGGGCAGGCGAGGGGCTACGTGTTGGGCTGCATCTCAAGTTCCCAGGTCCCACTATTAAGCCACAATAGCAGCAAGAGTGCCCCCCCCCAACAACTTTAACATCTGAAAAGCCCTCATTAGCAATGCATACCTTAGCTAAGCACCACACTACCTCCAACAAAGCACAATCACTGCCTGCATGACACTCCGCTGCCACTTCTCCTGGGTTACATGCTGCCAAATCCCCCCCCCCCCACGACCCAGTGTCCACAGCGCACACCAAACTGTCCCTGCCCAGCCTTCAGCTGCCCTCATGCCACGCCACCCTCATGTCTATTTATAAGTGCATCTGCCACAGGAAAAGCAGGCACACACTGCAGAGGGTTGGCACGGCTAGGCAGCGACCCTCTTTAAAAGGGGCGGGGCGATAGCCCACAATGCTGTACAGAAGCAATGAGAAATATAATCCTGTGCCACCGCCATCAGGAGCTGCACACGTGGGCATAGCAATGGGGAACCTATGTGCCACACACTATTCATTCTGTCAAGGTGTCTGCATGCCCCAGTCAGACCGCGGTTTTTTATAAATAGTCACAGGCAGGTACAACTCCGCAATGGGAATTCCGTGTGCACCCACAGCATGGGTGGCTCCCTGGAACCCACCCGCTGTACGTAAATGTATCCCATTGCAGTGCCCTGGGCAGCAGAGCTAACGTCAGATGAAATGCAGGTGGGCTTCGGCCCACACTGCATGCCCCAGTCAGACTGGGGTTCTTTAGAAGTGGACACAGATGCATTTACAACTCCCTGTGGACCCACAGCATGGGTGGGTGCCAGGAAACCACCGGCGGTACATAAATATATCCCATTGCATTGCCCATCACAGCTGAGGTAATAATGTCATGCTTAATGCAGGTGGGCTTCGGCCCACACTGCATGCCCCAGTCAGACTGGGGTTCTTTAGAAGTGGACACAGATGCATTTACAACTCCCTGTGGACCCACAGCATGGGTGGCTCCCTGGAACCCACCGGCGGTACATAAATATATCCCATTGCAGTGCCCAACACAGCGGATGTAACGTCAGCTGTAATGCAGGTGGGCTAAAAATTAATTGGATTACACTGTAGGCGAGGGCCCACAAAAATTGCTGTATCAACAGTACTAATGTACATCAGAAAAATTGCCCATGCCCAACCAAGAGGGCAGGTGAAACCCATTAATCGCTTTGGTTAATGTGGCTTAATTGGTAACTGGGCCTGGAGGCAGCCCAGTTAAAATAAAAATTGGTTCAGGTGCAAGTTTTAACGCTTTAATGAGCATTGAAACGTATAAAAATTGTTTACAAAAATTATATGAGTGAGCCTTGTGGGCCGAAGAAAAATTGCCCGTTCAGCGTGATTATGTGAGGTTTCAGGAGGAGGAGCAGGAGGAGGAGGAGGAATATTATACACAGATTGATGAAGCGAAAAGGTCCCCGTTTTTGATGGGGATACAGAACGATGCTTCCATCCGCGGGTGCAGCCTACGTATTGTTTAGGTATCGCTGCTGTCCGCTGGTGGAGAAGAGAAGTCTGGGGAAATCCAGGCTTTGTTCATCTTGATGAGTGTAAGCCTGTCGGCACTGTCGGTTGACAGGCGGGTACGCTTATCCGTGATGATTCCCCCAGCCGCACTAAACACCCTCTCTGACAAGACGCTAGCCGCAGGACAAGCAAGCACCTCCAGGGCATACAGCGCGAGTTCAGGCCACGTGTCCAGCTTCGACACCCAGTAGTTGTAGGGGGCAGAGGCATCACGGAGGACGGTCGTGCGATTGGCTACGTACTCCCTCACCATCCTTTTACAGTGCTCCCGCCGACTCAGCCTTGACTGGGGAGCGGTGACACAGTCTTGCTGGGGAGCTATAAAGCTGTCCAGGGCCTTAAAGACTGTTGTATTGCCTGTGCTGTACATGCTGCTCGATCTCCGCACCTCCCCTGCTACCTGGCCCTCGGAACTGCGCCTTCTGCCACTAGCGCTGTCGGATGGGAATTTTACCATCAGCTTGTCCGCCAGGGTCCTGTGGTATAGCAACACTCTCGAACCCCTTTCCTCTTCGGGTATGAGAGTGGAAAGGTTCTCCTTATACCGTGGGTCGAGCAGTGTGTACACCCAGTAATCCGTAATGGCCAGAATGCGTGTAACGCGAGGGTCACGAGAAAGGCATCCTAACATGAAGTCAGCCATGTGTGCCAGGGTACCTGTACGCAACACATGACTGTCCCCACTAGGAAGATCACTTTCAGGATCCTCCTCCTCCTCCTCAGGCCATACACGCTGAAAGGATGACAGGCCAGCAGCATGTGTACCCTCACCAGTGGGCCAAGCTGTCTCTTCCCCCTCCTCCTCATCTTCCTCCTCCTCCTCCTCCTCACCGCGCTGAGATATAGACAGGAGGGTGCTCTGACTATCCAGCGACATACTGTCTTCCCCCGCCTCTGTTTCCGAGCGCAAAGCGTCTGCCTTTATGCTTTGCAGGGAACTTCTCAAGATGCATAGCAGAGGAATGGTGACGCTAATGATTGCAGCATCGCCGCTCACCATCTGGGTAGACTCCTCAAACTTTCCAAGGACCTGGCAGATGTCTGCCAACCAGGCCCACTCTTCTGAAAATAATTGAGGAGGCTGACTCCCACTGCGCCGCCCATGTTGGAGTTGGTATTCCACTATAGCTCTACGCTGCTCATAGAGCCTGGCCAACATGTGGAGCGTAGAGTTCCACCGTGTGGGCACGTCGCACAGCAGTCGGTGCACTGGCAGATTAAACCGATGTTGCAGGGTGCGCAGGGTGGCAGCGTCCGTGTGGGACTTGCGGAAATGTGCGCAGAGCCGGCGCACCTTTCCGAGCAGGTCTGACAAGCGTGGGTAGCTTTTCAGAAAGCGCTGAACCACCAAATTAAAGACGTGGGCCAGGCTTGGCACGTGCGTGAGGCTGCCGAGCTGCAGAGCCGCCATCAGGTTACGGCCGTTGTCACACACGACCATGCCCGGTTGGAGGCTCAGCGGCGCAAGTCAGCGGTCGGTCTGCTCTGTCAGACCCTGCAGCAGTTCGTGGCCCGTGTGCCTCTTATCTCCTAAGCTGAGTAGTTTCAGCACGGCCTGCTGACGCTTGCCCACCGCTGTGCTGCCACGACGCGCGACACCGACTGCTGGCGACGTGCTGCTGCTGTTGACACATCTTGATTGCGAGACAGAGGTTGCGTTGGAGGAGGAGGAGGAGGGTGGTTTACTGGAGGAAGCATACACCGCCGCAGATACCAGCACCGAGCTGGGGCCCGCAATTCTGGGGGTGGGTTTGACGTAAGCGGTCCCAGGCTCTGACTCTGTCCCAGCCTCCACTAAATTCACCCAATGTGCCGTCAGGGAGATATAGTGGCCCTGCCCGCCTGTGCTTGTCCACGTGTCCGTTGTTAAGTGGACCTTGGCAGTAACCGCGTTGGTGAGGGCGCGTACAATGTTGCGGGAGACGTGGTCGTGCAGGGCTGGGACGGCACATCGGGAAAAATAGTGGCGACTGGGAACTGAGTAGCGCGGGGCCGCCGCCGCCATCATACTTTTGAAGGACTCTGTTTCCACAACCCTATACGGCAGCATCTCCAGGCTGATAAATTTGGCTACGTGCACGTTTAACGCTTGAGCGTGCGGGTGCGTGGCGGCGTACTTGCGATTGCGCTCAAACACTTGCGCTAGCGACGGCTGGACGGTGCGCTGAGAGACATTGGTGGATGGGGCCGAGGACAGTGGAGGTGAGGGTGTGGGTGCAGGCGAGGAGACGGTAGTGCCTGTGTCCTCAGAGCGGGGTTGGATCTCAGTGGCAGGTTGGGGCACAGGGGGAGAGGCAGCGGTGCAAACCGGAGGCGGTGAACAGCCTTCGTCCCACCTTGTGGGGTGCTTGGCCATCATATGTCTGCGCATGCTGGTGGTGGTGGCTCCCCGGCTGATCTTGGCGCGACAAAGGTTGCACACCACTGTTCGTCGGTCGTCTGCACTCTCAGTGAAAAACTGCCAGACCTTTGAGCACCTCGGCCTCTGCAGGGTGGCATGGCGCGAGGGGGCGCTTTGGGAAACAGTTTGTGGATTATTCGGTCTGGCCCTGCC